>JAAALK010000288.1:56433480-56549389 GCA_019279435.1 Zizania palustris
AGCCACACACTTCGTTGTATTTCATCCACAGTTCAATTTATTTTGTGTTCCTTGTTCAAGCGGCGAAGCCCTGCATCCTGTGCTTTTTGCTTGAGCTCGCGTTACATACCTCGCATGTTGTAGTGCACCGAAGCCTGTTGAGCGAAGGTTGTTTTGTGCGAAGTGTGTTTTGTCAGTGTGCGTTCGCTCTGTGTAACAGGAGGCGTGACCTCGCTGCTTACTAGCGTAGCCCGACCGAGGCCCGTTTTGCTTCTCGTGTCGAAGCCCTTAGTGTAGTCTGTTTGTGTGCGTGTAGACCTTCGTGTACGAAGCCCAGCACCAGTTGCTGCTGCCAAGTACTTGGTCGAAGTCCTCAGAGGGGTGTCCACTCTTGCGAAGGGTGAAGTGCGAAGCCTGCTCGAAGCACCCTGTGTGCGGAGCCTGCACTGACTTAGCAGAGTAGATTTTCGAGGGTTGTAAGTGGAGCGAAGTCTTCTTGGCTTCGAACTATTGCTCCTCTGAAGCCTGTGTTCGAAGGTGTTGAAGTACCTCCGAACCAGACCTTCGAAGGTAGTGTTCGAAGCCTGTTCCGCAGAAGACAGAACTGAAACCGAAGGCTAGTTTTTAGCCCGAAATTTAAAAGCTCCCATTCACCCCTCCCCTCTGGTCGCCGTTTCCTGTCCAACAGGGGCTTCTGACAACGCGCTCCGCCGCCATGAATGGCCTCCTCCGGAGTCCTTACTTCGCGAGTGACTTCATCAAGATCCAAGCCAGAACAAGTTTATCTGCGAAGTATGAGAGTGAGAAGACTTCGAAGTCTACCAAGACGTTCTGCCAACACCTCGCTCAGGCCTTCCAAGCCCGAAGGCTGAAAGAGGCCCTCCGGCCAAGAGAGCGCGAGGGGCTGAGCCGAAGGGTGATAAACTCCTCCGTGAGGTCCCTCATGCCTCATCTTCGAAGCCACCCTCAGCAGGAGAAAAATCCTCGAGCGAAGGATGTCAGAGCTCATCTTCACCACCCGCCTCGCGTCGGTAGGAGAATGAGCGTGTTAGTACTCCGAAGGGAGAGTTCACCCCACTGAGGCGTAGAACCACTCTTGGTCCCACTTCGAGTACCACTTGCTGTTGGCGGACATCGCTGGGATGGCGTCCTGGTACTCCTTCCGAAGATGAAAAATTGGTGCTCCTGAAGGCCAAGGCCCCTTGGACGCGGTCTGAGCCATCCCTTTGCTTCGGCTGGCAGTTGGCGTCATGGAGGGGCTATGAAGACATCGGCGGCGTCCTCACAGCCTTCGGCCGCCATAGCCCACTCGAAGACCGCTAGCCTCGCCACGGCGTTCGTGACAGATGAGGAAGCTCGAGGTTGTAGGCCTTCAAGACTTCACTCAGCATTCCCACAGCCGGCAATCCGAGGCCGGCCTCAAAGAAAGCCTCGAAGAGTACTACTTCGTCAGCCTGAGGCCTCGTATGGCCTCTGACCTCTCCGGACCCGAAGCTTGATCTCCGGTGATATCTTCCCCCGCAACAGGCCTTTCGGACTGACTCCTCTGTTGAGACCGAAGCACTCATCTCCAAAGTCTGCTCAAACTTATCTGATGGTGACCGAAGATCCCTCGGCCCTAACCGCCTCGCTGCAGGCTTCGCCGCTACTGCCACTGCCGCTGCGCCTAGGAAGAGCTCGAACTCGAGCCCTAGGGCCAAAGCCTTTTTCGATGCAACCTTCTTCGGCATTTTGTGGGGCTTTCATCACGAAGGGCGCTAAAGTTTGCGAAGCTGGCTCCGCGCGAAGCTAGAGATGAAGAGAAGAGAGCGAAGGATGCAAGGCGCTGAGAAAGAAGCAAATGAGAAGTGTGCCAAAGCCGTGTGCGGTAACCCCCTTTTTATAGGTGGTAAAAATCCCGACGGTTCCCTTGCCGAAGTCACTGACAGGTGGGCCTCAGGCAAAGTTGAAACGAACCGACGCACTGTAACAGTTAGTTTTATATCCGTTGTGGAGTCATTCGATCTCCCCGAGGTCGTTCTGACAATCGAGGCAGGTAATTATTGCCTACGCAAGTCGAAGCCCCCTTCGGTCCAAGCTACGAAGGCATGTCTTCTCTGAAGTTGCATTTTCTGCTATCATTTGTCCAAAGGCGCTCGCACCCCTTCGTTCCGAAGGGCTATGGGTGAGGGGCTACTATTGGGGGAATAAGTTTCCCTTAAACAGGGGCCAAATGACATCAGCCTCCACTAGCCTTCGGCCCAGAGCCCGACACTGTCGAAGCAGGTTCCCGCCTGCTGAAATTATTTCCAAGACTCCAGACTCCTTTCGGAGCCCTCTGGAGCGGGCTTACGTAGTCCTTTCGGAGACCTCCAGATTGAAGTCTCCAGGCCCCCCTTCGAAGTCTGCCAGAAGCCAAGTCTTCAAGCTATCTTCAGAGTTCTCTTCAGAGTTAGACTCTGGGCTTCCTTCAGAGTTAACCTCCGAGCTCCTTTCGGAGCTCCTCAGAGCTGGTCTCCGGACCTGCTCCAACCAATGCGAAGCCAAGTCTCCGAGATCCCAGTTCGGAGTTCAGTTCAAGCACGGTTCGAAGCCCACTTCGGAGTGTCCTTCGAAGCCTTCATCACAACTTTGCCCAAAGAGCTCCGGCCACTACTTCGGACCAAGAAAATATATGTACTTCACTACAGTGCAGAAGCCATACCACGGGCCCCTCTGCCCCTAGTATGTCGTTAGCTGCTCAGAAGTGACGTTTATCTGACACATCTGTAAAGCTGTAAAGCACTTTGTATAGTAGACTAGCCTTTTTCCCCTTCTTGCCCCTATAAAGCCTATGACTTATAGAGGGCATTTAGGTCTTTTCCTTTGTCCTGTGTGCCTATAAAAGTAGGGCCAAGCCCTTGTAATAGTTTTAGTTCCTGGAGGGCCATGAGATCCCCTAGATCCATTAGATTCAACCGAGGCAAACTATGCCAAATCCACCATAAACTGGACGTAGGGCTATTATCCCTTTGGGGAGGTCCGAACCAGTATAAATCTTTTCTCCTTCTGAGAGAAACCCTTCGAGGTTCATTTTACACACCATATATACACACAAAACATGTGTTGTATCTAACACAATTCTACAACAACCTCCGAGTCACTCCCCTCCGTGGCGCCAAAAGGTTCAACATGAGAGGGAAATTAGCCCCCCGTTATGTCAGACCCTTTCAGATCCTCCGACAGCAAGGAGAGGTGGCATATCAGTTGGAGCTACCACCATCTTCGGTAGGAGTCCATGATGTGTTCCACATCTCTTAGCTAAAGAAATGTCTTCGTGTACCCACCGAACAGGCCGACCTCCAGCAGCTCAACGTCCAAGAAGACTTAACCTACATCGAGAAACCCATCCGGATTCTAGAAGTCAAGGAAAGAGTAACTAGAAGTCGTGTGGTTCGCATCTGTAAGGTTCAGTGGGACAACCACCCTGTCGAAGAAGCCACATGGGAAAAAGAGGACGAGTTAAAGACCCAATACCCTGAGCTATTCGAGGAACTTTCTGAATCTCGAGGATGAGATTCTTTGTAAGGGGGATAGGTTTGTAACACCCCAAATTTTCAAAGAAATAAAATACCTTTTATTATATTTTTTTGAAAAAGATTATTTGAATTTCCCTTTAAGGCCATTTATACCCAAATAAACTAAAACCTAGAGGATATGTCCAAACTAGAGGCTAAGAAAATTTGTATGTGATCCCAAGGCCAAGACATATTTTTGAGGATTTAAAAAAAAATTATCACCCTTGGAAGCAACCCAAACATTTTAAACCAATTTTAGCAATTAAATTTATTCAGAAAAGAATTTAAACAGTAATGTCCCCCCTTCCCCCTCTTCTCCCTCAGCCCGCCGGCCCAACCCACTCGCTCCCCGCGCCCCTCACTGACGAATGGGCCCCACTAGTCAGCAACCCCCTCTCCCTCCGCGCGCACGCCTGACACCTCGGCCCCACCTGTTGGCGCCAACTTTCCCCCCCCCCCTCTCGGCCGAGCCCGACCCCACCTATCAGCCACGCCCTTTGCACACCCGCTGACCACCATGGCCCACCTGTCAGACCCATCGTCCACCTCGTGCTCCCCCCAAATCCCACCGGTCGATGACCTCGCTCTGCGATCCGCTCACGTCGGCCCCCTCCCATTAAATTGACGCCACATAATTGTTCCCCGAGGCCCGCCGGCCGTTTCCCCTCTTTAACCCTCGAATTTACGCCCCGAGATCGCACTGCGCGTGCATGGCAGACCTCACCGACGCCATTGAAGACCCCCTCAGCTTTCCTTGTATTCGCCGCCCGTTTTCCCCCGTCGGCACCCTTATATAAACCCTCAGCCACCACCGTGTCCAGCCCGCATGCCAATTCGTACTCAGACCGAACAAAGCGTCCGCGACACCCCTTTTAACGCCAAACCGCTGCCCTCGCTCCAGCCACCGCTCATCGTTGCCGGAGTCCTCCCCGTCCTCGACGACCACACCGTTACGACCACCGACACCACCCCAACCTCGGCCACCACTCCATCGACGATGAGACCCGCCGGAACACCGACGCCGACGAGGACCCGAACACCTCCGCCGTCCCCGCTCGTCGCCGGCCGCAACCGGATGACCTCAGACCTCCGCAGCGGTACCATCTTGTTCCCCTCGTCATCCCCTTTCCATTCCTAGGCTCAGATAGGACCGCCATCGCTCGTCGTGGCCGCTGGCCCGCTCGCCGTCGCCGGAGAAGACGACCGACACAGGTACAGTACCCGTGCCGTGTCAGATTCAATCGTGACCATGCGATCTTTATCCGATGATGACGATTAAATCAATCCCTCGGTTTAATCTGGTCCATTCGATATCGGAGAAACGTTATGTTTTAATCCCATGCAGTCCATTAATACTTAAAACTTATATTGAATATGGCTCATCAGATCACAGCGAAAGGGGTACGTTTTAATCTGAATCGTTCATTAATATTTAAAACCTGCTTTAATCTGAGCCATCCATCGCGTACTGGTTCGGCATTTTAATCGTGGCCGTCCACGTCCACTTAATGCCCCCGCCTCGCCCGTGGCCGCCCGATCGCGATCCAACGCGATCCGCGATTTGGCGTACGCGCAAAGTGCGCAGGTTCATGGTGGAATCGGTTCACCGTGGACGACGACTGTTTTTGATTTAAATTAAATTCCAGAAATGGTTTTAAACTTTAAAAATTCATATCTTGCTCATTTAACTCCAAATTTAACCAATTGAATTCCATGAAAAATTATAATTTTATTCTGTAAATGATTATGCAATAAAAACAGTAGGTTTACTTTGAGCATTTTATTTATTTAATAATTTTTAAAGGCACTTTAGGGTAAATTCATAATTCTTTTAGAAAAATCCATAAGTCCATAAAGTTGTCTTAAAAATTTAAATAATAATTTCAGAATGATTCATGACTTCACTTCAAGTATTTTAGCCCAATCAAAACATTTATGTTTGTTATGTGATTTTAGAATGTTTATTGAATGTAATGTTTATTATGTGTAACGAGAAGACTACGACGTCGTCGAGGAGCCGGAATACTACCCGGAAGTTTCCCCGTCGCCTTTCGCTGAACAAGGCAAGTCACCAAACCAATCTTTTGAGCATATTGAACCTAGTTTTCTTAAACTATCGCTAAAACACATAGGTTATACTTGCATTAGTCAAATGAAAGCCTTGCATTATATTTATTTAGATCCCCGACCTTGAAGTGCAAACCCAAGCCATGCTATCTAGCCTAAACTCCTTGTCACCATATTATTATTACTATTATATAGTGTCCAATGTATTGACACAATTGCTATAAGTTAAAAATGATTCGTAGCAATTTGGATTCTACTATATGATCCCCGTTAATCTTATCTCTGCAATTCAGTTGGTGATAGAGTTTTGGGTTAAGTGTGTATGCATGGTGGGTTCCGGGTGCAAGCTAGGGCATTGGTCGGTAGCACCCGGGGCACTATAAGGACCGGTCTGTGGGATCCGTTGAAATACATTTCCGTACTAACCAAAAGTCTAGTGGGTAAGTCCTAACTAAGGTATGGAGTGTTCCAACTCGAGGCACCACTTTGAGATGGGTCAAGCAGCACCTGCGGGTGGCTTGTACCGACGTGGCGCAAAAGGGGGTGCAACGTTAGCTCGGAGTGGTCGGGCGCGCCGGCGAAACCTAGAGCAGGTGATTATCGGATTGGAGCATTTCATGCTGAGGTTTTGGCACGAGTTCCCGTGGTATGGGTCATCTCGCTACACTTTGGTGTTTGGGATGAGTGCGTGCCTTGTGGGTACAGTGGTACACCTCTGATCAAAGTCTAAATCTTTTCAAAAAGACGAGCCCATAGTCAAGGGCGGGTTGCGTGACTACTCTTAGTTAGTTTATTTTTATCAGTGTGCATAATGACTTGGCATGTAAGGACTGTTGACCGAGGAGGGAAAACGTACTCCTTGAGTTAGAAGATATAATATTGTTCATGTTTATTATTCTGCATGATTAAATTTGACTACACTAAATGCTACAACAGAAAAATGTACTTTACCGCACTTTTAGCCATTATCATTCCTTTGTTATTATCTCTCATTATTAACACTTCAGAGGCTGCCTACTATGAGGAAGATGGTCTGGAGTAGCGACCCAGTCAAGAAGAAGATTCTGAAGAAGACGTTCATCATGCTGTTTATTTTCCTCATTTCTTTTAATTTTATACTTATGTAATAATGTGGTCTGCGAACCACAAATGTTTGACCGTATGTACGTTGTCGCATGATGAACCTCTTGTTATTATTGTTTTTCTATGGAAATTCAATAATGTTCTGATTTGGTAAATCGGGGCGTCACAAGGGTGATATTGAACTTCAGTATGTTGATACCCAGAACCAACTTGCCGACATTTCACTAAAACACTTGATGCATATCGATTTTCTTACTTGCATGGGGAACTTGGTATTTGTCATCCTTACGGCATTTTGTGAGGGGGGTATACTTTAATTATTTTTACGTGGCTTTCTTATGATGATTTGTTGATACATTTAGTTGCTTTTATATGCCAGTACATGATTGTCTTTCTCATTATGCTCTCAGATCAAGTCAATATGTCTCATTTCATATTGAGCATTATTTTAATTTCATGAAAACTCTAAATTTATAACTGCTTAGTCTTGTGTCTGGCTTGTGTTATTCAGGACTGCCGTAGCTATCTTTTATCTATCTCATAGCTAGAATCCTCTTCTATGGATGCACAACTGCAACTTGAAAATTATACTGCTATTCATGGAATCATACAAAAATATTACACAACAAAAATCAATATCCATGATTTATGTGCTAAATATGAAAAGATCTAGGCAGGTCTGCTTGGCGCACTACTTTATTCTAGACAGCTTACCATAGCACCTTGGTATGAACTAGGATAACTTAGTGTCTGCCAAAATCATAGTCTTAAGCTTCTGATGGTCTTTCTTGACCTATGCTTGGATTGGTTGGAAAGCGTAAGGTAGACGAGCAAATAACCCCTGGCACTATAAAAGAATTCCAAAGTCTGAATCACTTGCTAATCAAGCTTGCTAAATGCACCATGAAATTTGGACTTGCTCTCCTGGGTAGAAATTGTTTAGCTTTTGCGGTTCCTGTTTTCACTTGTCTAGATGACTAGTCTGCGTGGTGATGACTTTTCCTTTCAAAAATTGACAACTTCATGCATCAAACATTGAATCTAGAATATATTCACTAGAGCTAAGCATCTGAGCCTGATATTCTGATTTGGCATATTTTTGCACTATATATTGTCATAATTTTCATCATCTTGAAGCCTTGCATTTTCTGCTCCTTGATTCTTGCATTGCCAAAGGGGGAGAAAAATACCTGGTTTGCATACCTAAGGGGGAAGTCAAATGCTGAAGCTCAAAGGAGGAGAAAATTTTTACTCCCAAATGGCTTTTATTGACTAAAGTCGATTGAAACTCATTAATCAAGTGACATGTTTTGGCTCTTTTCTGAGTTTTTTATGGTCACTTGTGTGCTGAAAATTTTCAAATTTTCTTGAACTTGAATTTGGTTGTCAATGTACTCATCAAGGGTGAGATTGAGAAACCAAGTTGAAATGTGCCTTGGTTTCAAGTCTGTGATGAGTGATTGACAAGTTTCCTTCTAGGCAAAGGGGTCCCTCCGAAGGGGTTCGAAGGTGTTTTCCGAAGGGTGCGAATTTAGCTGGCTGCAGCTGTGCAGCGGAGTGTGTCTGTCAGAGGGGTCCGACAAAGCACGATGACTTGGTGGTACCGAAGGGCTCGGTACTTTAGGCGGTGCACCAGAGTGTGTACCGAAGGTTGTTTACCGGAGAGGTCTCCGGAGTACTAGAAACACTTGGATGTTTGTCGGTGGTGCGCAGGTGACTTCGGAGGTGACAGACGGTTCAGTAGCAAGTGAACCTAGGTCAAGCGGGAGGTTTGATTGCTAGGCGAGCGGGGAGCTCGGTCATGAAGGCTGGGTGGGGTCAAGGTCGGTCATCGGGTCAAGGTGTGCCAAGTGGAGGCAGAATGTGTGGAGAGTGGCTCCGGCTAAAAGTACCCCGAGGCGAAGTCCTCGGAGGTGAGGCACTTCGAAGGGTGATCTGGATAGAGTAACCTCAGAGTATGGTGGACGAAGTCCTCAGCATTGAGGCAAGGCATTTGAAGTGTCCTTCGGATAGAGACACTCGAAGGGACACCTGACGAAGGTCTCGGAAGTCAAGGTGCATCGAAGGCATGGTCCGGATAAGGGTCTTCGTAGAGTGTGCTTGGGCTGAGACACTACAAAGAGGTTCTTATAGATATGCTTCATGCGAAGGCCTTAGACAGAGGGACTTCGTGTCGGCTCTGCAAAAGCAGATGTTGTATCCTCTATGAAGCTGACAAAGGAAGCCTCCAGAAAAGTAGACTACCATCTATACCCCCTCATCTGGCTGAGACAAAAATAGTGTAAACCCTAGGGGTAAAGTAGTCTATACACAGGGCTGAATAGTACCTATAAATAGTGAAGGCTGGCTAGGTCTAGGCAACACTTTGAGCAGCCATTTCTAGAACTCCAGATCTAGCCGCCACACCCATGTACTCAGTCTTGTGAGTCTTTTTGTGTTCCCTGTTCATGCAATGAAAGTTTCATTCAGTTCTTCTTTTGCTGCTTGAACTTGTATCTCTGTTTTGCACTGCGTGTATTTATTTCTCTGAGCTGCACTTTGTTCTGTTCAACCAAGAGTTTTTGCTTCGTGTCTTTTCTATAGAAGTGTGTGCAATGCGTGTGTATCTCTCACTGTGAGTTCGCTCTATGTAAACTGGAGACAAGCTCTCTCTGATTACTAGCGAAGCACTGAGCGAATCTAGGATTGAAGCTTGTCTTCCTTCCTCTGTCGAAGTCCTCAGCGCAGTCTGTTCTTCTTACTATTTCCCCTTCGAAATACAAAGCCTAGTACCAGTTGCTGGTGCTGAGTATCTGTTCGAAGCCCACAAAGGGAAACCTTCTTCTGCGAAGTGCATAGTGCGAAGCCTGCTTGAAGGCACCTAGTGCGTGAAGCCTGCACTATCCTAGCAGAGTTGTGTTTTTGGGTTTGTGGGTGTGAGCAAAATCTTCTTGACGTCGAACTTTTGCTCTTTGTGAAGCCTAGTTTCAGAGCTGTAAAATACCTCCGAACTAGACATTCGAAAGGTGTGTTCGAAGCCTGTTCCGTAGGAGACTGTTTTGAAAACAGAATGCTATTTTTAGCCTAAGATTTTAAAAGCTCCCATTCACCCCCCCTCTGGTCGCCCTTTTCGGTCCAACAATGATAAGGTATACATCCCATCCTCTTAGTTGTTTTCCACTTCGGAGAGGACGCCTTTTGGAGGGTCTCTTCGGACCCGAACCTGAGTGGACCTTTCGGCTCTGAACCCAGTAATCCGGAGGTAAGTCTTGAGCTTCGAGACCAGACTTGCATTTATCTGGATTGCATTGCTCATTAACTTGGAGTCTTGGAAGATCATGAGGATGAAGTATTTTCCCCCAACATGTGGACACTGGGTCTACGAAGGTCCCTTGGAAATTATTCTCAAATTTCTTTTCTAACTGCTCGCATGATTTTATCTACACGGGCTTCAAGGACCAGAACTATCGAAGGCCCACCCCTTTGAGCGTGAGGGGAAAACACTTAGCCATGGTGTCTCGGACCCCTCCGCTGGCTTTTATTGTGAGCGCGTATGATCGAGAGAACTCTCTGGGGTCAGGTTCCCCGGAGTACTTCGGAAGCTTCGCTGCTCGAAACTTGGGGTCGAAGTGCACTTCTGCAGGTTGGGGATGCGATGGAGATTCTTCATTGAAAGAGGCATTCTAACTGCCCCTCCGAGCTTTGGGGGCTTCGGGCTCAACGACTGCGACAGTTTCGGGCGGCACCACTGGTCTTCTGCCTTCGTCTTGAGCAGTGAGCTGGTTCGCGGCTGCCTGCTGCCACTTCTGTAGCTCCGCCTTCAACTGAGCCATTTCAGTGGCCACGGCGTAGTGGGGGCTCCCTCTTCCTTCGGGAGTGTCTTCCGGGATCTTGGGATCTAACGAAGTCGGTGTGGAGTATGGTCGGGGGCATGGAGGGGCCTCCATATTGGTGAGGACCGGAGGCTACTTCAGGAATCAGAGGTGGAGGACCTGCGGAGGGTTCCACAGACCCTGAAGAACTTAGAGACCCTAATCCGGAGATCCGAAGGGATCTCCGTGGGTGACTAGGGCCTATGCTTCGCTTAGGAGGCATGGCTTTAGGTGAGGATTGGTAGAGACTGTAGTTTTTGTACTAGGGTCCCCACGGACGGCGCCAACGGTTGGCGTAAAAGATTATGCTAACAGGTTTAGATAAGGGAAAATTACTCACGTGCCATTATAATTTTCAGAAATTGTCTACATGCCACTGTCAGTGACTGTGGCGGTCCCCATCTGGCAGTTACACAACGATGGCATTTTGGCAAACCTTAAAAATCGTAATGGCACAGAAAAAATTAACCCTTTAGATAACCATGAAGGGTTATTAAGAGAGATGATTGTTTGTGGACTGTTCTAGGCCTCTGAGTAGGATAATAGCTAGGGATAGTTCAGAGTGTCTATTGACTATCTCTAGATTCAATGCATGTACCTCAGTAAATAAGGGGTATTTATAGGCAAGAATACATAAGGAGAAGATCATTTTACCTTCTAGTTACAACCATCATAGAGGGCAATGTTCTTTAACCCTTGTAGGGCTAGAAATGTAAAAGGTCGTGTGAACACTTGGATAAAGCAAACGTCCTATCCATCTTGGTGGCACCCCCTTCGGGAGAATGCCCTTTGGGGAGTTCTCTTTGACCGAAGCCTCATTGAACCCTTCGGCCTGCAACCCTTCGGAAAAGCTCAATTCATCGAAGCCTTGTCAATCGTCTGCATCCTTGTAGAGCGAAGCTTCGGCTCCTCTTTCCTTTCGAAGGGGGCCTCCGGAGAAGCCTCTTATTTATCATGTTGATGGAAATATTTCCCCCAACAATGCTAGCATCGGCTCATTTTTGAATGGGAGAGCAAGGGAAAGGTCGATCCAGTGCGCGATGCCAACTTGTTCCTAGGAACCCCACTTCGACGTAGCTACCCAGAGATACCAATTACACCATCCATGGAGCGGAGAAGGGAATACGCTCTGAGTCCAGTCAGAGAAAAGCATTTTTGAATTTTTAAAGGGAAAATGCTGGATCTCAGAGTTAATGAAGTAAGTGGGTTCAGGGTTACCCATCGGACCCAAAAAGAAGTAGTAGGGATGGTTGGCCATAGGAATCAAAACTTGGTCCCGCAGATTCTACAAGGAAAGAGAAGAACATTAAAGAAAAGTGGCGGAAGAACCAAGAGAAATAAAGAACAATAGAAAATAAAAGGCCAAATATTTACCTCAGGGATGGAGTCATGGGTTGCCATCGAGAAGATTTGTTAGAAATGTGAGTCAGCAAAGAAGAAGAAGGCGAGCAGCGGCAGTCGCAAGAGCATGATGGCAAGATCGGGGGGAAATACAGAAGCAGTAAGAAGAAAGCGTGAAGAAGAAGGGTGGAGTGACGGGGGTACTTATAAAGCAAGAAGTAACTCCTCAACAGCCAGGTCAAGCCGATTCCACCGGATTTGGTGGGGCCACCTGTATCATTCGGCAAAAGGTAATTATTGGACCGGAAAAGGCGACCAGAGGGGGGGTGAATGGGAGCTTTTAAAATTTCAGGCTCAAAATAGCCTTTTGTTTTAATTCAGTCTACTACGGAACAACCTTCGAACACAACCTTTGAAGATCTGGTTCGGAGGTATTTTACAGCTCCGGAAACAGGCTTCGCAAGGAACAAAAGTTCGAGGCCAAGGAGACTTCGCTCCACCCACAACCCCGAAAAATCAACTCTGCTAAGTCAGTGCAGGCTCCGCACATAGGGTGCTTCGAGCAGGCTTCGCACTTCACCCTTCGCAAAGTGGACTACCCTCTGAGGACTTCGACCAAATACATAGCGACAGCAACTGGTGCTGGGCTTCGTACTACGAAGGTCTAAACGCACAATTTACAGACTTCGCTAAGGGCTACGACACGGGAAGAAAAACGGGCTTCGATCAGTGCTTCGCTAGAAAACAGCGAGGTCTAGCCTCCAGTTACACAGAATGAACGCACACTGAAAAGCACACTTCGCACAAACACCCTTCGCCCAAACAGGCTTCGGTGCACTACAAGCAGTCAATGCAGGCAGCGAGGTATGCAAACAAGCTCAAGCAAAAAGAACACAGAAACATGACTTCGCTGCTTGAACAAGGAACACTAAAAATGAACTCACTGGATGAATACAAAGTATGTGGAGGCTAGTACGGGAGCTCAACAATGAATGCTCAAAGTGTTAAATGTGACCTACCCAGCCTCCACTATTTATAGCCACTATTCACCCATGTGAATTGACTACTTTGCCCCTAGGGTTTACATTGGTTTTGTCTCATCAGAACAGAGGGGTACAAAAGGTAGTCAACTTTATTTGGAGGCTTCTCTGTCAGCTTTGCAGAAGGGACAGCGTCAGCTTTTTGCAGAGCAGACACTGTCAGCCTTTACAGTCTTGGAATCTTTTGAAACCCCCCCCCCTTCGCACGCGAGGGGTGCGGTAGCTTCGGTGAGAAGCCTTGAGCCTGACGGCCTTCGCTTCACCGAAGTCATCCTTCGATACAGTGACAGTTTTGAGCCGAAGCCGTCAAAGCCCTTGGGCCTTCGCACCAACACCTTCGGAGTGGACCACCACGGCTTCGCAGCTTCTCCCAGCTCGAACTCCGTCAGTCCGTGTACCGAAGCCATGCATGGCCGAAGTACCACAAGTCAACCTCACTCCGGAGCCAGCCTTGCTCCGAAGCCTGCTTCACTCCGAAGCCCCACCTTCGGAGTACCACCCTTCGAAGTCCCTTCTTCGTCCAAGGCCTCCGCATGAAGCATTCCATGAGCACTTCGTCGCAGTGTCTCTCCCTGAGCACACTCCTCGACAAGCCTCACCCGGACCATGCCTTCGATGAACCTCGACTTCTGATACCTTCGTCAGGTAACCTTCGAGTGTCTCACTCCGGAGCACACTTCGAACACTTTGCCTCTGCTGAGGACTTGAACCACCATACTCCGAAGTCACTCCTTTCGGAGTACCCTTCGAAGTGCCTCGCCTCCGAGGACTTCGTCTCGGGGTACCTTCACCCGGAGCCACGCTCCACACTTACTGCATTCTCCTGGCGCACCTCGACCCGAGGTCCGACCTTGACCCCTTCGCAGCCTTTGTGATGGAGCTCCCTGCTCCCCTGGCATCAAGCCTCTCGCTTGACCCAGGTTCACTTGCTACGAACCATCCGTCGCCTCTGAAGTCCCCTGCGCACCACAGACAAGCAGACAAGTGTATCCAGTACTTCGGAGACCTCTCCGGGTTAGCAACCTTCGGCACACACTCCGGTGTACCGCCCAAAGTACCGAGACCTTCGGTACAACCAATCATCGTGTGATGTCGGACCCCTCCGACATACACACTCCGCTGCAACAGCTGCAGCAACCAAACCCACCGAACCTTTCGGTGAACCAACCTCCAAACCCCTTCGGAGGGACCCCTTCGAAACAGAGGATAAACTCTGTCAATCACTCATCACAGACTCCGAAACCAATCCTTGGTTTCTCAATCTCCCCCTTGATGAGTGCATTGACAATCAGATTTAAGTTCAAGAAAATTTGAAAAATTTCGGCACACAAGTGACCATAAAAACTCAGAAACGAGTCAAATCATGTCACTTGACAAAAGAATTTTCCTCCCCTTTTCAAAAGAGTAAAAGCCCCTTCGGCAAATCTCCCCTTTGCAAGATAAAAACTCCCCCTGAGTTAATTTTCCCACAATTTCAACAATTTCTCCCCCTTTGGCAATGCAAGCATCAAGGAGCATGTAAAAGATGCATAGCTTTGAAATGGGCAGAATTGCAGAGACATATAAAGCAACAAATATGCCAACATTTAATACCAATTATCATGTACTCAGCTCAATTTAACCTTCTCTAAAAATATGATGATAGCATGTGATATTGTCATTTTGAAATAAAAGCATCACCACTTACTCAAGAAAACTAGACAAGTAAAAGCCGGGACTGCGCAAAGCTAGTCAATTTCTACTTAAGACAGACAAGTCCAGTTCAAATGGAGCATTGAAAGCAAACTTGATAATCAATGAATTTTGTTGTTCTTTTTCATAATGCCAGGGGTTATTTGTTTATCCACCTTATGCTTTCCAATCAGGCCAAGCCTAGGCATGAAAGCCATCAGAAGCTTAAAGCAAAGATTTTGGCATACACTACACTATCCTAGTTCAGACCAATGTGCAATGGTAAGCAGTCTAGAATAGAGTAGTGCGACAAACAAGCCCACCTGATCTTTTCACTTGAAGCATGCAAATCATGGGGTTTTTGATTTTAATTAAGTGAACCAATTTGTTTAGCAATTGATGAATATCCATGAGTAAGAAGAACAATTTTTTTTGTTAAGTTGCAATGTTTAGCATCCAGAGAAAAGGAGTCTTGCTATCAAGTAGATAAAAGATAGCTAAAGCAGTCCTGCCTAAACATGCTAGATTCAAGACTAAGCAGTGAGCACGATTTGATTTTGGAAAGAAAACATCATGCACATTAATGTTTCAGATATATTAAATAGAGCTGAGCTGACACGATTTCATGAATTATAATCAGGCATATAAGTGCAAGAGATGTAAATGCAATTTCACACATGATGAGCATATGCACGACAATTAGAAACAACTCCCCCTCACAAAATGCCGTACGGGTGACAAATACCAAGTTCCCCACGCAAGTAGGCAAAACGAGAAGCATCGAGGGGTTTTGTGAAAATATCGGCAAGCTGGTGTTGGGTATCAACATATTGAAGTTCAATATCACCCTTCTCATTATGATCTCTGAGAAAATGATATCGCACATCAATGTGTTTGGTTCTGGAGTGCTGAACCGGGTTGTTTGCAATACAAATAGCACTAGTGTTATCACAGAAAAGTGGAACACTCTTATAATCTAACCCGAAGTGCCTCGCCTCCGAGGACTTCGTCTCGGGGTACCTTCACCCGGAGCCACGCTCTGCACTTACTGCCTTCTTCTGGCGCACCTCGACCCGAGGTCCGACCTTGACCCCTTCACAGCCTTTGTGATGGAGCTCCCTGCTCCCCTGGCATCAAGCCTCCCGCTTGACCCAGGTTCACTTGCTACGAACCATCCGTCGCCTCTGAAGTCCCCTGCGCACCACAGACAAGCAGACAAATGTATCCAGTACTCCGGAGACCTCTCCGGGTTAGCAACCTTCGGCACACACTCGGTGTACCGCCCAAAGTACCGAGCCCTTCGGTACAGCCAATCATCGTGTGCTGTCGGACCCCTCCGACATACACACTCCGCTGCAACAGTTGCAGCAACCAAACCCACCGAACCTTTCGGTGAACCAACCTCCGAACCCCTTCGGAGGGACCCCTTCGAAACAGAGGATAAACTCTGTCAATCACTCATCACAGACTCCGAAACCAATCCTTGGTTTCTCAGTAATCAAGAGTACAATTTTCAAAGTGTTGAGATCTTTGCAGACCCAAGATTATAGGAATCAAATCTTCGGCTTAAGGAACACCAATACAAAACTGTGTGGGATGAAGCCTAGTCCGATGCCACCATGAGGAAACATACATACGTCAAACCAGGCAACACCCAACGTAATCGTGAATGGCCGAAGATGAAGAAGTGGGAAAATGAAAGAAAATTATGAAGCCGAAACCCTAGGAGAAGTTATAAAATTACTAGAAGATGAAGGGTTTCGGCTGGTAATCAAAGTGAAAGGATCGTGCGGATAGACGTTTGAGAAGATGTGGTGGTAGGGATAATGATGGTTGTTAATTTTGAAGCATTAGCAGCCACTTAATGCTCCAAAACTAGGGGGCATGTGTTAATGCCAAGATTTGGTAAAGCCTAGAGCCCACCAATGATGTCGCATGGTCAATGAAAGTCAAAAGA
This sequence comes from Zizania palustris, assembly GCA_019279435.1. NCBI lineage: Eukaryota > Viridiplantae > Streptophyta > Magnoliopsida > Poales > Poaceae > Zizania > Zizania palustris. The sequence continues at coordinate 56,450,006 of JAAALK010000288.1, forward strand.
GAGTCTGGTCAAAGATGGTCAAAGAAGCATGTCCGTTACAACACTGGCTGGATATGGAGGAGCCGATGAAGAGAAGATAAAGATTATCCAAAATTGGTTAAGATAGAATAATTGGATGGCAAGTCTCTGAACTATAAATATATACCCCTTATTTAAATTAAAAAACACATCTCTGTCAAACAACTAGTCGGCGCATCACCACCCTTGGCTTCCCAAGGTTTATCCCGACGGGATTCAACACTCAAAGTTGGGCTGCATCGTTCCGATCTCCGGTGAAGTGGTGAGTCCATCCACCCCCGATGACCATATCGACTAGATCAATATCCTCATGGCTGCATCGGATTGATTTCTTGATGTGAATGTCGAAACAGTACGGTCGTCGGTTTCACGGTGTATTGGCTAGGTCTAAGGCTGCATCAGATTGATCTCTTAGATTGCTGTGATCTAGGTGTGATAATTTGAGGCTTCATTGGTTTAGTCTGACATCTCTTGCTATTGTATATTTTTCATGCTATATACTGTTCATCTAAATAAAGCATGCCTGATACTTTATATATTATTAAGATCATTGTGATTAGTTACTGTCTTGGTTAGGTTCGATCTAGTTATTATAATGATTTTCCTGATATAGACATGTTATTTGGCATGTTTTATTATTTATTATTTATTTATTTATTTATGTCGGAGTACAAGCCGATAGGTTATATTTGATTCAACACCACATCTTATTCTCCATCGGAAAGCGCTCATCGGCCTATATGTGTAAACTGCCCATCTCATCGGCCGATGGCATGCTCGCCCAATTGCTTCACCCATGGTCATCGGCCCTATGGCCGATCGGTATGATATTCCATGATTATGCCATCCTCATTGCGATCATCGGCTCGATAGTCGATAGGCTATGCTATTGATCATATTTTCCTGTTTCCTTATTAGTTACAAGGTCAAACTAATTGGCACGCCTTGAACCCCTTCATTCTAAGAACGTAGAACCTACATTAGAGTTAAGCAGATCTCTCAAGTCACGCGTGTGTCAAAGTGTGACCAAAAAACGGACCAACAAGTGCCCGATAAGAAGCACTAGGCAAACAAGGAAACGTCGAGGTATTGTTTGCCGAGTGTTTTTAGGGGTTCGCGAGTGTCTCTTCTACTCGGCGAACTTCTCTTTTCTCGTAGTGCCAGGTGCAGCGATAGGACTTCTCAAATGGTCATATGGAGGAGGCATTATGCCCGAATGATGATTCTTTTTGGCATGAGAGTTTGTGATGCTGGAGACTAGCTAGAGAGAGATGAGTAATGACAGGGTGAATCCCAGAGCTTGCTTCCCACCCAAGGCAGTGTTGGGGAAAGGGAAAGCTACGCTAGCCAGAAATTTCAAAAATTCGCCCCAAAGCCCAAGAAGCATGCGCGTGTGATATCATAGATCAGTGCCTTCTAGCAAAAGACGTGCTAGGTGCAGCGGAAGAAGATGTTGAGGAAACGCGTCCTTGCCTATCCTTGCTTCATCCTGTCTGTTCCTCGCTAATCCAATCGGTGAAGACAACATAGTTTTTCACGTGATGAAGTCCACGAGCGTCGCTATTGGAGCAACGCCTCCACGGTATCCACACGTACAGGGATGAAGTTACTCCCACGACGGCGTGCTAGCACCGGACGTGAGAATGAGAGATCCTTAATCTCAACTTTTGAGATCAAGAAAGGGAGAAGATGAGTTCTTGGTGGCTATATCTAAACTTGCAATTGCTTGTCTTCCAATACCTCCTCCCCCTCTCTTTATATTGGGCTGAGAGCCCTTGGTTGTCAGCATCTCGAAACCAACAAACCGGTTACAACCGATTTGTGCTCTAATAGATCCAATATGTTTTACCCACATCGGAACTTCCGATAGGGTATTTTCGGTCTCTTATTCCAGTATGATACTGTAACAGGTCTAATCTGTTTTCTCCCACCTCGGAACTTCTGATACACATATCGAACTTCCGATCAGTACAATTTTCCCGATTCCAAATCGGAACTTCTGGTTTCACCTCTCTGTCTCTAATTAGAAATTATTAGAACTTCTGATACCATATCAGAACTTCCGATACCATATCAGAACTTCCGATTTAAGCTCTCGGTTTCGCAAACCATAAATTATCGGAACTTCCGATTTGAGCTCTCTGTTTCTAATTTAGAAAATAATTGGAACTTCTGATTCCAAATCAGAACTTCCGATCCAACCAGAATTTTCTTGGGCATACTTCCTTCAGGCAAATGAAGCAGTACAACACTTGATGGACCCAACAAGGTACTTAATCGACGATTAGGCATCGGGGCGGCTGGTGGCGGACGCCATGGCGGAGTGGCAGACGACTTGCCATATGGGAGTGTGATGTCCGCCTCATCCAGTATGGTGTCTACCTCAAGGGATTAGGCCTCGCGTGGATGCCAAATAGGTTATGAGGACGTTAGACAGTGACAACAATGGAGTGCTCGAAGAAGGAAGCCCACCGCTGGATCCGTTCCCCACCACCTAAATCCATTCCCCGCCTGCCAGATCCACACCTTCGCTGCTAGATCCATGCCATGCCCGTCGGATCCACGCCGTCGCCGCGTCAGGACCACGTGTCGCCGACGGGAACACGCACCATGCGTGGGGTTGTCTTTGAGAGAGAATGAGAGGAAGAGAATGCAGAGAGCTAGAGAGAAGATCAGAGGAGGCATTGAGAAATGGAGACTAGAAGATGCAACCGATGTGCTCTTCCCTCCCTGCACTCTCTCTCTGCTCTCTATTTTTCTGTTTTATTTTCTTAGAGATTTTCTATTTTTGAAATAAATCTGCTATGAATAAGCTTCCATGTATTGGTAATTTCCATATGCAAAGATTCCTATATATTGATGATTTCTATATATAATTAATCAGTTTCCCATATATTAATAATTTCTATATATAATTGATCATTTTTATGTATATTGATAATTTCCGTATATAATTGATCAATTTTCTATATGTTGATGATTTACATATATAGCCAATCAACTCTTACCATTTATAAGATTTCCATACATAGTTAGTTGATTGACTCCTTTAGCTGTTTGTTTATAGTGAATGGAACATAGCCTTGTTTGACTATTTGTACTTTATATGGTTCTAGATTTAATTTCCTATTGTTATATTATTATAACATGCACATTTATGTTAAGTGAGTATGACATCATCTCGCCGCACGCCATATTTGCTTAAAAGGTGTGAAGGTAGTTTGTCGTTTTGCCTCGCTGCGCCGCCGTAACAACTATGATATGTGCCTATTTAGAAATCTTAAGATTATGTTAATCGGTTATTAAAAATAGAGATAAACTATTGTTTACTTGTTTCTATCTATTAGTTCAGTTTTAGATTCCGTAATTATTGAGTTTTAAAATCTTGAAGGAAATGTAGACGGTTTAAAAGTGATATAAATTTTAGAATTAGCTAGAAACTCTCTAAAAGAACATAGAGCACATAAAAATATATGGTCGTGATACCTCAGCATGCCTGCCCTGGGGAGCAACCTTCTCCAGCAAGCATGCCCCTAGCCATATGCAGGCACCCATTTTGTCGGCTCTCAGACATTCAAAACTACCCTTGAGCGGTTGAGCCAGCAAGACTGCAGGCCAGCATCTAAAACAGACAGAATGGTACTTAAAATTCCATAAAAAATCGTCCACGCTATGCTCAGGTTAAAAACTAACTTGTATAGAGTGCAATGAACCAAACAAATTTAACTCGCAAGTTCTAGCTCAGAGTGTTGTTCCTCGATATGTGGAGGACGATCGATCCAAGGTGTATGTACACCGAATATATATAGCAGAGCGCGCTGCTGGTCAGGTGCTTACAGACTTGCCGCATCCGCAGCAATCTGCCTCCTGCAACAGTACACCCATCTACAGTTCGACACGCTCTCCATGTTGTCACTTCGCGATAGCTTAGGTGGCCACATCCAGCAAGCTGACGAAGATGCAAATCGCGCGCGCAATTGATGACTCGTACGCGCAGCAGCAGCAGAAGCCAGCCCTGTGCGCCACATTCCGCGTGGCCCTGACCAGAATAGCGGAGCTGATGCCCTGGCCCCGACCGAGCGGGCAGCGATGGGCACCACGAGCCACCTGCCTGTGGGGCTGGGCGCGCACGACCACGACGGCCTCAGCCCTCACGTCCAGAGAGACAAGGTGCAAATTAATTGACAGTGGCGAACTGGCGATAAGGTTAGATTGGTTAGGTTCAACCGTACCTGGACTGGGTGCACTGAGCTCCAGTCTCCTCTTCAATATCTGTTCGCGCCCGCGGTTGCTTTCGCTTACGCCTTACGCCACGAGTAAATCCAGACCAGGAAAATCCGAGTCATCTGTCGAACTGCTGCCTTCCTGCTTGCTCCGATCAGTCCACCTCCCCTGCCGTGTGTTGCATTGTGCCCCTCATGCCCGATCAAATCAAAGCCATTATGATCTGATAATTCCCTCCCAATGTCGACACGACATCTTGCTCGCCTGCGAGAAAATTCCAGCCCGGCCGTCTTGGAATTTGGGAGGGCAAATTCATCAACGTCATTAGGCAAACGCAATGTTAACTGTGTGTATTATTGACTCATTGCCAGCAATATGATATGGCAGTAACACTTCACGGGGTTCATAAATATCAGGATCAGCCATGACTATTGTTGACTATGATAATATATACGCCGATCTTCTGGTTTTATTCTGCATGATACATGAGTTGCTCCGAATAATAGGAGTTTTATGTCGTGGTTATGGTCAACTGACGGACATGTCACAAGTTCATAATAATTGCAATATGTGTTACTTGGTATACGTGCAAAATATGACGCAGTCAAGAGTAAGGTAAAGTACCTGAACAAACAGGTAATTCTACATCAATTCATGCCTTCGGTTTAATTTTATAGATGCAGTCGCATTCTCACAAGCAACTTCAACCGATCACTTTCTGACGAACTGACCGTTCACCTGTGCATGTAGACAAAAAGTGTAAGAGACAGCTCTGAAGTAGATAAACTAAGTCATATCTTCTTTGAGCAATTTAATATCTGAATGCATATAGTAAAAGTCAGATCATATTATCTCCCAACATCCCTCGAAAACGCATAACCACCTAATGGGGGAAAGGAAGATGGAAAAACAGACATCATCCAGGGGGAAAAGTTAGTCTAGCTGTCATAGTTTTACAGTTGATCCACTGAACCTGTACATTCTACACGAAAGCTGATAGCAAATACAAGATCAAGAGGCTGTAACGTGTGGTGAGCTTTCAAGGATCAGTTACAAGTTTACAACACATAACAAATTCATTGCATAAAAGAGCAAAAAGGTCATACATAAAACAGAGCGGATTGCACCTGCTGCGGCCATGCTCAAAGCACAGATAGTACAGGTCCCCCTCCCATGCGCCATGGGGACTTTTAAACATCATCAAACACAAGGGTCCAACAATCATTAGCTGATCACACTGCAGCAGCTACTTCATTGAAAGAAGCAACATTACATGAGGAACTGCATGACAATTTGAGGTCACCTGTTATGTGCAGATTAGTAGATTAGATTGAATTAGTTAAGATAAGATTAGTTAGTTAGGATTATTTCTATTTTAAAGATAGAAATAAGGTTAGTAGATTAGATTGTATTAGGCCTATAAATACCCCTTGAGATCTATAGAATAAAGCAATCAGAAGGAATTAATTAATTTCTCCTCTACTCCTCTGCTCCCACCAATTTGGTATCAGAGCAGTCAGGTTCCAAAGATCCGACACCATGACGACGATTGTCCCATACACTTGGTCCGCAGAAGATATGCAAACCCTCGCAAATTTGCAGCAGGCTGTTGCCAACATCTCTGTGTACCTGGGCTTGGCTCCGGTGGCCTCCACGCTGCCGATTTTCCCCCACGGCGCCACGGGTTTCCCCACCACGTCGTCACCATCGCTGATAGCGGTGGTAGGAGTGTTGTCGCCGAAGAAGCAGTCGCGGGTGGAGTCCCTTCGCGCCGTCACCCATGCGATCCCAGATGAGGAGAGACACAACGGGCCCCTCAACTCCGCCTGCTCCTTCTACGGCTCCACGGACGGTGACGCGGCCGATCCGACGCCCCAGCTGATGCCGCCGCCCACTGACCCAACCCTCCAGCAGCGGAGGAGGGAGGAAGAGGAAGAGACGGAGGACAATCTTGCGGCGCACGAGGAGGCCTATGTTGGAACAATTGCGTTAGTTCCAGCAGGTTTCTGTGTGGTGGAGTATGATGCGGAGAAGGAGCCTCGAAGGACTCTAACAGAGGGAGAAAGAGGTTTATACTGGTTCGGGCCTCTCCTGGGAGATAATAACCCTATGTCCAGTTATGGTGGATTTGGCATGGTATGCCCTAGCATGGAGTAATAATTCCAGGGTCTCTTGGCCCCCTGGAGCGTGTCCCCTTGGCTCAAGGGCTTGGCCCTGCTTTTATAGGCGCACAGGCCAAAGGAAAGGACCGGGATGCCCTCTATGAGCCCCAGGCTTACAGGGGCAGAGAGGGGAAAAAGGGCTAGCTATGGTACAAAGGTACTTTGCAGCTTTACAGGCGTGTCAGACTGCGTCAGGCTTTGACCAGCTAAACGACATACCAGGGGCGGCGGGGCCCCCGGTACGGCCTGCACTTAGATGTTTCCTGAGCCCGAAGTAGGGGCCGGAACTCTACTGGCAGAGGCTGCTAAGAGGGCTTCGAAGTGCACCCCGAAGGGGGGCTTCGAAGCATGCTCCGAGCAAGGCTCCGAACTGGGGTCTCGGAGCCTTGACCTCGAACTGGGCTCCGAACTGGGGTCTTGGAGCCTTGGCCTCGAACAGTCTTGACAGGGTCCGAAGACTGGTGTTGGGAGGAAGGCTTCGAAGTGCACCCCGGAGGGGGGCTTCGAAGCATGCTCCGGAGGGCGGCCTCCGGACTTGGCTCCCGGAGGGCGGCCTCCGGACTTGGCTCCGGAGGGCGGCCTCCGGACTTGGCTCCGGAGGGCGACCTCCGGACTTGGCTCCGGAGGGTGGCCTCCGGACTTAGCTCCCGGAGGGCGGCCTCCGGACTCGGCTCCGGAGGGTGGCCTCCGGACTCCTGCGCCCTGGGGGGTGGCCTCCGGCTTCCTGTGCCCGGAGGGTGGCCTCCGGCGCCCTGCGCCGGGGCCCGGAACGGGGGCTCGAGCCGGACCCCTGAAAGGCACCTTGGGACCTGAAAACAATACTTAGAGAGGAAGCAGGCTCCGACAGTGCTGGGCTTTGGGCCGAAGGCTGTCGGAGGCTGACGTCATTTGGCCCCTGTTCAAAGGAAATATATTTCCCCAACAGTAGCCCCTCGCGTGCAGGCCTTCGGGACGGAGGGGTGCACGCGCCCTTAGGACAAATGACCTGAAAACACAACTTCAGAGAAAACATACCTTCGGAGCCTGGACCGAAGGTGACCTCGATACCTGGGGGTAATAAATGCCCGCGCTCGCCGCCAGAACGGCCTCGGGGAGCCCGAACGGCTCCGCAACGGTCAAAAAAGTTACCGTTACCTTGTTCTGGGCCGGTTCGCCTTCGCCGGAGGCCCATCTGGTGGTGGGTTCGGCCCACGACGGTTGGAATTCTTACCGCGCCTATAAATAGAGACTTACCGCGTGCGGCTTCGGCACACCTTCATTCGCTTTCTTCTCGTTGCCTTGCAACCTTCGCTCCCTTCTTCTTCTAGCTTCGCTTCGAGCCCCCTTTCGCTAGCTTTAGCCCTTCGCGGTGAAGTCCCATCAACATGCCGAAGAAGGCGGTGGCGAAGCCTCTGGCCTTGGGCTCGAACTCGGGCTCCGCCCAAGTGCAGGCAGCGGCGGCTGCGGCGGCGAAGACTGCGCCCAGGCGGCTGGGGCCGAGGGACCTTCGGACGCCCTCCGACAAGTTCGAGCAGACCCTGGAGATGAGGGCCTCGATCTCCACGGAGGAGTCGGTCCGGAGGGCCTGCGAAGGGAAGATTGCGGCGAAGATCCAGCTTCGGGTCCCGAAGAAGTCGGAGGCTGAGCCGAGGCCTCGCGCCGACGAAGTGGTGGTGTTCGAGGCCTTCTTCGAAGCCGGCCTCAGACTGCCTGCAGTGGGGATGCTGAGCGAAGTCCTCAAGGCTTACAACCTCGAGCTCCCTCAGCTTTCGCCCAACGCCGTGGCGAGGTTAGCCGTCTTTGAGTGGGCCATGAGGGCCGAGGGCTGCGAGGGCCGCGCGGACGTCTTCGTTGCCCTCCACGACGCCAACTGCCAACCGAAGCCGAGGGAGGGGACGGACCGCGTCAAGAGGGCGCTGGCCTTCGGCAGCGCCAATTTCCAGCTCCGGAAGGAGTACCAAGACGCCTTCCCGGCGAGGGCAGTAAACAACAAGTGGTACTCGAGGTGGGACCAAGAGTGGTTCTATGCCTCCGTTGGTGCCAACTCTCCCCTTCGGAGTACCAACGCCCATATTTTGTACCGGCGCGAAGGGGTGGTGAAGACCAGCGAAGACATCCTTCGCTCGAGGATCTCGCTGCTTCGGAGAGTGGCGGCGAAGATGAGCATGAGGGACCTCGCGGAGGAGTTCATCACCCTCCGGCTCAGCCCCCTCGCGCGCTCCTGGCCGGAGGGGCTCTTTCAAGCTTCGGGCCGAGGTGAACTTAGCGAGTTGGCCTTCGACCGCTTCTGTAAGGCTTCGCAGTCTCTTTGCTTTTAATACTTTGCAGACTTCACTTCTAACTCAAACCTTTCATGAAGCCGCCCTCGAAATGAGGACCCCGGAGGAGGCCACCGCGGCGGCGGATCGAGTTGTCGGGACTCCGACTCCCGAGGAGCAGGCCCAGCGCCTTGCACTGGTAGGGTCCTGGGAGCGCTGGAACAGGGTATGGACTGCACTCGACCTCGGAGGGCTTCCTGCTCTGCCGGACTTCGCCCACCTGGCTACCTCGTCGGCCGGAGCCAAGAGGAAGAGGGGGGACGAGGACGAAGTGGATGCCTCGGGTCATCGGCCGGAGGTCCCCGCGGCCGAAGCTTCTAATTCGGGGGAGGTTGCGGCGAAGCCGGCAGCTACTCCGACCCCCAACAAGGCAGCGAAGCCCTTGGCGGCGAGGCCTTCGGCAGCGAAGTTCGGTGCGCACACTCCGGCCGCCAAGGATGCCACGGATGCCCCGGCGGAACCAACCTCGGGCGCGGAGGTAGATGCGCCAGCTTCGCAACGAAGGAGTTGGAGGGCACACTTAGCCCCATCCTCCTTTCAAGAGATCTCCGACGATGGTAAACCCTTTTTCTTTTACATGCTTCTCTTCAATATGCGGATTTTGACTTGGCTCCCTGCAGAGGACGAAGATGACGCGAGGCCCACCGTGGCGAAGCCGGTAGACGAAGGTGGATCGAAGTCCGCCGAGGCGAAGTCCACAGAAGCTTCGAGCAGCAGCAGCAGCGATTCGGAGTCCGAGAGCACTTCGTCTGATGATGAAGGCAGCGGAGGCCGCGAGGCTCCTCGAGGCGAAGAAGAAGTGGATGTGGTGGGCTTGAGTCCCGCCTTGCCGGAGCCCGCGGAGGCGACCGTGGCCGTGGTTCACCCTTTCAAGCCGAGGGGGGCGTGACGGTGGCGGCGATCCGCGATTTCCGCGAGGCTTGTGCTTCTGCGGAGGAGGGGGATTTGGTGGCCCAGCTCAGCCACCGAGACCCCACGGACCTCTTCGTCAGTTCGAACGAAGTCCTCCTGCGGGTGAGCGAAGCCCCTTGCAGCTTCGAACTATACTTTGTCCCTTGGTTAATACTTACGATCTCTTCGATTTCTGCAGGCCCTCGCACTGAACGCGGCAGCTTCGACTGCTGCCGACAGGCGGATGGAGCGCCTCGCAGAGGAGAAGGAGACCCTTCGCCGCGAGGTCTCGGAGGAAGCTGAGAGACGGAGGCGGGCCGAGGCTTCGGCTGCTGAGGCGAGGGAAGCCTTGGCCTCGGAGACGGCTCGGCTCCGCGCGGAGCTCCAGGCTTCGAAGGATGCCGAGGCCCGACAGGCGAAGGAGAACGAGGAGCTCCGCCAGCGGGCTCGGGATCTTGAGAGCTTCGTCGTGGCTAATCTTGGCGAGGCCACCCAGAGCCTGACCGAGGTCCTTGAGAAGATAGGGACCGAGTGTCGGACTCCGGAATTTGGCGATCGGGACCCGATTGGGAACCGCGTCGATTTTTTGAAGACTGCAGCCTCGATAGCCGACGAAGCGCTGACGGGCTTCGCTCTTATGGCCGGTCGCGTCGTGGGCCAAGGGGTGTTGCACCTGCTCCATGCCGCGGGGTGTGACCACCTTCGGGCGGCAACCTCCGTGACCCCAGTAGCCTTCGGGGGTTCGCACTTGGTGACGCCTCCGGCCGAAGTTCGCGGAGCCTGGTGGCGGCTGCAGGACCCTTGGAAGGAACAAGGCTGCGAAGCAGTCCTCGACCTCCAGAAGGCCCTTCGACATCGTCGAGCCAAAGCGCCCGCTGTGCCTGATCAGCCTTCGACTTCGGCACCTCCGCCTCCGAAGGTGTAGACCTCCTTAGGCCTTTTGTAATACTTAGCTGCAGGCTTGTAAAAACTCTTATCAGCTTATTAATATGAACGTGGGGGTTTTTCATACCTGCCCAGGCTCAGACTTCGAGCGTAGACCTCGAAGTCCTCGAGGACTCCGAAGAGCTTCAACAGCTGTGGGCGATCCTCGAAGTAGCTAGGTCCGAAGGCCCCCCTCGGTTTAAGCTTCCGAGGGGGCCTAACGGCGAAGCCATCTCCGAAGTAGCTCAGGATTTACTAGCCGCTGTGAAGACGGAGTCCCTTCAGGGCCCTTTGTCTTTGCCTTCGCGAACGGCCATAGCAGGCGACGAAGCCCTAGACTTTTCTGCCTTTGACACGGCACCGCCTGCTTCGTTAACCTGGAGTGACCTGCAAAGTGGAAGGCGAAGCCTACGGGCTTCGGAACCTGAACGGGCTGTTCGAGGGAGAGCGGGCTCCGACGAGGCAACGTCCAGCCGAGGCGGCCCTGGCCGAAGAAGGGGCAAGCGAGGGTTGGGGCCTCGCACACGGTTCTTCTTAGGTTTAGATACAGATTATACGTAGTTTTGCTTCCGAAGTATGTTTGTAACACACTTCTCAATATACAATAAATGGAGTTGTTATATTTGCATACTTCGTCTGTATGCTTCGCATTGTCTGGCTTCGAACGTTTTAGCTTGTCACGTTCGTACTGCGTATTACATTCGCACACCTCGCATACATGCTTCCCCCCTTTGCTCGTGGCAGCTAGGGACTTAGCCGTTGCTGGTGCGGGCAAAAAATAAACGATGCGAAGGGTGCGCCTCTCGGCGGCTTCGACGTATGAATTTTATTTAAGCGAAGGCCTCCTTTGGGCTTCGAACGCTCTAATTTGGTGCGAAGCAGGGCTTCGGCCGCTCGGAATTTTACTGAGCGAAGGCCTCTTTTGGGCTTCGAACGCGCTAACTTGGTGCGAAGCAAGGCTTCGGCACAACCAAGCCTAGCGAGGCATGCTTCGGCATGCTAGGATTTGGATGCTGTGCGTGAGCGAGGCTCGGAAACGCACTTAGATTATAGCGAAGTATGACTTCGAGACGCTTAGGCGTATTATACACGAGCGCGCGAAGCCAGGCTTCGGAGCGTGTTTAGATAATGAAGCAAGGCTTCGGAACTTGGTCCTGTAATGAGAAGGATATTTGGTGTGGATTCACCGAACCTGTGATAGTGTGAGCCACCTTCGACTCTGAGCCACCTTCGACTCTAGGTCACCTTCGACCCTGGGATGCTTCGGGTGCGGAACCCGGAATCCCTGGGATGCTTCGGGCGCGGAGTCCTTTTAGCCCACTGCTACGGGCCCGGGGGTACTCCGGATTTTATAAAGCGAAGCGGGGCTTCGAGTTTTCAAATAAGATGGGGCAAAAACTTGCTGTAAGGGCGAAGCTAGGCTTCGAATTTAAAGGTGAAGCAGGGCTTCGAATAAATGTCAACATGATTGCGAATTGGTAGACCGAGGTGGTACTTCGGATAGCGGACGTACCTCGCAAAGTGGCTAAGGGTTGACCTCGTAGCCCCCGGGGCTTCGACGGCCTCCGACGCGTGGAGCGGAGCCCCTTGCCGGAGGGTGAGCTCCGGTATGTGGAGGATGGAGGAAGGCGAGGATGGCCTTCGAGCTGCACCCGAAGCCCTTTGCCGGAGGGTGCGCGAAGCAAAAAAGCTTCGAAGCTCCCCCCTCAGGCGTACTTCGAGTTGCAGACGGTGGCAGAGAACTTAGCTTTTAGTACTAAGTTCCCCACGGACGGCGCCAACTGTTGGAACAATTGCGTTAGTTCCAGCAGGTTTCTGTGTGGTGGAGTATGATGCGGAGAAGGAGCCTCGAAGGACTCTAACAGAGGGAGAAAGAGGTTTATACTGGTTCGGGCCTCTCCTGGGAGATAATAACCCTACGTCCAGTTGTGGTGGATTTGGCATGGTATGCCCTAGCATGGAGTAATAATTTCAGGGTCTCTTGGCCCCCCTGGAGCGTGTCCCCTTGGCTCAAGGGCTTGGCCCTGCTTTTATAGGCGCACAGGCCAAAGGAAAGGACCGGGATGCCCTCTATGAGCCCCAGGCTTACAGGGGCAGAGAGGGGAAAAAGGGCTAGCTATGGTACAAAGGTACTTTGCAGCTTTACAGGCGTGTCAGACTGCGCCAGGCTTTGACCAGCTAAACGACATACCAGGGGCGGCGGGGCCCCCGGTACGGCCTGCACTTAGATGTTTCCTGAGCCCGAAGTAGGGGCCGGAACTCTACTGGCAGAGGCTGCGAAGAGGGCTTCGAAGTGCACCCCGAAGGGGGTCTTCGAAGCATGCTCCGAGCAAGGCTCCGAACTGGGGTCTCGGAGCCTTGACCTCGAACTGGGCTCCGAACTGGGGTCTCGGAGCCTTGGCCTCGAACAGTCTTGACAGGGTCCGAAGACTGGTGTTGGGAGGAAGGCTTCGAAGTGCACCCCGGAGGGGGGCTTCGAAGCATGCTCCGGAGGGCGGCCTCCGGACTTGGCTCCCGGAGGGCGGCCTCCGGACTTGGCTCCGGAGGGTGACCTCCGGACTTGGCTCCGGAGGGTGGCCTCCGGACTTAGCTCCCGGAGGGCGGCCTCTGGACTCGGCTCCGGAGGGTGGCCTCCGGACTCCTGCGCCCTAGGGGGTGGCCTCCGGCTTCCTGTGCCCGGAGGGTGGCCTCCGGCGCCCTGCGCCGGGGCCCGGAACGGGGGCTCGAGCCGGACCCCTGAAAGGCACCTTGGGACCTGAAAACAATACTTAGAGAGGAAGCAGGCTCCGACAGTGCTGGGCTCTGGGCCGAAGGCTGTCGGAGGCTGACGTCATTTGGCCCCTGTTCAAAGGAAATATATTTCCCCAACAGCCTACTTGGAGCAGACCGCGCTTCAACACCCCAGCGAGGCAACCAAAGTGCTCACATCCTGTGAGGAGCTGCTGCCTTCGCCCACTGATGATAGCGACGAAGATCTGGAAGGGAGGGATGACTCCATGGACGGCAACAAGGCCAAACCGGCGCCTCAGCCGCTGATCCCCATCGCCGCCGCTAGGCATGCACGATGCCTCAAGGACCCGCCGCAACTTTGTTTGCATTGGCGCCGGGCTAGCCAACCGGCCAACCGGCCACATCTCCGCCGGTCGTTAGCGCCGGGTCATTCCGCCGCGCCTGCACAGGTCGCAGCCAAGGCGCGCCTCCGCTTGACACTGCTGACTCGGGCCCGACCTCCTCGCGCGCTCGGTGCCGCCGCAACCGCTGGTCGGCACGCCAGAGATGGAGGACCTCGCGGCGTCAAGCTCCCCGACGACGAGGACAACCGATTTTCCCGGGGCGGCCCCACCGATGGGCTCGGACGGGCCCGCGGTCAACACGGCGAGCACAGTTGCGACCGAGACGGAGGGGGCGGCCGTGGTCTAGGACAGATTGGGGCACAGAGGACGCGCTGGAGGGGCACGACGTTCTGGTCGGGGGCGACTGTGGTCTAGGGCAGATTGGGGCACAAGAATTTCTGCCACAGAAAATCCAAACTGTTTAGGGAGTCAATTGCTATGCCCACCCAATTTCGTATACGCAGGAATTAATTATTCAGGTAGTGGATGTCATCTTATCCGGTTTTCAGCTCGAGGACGAGCCGATTTCCGAGGGAGGGAGAGATTGTTATGTGCAGATTAGTAAATTCGATTGAATTAGTTAAGATAAGATTAGTTAGCTATGATTATTTCTGTTTTAAAAATAGAGATAAGGTTAGTAGATTAGATTGTATTAGACCTATAAATACCCCTTAAAAGATATGGAATAAAGCAAGCAAAAGGAATTAATTAATTCCTCCTCTGCTCCTCTCCTCCTACCATCACCAGCAAATTAAAAAGGCGAAGATGATTTACCAGTACAGCCGTTTTTCCCATCTGAGATGCTTGTGGGGAAACAGGAAGGTACATAATAATGGCAGTTAAGTGGATGGCTGTCTCACACAGACATGTCCAGTTGCTTCAGAATATTGTGTTACTGCAAGCAATGCAATCTTTTCCAGCAAACACATGGGAATATGATATATTTGGACAAGAAATCAAATATAAATTACTTAAAAATAATTAAACAAGGGGAACATGAATCTGTTTTGCTCCTAATGCTCACCAACAAATGGCACAGATGGTGGACCATTCTCAGGACGTAAACAAAATTGTTTTAGACAAAACCATCGACAATGGAAGAATTTTATTGAGATCGGACAGAAACAGACATTAACTCGTACACCAGACAACAATAAAAATGTGTTACTGTAATTGTTCAGCGGCTATAAGCCTACAGTGCTAGCAGCTAGAGATGGAGCTAGCAAAATGTAGAGAAAGTACATAGACTAATCTTTGCGAACTGATTTTTAGGTTAGGAGGTACATATATTAGACCTAGAGAGGCATGATCTCATCAAACCTCAAAGCCATAACTGTGGCAAAAATATGATCATCTCTATTGAAGGCCCTTCACAAACGCACACAATGACCAACCACCCTCATGCACCAACCCTACATATACACCAAACACATGTTCGAAATCTAGAGCTGTCCATGATCCACTTGTCCCAAATCACGCATCGATATCGAAAACTCACAGCCCCACAAGAAGCTCTGGACCATCTGACAAGTGACAACCTTGTACACGACGCATCTTCAGGCAAAACAGAACATATACGTACTACTCTTTATGAACTGGGACTGGCATTTCATCGAGCAGGTGGTGGAAGACGCCGTGCAGTTGCATACCCAACGTGATGATTTCATCACAGAAACCATCATCTCTCTCTCTTCACTCGAGTACCGCGGAATTGGAAATTTGGAAGCCATCTAGCATACCCGGAACAATTTGCCAGACACAATTGCAAATGCAAGTATGCAACACATTTAACTTATCACCATGAGCAATAACTAGCGAGAGGAAATACGAAACACAGACTAGAACAGAGCCTGAAAGCTTGATATCCCTAACCAGCAATTGATCAAGCAGCTCGGCGCCTCGCCTGGGTTGCGCGAAGGGCGAAACGGCGCCTTTCGCCTCCACCGATCGCCCCCTCTGACAGCATCTTCGCACGCGTTTCCTAACCTCTCCCCGTTTTCGCCGACGCCGGTGACGTAGAGCCAGCCCGCGGCGCAACACGGCGTCTTTGCGAACACGGCACAGCGGTTGATGACTGTTGGGGGAAATTACTTCATTTCCAGGACTTAAAGGTTAATCCTCCGAGGGCTCCAAGAAGATCCCGAAGATGGTTGAATAATGCTCGAAGCATACGTCAGCACGATCGAAGGGTGTCACTATGCAAGATCTCGAAGGACCCTCCGAAGGGAAGGAGGAGGCTTCGAAGCAGGCAGACGTGACTAATTGGATGCCCTGCTTATCCATCTACCCTACAGCACTTTACCGTGTATAACCTTGTTTATAATACTGGAGGTCATTTGTAATATAAGGGTAAATAGGTCTATTCCTTAAGCCTTTTTTCCCTATAAATACCCCCCATTGTACCTTGTAAGAGGGATCCAGAACCAGTGGTTCAAACACATATATTCGGACCTCTTGAGTTGTTATCCTTTACGGAGGCTCAAGTTTGTCCTAAAAGCACAAACCTCTTGTTTGTTTGTTCTTAACTACTAAGAACCTGTTGGTGTAACTTTTACGCCAACAGTTGGCGCCGTCCGTGGGGACCAAGTTCTAAAAGCTTGTTCTCTACTGCTGACTGCACTCTGAAGGAAACTTACGGGGGGAGCCTCGGAATCCTGAGATTCCGCGCACCCTTCAGTTAAGGACTTCTTAGTGCAGCCCGAAGGCCTTCCCTCGACCCCCTCGAGTCGTTCGAAGTCTTCCATTTCCAAAACACCTCATCGACTAACCATGCCTCCGAAGCGTGGTCAAGCTGCAGGTCCCCTCGGACCAACGGAGCCGGACCCTCAGCTAATCCGACGGTTCCTGCTGGAACCGATAGGCGTCGAGCGCCCCGGGGCCCTCTCCCCCCCCCTACAATGCTTCAGACCGACTACGCAGCAAGCCAAGACCCTGAAGTTCCCTCCGACGAAGACGAAGGCCCTCCCGAAACCGAGGCTACGCAGCTAGCCAGGCTTCAGGAGGAGGTATCCAGATGGAGGCAGGAGGCTGCCGACAGACTCCGCACTCAAGCCTCCACCGAAACTCCAAGGGGGCCTCAAGACGATGGAGCCCGCAACCCCCCAGAAGTTATACAAGTCCAAGAAGAGGCCGAGAATGCGTCCTTCGACAATGAGTCTCCATTGCACCCTGATCTGCAGAGAGTGCCTTTCGACCCCAAGTTCAAGGCCTCGAAGCTGCACAAGTATTCCGGGGGGTCGGACCCCGGAGAGTTCGCCCGCTCGTACGCCCTAGCTATAGAAGCAAGCGGAGGGGTACGAAGCACCATGGCAAAATGCTTTCCACTCGCTCTCGAAGGTGTGGCGCTCCGATGGTTCTGGTCCCTAAAACCAGGATCGATCAAGTCATGGGAGCTACTCAAAAAGAAGTTCGTGAGCAACTTCCAAGGCACTTTCGTGGCCCCAATGTCCACGGGAAGTTTGTTCCAGGTAAAGCAGCGGGAGGGAGAAACCCTCCGAGAGTACTTCACACGCTTCGCCCACACCAAGTCACAGATCAAGGGCCTTACTACCTCTTCGGTAGTTGATGCCGCCCGAGAAGGGGTGCTGAACCCCGACCTCCTCAGCAAACTCCATCGGAAGCCGGTAACATCCGTAGCACAGCTCATGGCATACTTCGAACAATATGCCAAGGCAGAGGAAGGATGCCTTCGGCGAGCTGAGGCAGCACTACCCACCCTCCGGGAAGTCAAAAGGGAGCCAGAGGCCACCGCTCCACCACAACCTCCACAAGACAGCCGCCCTAGCGAGTATAGGCGAGGAAAAAAGCATTTCCGTTCGGAAGTACTAAACATTGCACCGTCAGCTTCGAAGGCACCTGCCAGTTTCCAGCAGGTAAAAAATTTCAAGGCTGGGCCGTCAGTACCTCAAGAAAGGGTGCCTGGAAGGCGCCAGAGTCATTTTTGCTGCGTGCATGGCGATAATAGAAGCCATGACACGAAGGATTGCAAGACGATATTGACCCTTCGGGGTGAATACATTGACCGAAATACCAGGAGGGGTACTTCGGACCGGGCTCCACCTACGGCACGATCGGAGCCTGTTCAAGCTGTGGCCCGAGCCGGTGCCCTCGAAGCCCCCATACGGCTACCGGTGGCCAGTATTATGCCACCACCAAGACACGAAGATCCACAAGACCGCGGCAAGAGAGTGGTCCTACCCATCTCCGGAGGAGGGACCCTCGGCAGCATGTCCAAGAGACAGCGCCGCGAGTACGTCCGCGAAGTTGGGCACATTGGGACTTCAAGTTCCGCTGAAGGGATGCCAGAATGGTCCCGTGTACCCATCTCATTCACAGCCAGCGATGCAGTAGGGGTGAAGTTTCCCCATGCTGACCCATTAGTCATCTCTGCCGATATAGCAGGGGCTGATGTTCGGAGGATCCTGGTGGACGGTGGAAGCTCCGCAGACATACTCTTCGTCCAAGCCTTCGACCAGATGTGTATACCCCGGAAGCATCTACTCCCTGCAGCCAGGCCACTTCAAGGCTTCTTAGGACCGCCTCTCGATGCCCTCGGCCAAATAGGCCTCGAGGTTGCCTTCGGAGAGGGGCCGCTGGCCCGAGTAGAGGAGGTGATTTTCGACGTGGTGGATGCCCCCTACGCCTACAATGCTATCTTCGGACGAGGGATGTTAAACCAATTCGGGGCTATAGCGCATCACAACTACCTTTGTCTCAAAATGCCCACACAAGGTGGAGTGCTCACTATTTCAGGAGACCAAGCTGTAGCCAGAAGGACAGAATATGGCCACGGGCAGCCATTGGACCCTCGACAAGTGCATAATGTAGCGGAGAGCGCCAAAGAAGTACCAGAAGCCTTGAGCCCTCCGAAGGGATCCTCGCTCAAACCAAGCCCGGAGGGTGATGTCGAGACAAGAATAATCTCAGAAGACGGCAAAGAATACCCAATAAAATTCGGCAAGGGGCTATCTCCGGAGATAACCGCCTCATTAGAAGAAGTCGTCAAGAAGAATCTAGACATGTTTGCTTGGACCGACGAAGATATCACGGGGGTCGACCGAAGCATCATCGAGCACAGTCTGCTCGTCAACCCGAAGGCCAAGCCAGTGCGCCAGGGGCTCCGAAAGCTATCAACAGAAAGAGCAAATTTAGCCAAGGCCGAAGTGGAAAAATTGTTAAAAGCTGGCATTATCAGGGAAGTGGCCCATACCGAGTGGTTGGCCAACCCTGTTTTTGTAAGAAAGAAGGATTCCAGCAAATGGCGCATGTGTATTGACTTCACATCACTAAATAAAGCATGCCCGCGAGACCCCTACCCAATGCCCCGAATAGATCAATTAATAGATTCCACAGCCGGCTCCGAACTATTAAGCTTCCTCGATGCCTACTCCGGGTACCATCAAGTATGGCTGAAGCAAGAAGACGAAGCCAAAACAAGTTTCATAACTCCTTCGGGAGTATTCTGCTATGTAAGAATGCCTTTTGGTTTACGGAATGCCGGAGTCACATTTTCTCGCTTAATAGCTAAAGCTTTAGGCCATCAGATAGGCCGCAATGTCGAGGCCTACATGGACGATATTGTAATAAAAAGTGCTCAAAGCATCAGCATAGCATAGATTTAGATGAAACTTTCGAGAGCCTCCGAGCATGTGGAGTACGCCTCAATCCCGAAAAATGTATATTCGGGGCACAAGCAGGGAAGCTGCTAGGGTACTTAGTTTCGAGCAGGGGGATCGAAGCCAGTCCAACGCAAATAAGTGCACTACAAAGAATGGCTCCACCCGAGAATTTGAAGCAAGTACAGAAGCTAGCAGGAAGGCTAGCAGCACTCAGCAGGTTCCTGTCCAGATCGGCAGAGCGAAGCCTCCCAATTTTCAAGGCACTCAAAGGCTCCGAAAGCTTTAGCTGGACGCCGGAGTGCCAAAAGAGCTTCGAAGAAATAAAAGACTACCTTGGAACATTATCAACCTTAACTGTTCCTCTTCCAGGGGAAACATTGCTTTTATACCTTGCAGCGAGAGGGTCAGCAGTAAGCGCAGTACTGGTCCGAGAAGTCGAGCTCAAAGACAAGCTGGTACAAAACCCAGTTTATTTTGTCTCGGAGGCATTATCAGGAGCCAAGATCAGATACTCCGAGCTTGAAAAGTTTGCTTATGCTTTAGTAATGGCCTCGCGAAAGCTAAGGCATTATTTCTTGGCGCATAACCTTATTGTCCCTACATCGTATCCTCTTGGAGATATGCTCCGAAACAAAGATTCCACAGGCAGGGTTGGAAAGTGGGCAGTCGAGCTAGCACCCTTCGAAATCTCCTTCACAGCAAGGACGGCTGTTAAATCTCAAATTATAGCAGATTTCGTAGCAGAGTGGACTCCATCTGCAGTATGGACTCCGGAAGAACCCTCCGACGGTTTCTGGACAATATTCTCCGACGGAGCCTATCAAGCATCAGGTGCCGGAGCAGGGGCAGTAATCTTGTCACCATCAGGACAAAAGGCAATGTACTCTGCAAGGCTTAACTTTCGAACCACTAATAACGTCGCCGAGTATGAAGGAATCTTGCTAGGCCTCCGAAAGGCTAAAGCACTCGGAGCTACAAGGATAATGATCAAGACAGATTCCCAAGTCGTCGCGAGGCATATTGATAAAAGCTTCCAAGCAAAAAACCCACATCTCGCGCAATACCTTCAAGAAATCCGCAAGGCAGAAGCAGCATTCAAAGGGTTTACAGTTCGAAGCATACCGCGAGCAGAAAATCAACTTGCAGATATTCTTGCAAAAGCCGCAGCAGGAGCAGTAGACCTCCCGGAGGGCGCTTTCTATGAAGAGTTAGAGCAGCCAGCAGCTGACCAAATACCCTCGTCAGAAGTAATGAGTATTGAAGCTACGGATTGGCGAACTCCAATAATAACTATGTTGCAAGGTAGCAATGACCCTCCGGAAGGCCCAGAAGCTCGAAGAATGCAAACGAGAGCTCGAAATTACAAACTTATTGGAGAAGTACTATATAAAGCCGGAGTATGCTCACCACTGCTTCGATGCATCTCTCAACTTGAAGGACAAGACATACTTCGAGGCATCCACGAGGGGCTGTGCGGAGGTCATCTAGCTCCTAGAGCGCTAGCAGGCAAGACGCTCCGGCAAGGTTTTTATTGGCCGACAATCGTCAGAGACGCCGAAGACCTAGTTCGAACATGCCAAGGCTGCCAATGGATGGGCAGAAGGAGCCATCGCCCACCAGCTCAACTTCAAGTTATTGCCCCGGTATGGCCGATGGCTAGATGGGGCATGGACCTCATAGGCCCTTTCCCACCAGCAAAAGGCGGATTGAAATTTGCGGTCGTAGCGATAGAATACTTCTCAAAATGGGTGGAAGCAGAGCCGCTAACAGCCATCACATCAAAGAACGTGCAAAGGTTCTTCTGGCAGAATATTATATGCAGGTTCGGAGTCCCCAGAGAATTAACGGTGGATAACGGAACCCAGTTCGAAGCCGATACCTTCCAAACATTCTGTGAAGAGCTGGGCATCAAGCTATGCTTCGCAGCAGTACGACATCCGCAATCCAACGGAGCCGTCGAACGAGCCAACGGGAATATCCTCTCCGGGTTAAATCGCCGAATTGTGGGATTGGCCAAGGGCCTATGGGTCGAAGAGCTACCTAAAATTTTATGGTCTATCCGAACCACGCAAACTAGATCAACCGGCTTCACGCCATTCAGGTTGCTCTTCGGAGACGAAGCCATGACCCCTACGGAGCTTAAAGGGGAGTCACTTCGCGTAATTCAGCACGAAGACGAAGATGATCGGAGTGCTTCAATAGACTTGTCAGAAGAAACAAGGCTTCGAGCTGTCGCCAACCTGACGAAGTACCAAGAGCACACAAAGACATGGTATGACCCCAAGGTCAAGTTAACTGAGTTAAAACCAGGTCATCTAGTGTTGCGAAATGTAATAGCTCCGGGGAAGCTAGGAAACAAATGGGAAGGACCATATGTTATCTTACGCTCAGGACGCCCCGGATCGTTTAAATTAGCTAATTTAGAAGGAGAAGAATTGAAACATGCGTGGCATGCGGAGCACCTTAAGAGATATTATGCTTAAGGCTCCCTTGTAATCACTTGTAACACTCCTTTTATGAATAAAGCTAAGGGTTGAGATTTGTTTTGCCCTTCGAACATCCCACCCTCCGGATGGACGCATTCGAAGGTCGGTGATGCTAGCAGAGCCAAGCATTTTTCGAAAAAACCCAAGGGGCTGGCTACGAACCATTGGTTCAGTGGCTCCGCCAACCTACGGATTCCAGGCTCCGGCTTGTTAGGATCCGTAGAAGAGTCTAAGGACTTTAAACAAGACAGAATTTCAAGCCACCGGGTGCGAAGTATCTGTAAAAGAGCCGTAGGTGGCCAACCTACGGATTCCAGGCTCCGGCTTGTTAGGATCCGTAGAAGAGTCTAAGGACTTTAAACAAGACAGAATTTCAAGCCTCCGGGTGCGAAGTATCTGTAAAAGAGCCGTAGGTGGCCAACCTACGGATTCCAGGCTCCGGCTTGTTAGGATCCGTAGAAGAGTCTAAGGACTTTAAACAAGACAGAATTTCAAGCCTCCGGGTGCGAAGTATCTGTAAAAGAGCCGTAGGTGGCCAACCTACGGATTCCAGGCTCCGGCTTGTTAGGATCCGTAGAAGAGTCTAAGGACTTTAAATTTTTTGTCTACTTATCGATGGTGACATGCGCAAAAATTCGAAGCATACAGGTGCTCGGGCAATCATTGTGCCTAGCGAACCCTTATATAAGATAAAAGCTCCGCCACCCACAAGGGGGGTAGGAGGATAGGAGTCACACAGCATGTTGTCGAAGCATTCCACATTAAAGTATTATATTCATACATCAGGAAAAATTGTTATCTAAACCCAAATAAAAATGGAGACCCTTTCGACCCCTAGAGCTACCCCTGCGGCTACTTTGCCCTTCGGAGCTTGAAGTCTTTTTAGGCCGGGAACTTCTCTTTTTCTTCGAGGCTCGCAGTTTCTTCTGCTCCTCCTGAAGTTCGGCCCACGTCAAGAGCTTTTCGGAGCCGGCCTCGGCAAGGTTTTCGGCTTGATACTCCGAGTCAGACCAGTCGACGGGCTCGGAGGACGAAGACCCCTCTTCCTTTTCTTCCTCTTTAATATAAGACAAAACATCCCTTCGTACTTCAAGGGTAACTTCCCCCCGTCTCCGCGAGGAACAGAAAAGCGAGAGCGACGATAAGGTCTCAAACTCTCAAGAACTGCCCACTCCTTGCGAAGCTCGGCAGTAGGTTCCAAAAGTACGAGGTCAGGGCTCGAAGGGCATGACAGAACCTAAAAAAGAGCAGAACACCCAAGACAAGTACTGTTTATAACTTTCTCATTAATTAAACAAAGTTTACAAGACCACAGGTACACAACAACCCTAAGCGGCTAGACCTGCGGGTCGGTCGGCGGAGCTGGGACCGAAGGCGCTGGCGAAGTCGGGAGTGGTGGCTTCGCCTGAGCTTGCTTTTGCCGGCGGGCCTCGTCGATCCAAGCCTTAGCAGCAACTTTGTGGTCCGCCTTCCATACTGATCGGAAAGCTTCCCAAGCCGAAGCCACCTCCGAAGACGGCCGCAGCAGGTCATCATCCGCGAAGCCTCCAGGAGACGAACCACTAACCAAATCGAGGGGAATCCGAAGAGTTTCGAGGTGGCGAAGAACCCCGATGTCGGCGCACTGTCCGGAGATCTCTCCGTACCGTACTCCGGAATTCTTCATCAGCGACGAAGCTACCTAGATCCTCGTCAGCTTCCGGTCGAGCGGCTCGAAGGTTGCAGCAGAGGTCGAAGGGCACATGGTGCCAAAGTACTCTAACGTACCCTGAAGAGCTTCCAAGGTACGGTCAGCAGTACTGGAATTCTTTCTATCTGCTACTTCCAGGCTTGCAACCGTTGCGTCCAACGCGGCCACCCGGAGCATCATGGAACTCTTCTGAGCCATTGCCTGGCTAAGAGCCCCTTGAAGTTCCACCAGATGTCCGTTCGAAGCAGCCGCATCCTGGCGAAGCTTCTCGACCTCCGCACGGAGAACCACTCGTTCAGCCTCGGCTTCTTCGGCATGAGAGCGGAGGGCTTCAAGGGCTTCGTCAGACGCGGCCTTAGCCTTCCGTTCTTCCAAGAGTTCTTCATTCAGCCTGAGAGACCTCCCGGTGGAGTCATCAAGAGCTGTTTGAAGGGCTGTAACCTTCCGGTTAAGTCGGTTAATTTCGACCTCGCTGGAAGTTGCTGCCGCTCTAGCAAGGACGAATTGCTGCAAGGAAAACAAGGTAAGTGCTAAAGAAGTTTTGACCATTAAAATACAGCAACTGTGGTGTCTTTTTTCATACCTGAAGGGCAGCCCTTTCGAGGGCCGTGTTGAGGCTCGAAGCCCTAACTTCGCTCAAAGCGGAGATCAACTCCGAATTGGCAATATCCTGGCTTTTCTCAGCCAGGGGCTCCAGTAGCCTTCGAAGGCCGCTCCGATGCTCCAAGAAAGGAGCCAGAAGAGGGAGCCAAGACAAGGCCCGGGCGTCGTCCTCTGCAGCCTCATCCTCTGAGTTGCCGACGGAGGGCGCTGCTTGGTCAACCCGAAGGCCTAGGCTGGAAATACTCTTACCCCTCCCCGGCACAAAAGGGGGAGAGGCAAGAACATCTCGACCTTCGGCCGCCACATCTTCGGCCGGAGCCACGTTGTCGGAGGCACCGTCAGTAGTCGAGGTCGCCACGGCCGGAGCCAATTCCGTCCCAGGGAGCACATCGTCCGCTCCGAAGGATACGTTCTCCGCCACCGGGCTCGGAGCCCCCAGGGGAGCCGGAGGGTCTGCTCGGGTGACCGTCTCCGAAGAAGTAGGGACGTCGGGCGCCACCAAGGCTTCGATACTTGAAGAGGTACCTATTTCAAATATCAAGGTTAATTAACATATTCTACAGATAGCAAGCGAATGCTGACGAAAAAAGAAAGAGCTCCGGGAAAATACCTCCAAGAGCCGCTTGAGGAAGGATCGCCGGATCCTCCAGGACTTCGTACATCCGGAGGATGTTGTCGAAGTCATCCCCCGAAGCCCTGCCCTCGGTTTCGTCCGTCGGGGCCGCATCCTCCGCAGGAACCCCTTCGGGTGCAGGCAAGTCGGAGGTAGAGTTTGACTCCACTTGCACGTTGACAGGCGCAGGAGGAGTCAGTGGAGTTACATTAACACCCTCCCTATCGGGGAGGTTTGTGGGGACCTCCCCCATATCTTCATCGATCAGAAGGTAGTCTTCGAAGGCCTTCGCTGTAGCACCTCCGGAGTCTTCTGCCTCTTCGGGAGTCGGGCTCCGCTCATCCGGCGACGAAGAAGATGAAGCGGGTGTCAGGTGAGGAGGCTGCTTCACTGCCCTCTTCTGAGCAGGCTGCTTGCCAGCTTTTTTAGAGGGCTCGGTCGCTGCTTTTCTCTTGCGAGCCGCCGCTCCAGCTGGGGCAAAGTCGGGAAGCTGCGGGGGCTCCATGCCGAGGGCTCTCCACACCCTGTTCGAGCGCTCCCAACTCCCCACCAGTTCCAGCCTCCTCTGCCTCTCGGCCACCGAAGAGGCTCCGAGAATTCGTTCGGTAGCCCGGACTATGTCGTCCGGGGCTAAGGCCAGAGGCGCCGCTGAAAATAAAAAGGTATAAGAAGCATAAGTATAATTAATGTGTTCATGTAAAATGATGCCGCAGGAGAAAGACGTACCTATGTTTCGGAGGTCCCCCTCCGAGGCTTGCGGGATGGAGATTGGCCAACTGGCTCCGAGGGGTGAGATCCGAAGGCCTACGAACTCTTCGGCCAGGTCGCGCATACTCATGCGACGAGCCACTGAAGCCAGCAACCCTAGCCTCGTCGTAAGCAGGCTAGGGTTCGGGGAGATGTCCGCTTCCTTCCGGAACCAGATTTCTTGAAGAGGGCCCGAAAGGGGGGAGTCTTCTCCTACTTCGGCGTAAAACCACCGAAGTATCCAATTTGTATACCATCGATCGTTTATGGCCTTCGCAGGGAAATGAAGAGCGTGCTCCCGCCGTAGCTGGAAATTAACACTGCCGAAGGCCACTGTCACCTTCGAGTCTCCGGGCCCATCTTGAGGCTTCGGCTG
The DNA here is from genome assembly GCA_019279435.1 of Zizania palustris. Lineage (NCBI taxonomy): Eukaryota > Viridiplantae > Streptophyta > Magnoliopsida > Poales > Poaceae > Zizania > Zizania palustris. Next base: position 56,475,768 of record JAAALK010000288.1, read on the forward strand.
GCAGATAGCTTCGTGGGTCGCTGCGAAGATCTCGGAGCGCCCTTCACACCCCTCTGCCCGAAGAGCCCACTCGAAGACGGCCAGGCAGACGATTGCGTTGGGGGACAATTGAGGCAGAGTAATGTGGAACAGGTCTAGTACCTCTGCCAGAAAATCCACGGCTGGTAGCCCCAGACCAGCTTCGAAGAACGCTTCGAAGACTACCACTTCTCCGCGCCGAGGCCGCGGAGTCGACTCTGTCCCGGGGACTCGAGTCCTCATTCCGGCTCCCAGCTTCCCGTCTACCGCCTCTTCAATGGACTCCGCGGTGCTCACTGACTGACCAATGACGAAGCTTTGAGCCATCTTCTTCTTGGAGGGCGGGCGGAGCGCTTGAGGATTCTTGGGCCAAGCACCGCCCGGACCCCCCGCCATTGCCGTGGCTGCTGATGCAGCCCATGCCTGCCGCTGCGCCAGAGTGTTGGCCGCCAAGGGAGTTGTGTGGCTGGTTCTCGCCATTGCGCTCAAATGCTCGAAGGGGCGGAAGGTTGAGGGGAAAGGTGAATTGCAAGAACGGTGAATGCGGTAAAAAACTTCCAGTAATCCCCTTTTCCCCCTTTTATAACCGCACAACCTATACTGCTCTTCGAGAAGTTTCACACTGCAGGTTCGGCTTCCGTCGCCGACAGGTGGGGCTGGTAATTGGAACGGCGTGCAACCGCTGAAGAAATCGACCGTTACTTCTTTTTCACAGCGGGTAACGGCTATTTGCGCCGTAACGGTCATATTGACGGTACCCCACGACGTTCACACTCCGTAACCGTCGCCACGATGAAAGACACTTCGTAACCGCTTGCACGACGCTCACACTCCGTAACCGCTTTCGTAACACTCCTACACCGAAACCATGCTATTACCAGGGAGTTTTCCCACTATGCCGAAGCTCGGAGACGAACGTTTTAGAATATTGGGTCCAATATTCTAGGCTAAATCACAGCATCTTTGCATTCCCTTTAAGCCTCAGAAACTAAAATGTTCCTTTCGTATACTGCCTTCTTTCTAAAAAATAGGTTATCTACAGAAAGGCGTATTTGAGGGGCTACTGTTGGGGGAAATTACTTCATTTCCAGGACTTAAAGGTTAATCCTCCGAGGGCTCCAAGAAGATCCCGAAGATGGTTGAATAATGCTCGAAGCATACGTCAGCACGATCGAAGGGTGTCACTATGCAAGATCTCGAAGGACCCTCCGAAGGGAAGGAGGAGGCTTCGAAGCAGGCAGACGTGACTGATTGGATGCCCTGCTTATCCATCTACCCTACAGCACTTTACCGTGTATAACCTTGTTTATAATACTGGAGGTCATTTGTAATATAAGGGTAAATAGGTCTATTCCTTAAGCCTTTTTTCCCTATAAATACCCCCCATTGTACCTTGTAAGAGGGATCCAGAACCAGTGGTTCAAACACATATATTCGGACCTCTTGAGTTGTTATCCTTTACGGAGGCTCAAGTTTGTCCTAAAAGCACAAACCTCTTGTTTGTTTGTTCTTAACTACTAAGAACCTGTTGGTGTAACTTTTACGCCAACAATGACTTTTGTGATAATCCGATGACCACGAGGAGAGGCGTCAGTTCGGCCCAACGCGTCTAAACACATGGGCCCAAATGGGCCGAATCGCTACAGAGTTATCTCCATCTTGAAGCCATATTCGGCCCGGCCCATATAGAGGCTGACCTCGATTTCACCCACTTATGTATATCTATACTACTATATAATAGACGAGTTGTTTTTACTCGTCTGGACGATCTGATCCGTTGATTGTTTACTCATACTCATTGAATCGATCTACACCGTTCATCACCTTCCATCCAAACTTACGTAACCCAGCACACAAACCATCCGAAATTGAAGGAACAGTGCATGCATTCCGCAACAACCAACCCAGGAACAACGCATGCAGGAAATCTCCCTCCTTGCACAAACCCTAACCCTAAACACAGTTGCCTCCCTCCTGCTCCCGCACGCCGCCGCCAATCTCTCGTGCACCGACGCCTCTGACCCTAACTACTGCTTCTTCTTTGTTTTCGTGATTTCAGGTGGTGACCCGAGCTGCTACCGCCGCCTGCGCCCGATGGGGCGCCCAGAGCACGGGCGTCACTCCACAAGTTGTCGGTCTCCTCATTGTGTTTAGGCATTTCATTGAATGGTTCGGTGCTTTGCCATACCTAATTTTTAGTCTGCAATTGCGTAGGACAGAAAGCCGAGTGAACCGAGTTGGACCATGACTATGTTTGTGATAGAGGGTTGGCTGCGGCATGAGAGGGTTGGCCCATTCAGAAATATCCAAACATATAAACAATGTAGACGTCTGTTTTTATATCTTCTATTTGTCAATCCCTCGTGGCCTCACCAGTTATGAGTTTATGAAATACATGCATCCAACTTTGTACATGCTTATGTGAAAGTAATTGTTGGCGTAAAAGATTACGCTAACAGGTTTCTGTAGAAAAGAAACTAACAAACGAAGTGTTTGCGAAGCAAACTGTTCTAAGCCTCCGAAAGGATAATAGCTTAGAATAGTTCGAAAGTGTGTATTGAATCACTTGTAATCGGTCCCTATTACAGGGTGAAATGGGGGGTATTTATAGGCTCAAACATTAAGGAAAAGACCTATTTACCCCTCTATTACAACCGACATTAAGGAAACTATTCGTTTTCCTTAATAGGGCTAAAATGGTAAAAGACTAATCTAATAAGATAGAAGATAAGTCTTCCATCTTAGCTGGCAGAAAAGATCCTGAAGGGCTTTGGTTCGAAGACATACTTCGAACCAGTGTCTGTCTTCGGGCTTCGAACCAGGTTCTGGGCATCTTCGAAGATGGTCTTCGGACAATCTTCGAACTGGTTGACTGTCTTCATGCTGCTTTGGCAATAACCCCGAAGATGAGATATTTTCCCCCAACAGTAATGTTAGTACATTTGCTGCCAAAAGATTTCTTACACTGTTATATAACATATTTGCTTTATCTTTATATTTATAGACAAATTTTAGGCTGAATCCATGTGCTACATGTTAATTTTAAAGGTGATGCAAAATAGAAGATATCAACAGTATGGAGGAAATGATATTTATATACAATTAGTATTCCACACATGTTTATATTTATAGACAAATTTTAGACTGAATCCATGTGTTACATGTTAATTTAAAAGGTAAACCTGCCTGGAGAGCATTTCATGATTTGAAGTACCATGAAAGCATACATATTTCATGCGCAAAAGCATTGTTAGGCCCATGTCTCTAATGAGCTACAATAGAAGGCAATGTATCAACTCGGTTGATTACATACACACGATGTGATGAAACCTCTAGATGCCATCATCGCTTGGGCAGGCTTGTGTCACTCATTAGTTCTTCTTTTCAAAGTTTCATAAGTGTTTGCACTTAGTCATAGTTTCGTAAGTGTTTCCATTTCACTACTGAGGTGAATTGATTGAGCCACTGGTTCAATTTTTCGAGTGATGACAATTTGTGCAAGGATATATTCTTGTGGCAGCATATGGATGACCATGGATGGGCACTGATAATGAACTGATGTTACATTCAATCCATACTTACGCAAATGCCAGGGCAATTAAGCACTACCACATACATATGCATTCATCATTGAGGCTTTATTTTGTATTTAATGTTTTCAATGGCTACTCTATCCCTCTCTCCTCCCCTCACCACCTCTCTCCCAGTTCCTCTGTTATATTGTTAACCATCATATTATCCCATGTTGATATAGGCATTAGATGCACCAATGGCTTCAAATGGCTCGGTGTACTTTGTTCTTCTACTCAATGGGTTAGCAAGAGGTATGCACTATGTATATGTTTTCACATGACGACTTCCATAGCTATTTTCATGTTCATCAATTTGAAACCTTGCTTGTCCATTAAATTAAGTTGCAGACAGGAGGTGAGATACTTGGTGCTATGTACATAAGATAGATATATGTGCTTGACTTATGTTGCACACTTATTGTCTGAATATTAATTGATTAATGTATGTGCTATTGATTATGTTTTCAAATTCTTCATAGCTAAGTGTGCTTTGGGTTAGTTAGTCCTTATTTTGATTCAGAGGAGACATACTGAGCAAGTAAAAGTTGCATTTCCTGCTGTCTTTCAAGTTATGAATGCTGCTATATCAGATTGTGATGAGGAACATGGAAAGATTATCATTGATCTATTCAATGCAACCCTTCAAATTGGCAATGCCATTCAAGAAATGTGCAAAGAAATGGTTTGTTGATTCTGTGTCCTGAAAGTTGTGTACTCACATTTTCAATACTCTTGTTCTGATTGATTCTGTATATTTGCTTCATCAAAAGGTTAACCAGAAGAAAGAAGAACTCTGTTCTGTACTTAGTCTATACTCCCTTCAGAACATAGTAAGAACTAGGCCATGTTATTTAATATGTTATATGCACTTTGATTTAGAAAGTTATTTTTCCTAATATGTTATTATACATTCCTATCTTGCAGGCTCTTGTGTCAAGATGCAAACAACAGCATATTGTGGGTTCACCTATATTACCCTTGAAAATATTGTATTCTGTTTGCTTTACCCCTTGGAAGTATTGCATTTTGTTTGCTTTATTGCCAATTGATGCATTTGTTGCAAAATGATTTAGATAAAGATGTTGATTTGTTGGATTGCTTTCCTTTTGCTGTGGATGGTGCAAGTCTTGCGGGTTTGATGATCACTTCGACTACACCGTTTTTACTAATCCAAATTCTCACCCTGAATTTTGAAAGAAATGGAATGAGTTTGAAATTTAGCATGGTAATGAAGATACATTCATGGAGATGCTTCGCATCAACCGTACCGTGTCCACTAGCCGTAGTCAGGTATGTTACAAGAATCAACCTTACAGGCAGTCTAATATCTTCAATGATCATCCTTATATTCATAAACTAATGTTTTATTTTGTTTCATGTGCAGACACATTTCATTCTCTCAGAGTACTTGATGCAGAGGGACCAGAGGCTAAACCTAGATGAGGCAGTTTACACTCTGAAATGAGCTAGCATTCCTAACGATGAGATGGCTGCCCTTGAAAGGCAACTAATTCCTAGACCTTCCATGGCTCCACTAGCAACGCCAAGCACCACTAAAGCTCCTGTTAACATGATGATGAATTTTGTCAGTGCTGGGGTAGAGACACATGCTGAGAGCAGCAAGCAATAGGTTGCTGCCGCTAACAATGAGGACATTGAACTGCCCGATGATAGTGATGAGGAAGATGTTCAAATTGTGGAGAAGAGTGTTCCCGCTGTAGTTTTCGGTGAGCTCGGCAAGAGAGCTACAGAGAACCGAAAGGAAAACTCATGTGCCCAAGTGAATGAGCAGTTGGGCGCCCTCGAGAGGATCAAGCGAAGGCATCAATAGTCTGGAACTGTCACATTGAGAACCCAAGCACACCATTAGTTGGGTTCTCCTCACATGTCGTAGCTATTACAAGTAAATATATTTCCAGAATGTTTTTGCTCTTGTACAAGACTTACAAGAATTCATAGGAGTTAGTCCATTATGTTATCTTTTGATTTTTATATAACGCTACTAGCATTAATTCATTGTTTGTTGTTTGGGTTAAATTGTGGTGTGACTTCCCTTTTTGGCCTGATGATGGAATGTGTTGGCTTAGGGATTGTAGTGTCCGTGAGTGCCTAGATAATGAGTTTATTGAGCCATTTAAAACTTATGTGACATTTCTTTAGATAATATGATCTGCTAAGAAGGAAAACCACAAGATATTATTGTTGTTGATAGCACTCTTGAATATTTTTGAAGTTAATTTAACTAACTAAAATTTTTTGTTTGATGTCAATACAATTTTCTCATGGGATGATATAAGATTACCATTAATTAGCACAGTGAGTGCCCACATTTTTATATTTGCCTCACGATATTCTATATTACCATTTTCTAATAATTATTTGTCAAATGCATTTACAGAATAAGAATGTCTTGAGAACAAAATTTCTTGTAGAAATACTTAAGTACGATGAGAATGAATGCAAATGGAACATTCTTGAAGTAATTCAAGAAATTCTTAAGTGTGTTGAAATATTTCAATTTGTATAGTACTTAAGTGCTTTTGAAGGGATTTACATATTTGTTTCCTGTTTAACCGAATAATGATAATATAATTCTTTTTCTTGTTTTATATGGGAACAAATGGTATGAAAATATTATTCCCATATGGTTCTGCACTCAAAAAATTAGATCTTCAGTTTGCATTCATTTCTGATGCCAGCCCCTAATTTAATTGTCTAATAAATATTTGTTTTTTCATTTCTTCCGTTGCGTAGCTTTATTTATGGACTCGTGCTACAGCTTAGCTAGCTCCAAATCTATACATATGCTAATTATTTACCTTTATTTATGGGCTATGTCTAAAGATCATCAGTTCTATTATACTCTAACTAAATATAACTTGATATTTATAATTACTACTTCTGAAAGTATGAAATCATAAAAAAAATCTAAAATTGACAATTATTATTTATCATTTACCATTGTGTAGCACTATTTAATTGTCTAACAAATATTTTTTTTGTCATTTACCGTTGCGTAGCACGGGCCCACTACTAGTAGGCAAAAATGCGTCGAATTCTCGCCTTCCGCTTGTCTCACGGGTCCTCGCCTTCCCCTTCCCATTCTCCAGCCTCCGCCCCCGCGCCGCCGGCGACGACTCCGTCGAGCGACTCCTCCGCGGGCACCGAGCCATCATGTACCGCGCCGCCTCTGGTCTCGGCTCCCTCAAGGTCAGCCGGGTCCGTCCGGAACCGTAACCTTACCCCGCTCTATATCGCTAGATCTGATGGCTCCATGCCTCCGTTGCGCGCTTTCCCCCAGGATGCGTCCGATTCGAACCCCCTTTACGTTTATCTTTTCGATGCGTTTTGTACTAGAACGTGTGGTGGTTTGATCAGGCGAGCTCGGCGCGGATTTGATGCGTGCGTGTGGGAACAGAGGCGCTGTTGAGCCTTGACGTCGCAACTAGCAATCCTGGTGTCAGTGTTCAGCATTCCTAGTGAATTGGAAACGCGCGGATTTGATATATGATGATGAGGGGTGTTGCGGATTCGTTCTGTAGCGCACTTTTGTGTAAGTTTTAACTCTTTGTATCTTTTATGGTCAGAATGAGATTTGTTCTGATAGGTCTGGGTTGATCACCCCCACCCCCACCCACACACAAAAGGTCTGGATGCAATGGTGCAGATAGTCAAAACGCATGATCTGGAAGTGTTTACTTGACTCTCTCCTTAGATGATTCATTTCCTATGTTGTCAGCATTTCTGATATATATGCTCATTAGGTTTGCTTAAAACTTTTTTATATTTGATTTCACTAACTGGAAATGTTGTGTTGATGACTTTTTTCATCTAACATCCAATCATCAATTACTGCTGCTGAATCTCTTGGTTTCTAATCATGCATAGTGCAGCAGCCTTGACTTTGAAAAACCCTTTTTACATGAGGATGCTGATAACTTCTTGGATGGTACTTTCATACATATAATTTGATGTGATGCATGCTGCTGTCCTCTGATAATTTGCAAGCAGACACAACTTGGTTTTGCTTTGTTTTTATTGAATATATTATATAGGTCAATACAGCTTTTGCTGCAAAATCATAAGTTTTGTTGTTACCACTTTCAGCGGCATGGGCAGGATGCTCAAATGTTGAATATCGCTATTAGGTCAGCTAGCACAAGTGTTGCACAGAGGTCATCAGGTGGCTTTTGGAGTTGGCTGACAGGTGCAAAGTCAAATGCATTACCTCCTCCAGATTTTACACTTCCTGGGGTAACTATTCCCCCTCCGCTACCTGACCTTGTGGAGCCTGGCAAGACAAGAATCACAACACTTTCAAATGGTGTAAAAATTGCTTCTGAGAAATCTGCAGTATGTGCTCCTTATTTCAATGATCCAGCTGTATCATGAATGTTTTTGTGGGCAATTAGCAATACTGACATACTGTTTTGCTTTGTATTTGATTTACAGGGACCATCTTGTTCTGTTGGGGTATACATTAATTGTGGTTCTGTACATGAAACACCTGAAACACTAGGTGCCACACAGCTGTTAAAGAAGATGGCTTTTACAACCACTACAAACAGGAGCCAATTGCGTGTTGTGCGTGAAATTGAGGCAATAGGTGGCAATGCCAAAGCATCTGCTAACCGTGAGATGATGAGCTACAGTTATGCAGCCCTGAAGACTTACATGCCTGAAATGGTTGAGGTGCTTATTGATTGTGTACGCAATCCTGCTTTTCTTGATTGGGAAGTCAAGGAACAGGTATTTCATCGTAATATCATGCTCATCCATTTCTGTAAAATGTAGATTAGCATATGTTTGTTGTTGACTTACTTTTCTCTGTAGATAATGAAACTGAAGGCAGAGCTTGCAGAAGCTTCAAGAAACCCTGAAACTTTGCTTTTGGAGGCTCTTCATTCTACTGGTTATTCTGGTGCTTTCGCAAACCCTCTGATTCCCTCGGAATCCTCGGTTAGCCGGTTGAATACAAATGTCCTAGATGACTTCTTAGCTGTGAGACTCATATCCAAAATCCTTGTAGTATTCTTGCCATGTGTTTAGGTATTTCTGTTAACATAGTACCGGTATCTTTATGGCATGGACATCAGGAGAACTATACTGCTCCCCGAATTGTTCTAGGTGCAACAGGTATTGATCACGATGAATTGGTATCTATTGTCAAACCACTTCTGTCTGACATGCCTAGTGTAACTGGACCAGCAAAGCCAATATCTACCTATGTTGGTGGAGAATATAGACAAACCACTGATTCGTCGGTAGGCATTATGATTTAGGCTATTTAAAGTCATTCATGTCATCTAGATTCTCTCTTATTTTATTTTTTTGAAAAACAGAACACAGATGTTGCTTTGGCATTTGAGGTCCCTGGTGGGTGGCTCAAAGAAAAGGAGTTTGTAACTGTATCGGTTCTTCAGGTTTGCTAACTCATAAAGGAATTCACATTTACAATTTTTAAGCAAAGCACTTCAGTTGAACTTGCTACAGCACTCTGGTTTAACTCCGCGATGCATGTTCTGTTTTATTTTTAACAGACCCTTCTGGGTGGTGGTGGCACATTTTCCTGGGGAAGGCATGGGAAAGGCTTGCATTCACGTTTAAGTAAGTTAGCCCTATAGTGTGCCTTATAGCTTAGATTGCATCTTTCGAAATTATGGATACTCTGACACATGGATGTAATTTTTTTGAGATGAAATGATGAAAAATTATTTCCAAGTTGTAATTGTTCAATTATTTGACTGGCCATCTATTCTTAATGAAGAGCTGACAGAACAAACCATCAAAAATTGTAGATTTACAATGTACTTCAACTTTTAGCCCATTCCTTTTATGTGATGACTATTAAGTGTGCAGTGTCTTTCCCAAAAATCTTGTTACGCTGCAAATGATCTTTTATCTGCATATTCATTAGTAAATATTGTTGTCATAGTATGAAGTATTAAACTATTAATATAATTCCACTAATGAAAGTGGTCAGGGTCTATGTATCATTTGTACGATCATGCTTGTGCCTGAATTTGTGTAATGTTTTGTGCAGATCATCTTGTAAATGAATTTGGACAGATTAAATCAATAGCTGCTTTCAAGGATGTTCACAGTAACACAGGCATTTTTGGAATTCATGCGTCTACTGTAAGTACTGTTTGTGTAAAAACCAGTTAGGGATGTTGTCAAGGGCAGTAAGCCCGAGGGGAGGAGGACCTCGGCTACGTAGATCGTAGCCGCTGTCCGTGGTGGCCGGCCCGGGTTATACCCCCGTTGCTGCCGTATCTCGTCGGTGGGTTATACCCCTAGCCGCCGGTTTAGGTAGAGAGAGAGAGGTAGATGGGAAATATTCTTCTTATTCATCAATGCCTGATTCCAGCTTATTTATAGCCTTGAGCCTAACCGAAAATGCTAACCAACTCCACTAATTAAGTGCTAACAGAATAGCTAACAAACTCCATTACTTTAGGGCTAATCTTTGACTAATAGATATAGATCTTATCCCTTCTGCCGGCCCTATCCTGTGCGCGCCACAACCCTTTCATGGGCCCTGCGCACGTCGCGGGCCTTATGGCGCCGGGTATAGACATGTTTGAACATGACATCTCCCTCCCCGTCGAGAGCCAGCTCGTCCTAGAGCTGGAATTGGGGAAACTTGGTGCGGAGAGCTGCGACGTCTTCCCAAGTGGCCGATGCTGCTGACGCGCCCTTCCATTGGATGAGTACTTGGTGCACACCACGGGCCAGGCGGTAGCACACTGCTTTTTCTGGTTCTGGGCTGATTGCGCCATGATGGAGGAGCTGCAACGGTGGAGGCTCTGATGGCGGAGGGCCGTGGAACTTCTTTAACAGCCCTACATGGAACACGTTGTGGATGCGTGCGCGCGGAGGAAGCTCTAGCCGAACAGCAATCTTTGTTGATGATCTCGATGATGCGGTACGGCCCGAAGTAGCGTGGCTTCAGTTTATCGCTCATTGCCTGTGGAAGGGATGATGCCGCGCGCTGACGTAGTCGAAGCAGCACCCATTCGTCGACCTGAAAGGAGATGTCGCGGTGCACCCGGTCATAGTGGCGCTTCTGGTATGCTTGTGCCTGCTCCAAGCGATAACAGATGTCAGCAAGGAACTCGGCTCGTTCCTCCATGCTCTTGGCAACGGACCGGTACTCTTGTTTCCCCTGGTTCGTAGGATCTGATGGAGGGGGGATCACGCCCGTAGACCACGTGGAAAGGTGTGTCATGCAGGGATGTTTGATATGCTGTGTTGAAGAGGAACTCGGCCCATGGGAGCCATCTGAGCCAATCGCGTGGTCTGTCCCCTGCCAGACACCGCAGGTACATGAGTATGACACAGTTGGCTGATTCGGACTGTCCGTCGGACTGGGGGTGGAAGGCCGTCGTCATCTGCAATTTTGTCCCCATCATCCGCATCAACTCCTGCCAGAATGTTGATGTGAACACCGTGTCTCTATCAGAGACCATTGATTGTGGAATGCCGTGGAGGTGGACGATGTCGTTGAAGAAGGCCTGGGCGACTGATTCGGCGGAGTATGGATGTGCCAATGGAATGAAATGGCAGTATTTGCTGAATCTGTCCACTACCGTGAGAATCACCGATTTGCCGCGGACCTTTGGTAGTGCTTCCACAAAGTCCAGTGCTATATTGTCCACACACCTTGTGGAACCGGCAGTGGAAGGAGGAGGCCAGCCGGGTGTTGATGCTCGGATTTGTAGCGTTGGCAAACTGCACACTTGCGCACCGTGTCCTGCACCACCTGTTTCATGTTAGGAAAATGGAAATCACGGCGGATTCGATGGAGTGTTCGCTGCACGCCCTCATGTCCGTCTTCGTGTGTGGCCTCCACAATTTCTTGTAGTAGGGGGGAGTCGGCTGGAATGTATAGCCGCCCTGAAAATTGGACCATACCGTCCACCACTGCCCATGGTGCTGTTCGGTTGCCTGCTGTGACATCTTCGTGGAGAGCAATGAGGGCCGGGTGGTTTAGCTGGGCCTGCCGTAGTTTGTCGATGAAGTCGAACCGCGGAGCAGACAGGGCGAGGATTGCTCCCTCCACGGTATCGCGCCTGGATAGTGCATCGGCGACGGTGTTTGATGCGCCCGGTTTGTACTCGACGGAGAAGTCGAAGCCCAACAATTTGCCCACCCAGTGGTGTTGCGGGATGGTGGCCAATCGTTGGTCTAGCATGTACTTCAAGCTGTAGTGGTCCGTCTTGACGGCAAAACGGTGTCCCCATAGGTATGGCCGCCAGTGGCGTACTGCTTGTACCAACCCGATGAGCTCGCGCTCGTAGGCTGCCAAGGCTTGATGACGCGGTGCCACCGGCCTACTGAAGAAGGCAATCGGGTGCCCTTCCTGGATAAGGACCGCCCCAAACCCATGGGACGATGCGTCGCATTCGACGGCAAAGGGCTTGTGGAAGTCCGGCATAGCAAGTACTGGTGCCGAGGTCACCGCCTCCTTGAGGGCGATAAAAGCTGAGTCGGCCTCCGGTCCCCATGTGAAGCCTTCCTTCTTTAGCAACTTGGTGAGTGGCGCGGCGATGGAGCCGTAGTTGTGGATGAATTTGCGGTAGTATCCTGCGAGGCCAAGGAAACCGCGTACCGCCCGTGCCGAGCGAGGCATCGGCCAATCATAAATGGCCTGTACCTTGGCGGGGTCCATGGCCACTCCTGCCTCCGAGATTGTGTGCCCGAGGTAGGCGACGGAGGCGACTCCAAATGCACACTTGGTGCGCTTGATGAAGAGGGCGTGTCGCTGAAGCTCGCTAAGTACCGCGCGGAGGTGGCGTAGGTGATCTGCCCATGACTTGCTGTATATCAAAATATCGTCAAAGAAAACGAGTACAAATCGGCGAAGGAATGGCCGTAATACGTTGTTCATGAGCGCTTGAAAGGTAGCCGGGGCGTTGCAGAGCCCAAACGGCATTACCAGGAATTCATAGAGGCCATCGTGTGTGCGGAAAGCCGTCTTGTGGACATCCTCTGGCCTCATGCGCACCTGGTGGTATCCCGACCTTAAGTCGAGTTTGGTGAAATGTTTGGCGCCATGCAGCTCATCCAAGAGTTCGTCGACGACGGGGATCGGAAATGCGTCCTTGATTGTTACCGCATTGAGGGCGCGGTAGTCGACGCAGAATCTCCACGATCTGTCCGGCTTCTTGACCAACAGGATCGGCGATGAAAAAGCTGAGTCGCTGCGTCGGACAATGCCATTCTTGATCATGGTTGTACACTGTTTCTCCAATTCAGTCTTGTGGGCGGCCGGGTAATGGTACGGCCGAACTGCCACTGGTGCGGTGTCCGGCTTGAGGATGATGCGGTGTGTTCTGCCGCGCTCGGGAGGCAGCCCCATCGGCTCGGCGAAGGATACCAGCAGATCGTCGAGGAGGGGTTCTGTCCCGGATGTTGCGTGGACGCGTGGTGGTGTTGGCGGCGCGATGCTGTGCCAGCAGACCTGCTGTTCTACTGCCTTGAACTCCATAGTCCCGGCGGCCATGTTCCAGATGATGTCTCCCAGGGTAGCCAACCAGTGGGTGCCCAACACCAGGTCATAGCCGGCCAAGGGCATGATGTATAGATCCACCGCGAAATGCCGGTCGTCGATGAAGATGGGTGCTTGGCGGAGAACTCCGGGGCAGGTGATCCGTTCACCATTGGCCACTGTCGTTGTTAGTCGAGGTCGCAGTGTGATGGGCAGGCCGGCCTTCTGTGCTGCAGCCTCGCCGATGAAGCAGTGGGTTGAGCCCGTGTCGATGAGGGCGATCAATGTGGCCGCGCCCACCTGTACCTTTAGTTGGATTGTGCCACCCATTGGGACGCCGACGATGGCGTGGAGTGAGTAGACGGGTGCCTCCTCAGCGGGCTCGTCCCCTTCTAACTCTATGCCTTCAATGTAGAAGATGCGACGACAGACCCTTGTTGTGGCCGCGCGTGTAGGGCTCGTTGCAGTTATAGCATAGTCCAAGGCGGCGCCGTTCTGCCTGCTCCTCCATCGAGAGGCGCTTGCCTCCGGTTCGTGGCGGTGGCGGTGCTGGTGGTGCCATGGGCTGCGCCTGCGCCACTGGTAGCGCCTGGACCGTGGGCGTCGGCTGGGCGGGTGCTGGAAGGACTGTTACGGCCCCTAGCCGAGGTGCTGCCGGTTGGCTTGGCGTGCGTGGTGTAGCCTTGCTGGGGGCGGTGTTGAGGCGGTCGAGCTCCACCAGTTCCAAAGCCCGCGCCAAGCTCATGGCTGCCGCGAGGGATTCTGGCGCGTGAATGCGTACTTGGTGGCTGAGGGGTGGCAGCAAACCGCCGGTGTAGAGCTGCACCCGTTGGTTCTCCTCAAGTCGGCAAGCGCGGGGAAGAAGCGCCTGGAATCTGTTGGAGTATTCTTCAACTGTTCCCGTGCGGCGGCACTCGGTGAGCTCAAACAGAGGAGCGGACCGCAGCACCGGGCCAAAGCGCTGGTTCAGGAGCTCCTTGAAGCGACCCCAAGGCGGTTGTTGGGGGAATATATTTCCCTTGAACAGGGACCAAATGACGTCAGCCTCCGACAGCCTTCGGCCCAGAGCCCAGCATTGTCGGAGCCTGTTTTCTCTCTAAGTGTTGTTTTCAGGTCCCAAGGTGCCCTTCGGAGCCTGTAGCTTCGGAGCCCTCAGATCGGGGGGTCCGGCTCGGAGCCCCCAGTTCGGGCCCACCCTCCGGGCGCAGGATGCCGGAGGCCACCCTTCGGGCAAAAGATGCCGGAGGCCACCCTCCGGGCGCAAGATGCCGGAGGCCACCCTCCGGGCGAAGGATGCCGGAGGCCACCCTTCGGGCGAAAGACGCCGTAGGCCACCCTTCGGGCGCAGGATGCCGGAGGCCACCCTCCGGGCGCAAGATGCCGGAGGCCACCATCCGGGCGAAGGATGCCGGAGGCCGTCCTCCGGGAAGCCCAGTTCGAGGCCCCGGTTCGGAGGCCAGTTCGAGGTCAAGGCTCCGAAACCCTAGTTCGGAGCCTTGTTCGGAGCCTTGCTCGGGGCATGCTTCGAAGCCCCCTTCGAGGTGCACCTCGGAGCCCTCTTCGCAGCCTCTGCCAGAAAGGCTCCGGCCCCTACTTCGAAGCCTAGGAAATATCTAAGTATAGGCCGTACCGGGGGCCCCGCCGCCCCTGGTATGTCGTTTAGCTGGTCAAAGCCTGGCGCAGTCTGACACGCCTGTAAAGCTGTAAAGCTGCTAAGTACCTTTGTACCGTAGCTAGCCCTTTTCCCCCTCTCTGCCCCTGTAAGCCTAGGGCTCATAGGGGGCATCCCGGTCTTTTCCTTTGGCTTGTGCGCCTATAAAAGCAGGGCCAAGCCCTTGTAACAGGGACACACTCCAGGGGGCCAAGAGACCCTGGAATTATTGCTCTATACTAGGGCATACCATGCCAAATCCACCACAACTGGACGTAGGGTTATTATCTCCCAGGAGAGGCCTGAACCAGTATAAACCCTTTTCTCCCTCTGTTAGAACCCCTCGAGGTTCATGCTCCACATCACACTCCACCACATAAAAACCTGCTGGAACTAACGCAATTGTTCCAACAGTTGGCACCGTCCGTGGGGAACTTAGTACTAGAAGCTAAGTTCTCTACCGCTGCCTGCAACTCGAAGTATGCCTGAGGGGGAGCTTCGAAGCTTTCTTGCTTCGCGCACCCTCCAGCAAGGGTCTTCGGGAGCAGCTCGAAGGTCATCTTCGCCTTCCTCCATCCTTCACATACCGGAGCCCACCCTCCAGCAAGGGGCTTCGGGTGCAGTTCGAAGGCCATCTTCGCCTTCCTCCATCCTTCACATACCGGAGCCCACCCTCCAGCAAGGGGCTCCGCTACACATGTCGGAGGTCGCCGAAGCCCCAAGGGCTACGAAGCCATCCTTCAACTACTTTGCGAGGTATGTCTGCTATCCGAAGTACTACTTCGATGTACGATGTCGCGATCACTTGATATACATTCGAAGCCCAGCTTCTCCTTGAAGTTCGAAGCCCTGCTTCGCCTTCAAAGCAAATTTCTGCCCCATCTTATTGAGAAAAATTCGAAGCATTGCTTCGCACAACCAAAAACCTGAAGCCTCGCTTCGCCTTACGAAATCCGGAGCACTCCTCCGAAGGCTACACAGCGCCTCCGGGCCCGTAGCAGTGGGCTTTGAGACTTCCGAGCGACGGCTCGGCAAGTCCGGGATTCCAGGCTCCGGCCTGATGCATCCTCGGGTCGAAGGTGGCTCAGAGTCGAAGGTGACTCACATTATCACAGGTTCGGTGAATCCACACCAAATATCCTTCTCATTACAGGACCAAGTTCCGAAGCCTTGCTTCATTATCCAAACACGCTCCGAAGCCTTGCTTCCCGTGATGCGTCTTGAAGTCATACTTCGCTAAAATCTAAGTGCGTTTCAGAGCCTCGCTCACGCACAACATCCAAATCCTAGCATGCCGAAGCATGCCTCGCTAAATTTGGTTATGCTGAAGCCTTGCTTCGCACCAAGTTAGCACGTTCGAAGCCCAAAGGAGGACTTCGCTCGATGAAATTCCGAGTAGCCGAAGCCCTGCTTCGCACTAAACTAAAGCGCTCAAAGCCCAGAAGGGCCCTCGCTCAAATAAAGCTTCATGCGTCGAAGTCGTCGAAAAGCGCACCCTTCGCATCCTTTATTTTTCGCCCGCACCAGCAACGGCTAAGTCCCTAGCTGCCACGAGCAAAGGGGGGAAGCATGTATGCGAGGTGCGCGAATACGCAGTACAAGCATGACAAGCTAAAACGTTCGAAGCCAAACAATGCGAAGCATACGAACAAAGTATGCAAATACAATAAACTTCGTTCATTGAATGATAATTGAGAAGTATGTTACAAATATACTTCGAAAGCAAAACTACGTATAGTCTGCATCTAAATCTAAGAAGAACCGTGTGCGAGGCCCCAACCCTCGCTTGCCTCTCTTTCGGCCAAGGCCCCCTCGGCTGGACGAAGCCTCGTCGGAGCCCGCTCTCCCACGTCCAGCTCGTCCAGGCTCCGAAGCCCGTGGACCTCGTCTTCCACTTTGCAGGTCGCTCCAAGTTAGCGAAGCAGGCGGTGCCGTATCGAAGGCAGAGAAGTCTTAATGCTTCGTCACCCGCTAAGGCCGTCCGCGAAGGTAAAAACAAAGAACCCGGAAGGTACTCCGTCTTCACAGCGGCTAGCAAATCCTGAGCTACTTCGGAGATGGCTTCGCCGTTAGGCCCCCTCAGAAGCTTAAACCGAGGGGGACCTTTGGACCTAGCTACTTCGAGGACTGCCCACAACTGTCGAAGGTCTTCGGAGTCCTCGAGCACTTCGAGGTCTACACTCGGAGGCTGAGCCTGGGCAGGTATAAAAGAACCCCCTCATTCATATTAATAAGCTGATAGAGTTTTTACAAGCCTGCAGCTAAGTATTACAAAAGGCCTAAGGAGATCTACACCTTCGGAGGCGGAGGTGTCGAAGTCGAAGGCTGATCTGGCGCAGCAGGCGCTTTGGATCGGCGGTGTCGAAGGGCCCTCTGGAGGTTGAGGACTGCTTCGCAGCCTTGCTCCTTCCAGGGTTCCTGCAGCCGTCGCCAGGCTCCGCGAACTTCGGCCGGAGGCGTCACCAAGTGCGGACCCCCGAAGGCCACTGGGTCACGGAGGTTGCTGCCCGAAGGTGGTCACACCCCACGTCATGGAGCATCTGCAACACCCCTTGGCCCGCGACTCGACCGGCCATAAGAGCGAAGCCCGTCAGCGCTTCCTCCGCTATCGAAGCCGCAGTCTTCAAGAAATCGACGCGGTCCCCAATCGGGTCCTGATCGCCAAAGTTCGGAACCCGGCACTCGGTCCCTATTAACTCAAGGACCTCGGTCAGGCTTTGGGTGGCTTCGCCAAGATTGGCCACGACGAAGTCTTCAAGACCCCGGGCCCGTTGGCGGAGCGAAGCATTCTCCTTCGCCTGCCGAGCTTCGACGTCCTTCGAAGCCTGGAGCTCCGCGCGGAGCCGAGCCATCTCCGAGTTCAAGGCTTCCTTAGCCTTGTCAGCCTCAGCCTTCGCCTCAGCAGCCGAAGCCTCGGCCCGCCTCCGTTTCTCGGTTTCCTCCGAGACTTCGCGGCGAAGGGCCTCCTTCTCCTCTGCGAGGCGCTCCATCCGCTTGTCGGCAGAAGTCGAAGCTGCTGCGTTCAGTGCGAAGGCCTGCGTAAAGTCAAGAAGTCATAAGTATTAACCAAGGGCTAAAATATAGTTCGAAGTTGCAAGGGGCTTCGCTCACCTGTATAAGGACTTCGTTCGAGCTGACGAAGAGATCCGTGGGGTCCAGGTGGCTAAGTTGGGCCACCAAGTCCCCTGCCTCCGCAGAAGCACAAGCCTCGCGGAAACTGTGGATCGCCGCCGCCGTCACGCCCTCCCTCGGCTTGAAGGGGTGAACCACTGCCACGGTCGCCTGCGCGGGCTTCGGCGAGGCGGGGCTCAAGCCCACCACGTCGACATCTTCTTCGCTTCGAGGGACCTCGCGGCCTCCGTTGCCTTCGTCGTCGGACGAAGTACTCTCGGACTCCGAATCACTGCTGCCGCTGCTGCTGCCGCTGCTGCTCGAAGCTTCCGTGGGCTTCGCATCGGCGGGCTTCGATCCATCTCCGCCTACCGGCTTCGCCACGGCGGGCCTCGCATCATCTTCATCCTCTGCAGGGAGCCAAGTCAAGATCCACATATTGAAGAGAAGCATGCAAAAAAGGGTTTACCATCGTCGGAGATTTCTTGGAAGGAAGGTGGGGCTAAGAGTGCCCTCCAACTCCTTCGCTGCGAAGCCGGCGCATCCACCTCCGCGCCCGAAGTTGTTGCCGCCGAGGCATCCTTGGCGGCAGGAGTATGCGCGTCGGCCTCCGCCGCCGAAGGCTTCGCCGCTAGGGGCTTCGCTGCCTTCTTAGAGGTCGGAGTAATTGCGGGCTTCGCCGCAACCTCCCCCGAGTTAGAGACTTCGGCCGTGGGGACCTCCAGCCGAGGCCCCGAAGCATCCGGTTCGTCCTCGTCCCCCCTTTTCCTCTTGGCTCCGGTCGACGAGGTAGTTAGGTGGGCGAAGTCCGGCAGAGCAGGGAGCTCTCCGAGGTCGAGCGCGGTCCATACTCTGTTCCAGCGCTCCCACGACCCCACCAGTGTGAGGCGCTGGGTCTGCTCCTCGGGGGTCGGAGTCCCGACGACTCGATCCGCCGCCGCGATGGCCTCCTCCGGGGTCCTCATTTCGAGGTCGGCTTCATGAAAAGTTTGAGTTAGAAGTGAAAATCTGCGAAGTATTAAAGGCAAAGAGATTGCGAAGCCTTACAAAAGCGGTCGAAGGCCAACTCGCTAAGTTCCCCTCGACCCGAAGCCTGGAAGAGCCCCTTCGGCCAGGAGCGCGCGAGGGGGCTGAGCCGGAGGGTGATGAACTCCTCCGCGAGGTCCCTCATACTCACCTTTGGTCCAAGCTCCGAAGGCATGTTTTATCCGAGGTTGTATTTTGCAGGTCATTTGTCCTAAGGGCGCGCGCACCCCTTCATCCCGAAGGCCTACACGCGAGGGGCTACTGTTGGGGGAATATATTTCCCTTGAACAGGGACCAAATGACGTCAGCCTCCGACAGCCTTCGGCCCAGAGCCCAGCACTGTCGGAGCCTGTTTTCTCTCTAAGTGTTGTTTTCAGGTCCCAAGGTGCCCTTCGGAGCCTGTAGCTTCGGAGCCCCCAGTTCGGGCCCACCCTCCGGGCGCAGGATGCCGGAGGCCACCCTCCGAGCGCAGGATGCCAGAGGCCACCCTCCGGGCGAAGGATGCCGGAGGCCACCCTTCGGGCAAAAGATGCCGGAGGCCACCCTCCGGGCGCAAGATGCCGGAGGCCACCCTCCGGGCGAAGGATGCCGGAGGCCACCCTTCGGGCGAAAGACGCCGTAGGCCACCCTTCGGGCGCAGGATGCCGGAGGCCACCCTCCGGGCGCAGGATGCCGGAGGCCACCATCCGGGCGAAGGATGCCGGAGGCCGTCCTCCGGGAAGCCCAGTTCGAGGCCCCGGTTCGGAGGCCTGTTCGAGGTTAAGGCTCTGAAACCCTAGTTCGGAGCCTTGTTCGGAGCCTTGCTCGGGGCATGCTTCGAAGCCCCCTTCGAGGTGCACCTCGGAGCCCTCTTCGCAGCCTCTGCCAGAAAGGCTCCGGCCCCTACTTCGAAGCTCAGGAAATATCTAAGTATAGGCCGTACCGGGGGCCCCGCCGCCCCTGGTATGTCGTTTAGCTGGTCAAAGCCTGGCGCAGTCTGACACGCCTGTAAAGCTGTAAAGCTGCTAAGTACCTTTGTACCGTAGCTAGCCCTTTTCCCCCTCTCTGCCCCTGTAAGCCTAGGGCTCATAGGGGGCATCCCGGTCTTTTCCTTTGGCCTGTGCGCCTATAAAAGCAGGGCCAAGCCCTTGTAACAGGGACACACTCCAGGGGGCCAAGAGACCCTGGAATTATTGCTCTATACTAGGGCATACCATGCCAAATCCACCACAACTGGACGTAGGGTTATTATCTCCCAGGAGAGGCCTGAACCAGTATAAACCCTTTTCTCCCTCTGTTAGAACCCCTCGAGGTTCATGCTCCACATCACACTCCACCACATAAAAACCTGCTGGAACTAACGCAATTGTTCCAACAGCGGCGTTCCCTCGTCTTCTTGTAGCTGGATGAACCATAGTTGGGCTATGTCCTCCAAGTTGTACGACGCCATCCACACTTTCTCCTCCGGCATGGTGCGCTGCTGGCGGAAATACGACTCGCACCGATTGATAAAAATCAGTGGGTCTGATTTGCCGTCGAAGCGCGGAAAATCCATCTTCTGGAACCGTGGGGGGCGGTCCGTGTGGTGCTGACCGTCATGTTGGGAGTTGGAGGTGGTCGAAGAGGTGACCTTTTCTTGCATGCCTGCCATGTCGGTTTGCATTTTTGCTACTGCGGCTGTCAGGGACTGTAACATCTTCATCACTTCTGTCATGGCTGGTTGATCGCCATCTCCCATTGTTGCCGGTGTAGAGGTTGCTGTGGACGATGAGGCTTGCGACGGGGACGGTGGCTGGGCTGGCGTGGAAGATGTGGTGGAAGAGGATCGGCGAGAAGTTGATACCAGGTTGTCAAGGGCAGTAAGCCCGAGGGGAGGAGGACCTCGGCTACGTAGATCGTAGCCGCTGTCTGTGGTGGCCGGCCCGGGTTATACCCCCGTTGCCGCCGTATCTCGTCGGTGGGTTATACCCCCCAGCCGCCGGTTTAGGTAGAGAGAGAGGTAGATGGGAAATATTCTTCTTATTCATCAATGCCCGATTACAACTTATTTATAGCCTTGAGCCTAACCGAAAATGCTAACCAACTCCACTAATTAAGTGCTAACAGAATAGCTAACAAAATCCATTACTTAAGGGCTAATCTTTGACTAATAGATATAGATCTTATCCCTTCTGCCGGCCCTATCCTGTGCGCGCCACAGCCCTTTCATGGGCCCTGCGCACGTCGCGGGCCCTATGGCGCCGGGTATAGACATGTTTGAACATGACAGATGTCCACATCCTTTGGTGTGGATTTACTTTTTTACACATACTATATACTTCTTGGAAGGGAAGAAACGAATAATTATTTCAAAGTGGTTGGTTGATAGTAGGTCTTGTAGCTTCTTTTGTCTGATTGAGTACCCTAAACTATGCAATTGCATTGTATCCTATTGGATGATTCAACGAGTTTTGAGCAGAAAGCACGGTGTACCATACTTTGGTTTTACATTGTGTACTGTAATGACCAATGAATGTATTATTTCATTAACAGGATGCAGCATTTGTTCCTAAGGCTATTGATTTGGCAACCAGAGAGCTCACTTCTCTTGCCACTCCTGGACAAGGTCTTAATTTGTATATTAGCTCATCAATAACAGTTATTTAATGTTCATTTTGCTAAAACTTCACTTCAAATTTCAGTTGACCAAACTCAACTTGACCGTGCTAAAGCAACAGCTAAATCTGCAATCTTGATGAACCTGGAATCGAAGGTATGTATGGACGCCTTATGTATTTCTGCATTTGTGCTTTGCTTCACCCTAAGAATTGAAATTTACAGGCATCAGCAACTGAGGACATGGGACAAAATGTGTTGGCCTTCGGTGAAAGGTGCAGTGCTTTAACTGTTCTAGTGTACTGTCTGTTGCTTGTATCTCATCTGGCCAACACTGCACGAGTATATTATAATTCTGTAACTTGAGAGGAAATATATAATTTTGATAAATATGTGTAATAGATATTGTATAATTTGGGCTCTGATAGGGTTTGGTCAACTATGCCATTTGACTGGTATGCAGGATTAGGATAGACAGGTTGAAGGTTACAGGCTGGCAATAGGGATGGCAGTTTTGGGTACGTGGGTACCTGACCTAACGGATATGAATTTGGGTTTAAATTGGTGCCCACATGTTTGTGTGTTTGGGTGCTTAGTTAGGGTCGAGCTGGGTGCCCAAAACTCATGTACGTGTGTCTAGTGTTCAAAAAGGCGGTGATAGGCGCTGCCTAGGTGGCCATTAGGCGTTGGGCGCTGGCTTGTTGTCACGATTTACCTCTAGGTGGTGAGCAAGGCGGCACCAAGGGTGCTGGTGGCGGAAACAAGGCTCGGTAGTGCGGGTTGAGGCGACGAGTGGCTAGCTCCGATGACGGGAGTCGCGCGCACGGCTAGATCTGATAGTGGGAGGCATGCACAGTCCAGATCTGACCGTCGCCATCACTGTCGGTGGTTGTTTTCATTTCCTGTTACGTTTTTGTGTTGGATTTAAGTTGATTACTGCTGGTTTGTCAATGACAATAACATAGTTTACATTCTTCTTAGCATCCTTATGTATCACAAATAACTGATAATAGTGTTTGAGTTAAAGGGTACGTCAGTTTGTCAAATGAGTTTAGAATGTATGGATCTCCTCACAAAAATAGTTTATGATAAATCGTTGGTTAGTTTGCCAAACAAGGGTAGGCCATTTGGCAATTTTATCTACGTTTTATCATAAACTATGTTCGTGAGGGGATCCACACATTCAAACCTTATTTGGCAAACTGATTTACCCTTTAACCCAAACACTATTATGAGTTATTTGTGGTATATGAGTGTGCCAAGAAGAATGAAAGAAACTATTGTTGGCGTAAAAGATTACGCTAACAGGTTCTCTGGGATCAAGAACAGACAAACAGTGAGTTCGTGTTTAAGAACTATCTCAAGCCTCCGAATGGATAATAGCTTAAGTAGTCTGAATATGTGTATTAGAATAGTTGAGTATTCCATCCCCATTACAGGGTAAGAAGGGGGGTATTTATAGGCAAAAACGTCTAAGGAAAAGACCTTTTTACCCCTTGATTACAACCGACATAGTGGAAACTATTCGGTACCCTGAACAGGGTTGAAATGGTAAAATCTACCCAAAGCAAGTAGATAAGCCAAACATCTTATCAATCATGTCGTTTGGCTCCGAAGCCTCATGTCGTGCGGAGGGTTCCTTCGGATCATGGATCGAAGCACCCTTCGACTTCACGACTCCTTTGCCTTCGAGTATGAACCCATCAGCTCCGAAGCTGATAAGTCCTTTTGAGCTGTTAACCTCTAAGTCCTGAAAGTGAAGCATTTTCTCTCAACAGTAGCCCCTCGAATGCGCCTCTCCGAATTTGACCTGTATAGAAGGAAGGCAGTATACGCAAGGAACATTTTCATATTCTGAGACTTAGAGAAAATTGAACACATTACAATTTTTCGGAGGATCTCTGATCCGAAGCATTCGGACCACTGCTTCGAGCCCCCAACCGCCGTGTGAACACTTCGTGGGGACGAGAAACATTATGAAGCTCAAACGTCATGAAGAGCCGTTTGATTATAACCGTTACTGCGCAAGTAGCTGTTACACTATAAAAGTTAACGGTCGAAATTTACGGCGAACTCACACGGTTCCACTCCCTGGGCCCACCTGCAATGTGAATGCTATCGAAGCACAACAACTAGCGGACGGTTATAAAAGGGGATTAGAATTTACCCAAGACTTTTTACCGTGCCTAGCATCTGCATTCACTTTCTTCAACCTTCAACCCTCACAACCTCCTGAGCCACCAAGCCATGGTGAGAACCAGCCACACCGTGGCAGCAGCGGTGGGCACTCTGGCGTAGAGGCAAGCGTGGGCAGCTTAGGCCGTAGCGGCAATGGCGGGAGCTCCGGGCGACGCCTGACCCAAGAACCCCCGAGAGCTCCGCCCCCCATCCAAGAAGAAAATCCCCCAAAGCTTCCTCATCGGCCAATCCACAAGCACCGCAGAGTCCATTGAAGAGGCCGTGGAAGGGAAATTGGGGACCGAATTGAGGACTCGAGTCCTCGGGTCGGAATCAACTCCTCGGCCACGGAGCGGAGAGGTCGTGGTCTTCGAGGCCTTCTTCGAGGCAGGCTTGGGGCTTCCAGCCATCAACTTCTTGGCAGAGGTATTGGACATGTTCCACATCACTTTGCCCCAGCTTTCTCCCAATGCCATCGCCTGCCTTGCTGTCTTCGAATGGGCGCTTCGGGCCGAAGGGTGCGAGGGGCGATCGGAGGTCTTCGCCGCCACCCACGAAGCCATCTATCTGCCAGCCGAAGCCGCAGATGGTCCCGGGGACACTAAGGTGATAACAGCCTTCGGCAGTGTCAACTTCCAGCTGCGGAGGGAGCACGCCCAACACTTTCCAGCGAAGGCCATCAACGACCGTTGGTACACCAACTGGATCCTTCGGTGGTTCTACACCGAAGTTGGAGAGGACTCCCCTCTCGCTGGACCCCTTCAGGAGATCTGGTTCCGGAAGGAGGCGGAGGTTACTCCGAACCCTAGCCTGCTATCAATGCGGCTAGGGCTACTGACTTCGGTGGCCAGCCGTATGAGCATGCGCGACCTTGCCGAAGAGTTTATTGCTCTTCGGATTCCAGCCCTCGGGGCCAACTATCCGATAGTATTTCAACAAGCTTCGGAGGGTGAGCTCCGAACTCTAGGTAAGACTTTGACTCCTGCAATAATATGTTAGATGACTAACATAACATACTTATAATATGTTACCCTTTTTGCAACGGCTCCACTGGCGCTAGCTCCGGAGCAGATAGCAAGGGCCATCGAACGGGTCCTCGGAGCCCCTACGGTGGCTGAAAGGCAGAAGAGGTTGTAGCTGGTGGGGACCTAGGAACGCTCCAACAGAGTGTGGGGAGCTCTTCGGATGGTGCCCCCTCCTCTGCCGGACTTTAACCCGGCCGGAGCGGCCTCTCGGAAGAGGAAAGCCGTCGCCGAACCACCGAAAAAGGCCGGCAAGACCCCCACCAAGAAGAAGATGGTGAAGATCCCTCCTCAACTGACCCCGGCTTCGTCTGCTTCGTCTTTGGGCCTTCGGAGCTCAGCTTCGGAGGAGTCTGGAAGCAAGGGCTCCGACACCCAATTGGCGGAGCACTTCGAGAACTACCTCCCCGTTGTATTGAGCTCGGAGCCGGATGTCGTCGCCGCCAACTCGCTCGTAACTGGAGTGATCACGGCAGAGGTTGAGGCTCCAGTGACAAACACACCGGAGAGGACTTCGGGGGACGACCTCGACGAGATTCTCCGGATGTACGAAGTCCTGGAGGACCCGACGATTTTACCTCACGGTGCCTCCGAAGGTACCCTTCGAACCTTTTATCTTGGTCGATTCCTGCACAACTTTTACTTGTAAATATTCACCAAATACCTTGATGTTGTAGGTACATCGAAGGGCGATGAAGCCTCGGCAACACACGAAGCTCCAACTTCTTCAAGGGTTGTGGTTCCGATGGACACCTCGACTCCAGTAGACACCGGGGCCGTCTCTGCCGACGTGGCTCCGGTGGTCGAGGCCATCCTTGCTGATGCGGCTCCGGTGACTGGGGCCATTCCTACCGGCGCGACTCCGGCCGAAGGGGTAGCCACCGAAGGAGGAGCTACCTCCGCCAGAGTCGAGCCGCCTGTCTTCGTGCCGGGGAGGGGCAAAAGCGTCTCAAGCCTCGGACTCCCTCTCAGCCCAACGACGTCACCCTCTTCCAACGAGCCTTCGGCCAGCAACTCGGAGGAAGAGGCCACGACAGATGATCGCCAAGCTTTGTCTTGGCTTCCTCTACTGGCTCCGTTTCTGGAGCAACGGACGGGCCTCCGGGCGCTCCTGGAGCCTTTAGCGGAAAAAAGCCAGGACATTGCCAACTCCGACTTGGTCTCTGTTCTGAGCGAAGCCAGGGCCCCGGGGCTCGACATGGCCCTCGAAAGGGCTGCCCTTCAGGTATAAAAAGTACCGCAAATATTTTCAATTAGTACATATAAATACCTGGTACTTACTTGCTCCTTTGCAGCAATTCGTCCTTGCTAGAGCGGCAGCGACTTCCAATGAAGTTGAAACCAATTGACTCAAACGGAAGGTTACCACCCTCCAAGCCACACTCAAGGGCTCCGAAGAGAGAGCCCTTCGGTTGGAGGAAGAAGTCCTCGAAGAGCGGAGGGCTAGGGCTGAAGCTGACAAAGCCCTTCGGCTCGCAAGGCAGGACAGCGACGCACTCCGGACTTCAGCCCAAGAAGTTGAAGCCAAGTGCTTGGTGCTCCGGGCGGAGGTTGAGAAGCTCCGGCAGGCGGCGGCTACTTCGAGCACCCAGTTGGTGGAGCTCCAAGGCTCTCTCAAGCAAGCGATGGCCCAAAAGAGCTCCCTGCCATCCCAGATGGCCGAAGTGTCTGCTACCGCTGCGGGGCTGGAGACGGCAGAGAAGGAGAATGCCAATGTAGTAGAACGTACCTTGGACGCCCTTCAGGGTACCTTGGAATATTTTGGCACTATGTGCCCTTCGTCATCTGTTGTGGCCAACGAGTCCCTCGACCAGAAGCTGAAGAGGATCCAAGTGGCGGCGTCGCTGATGATGAGCTCCGGTGTCCGGTACGGAGAGATCTCCGGACAGTGCGCCGGAATTGGAGTTCTCCGCCACCTCGAAGCCCTTCAGATTCCTATCGCTCCGGTTGGGGGTTCGACACCCGGAAACTTTGCCTCCGAGGACTTGTTGCATCCTTCGCCCAATGTAGCCTCAGCTTGGGAAGTTTTCCGATCAACTTGGAAGACGGACCACAAGGCTACAGCTAAAGCTTGGATCGACGAGGCCCGTCGGCAAAAGCAAGCACAGACAAGGCCTCCGCTTCCAGCCTCGCCAGCTCCGACACCTCCTGCCCCGCCAACCGACCCGCAGGTCTAGCTCATAGGACAATTATGTATAAGTAATCTTTTTAAAGCCCCTTGCATTAATGAAAAGCTTATAAACGAAGAGCTTGTTTGGGTGTTTTGTTTTTTTAGGTTCTGTCATGCCCTTCGGAACCTGACATTGAAATAGTGGAATTTAACGAAGGGCTCCGGAAGGAATGGGCAAGCCTTGAGAGCTTAAGGCCTTACCGCCGCTCTCGCTTCTCCGTTCCTCGCGGCAGTGTTTACAAATCGTCCGATTAGTCGCGATTAATCGCGATTAATCGGCCTGGTCGTTTTCTTGGCTCCGACTAGGTGCTCCGACCCGACTAGAGCGACCAGAAATCTGGTCGTCCGACTAGTCGTCGACTAGTCGCGACTAGTCGGCCGATTAGTGGCATTTTGGCGACCAGGAGAGAAGGGAAACCGATGGGGAAGGCAGGGGCCAGCCGAAGGAGAGGGCTGACGACGGCGCACGGGCCACGGCGGGAGGAGTGGGCCGGCGGCGGCGTGCCTTGGAGTGGGAGGGGCCACTGGCGGCGCCGGCGGGAGCATGAGGAGAAGGGGGCGCCGACATGAGTGTGAGGAGGAGGCGGCGCCCTGTGAGGAGAAGGCGGCGCACAGGGGTGGTTGTATGTGAAGTACTGCTCATACCAAGATCGTTCTTATGAGTTATGATACTAACTAACAAGCACGAGCTATGATGGCACATACTCCACGCAACATGAGAGTATAACACAGATATGCAAAAGGCCAACTTAAACGGGAATACTTGGTTGCTTGATCTAGTCCTTGATATTCTGGCCCTAACAAAACTGTCAATATGATGAATTTCTACCCAATCTCAGTTGGCAAAGGAGCCATGTTCAACATGAACATTTTAACTTGTCTTTTCTACTTTTTTTCATAGAGTACAATCCAGTACTGCAATGCCACCACAATCTTAATGCCACAAGGAGCTGAAAGATGAAATGGTGTGCACCAAACAGGGGTTCTGAGTCTCTGTGGCGGCTGTGAGGGAGAGGAGAGATGTGAGGAATCTGTGGCGGCTGTGAGGGAGAGGGGAGATGTGAGGAGTGAAGCTAGGGTTTAGTTAATGGGCTTGGGCTTTTCAATTTTATTTTTGGGCTAATAAGTGATGGCTGGAAATTTGGCCCATACCTGGGTATTTATTGTCACATATATATATTATGTAAATTTCCTAAAATATATGGAATAATTAATAGACCGACCAAGATCGACTAATCGTGATTAGTTTTCTGGTCGGTACCATGGCGACTAGGTTCGACTAGGCGATTTGTAAACATTGCCTCGCGGAGATAAATGGGAGGTAACCCTCGACGTTTTTCAAGAAGTCTCCGCTTATATCAAGGAAGAGGAAAAAGAGAGGACATCTTCATCCTCCGAACATATGGATTGGTCTGACTCGGAGTATCAGGCCGAAGACCCTGCGGAGGCTAACTCCAAAAGACTTCTGACTTGGGCCGAGCTTCAAGAGGAGCAGAACAACTACGAGCCTCGAAGAAGAAGAGAAGTACTCGAACAAAAAGGACAACCTTGGTGGCTTCGAGCTCCGAAGGACAAAGTAGCCAGAGAGGTAGCTCTAGAGGCCGACAGGGTCTCTGATTTTTCTTAGGCTTGGACCAAAATTTCTCTTAATGTAAAAGTACGATGAATTAATGTGAATTGCACCGGTAGCATCCTGTTTGTTCTTTACCCTCCTACCCCTCCTTGTGGGTGGGGGACCTTACACATTGCGAAAAAAGGTTCGTTGGACACAATGACGCACAGAGCAAACCGATGCTTCGCACAACACTTGTAGGCCATATTTTACCTTTTCACAGGGTTCTTCGAACATAGGTTCGTATACTAGTCGCTTAGGACTTTAAAAGTGTCTCGTTGGCCGGAGCCTTGAGACCTTATTGCTTGGTCACCTTCGACTCTTATACAGATGCTTCGAACTCTCAGGCCGGAAGTCTGTTTATTTTTAAAGTCCTTGGACTCTTCTATGGATCCTAACAAGCCGGAGCCTGGAACCCGTAGGCTGGCCACCTTCGGCTCTTTTACAGATGCTTCGAACCCGGAGGCCGGAAATCTGTTCTTTTAAAGTCCTTAGACTCTTCTACGGATCCTAACAAGCCGTAGCCTGGAATTCGTAGGCTGGCCACCTTTGGCTCTTTTACAGATGCTTCGAACCCGGAGGCCGGAAATCTGTTCTTTTAAAGTCCTTAGACTCTTCTACGGATCCTAACAAGTCGTAGCCTGGAATCTGTAGGCTGGCCATCTTTGGCTCTTTTACAGATGCTTCGAACTCGGAGGCCGAAAATCTGTTCTTTTAAAGTCCTTAGACTCTTCTACGGATCCTAACAAGTCGTAGCCTGGAATCCGTAGGCTGGCCACCTTCGGCTCTTTTACAGATGCTTCGAACCCGGAGGACGGAAATCTGTTCTTTTAAAGTCCTTAGACTCTTCTACGGATCCTAACAAGCCGTAGCCTGGAATCCGTAGGCTGCAGCGAAGCCCTTGAACCCATGGTTTGCAGGTTGTTGCTCGGGTCCTTAGAAAGATGCTTGACTCCGCAAGCATCTCCGTCCTCCTGATGCGTCCACCAAAAGTAAGGGATATTCGAAGAGCAAACAAAATTCGACCCTCTACTTTATTTACAAAAGGAATTTTTACAGGTGATTACAAGGAGGCCCTAAGCGTAGTAACGCTTAAAGTGCTCCGCATGCCATGCATGTTTCAATTCTTCCCCTTCTAAATTAGCTAATTTAAACGATCCGAGGCGCCCTGAGCGTAGGATAATATATGGTCTTCCCATTTATTTCCTAGCTTCCTCGGGGCTATTACACTTCGCAAAACTAGATGACCTGGTCTAAGCTCGTTCAGCTTTATCTTCGGGTCATACCATGTTTTTGTTTGGCCTTGGTACTTCGTCAGATTGGCGATAGCTCGAAGCCTTGTTTCTTCTGACGAGTCCACCAAAGGACTTCTGCGGAGGGTAATTGATTGACAGTAGGCCTGACTAGTTCTTCATAAAAAGCACCCTCCGGTAGGTCCAATGCTCCGGCCGCAGCCTTTGCCAGAATGTCTGCAAGTTGATTATCTGCTCGAGGGATACATTGAACAGAAAATCCTTTGAATGCTTCTTCAGTCTTGCGGATTTCCTCTAGGTACTTCGCTAGATGTGGGTTCTTTGCTTGAAAGTTTTTATCGACATGCCCTGCGATGACTTGGGAATCTGTTTTAATTACTATCCTTGCTGCTCCAAGTGCCTTTGCCTTTCGGAGGCCTAGTAGGACCCCTTCGTATTCTGCGATGTTATTGGTGGTCTTAAAGTTGAGCCTCGCAGAATACATGGCTTTTTGCCCTGACGGTGATATGATGACTGCTCCTGCTCCGGCGCCAGATGCCTGATAAGCTCCGTCAGAAAAAAATTGTAAATAAACCTTCGGAGGGCTCCTTCGGAGCCCAAACTGTAGATGGTGTCCATTCTTCTACGAAGTCAGCTATGAGTTGGGATTTGATAGTTGTTCTTGATGTGAAGGAAATTCCGAAGGGGGCTAGCTCGACAGCCCATTTCCCGATCCTCCTCGTGGAATCTTTGCTTCGGAGCATATCACCAAGAGGGTACGAGGTAGGAACAATTAAGTTATGCGCCAGAAAATAATGCCTTAGCTTCCGCGAGGCCATTATCAGGGCATACGCAAATTTCTCGAGCTCGGAGTACCTTATCTTAGCTCCGGACAAAGCTTCTGAAACAAAATAAACTGGGTTCTGCACCAGCTTTCCCTTAAGCTCAACTTCCCTGACCAGTACTACACTTACTGCGGAGCCTGTTGCTGCAAGATAAATGAGTGTTTCCTCCGGGAGGGGCACAGTAAGTGTTGACAAGCTTCCGAGGTATGCCTTAATATCATCGAAGCTCTTCTGGCACTCCGGCGTCCAATTGAAGCTTTCGGACCCCTTTAGGGCTTTGAAAATTGGGAGGCTTCGCTCTGCTGACCTGGCCAGGAATCTACTAAGAGCTGCGCAGCCTTCCTGCTAGCTTCTGGACTTTCTTCAAATTCCCTAGTGGGGCCATTCTTTGTAGTGCACTTATCTGTGTGGGGCTAACTTCGATTCCCCTGCTCGAAACTAAGTACTCTAGCAGTTTTCCTGCTTGCGCTCCGAATATACATTTTTTAGGGTTGAGGCGTACTCCACATGCTTGGAGGCTCTCAAACGTTTTAGCTAGGTCTAGGCTATGCTGGTGCTTTTGAGTACTCTTTATTACAATGTCATCCATATAGGCTTCGATATTCCGGCCTATTTGGTGACCTAGAGCCTTAACTATTAAACGTGAAAATGTGGCTCCGTCATTCCGCAATCCAAAAGGCATTCTTACATAACAAAATACTCCGGAAGGAGTTATAAAACTTGTCTTGGCTTCGTCTTCACGCTTTAGCCAGACTTGATGATACTCGGAGTAAGCATCGAGGAAGCTTAGTAATTCGGAGCCAGCTGTGGAATCCACTAGCTGGTCTATTCGGGGCATCGGGTAGGGGTCTCACGGGCATGCTTTATTTAATGAAGTAAAGTCAATACACATGCGTTACAAAAAACAGGGTTCGCCAACCACTCGGTATGGGCTACCTCTCTGATGATGCCAGCCTTTAATAATTTTTCTTCTTCGATCTTGGCGAGGCCGTCTCTTTCTACAGACAGCTTACGGAGCCCCTAGCGCACCGGCCTAGCCTTTGGGTTGACGAGCAAGCTGTGCTCAATGATACTCCGATCAACCCCGGTGATGTCTTCGTCAGTCCAGGCAAAGACGTCCAAATTTTTCTTGACGACTTCTTCCATCGAGTCAGCTATTTCTGGGGATAGCCCCTTGCCGAACTGTATTGGGTAGTCTTTGCCGTCCTTCGAAATTATCTTCGTCACGATATCACCTTCCGTGCTCGGTTTAAGGGAGAGCCCCTTCGAAGGGTTCGAAGCCTCCGGAACCTCTTCTGTATGGTCCGTCACATTGTGCACTTGCCAGGGGTCCAGCGGCTGGCCGTGACCATACTCCATCCTTCGGGCTATAGCTTGGTCTCCTGAAACAGTAAGAACTCCACCTTGCGTGGGCATTTTGAGACAGAGATAGTTGTGATGCGCTATAGCTCCGAATTGGTTCAGCATCCCTCGCCCGAAGATCGCGTTGTAAGCATAGGGGGCGTCGACGACGTCGAAGATCACCTCCTCCACCCTGGCCAGAGGCCCCTCTCCGAAAGCAACCTCGAGGCCTATTTGGCCGAGGGCATCGAGAGGCGGACCTGCGAAGCCTTGAAGTGGCCGGGCCGCTGGAAGCAGATGCTTCCGAGGTATGTGTTGGCGTAAAAGTTACACCAACAGGTTCTTAGTAGTTAAGAACAAACAAACAAGAGGTTTGTGCTTTTAGGACAAACTTGAGCCTCCGTAAAGGATAACAACTCAAGAGGTCCGAATGTATGTGTTTGAACCACTGATTCTCGATCCTCCTTACAAGGTACAAAGGGGGGTATTTATAGGGAGAAAAGCTAAAGGAATAGACCTATTTACCCTTATATTACAAATGACCCTCAGTATTATAAACGAGGTTATACGTGGTAAAGTGCTGCAGGGTAGATGGATAAGCAGGGCATCCAATCAGTCACGTCGTCCTGCTTCGAAGCTTCCTTTCTCCTTTCGAAGGGTCCTCCGAGACTTCGCATCGTGGCACCCTTCGACCACGCTGACGTATCTTCGAGCATTAGTCGACTATCTTCGGGACTTCCTCAGAGCCTTCGGAGGGTCAACCTTTAAGTCGTGGAAATGAAGTAATTTCCCCCAACAGTAGCCCCTCGGATATGCCTTTCTGTAGATAATCTATTTTTTAGAAAGAAGGCAGTATACGAAAGGAACATTTTAGTTTCTGAGACTTAAAGGGAATGCGAGGATACTATGATTTAGCTCAGAATATTAAACCCAATATTTTTAAAACGTCCATCTCCGAATTTTGGCATAGTGAGGAAAACTCCCTGGAGCAGCATGGCTTCGGAGCATGAGTGCTACGAGAGCAGTTACGGAGCGTGAACGTCGTGCGGGCGGTTACGAAGTGTGGACGTCGTGGGGTGCCGTCAATATGACCGTTACGGCGCAAATAGCCGTTACCCTCTGTAAGAAAGGAGTAACGGTCGATTTCTTCAGCGGTTGCACGCCGTTTCACTTTCCAGCCCCACCTGTCAGCGACGGAAGCCGAACCTGCAGTGTGAAACTTCTCGAAAAGCAGTATAGATTGTGTGGTTATAAAAGGGGGAGAAAGGGATTACTGGAAATTTTTACCGCATTCACCATTCTTGCAATTCACCTTTCCCCTCAAACTTCTGCCCCTTCGAGCACTTGAGCGTAATGGCGAGAACCAGCCACACCACTCCTTTGGCGGCCAACACTATGGCGCAGCGGCAGGCATGGGCGGCATCAGCAGCCACGGCAATGGCGGGGGGCCCGGGCGGCGGTTGGCCCAAGAACCCTCGGGCGCTCCGTCCGCCCTCCAAGAAGAAGATGGCCCAGAGCTTCGTTATTGGTCAGTCAGTGAGCACAGCGGAGTCCATCGAGGAGGCGGTAGATGGGAAGTTGGGAGCCGGAATGAGGACTCGTGTTCCCGGGACAGAGTCGACTCCACGGCCTCGGCGAGGAGAAGTGGTAGTCTTCGAGGCGTTCTTCGAAGCTGACCTGGGGCTACCAGCTGTGGATTTCCTAGCAGAGGTACTAGACATGTTCCATATTACTCTGCCTCAGCTGTCCCCCAACGCAATCGTCCGCCTGGCCGTCTTTGAGTGGGCTCTTCGGGCGGAAGGGTGTGAGGGACGCTCCGAAATCTTCGCAGCAACCCACGAAGCTATCTGCCAGCCGAAGCCTCAAGATGGGCCCGGAGACTCGAAGGTGACAGTGGCTTTCGGCAGTGTCAATTTTCAGCTACGGCGGGAGCACGCTCTTCATTTCCCTGCGAAGGCCATAAACGATCGATGGTATACAAATTGGATACTTCGGTGGTTTTACGCCGAAGTAGGAGAAGACTCCCCCCTTTCGGGCCCTCTTCAAGAGATTTGGTTCCGGAAGGAAGCGGACATCTCCCCGAACCCTAGCCTGCTCACGACGAGGCTAGGGTTGCTGACTTCTGTGGCTCGTCGTATGAGCATGCGGGACCTGGCCGAAGAGTTCGTAGGCCTTCGGATCTCACCCCTCGGAGCCAGTTGGCCAATCTCCATCCCGCGAGCCTCGGAGGGGGACCTTCGAAACATAGGTACGTCCTTCTGCCTGCGGCATCATTTTATATGAACATATTAATTATACTTATGCTTCTTATACCTTTTCCTTTTCAGCGGCGCCTCTGGCCTTATCTCCGGACGACATAGTCCGGGCTACCGAGCGAATTCTCGGAGCCCCTTCGGTAGCCGAGAGGCAGAAGAGGTTGGAACTGGTAGGGAGCTGGGAACGCTCGAATAGGGTATGGAGAGCCCTCGACATGGAGCCCCCGCCGCTTCCCGACTTCGCCCCGGCTGGAGTGGCGGCTCGCAAGAGGAAAGCAGCGGCCGAGCCCACTAAAAAGGCTGGCAAGCAACCTGCTCAGAAGAAGGCGGTGAAGCAGCCTTCTCACTTGACGCCTGCTTCGTCTTCTTCGTCGCCGGACGAGCGGAGCCCTACTCCCGAAGAGACAGAAGACTCCGGAGGCGCCACAGCGAAGGCTTTCGAAGATTACCTTCTGATCGATGAAGACATGGGGGAGGTCCCCACAACCCTCCCCGACAGGGAGGATGTTGACGTTACCCTTCTGACTCCTCCTGCGCCTGTCGACGTGCAAGTAGAGTCAAACTCTCCCTCCGGCTTGCCTGCACCCGAAGGGGTTTCAGCGGAGGTTGTGGCCCCGACGGACGAGACCGAGGTCAGGACTTCGGGGGATGACTTCGACAACATCCTCCGGTTGTACGAAGTCCTGGAGGATCCGGCGATCCTTCCTCAAACTGCTCTTGGAGGTATTTTCCCAGAACTTTTTCTTTTTTCATCGGCATTCGCTTGCTATCTGCATAATATGTTAATTAACCCTGATACTTGAAACAGGTACCTCTTCGGGTATCGAGGCCTCGGTGGTGCCCGACGTCCCTACTTCCTCTGAGACAGTCACCCGTATGGACCCTCCGGCTCCTCTGGGGGCTCCGAGCCCGGTGACGGAGAACGTATCCTTCGGAGCGGACGATGTGCTCCCTGGGACGGAATTGGCTCCGGCCGTGGCGACCTCGACTACTGACGGCGCTTCCGACAACGTGGCTCCAGCTGGAGGTGTGGCGGCCGAAGGTCAAGATGTTCTTGCCTCTCCCCCTTTCGTGCCGGGGAGGGGTAAGAGTATTTCCAGCTTGGGCCTTCGGGTTGATCAAGCAGCGCCCTCCGTCGGCAACTCAGAGGACGAGGCCGCCGAGGACGACGCCCGGGCCTTATCTTGGCTCCCTCTTCTGGCTCCTTTCTTGGAGCATCGGAGCGGCCTTCGAAGGCTACTGGAGCCCCTGGCTGAGAAAAGCCAGGATATTGCCAATTCGGAGTTGATCTCCGCTTTGAGCGAAGTCAGGGCTTCGAATCTCAACACGGCCCTCGAAAGGGCTGCCCTTCAGGTATGAAAAAGACACCGCAGTTGTTGTATTTTAATGATCAAAGCTCCTTTAGCACTTACCTTGTTTTCCTTGCAGCAATTCGCCCTTGCTAGAGCGGCAGCGACTTCCAGTGAGGTCGAAATTAACCGACTTAACCGGAAGGTTACAACTCTTCAAACAGCCCTCGACGAGTCCACCGGGAGGTCTCTTCGGCTGAATGAGGAACTCTTGGAAGAACGGAAGGCCAAGGCCGCGTCTGACGAAGCCTCTGAAGCCCTCCGCTCTCATGCCGAAGAAGTCGAAGCTGAACAAGTGGTTCTCCGTGCGGAGGTCGAGAAGCTTCGCCAAGATGCGGCTGCTTCGAACGGCCGTATGGTTGAACTTCAAGGGGCTCTTAGCCAGGTAATGGCTCAGAAGAGTTCCCTGATGCTCCGGGTGGCCGCGTTGGACGCAACGGTTGCAAGCCTGGAAGCAGCAGATAAAAAGAATTCCAGTACCGCTGACCGTACCTTGGAAGCTCTTCAGGGTACGTTAGAGTACTTCGGCACCATGTGCCCTTCAACTTCTGCTGCAACCTTCGAACCGCTCGATCGGAAGCTGACGAGGATCCAGGTAGCTTCGTCGCTGATGAAGAATTCCGGGGTACGGTACGGAGAGATCTCCGGACAGTGCGCCGGCATCGGGGTTCTTCGCCACCTTGAAACTCTTCGGGTTCCCCTTGCTCTGGTTGGTGGTTCGTCTCCTGGAGGCTTCGCGGATGATGACTTGCTGCGGCCGTCTCCGGAGGTGGCTTCGGCGTGGGAAGCCTTCCGATCAGTATGGAAGGCGGACCACAAGGTTGCTGCTAAGGCTTGGATCGACGAGGCCCGCCGGCAAAAGCAGGCTCAGGCGAAGCCACCACTCCCGACTTCGCCAGCGCCTTCGGTCCCAGCTCCGCCAACCGACCCGCAGGTCTAGCTGCTTAGGGCTGTTGTGTACCTGTGGTCTTGTAAACTTTGTTTAATTAATGAGAAAGTTATAAACAGTACTTGTCTTGGGTGTTCTTCTCTTTTTTAGGTTCTGTCATGCCCTTCGAGCCCTGACTTCGTACTTTTGGAAACTACTGCCGAGCTTCGAAAGGAGTGGGCAGTTCTTGAGAGTTTGAGGCCTTATCGCCGCTCTCGCTTTTCTGTTCCTCGTGGAGACGGGGGGGAAGTTACCCTTGAAGTACGAAGGGATGTTTTGTCTTACATTAAAGAGGAAGAACAGGAAGGGGGGTCTTCGTCCTCCGAGCCTGTTGATTGGTCCGATTCGGAGTACCAGGCTGGAAACCTTGCCGAGGTTGGCTCCGAAAGGCTCTTGACGTGGGCCGAACTTCAAGAGGAGCAGAAGAAGCTGCGAGCCTCGAAGAAAAAGAGAAGTTCCCGGCCTAAAAAGACTTCGAGCTCCGAAGGGCAAAGTAGCCGTAGGGGTAGCTCTAGGGGTCGAAAGGGCCTCCGTTTTTATTTGGGTCTAGATAGCAGTTTTTCCTGATGTATGAATATAATATTTAATGCGGAATGCTTCGACAGCATGCTGTGTGGCTCCTATCCTCCTACCCCTCTTGTGGGTGGCGAAGCTTTTATCTTATATAATGGTTCGGTAGGCACAATGATTGCTCGAGCACCTGCATGCTTCGAATTTTGGTATATGTACCATCGATAGTTTAGAAAAAAAATTTAAAGTCCTTAGACTCTTCTACGGATCCTAACAAGCCGGAGCTTGGAATCCGTAGGTTGGCCACCTACAGCTCTTTTACAGATACTTCGCACCCGGAGGCTTGAAATTCTGTTTTGTTTAAAGTCCTTAGACTCTTCTACGGATCCTAACAAGCCGGAGCCTGGAATCCGTAGGTTGGCCACCTCCGGCTCTTTTACAGATACTTCGCACCCGGAGGCTTGAAATTCTGTTTTGTTTAAAGTCCTTAGACTCTTCTACGGATCCTAACAAGCCGGAGCCTGGAATCCGTAGGTTGGCCACCTCCGGCTCTTTTACAGATACTTCGCACCCGGAGGCTTGAAATTCTGTTTTGTTTAAAGTCCTTAGACTCTTCTACGGATCCTAACAAGCCGGAGCCTGGAATCCGTAGGTTGGCCACCTCCGGCTCTTTTACAGATACTTCGCACCCGGAGGCTTGAAATTCTGTTTTGTTTAAAGTCCTTAGACTCTTCTACGGATCCTAACAAGCCGGAGCCTGGAATCCGTAGGTTGGCGGAGCCACTGAACCAATGGTTCGTAGCAAGCCCCTTGGGTTTTTCCGAAAAATGCTTGGCTCTGCTAGCATCACCGACCTCCGAATGCGTCCATCCGGAGGGTTGGATGTTCGAAGGGCAAAACAAATCTCAACCCCTTAGCTTTATTTATAAAAGGAGTGTTACAAGTGATTACAAGGAAGCCTTAAGCATAATATCTCTTAAGGTGCTCCGCATGCCACGCATGTTTCAACTCTTCTCCTTCTAAATTAGCTAATTTAAACGAGCCGGGGCGACCTGAGCGTAAGATAACATATGGTCCTTCCCATTTGTTTCCTAGCTTCCCCGGAGCTATTACATTTCGTAATACTAGATGACCTGGTTTTAACTCAGTTAATTTGACTTTCGGGTCATACCATGTCTTTGTGTGCCCTTGGTACTTCGTCAGGTTGGCGACAGCTCGAAGCCTTGTTTCTTCCGACAAGTCTATTGAAGTACTCCGATCATTTTCGTCTTCGTGTTGAATTACGCGAAGTGACTCCCCTTTGAGCTCCGTAGGGGTCATGGCTTCGTCTCCGAAGAGCAACCTGAATGGCGTGAAGCCGGTTGATCTAGTTTGCGTGGTTCGGATAGACCATAGAATTTTGGGTAGCTCTTCGACCCATAGGCCCTTGGCCAATCCGACGATTCGGCGATTTAACCCGGAGAGGATATTCCCGTTGGCTCGCTCAACGGCTCCGTTGGATTGCGGATGGCGCACTGCTGCGAAGCATAGCTTAATGCCCAGTTCTTCACAGAATGTTTGGAAGGTATCAGCTTCGAACTGGGTCCCATTATCCACCGTTAATTCTCTGGGGACTCCGAACCTGCATATAATATTCTGCCAGAAGAACCTTTGCACATTTTTTGATGTGATGGCTGTTAACGGCTCTGCTTCCACCCATTTTGAGAAGTATTCTATTGCTACGACCGCAAATTTCAATCCGCCTTTTGCTGGTGGGAAAGGGCCTATGAGGTCCATGCCCCATCTAGCCATCGGCCATACTGGGGCAATAACTTGGAGTTGAGCTGGCGGGCGATGGCTCCTTCGGCCCATCCATTGGCAGCCTTGGCACGTCCGAACTAGGTCTTCGGCGTCTCTGACGATCGTCGGCCAGTAAAAACCTTGCCGGAGTGTCTTGCCTGCTAGTGCTCTGGGAGCTAGATGACTTCCGCACAGCCCCTCGTGGATGCCTCGAAGTATGTCTTGTCCTTCAGGTTGAGAGATGCATCGAAGTAGTGGTGAGCATACTCCGGCTTTATATAGTACTTCCCCAATAAGTTTGTAATTGCGAGCTCTTGTTTGCACTCTTCGAGCTTCTTGGCCTTCCGGAGGGTCGTTGTTGCCTTGCAACATAGTTATTATTGGAGTTCGCCAATCCGCAGCTTCAATACACATTACTTCTGACGAGGGTACTTGGTCAGCTGCTGGCTGCTCTAATTCTTCATAGAAAGCGCCCTCCGGGAGGTCTACTGCTCCTGCCGCGGCCTTCGCAAGAATATCTGCAAGTTGATTTTCTGTCCGTGGTATGCTTCGAACTGTAAACCCTTTGAATACTGCTTCTGCCTTGCGGATTTCTTGAAGGTATTGCGCGAGATGTGGGTTTTTTGCTTGGAAGCTTTTATCAATATGCCCCGCGACGACTTGGGAATCTGTCTTGATCATTATCCTTGTAGCTCCGAGTGCCTTAGCCTTTCGGAGGCCTAGCAAGATTCCTTCATACTCGGCGACGTTATTAGTGGTTCGAAAGTTAAGCCTTGCAGAGTACATTGCCTTTTGTCCTGACGGTGAAAAGATTACTGCCCCTGCTCCGGCACCTGATGCTTGATAGGCCCCGTCGGAGAATATTGTCCAGAAACCGTCGGAGGGTTCTTCCGGAGTCCATACTGCAGATGGAGTCCACTCTGCTACGAAATCTGCTATAATTTGAGATTTAACGGCCGTCCTTGCTGTGAAGGAGATTTCGAAGGGTGATAACTCGACTGCCCACTTTCCAACCCTGCCTGTGGAATCTTTGTTTCGAAGCATATCTCCAAGGGGATACGATGTGGGGACAATAAGGTTATGCGCCAAGAAATAATGCCTTAGCTTTCGTGAGGCCATTACCAAAGCATAAGCAAACTTTTCAAGCTCGGAGTATCTGATCTTGGCTCCTGATAATGCTTCCGAGACAAAATAAACTGGGTTTTGTACCAGCTTGTCCTTGAGCTCGATTTCTCGGACTAGTACTGCGCTTACTGCTGACCCTGTCGCTGCAAGGTATAAAAGCAATGTTTCCCCTGGAAGAGGAACAGTTAAGGTTGATAATGTTCCAAGGTAGGCTTTATCTCTTCGAAGCTCTTTTGGCACTCCGGCGTCCAGCTGAAGCTTTCGGAGCTTTTGAGTGCCTTGAAAATTGGGAGGCTTCGCTCTGCCGATCTGGATAGGAACCTGCTGAGTGCTGCTAGCCTTCCTGCTAGCTTCTGTACTTGCTTCAAATTTTCAGGTGGGGCCATTCTTTGTAGTGCACTTATTTGTGTGGGACTGGCTTCGATCCCCTGCTCGAAACTAAGTACCCTAACAGCTTC
Source organism: Zizania palustris (assembly GCA_019279435.1). Taxonomy (NCBI): domain Eukaryota; kingdom Viridiplantae; phylum Streptophyta; class Magnoliopsida; order Poales; family Poaceae; genus Zizania; species Zizania palustris. The sequence goes on from JAAALK010000288.1 coordinate 56,516,017, forward strand.
CCTGCTTGTGCCCCGAATATACATTTTTCGGGATTGAGGCGTACTCCACATGCTCGGAGGCTCTCAAAAGTTTCGTGTAAGTCTATGCTATGCTGTTGCTTTTGAGCACTTTTTATTACAATATCGTCCATGTAGGCTTCGACATTGCGGCCTATCTGATGGCCTAAAGCTTTAGCTATTAAACGAGAAAATGTGGCTCCAGCATTCCGTAAACCAAACGGCATTCTTACATAGCAGAATACTCCTGAAGGAGTTATGAAACTTGTCTTGGCCTCGTCTTCTTTCTTCAGCCATACTTGATGGTACCCGGAGTATGCATCGAGGAAGCTTAATAGTTCGGAGCCGGCTGTGGAGTCTATTAATTGATCTATTCGGGGCATTGGGTAGGGGTCTCGCGGGCATGCTTTATTTAGTGATGTGAAGTCAATACACATGCGCCATTTGCTGGAATCCTTCTTCCTTACAAAAACAGGGTTGGCTAACCACTCGGTATGGGCCACTTCCCTGATAATGCCAGCTTTTAACAATTTTTCCACTTCGGCCTTGGCTAAATTTGCTCTTTCTGTTGATAGCTTCCGGAGCCCCTGGCGCACCGGCTTGGCCTTCGGGTTGACGAGCAGACTGTGCTCGATGATGCTTCGGTCGACCCCCGTGATATCTTCGCCGGTCCAAGCAAACATGTCTAAATTCTTCTTGACGACTTCTTCTAATGAGGCGGTTATCTCCGGAGATAGCCCCTTGCCGAATTTTATTGGGTATTCTTTGCCGTCTTCCGAGATTATCCTTGTCTCGACGTTGCCCTCCGGGCTTGGTTTGAGCGAGGATCCCTTCGAGGGGCTCAAGGCCTCCGGTACTTCTTCGGCGCTCTCCGCCACATTGTGCACTTGTCGAGGGTCCAATGGCTGCCCGTGGCCATATTCTGTCCTTCTGGCTACAGCTTGGTCTCCTGAAATAGTGAGCACTCCACCTTGTGTGGGCATTTTGAGACAAAGGTAGTTGTGATGAGCTATAGCCCCGAATTGGTTTAACATCCCTCGTCCGAAGATAGCATTGTAGGCGTAGGGGGCATCTACTACGTCGAAAATCACCTCCTCTACTCGGGCCAGCGGCCCCTCTCCGAAGGCAACCTCGAGGCCTATTTGGCCGAGGGCATCGAGAGGCGGTCCTGAGAACCCTTGAAGTGGCCGGGCTGCAGGGAGTAGATGCTTCCGGGGTATGCACATCTGGTCGAAGGCTTGAACAAAGAGTATATCTGCGGAGCTTCCACCGTCCACCAGGATCCTTCGAACATCAGCCCCTGCTATATCAGCAGAGATGACTAATGGGTCAGCATGGGGAAACTTCACCCCTACTGCATCGCTGGCCGTGAATGAGATGGGTACACGGGACCATTCTGGCATCCCTTCAGCGGAACTTGAAGTCCCAATGTGTCCAACTTCTCGGACGTACTCTCGGCGCTGCCTCTTGGACATGCTGCCGAGGGTCCCCCCACCGGAAATGGGTAGGACCACTCTTTTGCCGCGGTCTTGCGGATCTTCGTGCCTTGGTGGTGGCATAATACTGGCCACCGTAGCCGTATAGGGGCTTCGAGGGCACCGGCTCGGGCCACAGTTTGGACAGGCTCCGATCGTGCCGCGGGTGGAACCCGGTCCGAAGTACCCCTCCTGGTATTTCGGTCAATGTATTCACCCCGAAGGGCTAATATCGTCTTGCAGTCCTTCGTGTCATGGCTTCTATTATCGCCATGTACGCAGCAAAAATGACTCTGGCGCCTTCCAGGCACCCTTTCTTGAGGTGCTGACGGCCCAGCCTTAAAATGTTTTACTTGCTGAAAACTGGCCGGTGCCTTCGAAGCTGAAGGTGCAATATTTAGCACTTCCGAACGGAAATGCTTTTTTCCTCGCCTATAATCGCTAGGGCGGCTGTCTTGTGGGGGTTGTGGCGGAGCGGTGGCCTCCGGCTCCCTTTTGACTTCCCGGAGGGCGGGTAGTGCTGCCTCAGCTCGCCGAAGGCATCCTTCCTCTGCCTTGGCATATTGCTCGAAGTATGCCATGAGCTGTGCTATGGATGTTACCGGCTTGCGATGGAGTTTGCTGAGGAGGTCAGGGTTTAGCACCCCCTCTCGGGCGGCATCAACTACCGAAGAGGTAGTAAGGCCCTTGATCTGTGACTTGGTGTGGGCGAAGCGTGTAAAGTATTCTCGGAGGGTTTCTCCTTCCCGCTGCTTTACTTGGAACAAACTTCCCGTAGACATTGGGGCCACGAAAGTGCCTTGGAAGTTGCTCACGAACTTCTTTTTGAGTAGTTCCCATGACTTGATCGATCCTGGTTTTAGGGACCAGAACCACCGGAGTGCCACACCTTCGAGAGCAAGTGGGAAGCATTTTGCCATGGTGCTTCGTACCCCTCCGCTTGCTTCTATAGCTAGGGCGTACGAGCGGGCGAACTCCCCGGGGTCCGATCCCCCGGAGTACTTGTGCAGCTTCGAGGCCTTGAACTTGGGGTCGAAAGGCACTCTCTGTAGATCAGGGTGCAATGGAGACTCGTTGTCGAAGGACGCATTCTCGGCCTCTTCCTGGACTTGTATAACTTCTGGGGGGTTGTGGCCTCCATCGTCTGGAGGCCCTCTTGGAGTTTCAGTGGAAGCTTGAGTGCGGAGTCTGTCGGCGGCTTCCTGCCTCCATCTGGACACCTCCTCCTGAAGCCTGGCTAGCTGTGTAGCCTCGGTCTCGGGAGGGCCTTCGTCTTCGTCGGAGGGAACTTCAGGGTCTCGGCTTGCTGCGTAGTCGGTCTGAAGCATTGTAGGGGGAGGTAGAGGGCCCCGGGGCGCTCGACGCCCATCGGTTCCGGCAGGAACCGTCGGATTAGCCGAGGGTCCGGCTCCGTTGGTCCGAGGGGACCTTCGAAGGGGACCTGCTGCCTGACCACGCTTCGGAGGCATGATTAGTCGATGAGGTGTCTTGGAAATGGAAGGCTTCGAACGACTCGAGGGGGTCGAGGGAAGGCCTTTGGGCTGCACTAAGAAGCCCTTAACTGAAGGGTGCGCGGAATCTCAGGATTCCGAGGCTCCCCCCGTAAGTTTTCTTCAGAGTGCAGTCAGCGGTAGAGAACAAGCTTTTAGAACTTGGATCCCCACGGACGGCGCCAACTGTTGGCGTAAAAGTTACACCAACAGGTTCTTAGTAGTTAAGAACAAACAAACAAGAGGTTTGTGCTTTTAGGACAAACTTGAGCCTCCGTAAAGGATAACAACTCAAGAGGTCCGAATGTATGTGTTTGAACCACTGATTCTCGATCCTCCTTACAAGGTACAAAGGGGGGTATTTATAGGGAGAAAAGCTAAAGGAATAGACCTATTTACCCTTATATTACAAATGACCCTCAATATTATAAACGAGTTTATACGTGGTAAAGTGCTGCAGGGTAGATGGATAAGCAGGGCATCCAATCAGTCACGTCGTCCTGCTTCGAAGCTTCCTTTCTCCTTTCGAAGGGTCCTCCGAGACTTCGCATCGTGGCACCCTTCGACCACGCTGACGTATCTTCGAGCATTAGTCGACTATCTTCGGGACTTCCTCAGAGCCTTCGGAGGGTCAACCTTTAAGTCGTGGAAATGAAGTAATTTCCCCCAACAACATGGGACCATTCTGGCATTCCCTCCGTGGAACTCGAAGTCCCAATGTGCCCTACTTCGCGAACGTATTCACGTCGCTGCTTTTTGGACATGTTACCGAGGGTCCCCCCTCCGGAGATGAGAAGGACTACTCGCTTGCCGCGGTCTTGGGGTCTTCCTGCTTTGGTGGTGGCATGATGTTGGCCACCGGCAGTCGCATGGGGGCTTCGGGAACACCGGCTCGGGCCACGATTTGCACAGGCTCCGATCGTGTCGTTGGTGGGGCTTGATCTGAAGTACCCCGCCCGGTACTTCGTCCTAGGTATTCACCCCGGAGGGTTAACACCGACTTGCAGTCCTTTGTGTCATGGCTTCTATTGTCGCCATGCACGGAGCAGAAAAAACTCTGGCACCTGCCAGGTACTCTTTCTTGAGGCTTCGGCGCTCCAGCCTTGAAGCCTTGCGTCTGCTGATAATTGGTAGGTGCCCTCGGAACGGAGGGTGCGATGCTTAGCACCTCCGAACGGAAATGCTTCTTTCCTCGCCTGTGGTCGCCTAAGCGATTGTCTTGGGGGGTTGTAAAGAAGCTGAGGCTTCGGGCTCCGTCTTCACTTCTCGGAGGGTAGGTGCGGGTGCTACGGCCCGTCGAAGGCAGCCCTCCTCCGCCTTGGCATACTGCTCGAACTATGCCATCAGGCTGTGTGATAGATCAGCACCCCTTCGCGGGCGGCGTCGACTACCGAGTAGGTAGACAGGCCTTTGATCTGCGACTTGGTGTGGGCGAAGCGTGTGAAGTACTCCCGAAGTGTTTCTCCTGCTTGCTGCTTCACCTAGAACAAACTCTCTGTCGACATTGGAGCCACAAAGGTACCCTAGGTTCCCCACGGACGGCGCCAACTGTTGGCGTAAAAGATTACGCTAACAGGTTCTCTGGGATCAAGAACAGACAAACAGTGAGTTCGTGTTTAAGAACTATCTCAAGCCTCCGAATGGATAATAGCTTAAGTAGTCCGAATATGTGTATTAGAATAGCTGAGTATTCCATCCCTATTACAGGGTATGAAGGGGGGTATTTATAGACAAAAACGTTTAAGGAAAAGACCTTTTTACCCCTTGATTACAACCGACATAGTGGAAACTATTCGGTACCCTGAACAAGGTTAAAATGGTAAAATCTATCCAAAGCAAGTAGATAAGCCAAACATTTTATCAATCATGTCGTTTGGCTCCGAAGCCTCATGTCGTGCGGAGGGTTCCTTCGGATCATGGATCGAAGCACCCTTCGACTTCATGACTCCTTTGCCTTCGAGTATGAACCCATCAGCTCCGAAGCTGATAAGTCCTTTTGAGCTGTTAACCTCTAAGTCCTGAAAGTGAAGCATTTTCCCCCAACAACTATGTTGTTGACATTGGCAAACCAACCGTAATCAACTTAAATCCAACACAAAAACATAACAAAGAATGAAATTATGAAAGAAACATAGACCGCAGTGACAGACGGAGAGATCCCAGTGGATGGGTGGAGGCAGCCAGTTCCCTCAGGCGGACAGGTAGACACTACATGGCAAAGAAGGAAGCCGAGGGAGCTAGTTCCCTTAGGTGGATGGGTGGACGCTGCAGCCAGTGCTCTAACCCGTAGCCCGGTAGTCCAGAGAAGGCAGAAAGCAGTGCTCCAGGTAGAAAGGCAGAAAGCCAAACGAAAGCAGAATGCAGAATGAAGCTAAGAAGGTGAGAAGCTCTAGTCAAAGGTATTTGTGTAGTGTATACTTGTATTTTTGTACTGTATACATGTGTATGTCATCGCCTTGCGGTGTGCCTAACTCACCTAAGCGTCTTTAAGGGGGTAGGTCGCCTCGCCTTATTGCCGTAAGAACCATGGCTACTTCAAACTCTCGGGTTTCTCATTGTGTTTTGGATACTCGGCGTGTTGAGGCATAGGTTTGGTTTGAAACCTGTGGGTTTCATCGACATAGGTTTGAGAGTGTTTCACATGTTTACTTCACGGGTGGGTTTTTACTGAACCCATGAGTTTTGTGCCCATTGCCATCCCTAGTTGACAATAATCACTATTAGGAAAATTAGCCAATTATCCAATTAATCGGCCGATTAACATGTGATCAACACATGACCTGTTAATTTAATAAGTTTGTTATGGTGGCATACCACATTCACACCTTTACATTGTCCATGGTGTGCGGTGTGGTGACGCCATATACACATTGGTCTGGTGAATAGTCAAATATACTACGACTTGTAAATGCAGCCCAAAAGTTATAGCCTAGGATCTCATAAAATCAAAGTAGAGACTAAACAAATGAATAACTAGCTAATCTAGTAAGAGGATATATAAGTTGGCAAATAAAATTTATACATAAGCTTTAATAAAAAAACCTGAGTGTGAGTAGTTACGAGATGAGTGCCCTCTTGGTTGTGCAAAATCTCTTGCTTGTTGGCCTGATCCTCTAACCCTAGCCATTGCCCATATCTTCCTTAGTTCTTTTCCCTTCTCTCTTCCATTCTCTTCTAGCCATCGATGTCGCCTCTTGTCGCTGCCTGCCACTGCCACTGCCACTATCACTCACTTCAGCACCGCAAAGCTAAGGTGCAAGCATGGGCACGGTGAGGCCATTGCGGGCGTGACTTGGAGCGCTACCCTTACCTTCTCTCTTTCTATTCAAGCTGCTCATCGTCACCCACTGCACACTGGATCTGGTCATCGTCACTTTTGTCCATGACTTGCCTGCAGTCATGTGTAGTGTGGATCTGCCTGCAGCCGCCTTTGGCTTGGATCTGCTGCTCGTCATGCCTACTGTGGGTGCCCATAGAATGCCACGAGAGCACCATGGGTCTGCTGATCAGATGCTGCCGGCAGCAGGCAGTGGCCTGGATTGAGGGCCTCCAGTGCTGCTAATCTCCTGTCAATGGCATCCAAACGACCTTCGAAAGCCTCCAAGCGCTCACCGAAAGCCTCCAGGCATGCCAAGATAGCTAACAGCGCATCATCAGTGCCTGATCCTGAATCGGCACCAGATTGTGGACTCATCGCAGCAGATGGCGAACCTGGATCGTCTGATACCAAGTTGTCATCGGTTGGGATAACACACCGATTGGTAGGGACTAATCGTCTCAAACTATATTTAAAAGAGGTAGTTGGTTAAGGGCCTGGACCTCTCCATCGCGGCGGTGCCGTTGTGGCGACGCGGCGAAGAAGCAGGGATACAAGAAGGCAATAGCCAAACTGAACTACTCGACAAGAACTCTATTGTATCAGCCCTGTTTTTATAGACACTAGGCTGATCTAATCTACAACTTAATCCTAACCGAAATAGACTCTTATCTAATCTTAACTCTTAATTAATTAATCTAAATAGAATTTAACCTAACCACTATAGTACCAGTGGTACTGTTCATGGGCTGGGCCTTTGGCCCACTTCCTACCCGTGATAGGTGCCATGATGCCCCTATGGCGAATAACCAAAAAAAATTCCACAACGACATTGTCATATGTTAGGTCTGATTCTGGGATAGGAAAGAACTGGATCACATATTGTACTTGAAGGTAGCAAGAGGGTGTGGCCCTAGAGCTCATCGGCACGGCGGAGGCCGTGACGGCTGACCCACCAGTGAGGCATGTTTCCAATCCTGGCCTTTTGATCTAAATTATTGATTCCTTCATTAATTCATTGATTGGCCATATATATAGCATCCTTAGAATCCCTTAGACTAAAAATTGTAATCCTATTCTGATTCTACCTTATCTCTTAACACAAATACTGATTTTGATTTATCTCCTAACACAAATACTATCAGCAGTTTCTATTCCTAGTCAGGACTCATGCCGGTAGTTTCTTCCTGGGTCGAGACTCTTTCCTCTAGGCCCATGCCCATGATATTGCACCCCTCTTTTCGAGCAACTCATCCTCGAGCTGTAGTGCAATATCAACTCTAACATGACGCCTAATAGACCTATGAGCCTTATACATCTTGGCTTACTGTATTATTTTGAATTTGAACTAAAAATAAGGAAAAGTACACTTTACTACCTTGTAGTATATCCGAAGTTTGGATAACCCTCTAATTTTTTTGTTTACTTAACACCTCCATTTTTTGAAATCAATTCACTATTCACCTTTATCTGTTGAATATGTCGGGTTTTCCATGTTAGCAATCCATTTTTGCGCTTATTGGACACATGGTGTTGACTGGCAGGTCCCACGTGGCAGTGAAATAGAGCCAGTTGCCCAACGTTGGAGATAGAAGGCGGTTTTGCTGCTCTTAGGTGAGGCGCGTTGTAGACCAGCGAGTGTTAGATGTTGGCGGCGGCGTGGCGATGGTAAGAGGCCAATGGGCGCGGTAGAGGCGTCCTGCATGCTTGGCTCGTCGACTTCGGTTCAGTCGTTGGTGGGTGGAGATCACCTAGCGAGACCTAGGGGATGTGGCGGGTGGCCAATGGGCGTGGCAGGATGCCGCCAGCTGCTTGGTGGCGAGTCTAGGGTGTTGTGTCAACGTGAGGGGCATAATGAGGCCCTCAGATCAGAGTGCTGTTGTGGCTTCTTGGTTACTACCTAGTCATTATCCACAATGATGAAAAAAATGGCTGATTAGTCGATTAATCAGTCGATTAACTTCTGATCGGCAGCACTACAATTAATTTAGTGTAAAATTGGGCCATTAATTGGCTGACCGATTAATTGGTTGGTCAAGCCGATTAATCGGTGGTCAATCTGATTAATCGTCCTTGGCTTGGATCCACATCGCCGCTGCCCGGTACGCGCCGCCTAGCCTAGATCCACGTTGCTGCTGCCGCCTCATCCGTGACGCCGACGCCCGGTTCTGTGTTGCCGACACTCGGATTTGCGTCGTCGACACCTGTTTGCTCCGCCAACACTTGGATCCAAGCTGCTGTTGCCTGGTCTGTGACGTCGATGCCTGGATCCGTGCCACAGACGCTTGGATCCAAACTGTCGTTGCTTGTCCGCTCCGGGCTAACGCGTCGGGCTAACACTCAATCCATGTTGAGCACCCACACTAGCCTCACACTACCAGAGCTACCCTCCAAATGCTGCTGGAGCCGTGCCTCTCTCTCTCGGTCTTCTTCTGTGGTGAAGAGAAGCATGGCTGAGAGAGAACGAGAGAGAAAGGAAAGGAAAAAAGAATGCTGTGATGCAGGGTGTCCTGTGATGCTGTGGTGAAAAAGAAAGGAACACGACATGCTGTGACATCTTGGTAGTGGTGAAAAAGAATGAAAAGACAGGGGATGTTGTGATGTGTGAAAAAGTGCAAAAGAATGAAAAAACAGGAAAGAGAATTAGATAGACAGATGTAAATTGATATAAACATTATAATATATTATCTAACTATTTAGTTGTCTGATTAATTGGTTGACCGATTAATTCATTTAATTATCGATTAATTAATTAATCCCTACTTAGTGGTTGACCGATCAGCTACCTATCCGCGAGAAGAATGTATCACTGCTCCAAAAAAATAAATCTAAGATTATTACAGGTCATGAACCTAGCTCAAGGTGGACCCCATCCCACATCTTGTAGAAAGGGCTGCTCCAGCCAAGTCTAGATCCTAGATATTTCCTTGAGATGGTTGCTAAAGTTCCTAGTGAAAGATCTAGAAGCCTCTAATTGTAACCCAACTGACCAACCCAAACATTAATCTAGGTGCTGCTTTGCTTGAGAGCTTGTTGCCTGCATGGGTTGAAGCTGTGTCATGGAGAAAGATCCAACTGTTGTGCCAAGTAGCACGGTTGTCATCCTTTGCCCTAGAAAAATGCACTTCCATTGTTTGAAGATGCCTCGTTGCCATGGCCATAGGGGAGATGATTTATGGCATCACACAACGACCTTTGGTGGTGATGGCTGAGATAGTACGGTGGGATTTGCTGTCTCCTTGCCATCTATCACTTGTTGCTCGGTATGCTTCTCCACCTTCATTGTGTTCTTTGCTGGCTCAACAACAGTGAGGTCCTCAATTTAGCTAACTCTATCCTCAACTTGTCAAAGATGGTAGTGGAAGAACACCTATCAGCCTGGCTCACTTGTTGACATCGCTCCACACGTTGGATGGCCAAATGCAAGGCACACACCTCCTGGGCAGACTTGATTGCAGAAGCTTGGAGGGCCTGAACTTGATCCGGAAGATTATCAAGGCACTTTGCTATGTGAACGAGTGGTTCCAGCACCGCAAACCTTCGGTTCATCGTTTCCAGTTGTGCTGCAATTGATGCCAAGGCTTTGACCACATCATCGTGTTGGGAAGAAGATGAAGCCATATATGAGGACAAACCCGGGCAATCTGGTACCAATTATCATATGCTGGGTCTGATTCTGGGATAGAGAAGAACTGGATCATCAGATTGTATCTATCACTTGTGTGTTAGCACTGCCTTGCTGGTGCGATTGCCACCTTGGCTCTGCCGCCAATGAGGTCCAGGGCCGTGTCCTAAATTTTCGTTCAAATACAATCTGTGATCTTGCTCTTTCCTAGCTACAAGTGAAGCTTGTGACATACATATTGTCACCATAACAACTATGTAATTTAGTTCATAATCAGACATGAAATCAGTCAGTTGATTAATCTGCTAGCCAGCATGATTAGGCCAGTCAACCTGATTAATATGGTTGACCACCCATTAATTGTGGTCAACCTACATAAAACCCCTCTTTGCTAGGTTTTTATCCAATGCCCCTTTCCTGTTCTCCCTCCAAGCACTCTAGCTGCCAGCTTCCTTCGAGCCTTCCTCCTCCCTATCGTTGTCTCTCACTCTCTCCACATGACCCCTCGTACCACCAGCACCGTCACAGCGCTCTCGCACACCACTACCTCCTGATGTGTTCCCTCGTGCCACTGATCCCCTCACCATGCTTGCCCTTGATGGCTCATGTAGACGTGTAGTTGAGACTTGAGTGAAACTGTAAACCGTGAAGGCTTCACTCTTGAGTCTTGGTTTGTATGTTCTAAATTTGAAACAACCTTCTCAAGATCTTATACATATATTTATATAAGTATTTTATGCCAACCGATTAATGTCCGTGCTATTAATTTAGTTAATCCCTGATTAACCAATCAATCCTTACTTCACCGCAGGCTAATCAGCTACTGTTAACCGATTTTTTCAACACTAGCAATAATATGGCAAATTCTTGCACAAACTGTAACCATATTGTGCTCTCATTATCATATAGATCACCATAAGTTGGAGACTGCTTTTTCTGTGAAAGATGATATATACTAAGAACTGGAGAAAATAATTTTTTGCACGTGATCAATCTTTTTGTTGCAACTCTACAGTAACAACAACACTTTTCAATCCCTAGCAAGTTGGGGTAGCCTAGAGATGAAACCCAACTGGAGCCCACTGAAATTGTAAACCCGCTATACGTTACTAGCTGAAATTATCTAAATTACTCCTATTGGGTTAGAACTTAGAACCCCCACTCCTACTTCATTCCCTTCCCTATTATCTTCATCTGTGTAGTGTGTAATACATTAAATGTAACTGAGCAGCCATTTCTTACGTGCTCTTATTTTTAAGCCAATAGTTTTTGATATGCATGACCAACTGAGATCCTTAATGGAAGTTCATGTACAGTTGATTCCTCTATACAATCCTAAAAGGTACACGTATTTTCAAATTCAAACATTATAATTTTTCTCAAACATTTGTCATGTCATATGCATGCTAGTATACATAGTTGGTACATATATATATATATATATATACAAATGCTATCCTACACCATGGGTGTAGCATAATTATTCTACCGAGAAATCTACTACTGAGAAAAAGTAGTACTCAATTGCTATTATACTGAGAAAATCCACTACTGAAAGTAATCGGTGTAGAATAGCTATTCTACACACGTAGTGTAGAATAGCGCTACCGTATATATACAAATGCATAGTTGTTACGGCGGCATGGTGCGGTGGCGAAGCGTGGCACCTTCACAACATTATAGAGCTTATGGCGCGTGGTGTGGCATCACCATAGACACATGGACGAGGCGAGCAATCAAATATATTAGGACCACTAGGGGATGTAAATATAAAGTTGATATCAATACAAATGTAATACGAAAGAGAATGTAGCACAATAGTCATAGTCTAAGATTTATTACATTAAACTAGCAATGCAATAGCATAAAAGACATAAAACTATCTTATCTCTAAAAGTTTTGAATTCCTCATTTATTAAAAATCATTTAAAGTAAATTCTGAAAAGTAAATTTCCTTCTTTTTCCCATATATTAAAAATCATTTAAATCAAACTATAAAAAGTAACATTTTTCCTCTTTCCTTTTTATCTCTTTCCTTCTCTTCCTCTTCTCTTTCCTTTTTTATCTCTTTCCTTCTCTTCCTCTTTCCATCTCTGGTTCTCTTCCACTTTTGAGCTGTGACGCTGCCCCATGCTATGCCCTAGCTATGAGTCTACGATGTTGTGCCGTGCCACGCCCCTAGTTGTGAGTCTGCGACGTGCCGCCACGCCCGCGATGCTGCCCCCATGCCAACTTCCTACAGCTCTCTCCCTCCCATATGGTGGGTGCCATAGCCATGGCCGGTGCCACAAGATGCCACAGCGGCGCCATGCTCCTGTGGCACCTGCCACAGACCCTCCAATGCTATGGTGCTTGGCGAATAGCAAATTTCTGCCATAACGATATGTTGACGATATGGCGATGCCATAACAACTATGTTTCAAAGTGTAGGAATTGTAGGTAGCTTGGTATTGATATTCAAAGTCTAATTTTGAAGACTGTATTGCCAAACCAAGCTTTATAAAACTGGACGGAGGGATTATATGCTATGAATCAACATCAACATCAACAAAGCCTTTTAGTCCCAAGCAAGTTGGGGTAAGCTAGAGTTGAAACCCAACAAGAAGTCACCAAAGAGAGAGAGAGGGGGAGAAAGGGGAGGGGAAAAGCTTTTAAGAGCACTAAAAGGGAAAAGGCCTAATCACGGTTCGGGCACGTGGATAGCTTCTTTCTAAGCACTTCTATCCAAACACAACTCCTTTGGGATATTTCATTCCTTCAAGTCCCTTTTGATTGCCTCCTCCCATGTCAAGTTTGGTCGCCCTCTACCTCTCTTCACATTATTGACCCGTCTTATGATACCTCTGTGCACCGGTGCCTCTGGGGGTCTCCGGTGGACATGCCCAAACCATCTCAACCGGTGTTGCATAAGCTTTTCTTCAATTGGTGCTACTCCTAGCCGATCGCGTATGTCATCGTTTCTCACTCGGTCCAATCTTGTGTGCCCACATATCCAACGCAACATACGCATCTCTGTGACACATAGTTGTTGGATATGCCGCCTCTTAGTAGGCCAACACTCAGCCCCATATAACATAGCAGGCCTAATCGCCGTCCTGTAGAACTTGCCTTTCAACTTCTGTGGCACTCTCTTGTCACATAGGACTCCCGATGCTTGACGCCATTTCATCCACCCTGCTTTGATCCTATGGCTAACATCTTCATCAATATCACCATCTCTCTGAAGCATCGATCCCAAATAACGGAAGGTGTCCTTCTTTGGTACTACTTGGCCTCCCAAGCTTACATCTCCATCCTCACTAATTGTAGTACCAAAGTCACATCTCATATACTCGGTTTTGGTCCTGCTAATTCTAAATCCTTTTGACTCTAGGGTCTGACGCCATAACTCTAGCTTTCTATTTACTCCTTCCCGGCTTTCATCTACTAGAACTACATCGTCAGCGAAAAGCATACACCAAGGGATATCTCCTTGTATATCCCTCGTGACCTCATCTATCACTAAGGCAAATAGATAAGGGCTCAAAGCTGAACCTTGATGTAGTCCTATGTTAATCGGGAAAACATTTGTATCACCATCAGTTGTTCGGACACTAGTCACAACCTTGTCATACATGTCCTTAATGAGCGTAACATACTTTGTTGGGACTTTATGCTTATCCAATGCCCACCATATGAGATTCCTAGGTATTTTATCATAGGCCTTTTCCAAGTCGATAAAAACCATGTGAAAGTCCTTCTGCTCCTTATATCGCTCCATGACCTGTCTTATTAAAAAAATTGCTTCCATGGTTGACCTTCCAGGCATGAATCCAAATTGGTTCATGGTGATATGCGTCATTCCTCTTAGGCGATGCTCAATAACTCTCTCCCAAAGCTTCATAGTGTGGCTCATGAGCTTAATCCCTCGATAGTTGGTACAACTTTGAATATCTCCCTTGTTCTTGAAGATTGGTACTAATGTACTCCTCCACTCATCGGGCATCTTGTTTGATCGAAAAATATGGTTGAACAACTTGGTTAGCCAAACGATAGCAATATCCCTAAGGCATTTCCACACCTCTATTGGGATACCATCCGGACCCATCGCCTTGCCCCCTTTCATCCTCTTTAAAGCTTCTTTGACCTCTGACTCTTGGATCCTGCGTACAAAGCATCTATTTAAATCATCAAAGGAGTCATCCAATTGGGTATCCATAGTCTCATTCTCACCATTGAAAAGATTGTCAAAATACCTCTGCCACCTCTGTTTGATGTCTTGTCCTTTCACCAAGAGTTGATCCATCTCATCTTTAATGCATTTAATTTGGTTGAGGTTCTTTGTCTTCCTTTCCCGAATCCTAGCCATCTTATAGACATCCTTCTCTCCTTCTTTTGTACTTAGTCTTCGGTAAAGATCATCATAGGCTCGGCCCTTTGCCTCACTCACAGCTCGCTTAGCAGTCTTCTTTGCTACTTTATACCTCTCTATGTTGACCGCGCTCTTGTCATGGAACAAGCTCCTGTAACATTCTTTCTTCTCCTTTATTGCCTTTTGAACATCCTCGGTCCACCACCAAGTATCTTTAGGTTCACCTCTGCTCCCTTTGGTCACTCCAAACACTTCTAACGCCACCTTCCTAATACAAGTTGCCATCTTCACCCACATGTTGTTTGCATCTTCTTCTTTGGACCAAGCGCCCTCCACAGAAACTCTTTTCTTAAAAACTTCGGAAGTCTCCCCTTTGAGTTTCCACCACTTCGTCCTCGCAATTTTGACTTGTTTATCCCTATGGGTACAGATCCGAAAACGAAAGTCAGCCACCACAAGATTATGTTGGGCACAACACTCTCTCCAGGTATCACCTTACAATCCAAACATGCTTGTTTATCTTCTCTCCTAGTGAGAACAAAGTCGATCTGGCTCGAACGATGGCCACTACTAAAAGTCACCAAATGAGAATCTCTCTTTCTGAAGAAAGTGTTGGCTATCACTAGGTTGTAGGCTACAGCGAAGTCCAAAATATGCTCCTTAATTCCTACTACCATACCCGAAACCTCCATGAGCCAGCTCATAACCTGCCTTTGTTGAATCTACATGACCATTGAGATCTCCTCTTATGAAAAGCTTCTCATTGGTTCTGACCATGCTATCTAAGTCTTCCCAGAACTTTCTGTTCTCGCTCTCACTGAGACCAACCTGAGGGGCATATGCACTTATTATGTTCAAGACCACATCCCCCAAAACTAGTTTGACTAAGATAATCCTATCTCCCTGCCTTTTGACATCCACCACTCCATCCTTAAGGCTCTTATCAATCAGGATACCTACTCCATTTTTGTTTGCCACTGTTCCTGAGTACCAAAGCTTGAAACTAGTGTTCTCCACCTCCTTCGCTTTTTGCCCCTTCCATTTTGTCTCCTGGACACATAGGATATTAACACGCCTCCTGCTCGCTGCATCGACTAACTCTCTTAGCTTACCTGTAAGGGACCCTACGTTCCAACTACCTACACGGATCCTAGTCGGCTCAACTAGCTTCCTTACCCCTCGCACCCGTTGAGACAGATGCGAAGACCCTTGCACATTTGTCACTACACCCGGGCGCCGATGTAGCGCGCCACTAAGGAAGTGACGACCCGATCCTTGCTCACTTGACACCGCATCCAGATCACGACACGGCGCGCCACCAAGGGGGTGGCGGCCTAGCCCTTGCCCATTTAACACCATACCCGGGTTCCGATATGACGCGTCGCTAAGAGGGTTACGCCCCAACGGTTTTCTATTGGGTTTCATTTCCATTTGATGATGAAAACAAATGCATTATGTTTTTTATTATCCCTGTACATTCCCTGGTATCTGTCTAATCTTCAACGCACAATTACTTATAGCCAGAATTTTCTCACATGAAATTTTGCAGGAAACCTATTGAGCACCTTCTCAAGGTTGTTAATGGTGTTACTCTGAAAGATGTAACAACCCTTGCTGAGAAAATCATTTCATCACCACTAACAATGGCATCTCATGGAAATGGTAAGCTTATTTTTCATATATAGCCATTCATCTGTACATGATGCAATATCGATTGCAGCATTCTAATTCTGCCCTTTGCAATGCAGTTCTAAATGTGCCAACTTATGATTCAGTCAGTGGCAAATTCCGCTCGAAATGAGTAGTAACGTGGCTTTGTTCCCCTCTCCTGGACAAGTTTAACTGTTCATAGTTTTCCTTCAGGCCATTCATTGGCAGTTTCAGAAAAATAAGGGGCTTCATACAATTTTGATCATTAACTCTGGGATGTTCTCGACCATATTTTACCTTTCCGCGGAACTTCTGTCCGCTTGACTTCGATTTTTTTAATGCTGTTATCATCAGTTATTTGCCTGTAAATTGAGTTAACACTTGGCTTCTTTCGGTGGCAGGGCCTTAAGAGCGTACGAAACACCAGTCTCCTTTTTGTTAAAATCTGACAGATGTTGACGCACGTGAATAAATATTCGACATGACAGTGAAATTCTGCAGGACATTCGTCCAAAGTGAACTGCTACGAGCCATCCCTTTTCACAATTCCATCCACATTTTGCATGTGCTTCGACATGAATATCAACATTGCGCTGTCTTATTTCCGCGTTGCTAGTTTAATGATTGAGTTCACGGAAATCTAGCTCATGAACTGAGGCCATTTTGGCAGGAAGTTGGTAATGGTAAATTGGTAAACACATGCCCTTCAAGAATCAAGATCTATGTAACTCTTCCAGACTATCAATATGCTCAGTGCAGCAGATGGAAGTGTCATTCAGAGCAGCTGTACGTACGAGGTTTAACGCGTCTTAATGTATTACCACTAATCGTCTGTGTCAGCTCTCGAGCCAAGAGAAAAGTTGTTAGCAACCGGAATTTCTCGGACGGTGCCTTGGTTGGAAACAAACGATACCTTCCTTGACTTGTGGGGCGCGTACGAACAGTTTTCAAACGTGCGTAGCCCATGGGATTGGCAACACCATCGGCGACGCCTCTTGTCTATCCCCGGGGCCGCTGTTTGTGACTCACAGCTCGCGGCGGCTGGAACCGGCAAAACGATCGACGAGGACGACGGAAAGCGTGATCACCGAGATGCACTAGGCCACTACCTGGTGATTGGTCCGTAGCGTCTAGGTCTGATTGGACGTCATCGTCGCTATTAACTGGCCAAACACCGGAGGGCTTCGGCGAGAGCCCAGAGCTGTTTTCCTTAACTTCTTCCACTATAGGAAACATAGAATTTGTTTGGCAGTGTATAAGGCCGAGGGTATTGTAAACCAAACTTTATTGAGTGTTTTTGAAAACACACTCGACAAACGATTAATACTCAGTGAATACTAGAGTTTGTCGGGTGCTCCATACGTACAGTCGGTAAAATATTTAAACACTTGACAAATTATTTGAAAAAAATCAAAGTGACGTAAGTGTTGACGGCATGATAATGACTTAGAAAAAATTCGGATTTGCTGAGTGCTGTTTATAGCAGTAGGCAAACATCACATCTCGGATGCCCCTGTTTGTCGAGTGCCTAGCAGTGACACTCGGTAACCAAGGGTGTTGTTTAAAAACACTAGGCAAACATAAGGAACCCATGATTTCATGTGAAATTATATTTTGGACCCATGTCACATTTTACATATATTTTGAATTTGAAATTTTTTACACTTAGAATGCAGCCTATACTAATACATGAAAATTTTCATATTTTTTGGGTGGGTTTTCTATTTTTAATTAATTAAATGTGTTTCTAGAATTTAATTCGAAGTAGATCAAATTTGAAATGAAAGTGTATGAAATAATGAACCAAAATTTGTAGAAAAATCATATTTATGTTCATGAGTGCATTTTGAATTCTTTACCACTAAATGTAAATAAATTTGGAAAAATGTAGGTTGCGGCACTAGACTTGCAACGTGGAGCTCAGTGGTTTTTTAATTATAGAAAATTTAATTGAAGCCTAAACAACATGATACTTGACATGGTATTATGAAATCATATGTATATACTATGATAAAAATTTTAAAATGTTTCGAGAAAGTTTTCACATATGACGTTTAGAAATCGGAGATTCTAGGGGAAAACTTTAGAGTTTAGAGAAGGAATGAGTTAGGTTTGAAAGCAAATCGATAGTTAATCTTTGTTTGAATTTAAACATTTTTCTACTATGAAAATTCAATATATCTTATACCATGCCAACATTTGGCAATTTTTATGGACAGTTTGCTATTTAGTTAATTAAATGTGTTTCTAGGATTTAAATTGAAAGGGGTCAATTTTGATTTGCAAATGTATGAAATAATGAGCAAAATTGGTCGAAAAAATCATACTTATATTTTGAGTCCTATTTTAGGCCTTTAGGCCTTACCTAGTAAAGTTGAAGAAATTTAGAGATATCTCGATGATGGCACTCAACCAACAACATGCACCTTCTTGGTTTTGTAATTTAAAAAAAAACAAAAAAAGTTCGAAAAATAAGAGATTTGTCACGTTGTCGTTATATGCTAACTAGATGTTGTGGTTAATTTTCTTAATTTTTTAAAGATTTTTGTATAGGAAAATAGAAAGACGCATTAGGGGAAAAATTGTTTGTCGAGTGCCTACCATTTGGCACTTGGCAAACATCAATTTGGATTTTTTTTAAAAAAACATTACCGAGTGCCGGATCAAGTGGCACTCGGCAAACCTGAGGACTTTGCTAAGTGGCACCTGATGTGGCACTCAGAGAATTCCCATTTTTAGGTAGGTTCGGACAGTGATGAGGACATTAGTGTTAAGGATACAACCGTGCCTGATTACCAAGGACCCATGACTTGTGCTTGAGTTTGTCAACTTAATTGTTAGGTAAATTTGTTCCTCGTTACTCAAACAAATTCTTCTATAAATGGAATACTACTAAGTTTGGTCTATGATTGTATTATGCTTAGGAACTTCGGAGAAGAACCATTGGAAAAGACAGTCAAGTTAACAAGGGAAGATCTGGCCCGTCGACTAGGGCGATTGGGTAGTCGGACCACTAGTTCGATCGCTGATTGCCACTTGGTCGACCACTGATATTGTTCGGCCTACCACAAACCACGAGACCATGACGATTGGGAGATGCCTGAGTCCGACTACAAGACCAGTCGAGAATCAACACTAGTCGGGAGTTGGACTCCAAATTAATTTGAGTCGGAGTCTTAATAGTTTATTCAAGTCTGTTTAGATTTAGAGTCCTTCTAAGATACGACCCATGTCACAAATGGTAATCCACGTCCAAAAAAATCCTATAAATAGATGACCGTCATCATAGTTAGGGTTCGGGATTTGCTTAGATTATTCCGCCTTCACAATTTCACTGTAGATTGGTTTGTAAAACCCCAACTTCGAGTACTTTAGATTAATATCTGAAATTCAAATTGCATTTACCTTGTTTTGTTGAAGGAATTGTGCCCAAGAAAATTCTCAGAGGATCGGAAGTTTTGATTTGGAATCGAAAGTTTTGATTATTTTCTGAATTAGATACAGAGAGCTCAAATTGGAAGTTTTAATATGGTATCGAAAGTTCCAATACTTTATGGTTTGAGAAACCGAGAGCTCAAATCGGAAGTTCCGGTTTGGAATCGGAAGTTCCGATTATTTCTGATTTAGAGACAGAGAGTTCAAACCAGAAGTTTCGATTTGGAATTGGAAGTTCCAATGTTGAGACGATCAGAAGTTTCGATAGGGGTATCAAAAGTTCTGATAATTTCGGGGTTGCAGACCGAGAGTCTACATCAGATGTTCTGATATGGGTATCAGAAGTTCTGAGGTGGTCGAATAGATAGGATCTGTTGGACTTTTTATTGGTTTTGAGCCTAGGGTCCAAGCTCTATATAAAGAGAGGAGGAGGTCTTTGGAGACCAATGACCATCAGATTAATTGCATTTTAGATTAGATCTAAACCCTAGCCTCAAAGAACCTCTCCTCTCCCTTCTTGATCTCAATAGTTGAGATTGAGATTTCTCCTTGGATCTCATGAGCGGTGCTAGCATGTCGACATGAGATCAATCTCATCCATGTACGTGTGGACTCCATAGAAGCACTGTTCGAATAGTGGTTCTTGTGGGTTTCTTCACGTGGACATCACCGGTCTTCGCCGATTAGATCGCCGGTGTTGGTGCATTTTTTGTCACACTTTGACACACGCGTGGCCTAGGAGATCTACTTAACTCCAGTGCAGGTCCTACGTTCTTAGAAGAAGGGTTCAAGGTGTGCTAATCAGTTTGACCCTACAACTGATAAGGAAACAGAGAAAATAGTATCAGTAGCAGAGCCTATCAGCTATCGAGCCAATGACCGCAATAAGGATAGGATAATCATGGACTATTATTCCAATCAACCATAGGGCCGATGACTACTGGCTAAACGATCGGGAAAGCATGCCATCTACCGATGAGATAGGAAGTTTACACATATGGCCAATGAGCACTTTTCGATGGTGAATAAGATATGCATTGAATTGAAGATAACCTATCGGCTTGTACTCCGACAAAAATAAATAAAATGTACCAGATAACATGTCTATATTATGAAAATCATCACAATAACAAGATTGGACTTAACCAAGACAGTAGCTAGTCGTGATGAACTTAACAATATGTCAAAGTATCGGGCATGCTTTATTTAGATAAATAGCATATAACATGAAAAGATACAATAGCAAGAGATGTCAGACCGAACCGATGAAGCCTCAAACTACCACATCTAGATCACATCAATATAAGAGATCAAATGGATGCAGCTTAGACCTAGATAATATACCGAGATAAACCGGCGATCGTACTATTTCAACCAGTGCTTAAAGAGATCAAACTGATGCAGCCGTGAAGGCACTGACCTAATTGATATGATCGTCGGGGTTAGTGGGACTCACCCTACACCAGAGATCGGAATGATGCAGCCCAGCTTCGAGTGCCGAATCCTGCTGGGATTAATCTTGGGAAGCCAAGGGTGGCGATGCGCCGAGTAGTTGTTTGATAAAGATGTGTGCTTAACCTAGCTAAGGGGTACATATTTATAATCGGAGACTTGCCGTACAAGTATCTTATCCTAACTGATTCTAGATAATCTTCATCTTCTTCTCACTTTTATCTCCATCGGCTCTTTCTATCCGGTCACGTATGTGTCATGGATGGTCTTCTTTGACCAACTTTGACTGGACCTCCTTTGACTTCCTTTGATCGTGCGGCATTCCTGGTGGGCCCTAGGCTTTACCAAATCTTGGCGTCAACACATGCCCCCAATTTTGGTGCATTAAATGGCCTCTGATGCTTTGAAATTACCAGCCATCATCATCCCCTACCACCATGTCTTTTCGAACGTCTATTCGCATGATCCTTTCACATTCATTAATTGTCAGCCGAAACCCTTCATTTTCTAGTACTTTAAATATTACCCAAGGTTTCGGCTCTGTACTGCTTTTGGATTTTCTCCGCCTCTTCTTCTTCCTTTGGCCATTCACAACTGCGATGGATGTCATTGTGCATTCACTTTTTGACGACATCGTACTAGTTTTTCTGCCGGACGCTGTGAGCGGCCCCACCAAATCCACCGGGATTGGCCTGGCTCAGCAACCAAAGAATTACCCTGGTCTATAAGTATTCAGCTTTCTTCATTTCTTCCTTTCACACTTTCTGCCCTCTGCCTGCTGTTAGTCTTTGAATTGATTGTTGTTTGCAATGAGTATTGTTTGATTACTTATCTTTTTTGTTAAACCCGCACCTCGGCGACACCGGAATGTCTACTCTCAATGTGATTCCTGATGTATGTTTTTTTATTCTCCGCTGCCCTTTCTTTTCTTTCACAACTTCTTACCACATTTCTTTTCTTTCCCTTTCGTAGAACCTACTGGATCAAATTCTAATCCCCGTAACCACTCATCCATCTAGTTTCTTCCTAGGCCCTTTAGACAACCTGGGCCTTGTTGATTTAATGAACACCAAAACTTGTAGAATCCCTTTTAAATGTTCCCCCATGCGTTCGTTTTATTGGGGCTATGCTTTCGACTATTTTCCTTTTCCTATCCTTGGTTGGCGTGACCGGTATCTTAGGGTATCGACAATCTACTGCCCCTTTGGGATGACATTGACATCTGTCATTGCATCGGCCTTTCCCTTGCTAGGCCGTATCTGAATGAACCGATGCTAGCCGCATCCTGTTACTTCTGGTCTGATGCCTTGAATGCTTTCATTTTTGGTCACGGGCCGATGAGTCCCACTTTGCTTAATGTCCTCTTTTTGACCTATCTTGACATTGACTTACCAGCCAACTCCTTCTCCTTTCGTTTCCAACCATCCCATCGCCTTAGCGTCACGCTAGTTGATAGCTGAGGCCGATATATCACAAGGCACAACAGGAAAACTGGCCCCATAGATATCGTTGAACACATCACTTTCTCGAACCTCTAGTTGGAAGAGTTCATTTTTTGCATACCGGCTTTGGACCTGACTTTTCAATTTTGGTTTTTAGCCGAACAACTTGCCGCCCATGTGCATATTCCACTTGGTCATTATCTCCTTGGAGCGACCTACCGTCTCCTTCACCTCGTATTAGCCGACCTATCGGCTGGTAATTTCATCGACCAACCTAGAGGTCCCTATTGGTTCCTCCAGCTTTGGCTCAGTGCTTATACGACTGATGTCATTGGAGGAATACCCCTTGCCCAATCATGTTTTCCTGCAAGTTTTATAGAATCGATCATCCCCACCTATCGCCACTACTCTTCCTTGGGCGAAGCGGCATCATTCTTCCCTACTTTCTCTTTCTCCTCCGTGAATTTGGACATTTTCTTCAAGATCTTCTACCTTGGGTTCTCTGATCGGACCATCTGGTTCCCCTTCGGATATTACTCAGAGTATGAACGCCCTCATCAGCTAGTTTTTCCTGATGTGTCCTGGGACGAAGAGTCCCTTCGTATATTCTTAGCCGCAACCTTTCCTTGCTTGTTCCCTATTTACTTTACCGATGAACGTCCTTATCGGACCTCCTATGAGTTTTACCATCCATCGGTTTTCTCCTGGCAGCTGGGCTTTGGTCAACTCCCGCCCCATCTCTTTTTTGTTGGTAAGATTTGAACCCGTGGGAGAGTCAAGAATGCCTTGGAGTGGGATCACCTTTCCCATATGACTTATGGGATCTGTACCAGAGATCTCATTTCTTGAACGACCTATTGGGTGACTTCCGTCGCCTTCCACCAATGGTGGGGTCAGTTGAAGCAACATATCTTCAATCGTTCCTCATTGATTTACTAGGAGCGGCTTCACCCAGATGACGCTGATGAAGGGCCTGAGGTAAACTGCTTCGACTCCCTTTTCCATTTGTGTTCCACTGTCTTCTATTTCATTTGATTGACCTTGCCTCTTGTAGGACAACGATCACTGATGCCCCCTGGCGAGCTCTAGTAGCCGACCGATACAATACAGACCGGTATTGGCTACCACAAACTTTGGTCCTAGTGCCCCCACTCCCATGGGATGGGTGAACGGAAGGCGGTCCTAGATCGCTGATCGTGTTGAGGAACTTCGATCGGCTGTCGGTGGAAGAGGTTGATCTGAAGGTGAAGCCGAAGGGAGCCTGCTAGACAGTTTCTTCTTGATTTTATGTAATACATCTGCCTTGTAATCTGGAAGCCTAAATATATTGCTAATTCCATATGATTTGGTTTTGAATTTCATGCTCTTGGTGTACGATGCTTCTACATCGGCCATCTGAAGGCGATACCATCGGTATCGACTATTTTAGCGTGTAGATCTTTATGTTTTTCCCGAACGATCGCTTAGTATTTCCTTAAGTGTCTCCCATTTGGCCTCTTCACATACCTCCGATGTAGTAGCCTTCAATCCATTCTTATCTCATCGGGGGATCTGAGTACTTATGAAGGTTGGCCTTGGTCCGTCGCTGGGTCCGATGTTTTTATTTCCGTAGTTCATCGGTTGCGGCAATGTCTTGACCGAGTCCACCCTTTGTTTTTTGGCACCGTATTTAAAAGATGAGCTTAGGAATCTCCTCGTTGATCGGGTTGATACCATCATCTGATACTTCAAGAAAGTTGTCATCTCAAGCCTTTCCTAACAGATAGACAACTCCTTCTATCTCCCATACTGATAAATCGACTGTAGCTATGTTAACCGATTTATCGGTGGGGACGATTTCTATCTAATCGCTGACCCACTATACTAGGCTCTGGTGCATTGTCCTAGGGGACACAACAATTTACATGTATACAATCATACCCCAGCAACAAGCTGTAAGATCCTTTTCCTTCTATAACAAAAAAGTAGTTGACATCGTCTTGCTCCCAACCGCCAGTTCTGCATTCAACACTCCCATCGTGTTTGACGAGTTGCCGCCGAAGTACCGTAATACTATATTAGTTATGATGAGGTCCTTAGGCATTTTTCCAAGCTTACGGAAGATGGCATAAGGCATCAAGTTGATAGTCGCCCCTCCATCTATCATCATCTTGGACATCGGCTTCCCATTAACCAATCCTTTGATATAGAGAGGTCTTATATGCGGATGCTCAAGGTCTTTTGGTTTGTCAAAATCTGCTGGCTATGGAGCCAACAAAAATTGAGCCGTTGTATCGGCGTGACTCGTGTTGTCCTCACAGGGTGCCCGATACTCTATAGGGAGGAAGAAAACCATGTTTAACCCCACGTCCTTCTTATCGTTGTGATCGTCCTTATCTTTTGGTCGCCATTCACTTTTGATTATGCGGGGCTGATCGACTTCCTCGTTGCACATTTGTGCCTTCAGTTCTCTTTGTCACAGATGTTACACCCTTATCTTCTGGTTCCTCATGAAAATCCCGCTAGGGCACCATTGTGGCTTCTCTAGCGTGATCTTGTCATCGTCGGCCGATTGGCCGATTTCCTCGACATTGACGGGGCCGATCCTCTCAAGCGCCCTTGGTGGGGACAATCTTCGGTGGACGTCTTCTTGATTACGTGGCCTTGACTTGATGTTATGTGGCCGATGATCATCTTATGCCCTACCTTTGGTGCCACACCCCGGGAAGTCGTCTATTGATGGTAGACGTAGTCCCTCGTTCCAACAAAGCCTGAAGACGTCACAGTTCCAATCGGGGTTGAAACGTGAGTAGCTGCGGCTGTCTTCGTTGTCCATCCTCTCCTTCGACCTCCTTTGGTATTTCCCGATGAGGTCCAAAGAAATGATGCTACTATTGGTCCGCCTGCTCCTTTTTGTATGCCGATCGTCAGCGTGATGCGCATGCACCATGTTGACTAGGAACAGATGACTGTCGACGTTCACCGGCTTCTTTCCATCATCAAACTTGATCTATCCTTGCTCTACGACCGATTGGATCTACTGCTTGAACACCTTGCACTCATTAGTGTGATGTGATGGGGAATTATGCCACTTGCAGTATTTCCTCTTCTTCAACTTATCGGCAGGTTGTATGACGTGGCCATGTGACAGGTGAATTTGCTTCTGTTTGAGTAACAGGTCAAATATTTTATTGACCTTATTGATGACGAAGTTGTACTTCTCTTCTTTGTCGGCCGGTTTTACCCAAGGGCATGCAACCTGTTTCTTTTTCTTGGACCACTCGGCCATACCGACTTCTGCATCTGAGTCACTGATCTCATCGTAGTCTGACTGATATGCCTGAGCATATGCCACCTTTTTCTAATACCTATCTCTTTTTGCTTCTTGGAATCAGTTCTCGTGTGCCCCCTTTGCACCAGTTGGGAGAGGCTCTCTAACTCATGTGATGAAAACCTCTCTTTGATTGGTTTCAAGAGTCCTTGAAATGCCAATTCCGCTAACTAGGTGTCGCTGAGGCTCAAGCTGTAGCATCTGCTCTGTATGTCTTAGATCCTCTGGATGTAATCTTGTATCGACTCGTCCATTCTTTGCTTCACGGTCATAAAGTTGGTAAGCTTCATCTCTTGAATGTCGGTGAAAAATTACTTGTGAAAATTCTTTTCCAAATCCGCCCGTCCTCTCACGGAATCCGTCGGCAGTGAAGAAAACCACGCAAAGGCCGGGCTCGATAGAGAAAGCGAGAAGAATCAGACCCTCAACGCCTCATCGACCGATGCCTCCCCACAATGTGTGAGAAAACGACTGATATGCTTGATCGTGGAAATCGAGTCTTGTCCCGAAAACTTGGTGAAGTCGGGTACTTTGTATTGGCCTAGTAGTAGTACTTGGTCGAACCATTCTGGATACAACACCGATACATGTACGTCTGCTCTTTGGGCTTCAACCCAAATTGATCTATGATAACTTCTATGATCTGATTCACCCAGTCATCTTCTTGCTACCCTGACATTGGGTACCGGTCAGGCATTGGGGCCTGCTGATATTTCTCTGGTCGGGCAACATTGTATTTTTGTTGCCCCTCATCACCATTGTGCTATGCTCCGAAGTACATGGTCCTATGATACCCCAAAGGAATGCCATCGGGTACCCTCCTAGGTGGCATGACGTCTGACAGCACATTCCTTACGACACCATATGTGACTTGTGGGCCTCCTGTCTGATCGGCCTAGGGAAAACCATTAAGAACAGCGCCAACGCACCTCTTTCGAGGTTATACGGCAAACTCGACGACAAGTCCAGAGTGGGGGCCAATGGTTGGGTCATCCTATTTCCTTCATGGCTGACCAAGAAGGTTGGCTGTTCTAGCCTCATTGGCCCTTACGGTTGTGGAGCCAGCCGAGTGTGCTACAGATTCTGTAGTAGTCTGGTCTGAGTATCGGGGAGATACGTCGGACCTTGTGGTGGCTCGTGGGCTACAGTGCCATCAATAGTCTTCTTGATCAGCCCATGGAGAGTGTTGACCAATGTTCCAGATTGATTGATGAGCGTGTAGTGAAGCGCGTTGTCGACGATCTCCTGGAAACCGACATGGGGGCTTTCTGTCGGCTAACTGATGTCCATGGATGCCACCGGTCTTGGCAATGGATCCCTTAGGATTGGACCTGCTCGTGTCATTCTATAGGCTTGCAGGCACAACTCCTAGAAAGCATCAATGTGTTTCCATACCTCCGCCCTTTGTTCCTCAGCCAAGGTCTCCAGGGTGATCAGAATTATGTTGTCGTCATTGAGTTCACCCACCATGGCTGAATTGCTGAAGTGTGGTTCCACTGGGCATGCCAAAAAGCGTGTTGGTGTGTTTTTTTGGTCACACTTTGACACATGCGTGGCCTAAGAGATCTGCTTAACTCTAGTGCATGTCCTACATTCTTAGAAGAAGGGTTCAAAGCGTGCCAATCAGTTTGACCCTGCAATAAGGATAGGATAATCATGTACTATTATGCTGATTGGCCATAGGGTCGATGACCACGGTCGAAGCGATTAGGTAAGCATGCCATCGGTCAATGAGATAGGCAGTTTACACGTATGAGACGATGATCACTTTCCGATGGTGAATATAATATGGCATTGAAATGAAGATAACCTATCGTCTTGTACTCCGACAGAAATAAATAAAACGTACCAGATAGTGTAGGACCGAAAGTAGCGACCAGAAGGGGGGGGGTGAATGGGCGCCTAAAAAATTCTTTCGAATCAATGGCCTTCTCCCAACACCCAACGCACCTCAACAGGTAATCAACGAAAATAAACAGATCAAAAACCAGTGAAGATAATGTAGCCTAAAAACAACCGGTGTCCTAATAAAAAAGACACCAACAAAGTGTTTAAAGACAGATCAATCAGTGCATTCAAGTCATAGGCATTTCAAGCATTTAATTCAAGTGCACGCAAAATGAGAAGAAGGCTTACTGTTCAAAAGTTGTCTCCTGTTTGATACTTTTGTAGGATCGATGTACCGACTAGGGGGGGTGAATAGGCAGTTTTTAAAACTAATTCAATTTTAGCTTAACAATAATCAAGGACCTAAGGCAATGGTTGCAAACCGCTAGAACAAGTAGATTACTCTAGAAAGGTAAGCTAGCACAATTTAACTTGCTCAAAAATAAAAGGGACAAGAGACAACCGAATTTTATCCCGAGGTTCGGAAATTTGCTAATTTCCTACGTCCTCGTTGAGGCGAGTTTCACTTGACCGCTCTCTTCACCAAGCCTCGGATTTCTCAAAGAGAAATTAGCTTGAAGATGAGCCGGCACCGGAAGTGCAACTCTCGGGCCTCGATCACTAGTGGTAGCTCTTCTCCACTCCGGATAGGCGAGCTCCAACCTTCACAACCTCCCGGGTCTCCTCCACAACCTTCTAGGAGAGATCACCGGTTTCTTCTCCAAGCCGTCTAGGAGATGGCAATCTCCAAGAGTAACAAGCTGCAAACAAAGCTAGGAGAAGAGGATCAAGTGCCAAAATGCCAATGCAATGCAATTTACTCAATCACTTGATCACCCCTTTTTCTTCCCAACCTCACTAGTGCTCAAATTAGTGCTCAATGGTGGGAGAGACTCTCTTGTGCTCAAGTATGCTCAAATGAATGCCAAAAGTCTAGCAAAGGAGCTGTAGCAAGGGTTTATATAGCCACACACCCAAAAACTAGCCGTTACATGAGTTAGGTGGCTCTCTGCGCACTGTCGGTCTGACCGCCCATCTTGGGCCGGTCTGACCGACCACAACTGCAACGGCTAGAAAACTAGCCGTTTACTGATGTGACAGGACACCTCGGTCTGACCGGCCATGCTGGCCCGGTCGGACTGGCCCTACCCGGTCTGACCGGCCATCGGCTCGGTCGGACCGATAGTGCTCCCGTCGGCTCTGTAAACCAGCAGTTTTCTGCCCCGCGCAACCCGGTCGGACCGCCCCCCTGGCCGGTCGGACCGCCCAACTTCAGCCGGTCGGACCGGACCCACATGGTCGGTCAGACCGCCAGGGTCAGACAACTCCAACAAACGCTGCAATATGTTTTTCAAGGAATTTGCCAAAGAGTAACTTTTGCAACAATCACACATGATCAAAAGATACTATATGCAATGCAAATTGGCACTTGAAAATCAACTCATAACCAAGATGCAACCCCTCTTATAGTACGGCAAAAAACAAAATTTAAACCTAGCCTAATTGATCGTTCCAAACACCTCGATCAATTTCTAGATTCCTTCAAACCTTTTGCCGTAGCCTTTAAACGTCCAGATCTTCGGGTTTTCCATCTTGTGCTCCATTTGCGCGGGACCTACTCATTTCCTTCACACTTAAGAAAAATATTAGTCCACAAGACGCATGTTTATCATTAATTACCAAAACTCACATAGGGCCTAGATCTTCAATCTCCCCCTTTTTGGTAATTGATGACAAACATTTTAGAGATAAAGAAATATGTTAAATAGAAGTATCCACAATTAAGCGCAAAGCTCCCCCTGAAGGAATGATGGGGTACAAGTATATGGAGCAAGATATGTGTTGGGGGAAAATATCTCATCTTCGGGGTTATTGCCGAAGCAGCATAAAGACAGTCAACCAGTTCGAAGATTCTCCGAAGATCATCTTCGAAGATGCCCGGAACCCCGTTCGAAGCACGAAGACAGGCATTGGTTCGAAGTATGTCTTCGAACTAAAGCTCTTCAGGATCTTTTCTGCCAGCTAAGATGGAAGACTTATCTTCTTTCTTATTAGATTAGTCTTTTACCATTTTAGCCCTATTAAGGAAACCGAATAGTTTCCTTAATGTCGGTTGTAATAGAGGGGTAAATAGGTCTTTTCCTTAATGTTTAGGCCTATAAATACCCCCCATTTCACCCTGTAATAGAGACCGAATACAAGTTATTCAATACACATTTACGAACTATTCTAAGCTATTATCCTTTCGGAGGCTTAGAACAGTTTGCTTCACAAACACTTCGTTTGTTAGTTTCTTTTCTACAGAAACCTGTTAGCGTAATCTTTTACGCCAACAGTTGGCGCCGTCCGTGGGGAACCTAGTCCGAAAAACTTCGTTCTCTACCAACTTCTTACATCATGCCTCCTAAGCGGAGCGCACCTCGCAATCCCACTCGGAGGTCCTCTCGGATCTCCGGAGAGATACCCTTCGACACAGTTGAAGTCGGAGGGTCTTCGACTATCCCTCCACCTCAAACTCCGGAAGGGGCTTCTATCCCTCGAGGATACGAAACCTCTCCGCCAACCCCTTCCATACTCTGACCGCCCGGAGTCCCTCCTCCACCCTCCATTCCGATTCGAACTGATCCTACCAGTTCTCAAGACCCGGAAGGTCCTTCCGGAGGAGATGAAGATAGCCTTGGAGACATGGCCACTCAAATGGCCAACCTTCAAGCTGAGGTAGCGAGATGGCGACAAGAAGCTGCGGACAGGCTTCGCTCTCAAGCCATCCCAATTATCCTAGAAGTGCCCGAAGACGACGATCTTGATTATCCCGAAGCCCCGGAGAACGCCTCTTACGACAATGAATCTCCGTTGCATCCTGAGCTGCAGAAGGTTCGCTTTGATCCAAAGTTTAAAACTTCGAAGCTCTGCAAGTATGCCGGAGATGAAGATCCCGGAGAGTTCGCGCGTTCTTATGCCCTAGCAATTGAGGCTAGCGGCGGAGTCAGAGACACTATGGCGAAGTGCTTCCCGTTAGCTCTTCAAGGAGTGGCATTGAGATGGTTCTGGTCTTTAAAGCCAGGATCAATCAATTCGTGGTCACAATTGAAGAGGAAGTTTATAAGTAACTTTCAGGGCACCTTCGTGCCTCCTATGTCAACAGGAAGCCTTTTCCAAGTGAAACAGCTCCCCGGAGAAACATTGAGACAGTACTTCAAGCGCTTCGCTCATACGAAGTCGCAAATTCGGGGGCTGTCCACATCCTCAGTGGTTGATGCGGCTCGGGAAGGCGTCAGTCATCAAGGCCTTCTGGATAAACTGCATCGGAAGAACATCTCCTCAGTGTCACAGCTGATGTCATATTTCGAGGAGTATGCGAGGTCAGAAGAGGGTTGGCTTCGGAGGACTGCTGCTACTTCGACAGTATTGCAAGAAGTTAAAGCAGAAGTGAAGACTTCGGCACAGCCGCAAGAACCAGTCTTCGAAGTGCAACATGATCGAAGAAGAGGGCAAAAGCACCCTCGCTCTGAAGTCTTGAATATTGCACCCCCACAGAAGTTTGCACCAAGAGCTCCACAGTCTGTGGGGAACAAGTCCAGCGGCTGGAGGCCGCCAGGGAAAATGGCTGGCAAGGGCCAGACCCTTTTTTGCTGTATTCATGGAGAAAATCGAAGCCATGCAACTGACACTTGCAAGGCTATCCTTACCCTAAGGGGAGAATACTTGGAAAGAACTTCGGGTCGAGGCAAGTACCGACCGAAGTCCAGCAGCAGCGCGCCCAGACCCGGTCCAGGCTGTGGCGCGGATAGAAAATTTTGATGCTGCAAGGCACCCTCCGGTGGCCAATGTTATGCCACCTCCGAAGCAAGAGGAAGGGCAAGATAGAGGAAAGAGAGTAGTTCTCCCTATCTCCGGAGGAGGTACCCTCGGAAGCATGTCCAAGAGACAGCGAAGAGAGTACGTTCGGGAAGTAGGTCATATTGGGACTTCGTCATCTGCAGCTGCAATGCCGGAGTGGTCTCATGTTCCGATATCTTTCTCTGCGGAGGATGCAGCTGGTATTAAGTTCCCGCATGCAGATCCATTGGTTATCACTGCTGATATTGCAGGGACTGAAGTCCGAAGGGTGCTAATTGACGGAGGTAGTTCGGCAGATATCATTTTTGTGCAAGCCTTCGATCAGTTATGCATTTCCAGGAAGCATCTCCTCCCAGCGGCTCGTCCTCTGCAAGGCTTCGCAGGACCTCCGCTTGATGCACTTGGCCAGATAGGCCTGGAAGTAACCTTCGGAGAAGGTTTATTAGCCCGAACTGAAGAAGTTATCTTTGATGTGGTAGATGCCCCGTATGCTTATAATGTCATCTTCGGACGGGGCATGTTGAATCAGTTCGGAGCTGTGGCGCATCACAACTACTTGTGCATGAAGATGCCCACACAAGCAGGAGTCCTAACAATCTTCGGAGATCAAGCCATGGCTCGGAGGGCAGAATATGGTCACGGTCCTCCTCTTGATCCGAGGCAAGTAAACAGTGTGCAGGATAATGAAGAAATTTTTTCAGCCTCCTCCGAAGCTTCGAAGAAGTCTTTTCCGAGACCAAGTCCCGAAGGAGAGATTGCAACGAAGATCATTGTTAAAGATGGTAAAGAATACACTTTTCAATTTGGTAAAGATTTACCTCCTGAAGTTGCAACCTCCTTGGAAAAGGTCGTGGAAGAAAATTTGGATGTCTTCGCTTGGTCTGACGAAGATATCACCGGAGTCGATCGGGATATCATTGAGCACAGTTTACTTGTAAACCCGAAGGCCCGGCCTGTTCGACAAGGACTCCGGAAGATGTCCGCAGAGAGAGCTGCTCTAGCTAAGGACGAAGTTGAAAAACTGTTGAAGGCTGGAATTATCAGAGAAGTGGCTCACACAGAATGGTTAGCCAACCCAGTCTTCGTCAGGAAGAAGTCTTCCGGGAAGTGGCGCATGTGCATTGATTTCACATCCCTGAATAAAGCATGCCCACGTGACCCCTACCCCATGCCCCGAATTGATCAACTAGTTGACTCCACTGCAGGTTCGGAGTTACTAAGCTTCCTTGACGCGTATTCTGGTTATCATCAAATATGGTTGAAGCGCGAAGATGAAATCAAGACAAGCTTTGTAACTCCTTCGAGAGTCTTCTGCTATGTAAGAATGCCCTTCGGCCTAAGAAATGCCGGGGCTACTTTTTCAAGATTAGTTGCTAAGGCTCTAGGTCATCAACTAGGTCGCAATGTGGAGGCCTATATGAATGATATTGTAATAAAGAGTGCTTTAAAGCACCAACATAGCCTAGACTTAGCAGAAACATTCAATAGCCTTCGGGCATGTGGGATCCGTCTTAACCCCGAAAAATGTATATTCGGAGCTAAGGCTGGAAAGTTGTTAGGGTACTTAGTTTCAAGCAGGGGAATTGAAGCTAGCCCTACTCAAATAACTGCGCTGCAGAAGATGGCTCCTCCGGAGAATTTAAAGCAAGTGCAAAAGCTGACTGGACGTCTGGCCGCACTTAGCAGGTTTTTATCAAGGTCTGCGGAGAGGAGCTTGCCAATATTTAAAGCTTTGAAAGGGTCCGAAGATTTTGCATGGACACCGGAGTGTCAGAAAAGCTTCGAAGATATTAAAGATTATCTCAGCAATCTTGCTACACTCACGGTGCCTATTGCGGACGAAACCCTACTCCTGTATCTTGCAGCTACAGGTTCAGCTGTCAGCGCAGTCCTTGTCAGAGAAGTGGATTTCAATGAGAAGTTGGTCCAAAATCCTGTCTATTTTGTATCCGAAGCATTATCAGGAGCGAAGACAAGATACTCCGAACTTGAGAAGTTCGTTTATGCTCTGATAATGGCTTCGAGAAAGCTAAGACATTATTTTTTGGCTCACAATGTAATTGTACCAACTTCGTATCCCTTAGGAGATATGCTCCGAAGCAA
>JAAALK010000288.1:56550389-56566018 GCA_019279435.1 Zizania palustris
TCAAAGCGATTCAGAAATCAGATTATGGTTCAATTTGCAGACTTCAATTTTTGAACATGTTTAGTTTCAGCACACCAGATTCAGATTAGTATCACAAGGATTCACTAGCTAGAAAAAGGAAATTCTACACACTGAACAGAGCAATCGACAAAACCAAAACCGAAACAAATCAGCAATTACTATTCATCGTCAAGAACTCAAAGTGATTCTTCGCCTATTTCAATTTTCAGCACAACAATCTTCAATCCAGATGTAAAAACTTTACTACTGATCTTGAATTCACGCACACATAATTTTGAAATTAGAATTAGTATTCAGATCAATATTAGCACTAACTATATTCCGGGAACAATTAAAATTCAGAACTGGTTCAGATTCAATTTTCAGACAGCCTACAGTTTTGAACCAAAATAAATCAAACTGGATATTGAATTTCAGAGTTTCAGATCAAACAGAACTTGATTCAAACAATTCTATCATCAGATGAGCTAAGCAAAATATTCAGAACCTCTACAGAATCTTCAGCAATATTTAGAATTCAGATTGAAAACAGATTTCGGAGAATACAATTTGTCTGAATTAATTGCATTCAAAAATAATATTCACGTTGCAGCTATTCAGATCAATTTAATATAGCATGAAGGTAGAACTTTCAAAGAACAGAACTTTTAAAAACAATACTCAGTTGTAGCATATTCAAAAAGTGTTTAGATAAATTGCTGACTCAAACTAGATAATAAACTGCAATTCATTTACATCACTAAACTTCAGACCATTCAGAATATTACACCTAATATCAATTGGATGTCAATCATCAAGTGCACAGAAAATTTACTCAGATTTTAGTTGAATCAAATCAAACTTCAGGAAATTTCTTGTACATAAACAGTGAGGACACAAGTTGTGAAGCAAGATTCTGAAAACAGCAAGTTCATATTCAGAACTACACTCCTGTCAAAAGTTTAGAATCAGACATATATTTGATGAGAAATAGTGTATACTTTTCAAGACATGATTCAGATTGAAATATTTCCAGAATTGCCTCGCTTCAGATATTCAAACACTATTTCAGACTGAACTTTAGTATCTAGCTATCCAGAACAACATCTTGAAGAATAAAACTAAACACTAGAAGGATTAAGACTATTAGTACATAAGTAGAACAGAAATTTCAGGAAAATGTAACACATCTGAATTCAAACACAAAAACTGTTCTCTGTTCATTCAACATAAAACTGAATGTGAAATGATCAAGTCTTGATGACAAAGTCCAGCCAATACTGCATCTAAATAGCAGGAATAACATCTCTGAATATCAACATTTGACTCCCCAAAATAGATACAAAAGACCATGACAAAAACTTAGAGATCAATACTTTCAGCAGTTGTGCTTTTCTGAATTTTTCCTCCCAAAAGGGGGCAGCCCATAATAATTAGAATAAGAATCACAAATTTGAAAAGGTTTGCACTAAGATACATCCACACATGATTTACTCAATCAACACTCCAAGAATCAGCCATGATGTTGATGAATACTTGAAGAACCATTTCATCAAACATGTAAAGGGCTAGACCAAAACTGAATCAATTTTCCAGAGAAACTTTTTAGTGCTGAGGTCCCTAGTTTGAACAGCAAAAGAAATAAGGAGGAATCACATAAATCACTTGAAACTTTCAAAAATGGATCATTCAAATCATGCACAACAAAATATGTATAAACATCAATATCTACTTCTGCACTAGATTCTCAGAAAACGCAGCACAAAAACGAATTCAGTCTGAAAACTCACCTGCGCTAGAAACAGAGACCTTGCTGATTTCACTGTATTCAATCCGAAAATTCCATGGAATACTGTTCCCCGTCAAAAGCTTCATCAAATTCAAGTTTTCTCAGCAATTTTCATTGGAATATTTGTCTCTAAAGCTCCCTAATGGTTCAGCCAACTTGGGTGGATAATATCCTACCAACTCATGTTCTAGAAGCCCCCATTTTTCACATAAACCCCTAGTAATTTCAGAATTAACAATTCTGAAAATTACCAATAAAGACCTAAAGAGAAAATTACAAATTAACTCTCCTTTTAATATAATTTTAGAGTAGATTCACTCCAAAAAATATACCAAAAGGCTACACTAAGAAACTAAAAATTTAGACTAATACAAGACACAAATTTATTGAATTAATAAAGACATTTAACGTTTCGACGATTTTCAGCCAAAACCAACAAAGCCTCTCAACCCTTCGACTCGTGACACCGCTTCGCGACTCCGAGCGCTAGCAAGCCACTTCCGCTCTCGATCCCCTCGAGTCGCCTGATTGATTTTCCTAGCCTCCCTCTCGCAAACCCGGTCGACACGACATCGCAGCCAGTCGTCCGTTCAAGTCTTGCTCGGCCTCTTCGTGCACTCTTGAGATCTTCTCCATCTTCGCCTGGCCTCCCTGATCCTCCAGCATCAAGCTCCCCGTTCGACCCTTGATCACCCGCCGTTGACAATTGGTCAGCATCTCCTCCCTGCACATACAAGACAAGCCAAAACAAGAACGCGACGCACCGCCGAAACCCTCGGCAGCCAATCCTCCATTTCACATCGAAACCCTCGATGCACTCACACCACTCTAAACTACTCAACCGCTCAGACGCTCATCTTTGTCAATCACTCATCTTCCAGACCAAAACCACCCTTGGTTTCTCAAAAGATAACAAGTTTGCTGAAGCACTTTGTTCTGGACAATGCTTATCTTGGTAGATATCAGCTAGCCTTTGCATCTCATGTTTTACCTTCCTTGTCGACAAGAAAATGTGGTGATGCTTTTATTTGCTAAAATCGAAAAATGTGTGCTAATGATTTTCTTTGGATATCATCTGTTGCACTGATCATGCCATGTGTCTTAGACATTATTTTGTGCTATACTTGCTAGATGTTGTAATTGCAGTCAATCATATCTGAGAAGCATGCTTTTACACTCCACCTGCACCCCAGTTGCATTCATTGTGTATTTTGAGGGGGAGCTGCATTTCAGGGGGAGTTTGAGTCTGTCTCTTTTGAGTGCATTTAGTCTCACTTGATGAGTCCAATTGTCAACAAGGCGGAGAAATTTTGGGTTACTTGATCTTTTAGAAGAGTTTAGGGGGAGTTTTGGGTTTCTCTGGGATTTGTTTCATGGGGAGTTTTATTCTCTTTTACCCTTACTCTTTGGATATTCTTGTTGATAGTTCTGAGATTGCACTCGTTTTGAGTTTTTTATGTTTGTTTTAACCATAATGACTGTTTTCTGGTTTTTGTTCGGCTTTTGGTCATTAGGGTTAAACTTTTTATTTTTATTTTCTTCTTTATGTCTTCTTGTGTTTTGTTTTCGTGTTTCCACGTGTGTTTGCATGTTCTAGAGAGCTGATGTAGAGGGTGTTGACAATGCACTCATCAAGGGGGAGATTGAGGAGCCATGGTGAAGATCATGGGCCTCATGGCTCCAGATGTGATGAGTGATTGTCAACGGAAGTCAAAGAGAAGACGAAGAGAAGATGAGACCTGCCGTGTTTGGGCCGCATGTGACTCAAGTACACGGGCGGCGAGCGACTGTCGGGTAGAGGGGCTGTGGAGTCAGGCTAGCCCAATCCGAGTACATGGGCTAGGAGCGGCAAGAGATCCACTAGTCTGTTGACCGGGATTAACTCAGGTACACGGGCGGCGAGCGATTGCCGGGCTGAGGGAGCCGCGGAATCGGGCCGGCCCAATACGGGTACCTGGTGCGAAGATGATGGATGCTTTGTCAGTTTCGGGCCAAAACTGACGACTACTGATCTTGGATCCTACCGTTCTGAGGCGAAGCCGTAGCTGCTACGAAAGCTCCGCATCAGGACAAGTTATCTTTATTTAGGATTTTACTATTTTTCCTTTTAGACCCACAGTCTGTGTTAGTCGAGTCTGTAAAAATCCTAAGGGCATGTTTGTCTTTTCAGTTTATTTTTGTGCCTGTGTAATTTACCCTAGGGGTAAATCTATCTTTTCCCTTCCTATTGGGTTGTGTATAAATAGGCCCCAATCCCCAAGGGTTAGGGTTAACTCACTTTAATCTGAAAATCAGAGTTCATCCCCATTTCTCCTGGGTTGTGTGTCACCGCACATTTGTTCGTCCTGTTCATCATGCAATTTCTTGGATCTGCATCGATGACTTTTCAAGGTATTCTCTAATCAGGTTTTATTACTCCATTCCAAGTCTTTACTCCAGGCAATTGAGCGTCACGCCACTGTTTCACCTTTGTTTTTTTCTGTGCCTCGTGTTGCGAGTTATTGATTGCTTCGATTAGCGTGATCCATGGATGTGTACTGCAATCTCTTATGCTAAAATGAAGTAGTAGGAGCTCGGTTTGTTTCATCCGTACGTTGTGTGAGTACTATCTCTGCTGACCACCTGTTGCATTGAAGCATCTGTCTGAACATTTGCTTTCTGGACGTGTTTCCCAAGAAGAACTACTAGCACTTGTTTTCTGCACGATACGTGCGGACTTTGGCTAAGATGGCTTGCGGGCTTCGGTGATTGGTCAAGGGCTTCGCTACAGCAGTGCAAAGTGTCCTATGGGCTTGCTAAAGCAAGCTTTGGAGGCAAGCCTCGCTGTGACTCCGATGCAGCAATCTTCGGAGGCAAGCTTCGTTGTGACCTCGTTGAAGCAAGCTTCGGAGGAAAGCTTCATTGGGGCTTCGGATCCACTCTGTTCGAAGCTCAGGCTTCATGGTAGCTTCGATTGAAGCTTCGCTGAAGCAGATTTTCGGTGGCTACAGGCATAGGCTTCGGAAAGTTGAAGATCTAGGCCCTATGTGAGTTTTGGTAATTAATGATAAACATGCGTCTTGTGGACTAATATTTTTCTTAAGTGTGAAGGAAATGAGTAGGTCCCGCGCAAATGGAGCACAAGATGGAAAACCCGAAGATCTGGACGTTTAAAGGCTACGGCAAAAGGTTTGAAGGAATCTAGAAATTGATCGAGGTGTTTGGAGCGATCAATTAGGCTAGGTTTAAATTTTGTTTTTTGCCGTACTATAAAGAGGGGTTGCATCTTGGTTATGAGTTGATTTTCAAGTGCCAATTTGCATTGCATATAGTATCTTTTGATCATGTGTGATTGTTGCAAAAGTTACTCTTTGGCAAATTCCTTGAAAAACATATTGCAGTGTTTGTTGGAGTTGTCTGACCCTGGCGGTCTGACCAACCATGTGGGTCCGGTCCGATCGGCTGGAGTTGGGCGGTCCGACCGGCCAGGGGGCCGGTCCGACCGGGTTCCGCAGGGCAGAAAACTGCTGGTTTACCGAGCCGACGGGAGCACTATCGGTCCGACCGAGCCGATGGCCGGTCAGACCGGGTAGGGCCGGTCCGACCGGGCCAGCATGGCCGGTCAGACCGAGGCGTCCTGTCACATCAGTAAATGGCTAGTTTTCTAGCCGTTGCAGTTGTGGTCGGTCAGACCGGCTCAAGATGGGCGGTCAGACTGACAGTGTGCAGAGAGCCACCTAACTCGTGTAACGGCTAGTTTTTGGGTGTGTGGCTATATAAACCCTTGCTACAGCTCCTTTGCTAGACTTTTGGCATTCATTTGAGCATACTTGAGCACAAGAGAGTCTCTCCCACCATTGAGCACTAATTTGAGCACTAGTGAGGTTGGGAAGAAAAAGGGGTGATCAAGTGATTGAGTAAATTGCATTGCATTGGCATTTTGGCACTTGATCCTCTTCTCCTAGCTTTGTTTGCAGCTTGTTACTCTTGGAGATTGTCATCTCCTAGACGGCTTGGAGAAGAAATCGGTGATCTCTCCTAGAAGGTTGTGGAGGAGACCCGGGAGGTTGTGAAGGTTGGAGCTCGCCTATCCGGAGTGGAGAAGAGCTGCCACTAGTGATCGAGGCCCGAGAGTTGCACTTCCGGTGCCGGCTCATCTTCAAGCTAATTTCTCTTTGAGAAATCCGAGGCTTGGTGAATAGAGCGGTCAAGTGAAACTCGCCTCAACGAGGACGTAGGAAATTGGCAAATTTCCGAACCTCGGGATAAAATTCGGTTGTCTCTTGTCCCTTTTATTTTTGAGCGAGTTAAATTGTGCTAGCTTACCTTTCTAGAGTAATCTACTTGTTCTAGCGGTTTGCTACCATTGCCTTAGGTCCTTGATTATTGTTAAGCTAAAATTGAATTAGTTTTAAAAACCGCCTATTCACCCCCCCCTAGTCGGTACATCGATCCTACAAGTGGTATCAGAGCTTGGTCTCTCAAGTTAGGCTTTACTTTGATGGCTCTAATTATTCCATTTGGAAAGTTCGTATGGCTGCTCACCTCAAAGCCATGAGCTTTGAAATTTGGCGTATTGTTGAGTTAGGTTTTGAAGTTGAAGACAAGATGAATCTAACCTATCAAAACAAGAAAGATATGCAACTTGATGCTCAAGCTACAAATGCCTTGTTCAATTGTTTGTGTGCCGAAGAATTCAATAGGATAAGCAACATTTCAATGGCACATGACATTTGGACTACTCTTCAAGATATACATGATGGAACAACAAGTGTGAAGAATGCCAAGTCGCACTACCTCAAGATCAACTATGAAACATTCACCATGTTGCCCAATGAAAGTGTCAATGAGATGTATGCAAGACTTAATGTGATTGTCAATGATCTCAAAGGTGTTGGAGTGAAGTACACGGAGTTGGAAGTTGCTCAAAAAATGTTGAGAGCATTGCCCGAGAAGTATGACACTTTGGTAACCTTCCTCATCAACTCGGACATGTCAAGTTTGACTCCCACAACACTTTTGGGGACTATCAACACAAATGAGATTTACAAGAACAAAAGAGTTGAAGGAAGCGCCGAAGATCACTCCTCATCCAAGAAGAAGAATATTGCCCTGAAAGCCAAGGTTGAAAAGAAATGTGAAGAAGAAGACACTTCTTGTGATGGTGATACCGAGGATGAAGAAATGGCTCTCTTTGTGAGAAAGTTCAACCGGTTCATGAAAAAGAGAGGAAGCTCTTCAAGCTCATTCAAGAACAGCGGTGACAAGAAGTCAACCAAAAGAAACCTTAAGAACGTAAGATGTTTTGAGTGTAATGAGAAGGGTCATTTTGCCTCAAGATGTTCGAACAAACAAGAAAGCGAAGATGATAAATCTCAAAAGAAGATCAAAGAAAAGAATGGGAAGAAAAAGCTCTTCAAGAAGTTGAACAAGAAAAAGGGTAGAAATGAAGCATTTGTGGGAGAATGGGATTCAAATGAAGATAGCTCCGATTCTTCTTCAAGCTCCGACTCCGGTGGTGAGTCAAACTCAAGAAAGAAGAACATGGCGGGAATCGCAATCACGGAAGCTTCATCACTATACTCTCCTTTTGTCTCATGGCAAAAGGAAGTACTAAGGTAACATCTACTTGTGTTAGTGAACAAAATGATAGTGATGATGAATTATCTTATGATGATCTTGCCCAAATGCTTGAGGAGCTAAATGAGTTAAGCGGCAAGGAGAGAGTCAAGTTTAAGGCTCTCAAGAAAGATCATGAGTCCTTAATGGCTAAATATGAGGAGTTGAAGACTTCTCATATGATGCTTTTGGTCTCTCATGAGAAGCTTGAGGAAACTCATGAAACTCTCATTGCCTCCACACTCATTAGGCCAAAAGTAGATATAGGCGTCACATGCGATATTTTTGATGATGCATGTCTAAATGTTAAAAATTGCATTCCTACTAAGACTAGCATATCAACCTCATGTGATGACTTACTTGCTATGCCATGCTCATCCACTCTTGATATTGCTTCATGTTCAACAAATATATCATCTT
This sequence comes from Zizania palustris, assembly GCA_019279435.1. NCBI lineage: Eukaryota > Viridiplantae > Streptophyta > Magnoliopsida > Poales > Poaceae > Zizania > Zizania palustris. Next base: position 56,558,197 of record JAAALK010000288.1, read on the forward strand.
CATCTAATTCATTGTTAATTGTTGAAAATCATGAGCTCAAGGAGCAAGTTGCCAAACTAAGTAAGAGTTTGGAAAGATGCTTCAAAGGCAAAAATACCCTTGATAAAATTCTAAGTCAACAAAGATGCTCTTTTAACAAGGAGGGACTTGGTTTTGTTCCCAAGAAGGGCAAAAAGCCTTCCTACCAAGCCCCAAGGTTTGTTAAGAGTAATGGAAAATTTTGTAATAAATGTCGGAAAGTTGGTCACATAATTGGTGAATACCACATAAACAATATTCCTAAAATTGATGTATTTGATTCTCATTACATGCTTAAGAGAGCTAATGATGGCTCTATTTATGCTAAGTTTTTGGGCACTCCTATTTTAGGAGAAAAGAAGAAATCTATTTGGGTGCCAAAGGCCTTGATAACTAACCTACAAGGACCCAAAAGGATTTGGGTACCTAAAAAGGCTTGATCTCTTTTGTAGGTAAACTACCACACCGGAGGATCACATTGGGTACTTGATAGTGGGTGCACTCAACATATGACCGGTGATAGGAAAATGTTCACATCATTTGAAGTTGGTGCTAAAGATCAAGAAAGAGTGACCTTCGGTGATAATAGTAAAGGAAAGGTAATGGGTCTAGGTAAAATTGCTATCTCAAATGATTTTTCTATTTCAAATGTTTCACTAGTTGAGTCATTAAATTTCAACTTATTGTCTATTGCTCAACTATGTGATTTAGGCCTTTCATGCACATTTAATCCTCAAGAAGTATTTGTATCAAGTATCCATGATAACTCCTTAGTTTTCAAAGGTTTTCGTTTTGGAAATCTCTATTTGGTGGATCTCTCTTCAAATGAAGCTAATTTGAAAACTTATTTGGTTGCAAAAACCTCATTGGGTTGGCTTTGGCATAGAAGGCTTGCTCATGTGGGAATGAGTCAACTAAACAAACTTGCAAAAAGAGATTTGGTTGTTGGTTTGAAAGATATAAAATTTGAAAAAGATAAACTTTGTAGTGCTTGTCAAGCGGGGAGGCAAGTTGCTTGCTCTCATCCTAGCAAAAGCATCATGTCTACTTCTAGACCATTGGAGCTTTTGCATATTGATTTATTTGGTCCAACAACTTATAAAAGCATCGGTGGGAATAGTTTTTGTCTTGTTATTGTGGATGATTTCTCAAGATTTACTTGGATTTTCTTTTTACATGACAAAGCTAAGACCCCCGAGATTTTCAAAAAGTTTGCAAAACGAGCTCAAAACGAATTCAACTTTTCTATTGTAAAAGTAAGGAGTGACAATGGATCCGAGTTTAAAAATACAAATATTGAGGATTATTGTGATGATCTCGGCATTAAGCATGAGCTTTCCGCCACCTATTCACCACAACAAAATGGTGTTGTGGAAAGAAAGAATAGGACCCTTATTGAGATGGCTAGAACTATGCTTGATGAGTATAGTGTCTCCGACTCTTTTTGGGCGGAAGCTATAAACACTTCTTGTCATGCCTCTAATCGTCTCTATTTGCATCGTCTTTTGAAAAAGACTCCTTATGAACTCTTGATAGGACGTAAACCAAACATTGCTTACTTTCGTGTTTTTGGTTGCAAATGCTATATTTATAGAAAAGGTGTTAGACTAACCAAGTTTGAAAGTCGTTGTGATGAAGGATTTCTCCTTGGATATGCATCAAATAGCAAGGCATACCGAGTGTATAACAAGAACAAAGGTATTGTTGAAGAAACCTCGGATGTTCAATTTGATGAGACTAATGGCTCCCAGGAGGGGCACGAGAATTTGGATGATGTAGGTGATGAAGGCTTGATAAGGGCAATGAAGAAAATGTCCATCGGTGACATCAAGCCTAAAGAAGATGATGAACTTCCATCCTCCACTCAAGTTGAAGCTTCTACTTCCGCTATGCAAAATTTGACTCAACTTGATGAAGATGAAGCCAAAGATCAATCCTCTACTATTCCATCCAAAGTTCACAATGCCACCGCAAAAGATCACCCAATTGATCAAGTCTTGGGTGACATTAGTAAGGGTGTTCAAACTAGATCTCGTATTACTTCTATTTGTGAGCATTACTCGTTTGTTTCTTCTATTGAGCCTAAACATGTAGATGAAGCTCTAAATGACCCGGATTGGGTAAATGCTATGCATGAAGAGCTCAACAATTTTGAAAGAAACAAAGTTTGGACATTGGTGGAGAGACCCAAGGAGCACAACGTCATTGGAACAAAGTGGGTGTTTAGGAACAAGCAAGATGAAAACGGGTTGGTCGTGAGAAACAAGGCAAGATTGGTAGCACAAGGATTCACTCAAGTCGAAGGTTTGGATTTTGGTGAAACCTTTGCTCCCGTTGCTAGACTAGAGGCTATTCGCATCTTACTTACTTTTGCTTCATGTTTTGATATTAAGTTATATCAAATGGATGTGAAAAGTGCTTTCTTGAATGGCGAAATAGCCGAACTAGTTTTTGTTGAACAACCACCCGGCTTTGAGAATCCTAAAAATCCTAATCATGTTTATAAACTCTCAAAGGCTCTCTATGGTTTAAAACAAGCTCCTAGAGCTTGGTATGAAAGATTGAGAGATTTTCTCCTCTCAAAGGGTTTTAAAATTGGTAAAGTTGACACTACCTTGTTCACAAAAATAATTAATGATGACTTCTTTGTCTGTCAAATTTATGTTGATGATATTATATTCGGTTCTACTAATGAAGAATTGTGCAAAGTTTTTGGTGATATGATGTCTAGGGAATTTGAGATGTCCATGATAGGAGAATTTAGTTTCTTCCTTGGACTTCAAGTCAAACAACTCAAGAATGGAACCTTTGTGAGCCAAACGAAGTATATTCATGATCTTCTCAAAAGGTTCGGATTGATGGAAGAAAAGCCTATCAAGACCCCTATGGCGACCAACGGACATCTCGACCTAAATGAGGGAGGTAAACTGGTAGATCGAAAATTATATAGATCCATGATTGGTAGTTTGCTCTATCTTACCGCATCTAGGCCCGATATCATGTTTAGTGTTTGCATGTGTGCTAGATTTCAAGCCACACCAAAAGATTGTCATTTGATGGCGGTCAAGAGAATTCTAAGATATTTAAAACATTCCATCCATATAGGCTTGTGGTACCCCAAAGGTGCTAAATTTGAGCTAATTGGCTATTCCGATTCGGATTATGCCGGTTGCAAAGTTGATCGTAAAAGCACTTCTGGGGGCTGTCAATTCCTTGGGAGGTCTCTTGTTTCTTGGGCCTCTAAGAAACAAAACTCTGTTGCCCTTTCCACCGCCGAGGCAGAATATGTCTCCGCGGGTAGTTGTTGTGCTCAATTACTTTGGATGAGACAAACCTTGCTTGACTATGGAATAGAATTCTCAAATGTCCCTCTTCTTTGTGACAATGATAGCGCCGTCAAAATTGCCAACAATCCAGTCCAACACTCTAGAACCAAACATATTGATATTCACCATCACTTTCTAAGAGATCATGTTGGGAAAGGTGACATTGTCATTAGCCACATAAGAACCGAAGATCAACTAGCGGATATCTTTACCAAACCACTTGATGAATCCTGCTTTTGTAAGCTTAGGAATGAATTGAATATAATAGACTTCTCAAATGTGGCTTGAAATCATGCATATGTGTGAGTTTTAGATTTTTCTATCCTTGTGACATATATGTATGCTTTTATGCTTGTAGTGCCATATTTGAAGTTCATGTACTCTTATATGTGTTTCTAAGGCTATACATTAAGGGGGAGTATATGATTACTCTTATATGTTGGAAATTGCTCAGTTTGTTGAAAAACAAAATTTGAAAGTTTTGTTATCTTCAAGATCCTATTTTTTGAGTTAAAACGGATTCTTACCATAATTTCATTTCAAGACATATTTTGAACTTTTGCCCAAAACAAAACCTGTAGATATGGATCATATGATCATTTTTCGTATTCAAATGTTTTAACTTTATCCATCCTATCAAAAGATATTTAAAGAATTGAAGTTCAGACAAGAGTTCGGACAAGAGTTCGGACATGTTGGAAACTTTGGCTGCAAACGGTCTCCTTTTGAACTTAAAAATTTGAAAACTTGATGCTTTATAAACTTTGGGAGTTATACTAGGTTTCTGCAAAGTTTGAAATTTTTCAAAATTATTTTGCTATATTTTTCACTTGTGCTCCCTTTTGTGCCTTGAAATTTAATTACTGAAGCATTAGTGTTGTCGGTCTGATCGGGCCTACTTGGCCGGTTCGACCGCCCTTGCTGAGTCGGTCCAACCGGGCATTCATGGCCGGTCAGACCGGGGCTCGGGCAGGGTTATAACTCCCCTCTCTATTCAGTTTTCTCTCCCCTCTATTATTTCCTCTCCTCTCAAACCGACTTCCTCTCCTCCTCTCTTGCCCCCAACCCTAAAAATTTCTTTTCGTCGATCTTCTTGCCGGTCCAACCGGTGAATCTTCTCCGGTCCGACCTCGAGTTCATTTTCCCTTTCCGGTAAGAATTTCCTCCGATTAATTCCATGGATTTCATCCTTTTGAAGGCTAGGGTTAGGGTTCTTGTTCATGGGCATGCATGTCAACTTGCCAAGGCTAAATCCTTTTTAAACTCAATTGTTAGCCTTGTGGTACTATTTCCCTTGCCTCTATGAAATTTGATATGGCAAATTTTGATTATAGAGAAATTTTGTGCAAAAGGGGATTTGTGCCCGGGTTGCTAGGCCGGTCAGACCGGTGGGCAATGGGCGGTCCGACTGACCATGTACTGGCAGTCAGACCGGCCCTATTACCTCGGTCAGACCGGCCTCCCAACTCCTGCCCCTCTTTTGCTCATCATTGATCATTAATGCTTTTGCCCTCTAACAAATTCATAGATTGTCTCAAATCATATCTTTTATCTTATCTGGGTTAAATCTTTGATTCAGTCATGCCTCGCACCGGTCGTTCTCAAGGAAATGAGCGTCGCTCAAAGTTTGTTGAAGACCGTGGCCAATCGTCCCGGCACTTTCAAGATGACAGTGATGAGGACTTTGCCTATGAGGATGACAGCTCTGAGAATGAAGAAGAATTGGCACCTCAGCCACCAGCAGCCAGTGAAGATCCATTTGCATCTTTGGAATTCAAGGTGGATGTCCGGAATCAAGAGAACTTTGCTCGTCTACGCCATCACAATCAATTTCTCAGACCAAGAGATACCTCAGATCAGCGGTTTCATACCAAATTTCAGAAAGAGGTATTCAACATTGCTTATGAGAACTGTTCTTTGGCTCCTCATAAGTGGATTTCTTGGAGGGATCTAAGTGGAGAGGCTGCAGCTCTCAGGAATATATTTGGAACTGTTGGTATAAACAAAATAGTGAGTCTGAAGCAAGATTTCAATTGGGATGTTATCCGTCAGTTTTATGCCACAGTGTTCATACCTGCCACTTGTGATTCTCTCACATGGATGACTGGAGATATTTTCTGCATTGCTACAAAGCAAGAAATTCAGAGTGCTTGGGACATAAGATTCTCTTCTGGCCTAAGACTGCATGATGAGTTTACTCACAACCCTTTGTCAGAAGAAGAGATGGCTCATTTCTACATCCCATCTGCTGCTCACAAGATTGGAGGGGTCACTGGAATGAAGACTCTTCATAGTGTGGCACATCGCATCCTGCGGCACTCCATTTTACCGCGTCTGGGCAACAATGATGCTATTCGTGGTGTTGCTTGGACTCTTCTAGACGCAGTGATGACTGGGAAAAGATTTGATGTCATCCATTTGATGCTATATGAGATGGCACTCTCAAAGGGAAGCCTCACTCTTGGAGTCTACTATGCTCCGTTCATCATGAGATTAATTTTGAGCAAAGTAGGAAATGTGAATGAGCGCCTTGATATCACTCACTCTCAGTACAGGCCTCGTTTCTCAGCTACTCCTTTGGCTCCAGCCGCCGATCCAGCTGATGTGAGTGCAGGTCAGCCCCATCCTCAGGACATTCCTAGCAGCTCCTTTGCTCCTCATCAGGGCTCTGGATCTGGTGCTTATTTTGGTATGGATGCCACCCAGTTCTTTGATCCAGTTCTTCAACAAGTGACAGCTGGCTTTCTTCAGTTAAATGCAAGAATGGATCAAATGGCTCTAGGACAAGAAGCTATCACCTCCCATCTGCAGAACCTTCAAGGTGGTCAAGAGCGTATCAACTCCAGGATTGACACTCTTTCTTCTCGAGTTGATCGGATAGATTCATCTTCCTCTGCAGGATATCCTCTTCAGTACCAGCGCCGTCGTCGTCGCCTTGATGATTCTCAGCCTCCTCCTTCCCAGGATTAGTCTCTCTTTTTGGTTTTTGATGCCAAAAGGGGGAGAAGCAGTAGAAATAAGAAGTTTAGGGGAGAAGGAAGCAGTAGTAAGAAGGAGAGATTAGGAAGAAACAGTCTAGACTAGTTTGCTCTATATCTCTATCTATGGTTGTTTGTATAATGAACACTATTTGCTTTCCATAACGTACTGAACTTAATTTGAACTATTTGCCTTTATGAAAAACTCTCTCATGTGCTTTGCTTCATTGGATTTGTGAATTGTGTTTGGAATTATAACTCATATTGTTGGCGTAAAAGATTACGCTAACAGGTTTCTGTAGAAAAGAAACTAACAAATGAAGTGTTTGTGAAGCAAACTGTTCTAAGCCTCCGAAAGGATAATAGCTTAGAATAGTTCGTAAATGTGTATTGAATAACTTGTATTCGGTCTCTATTACAGGGTGAAATGGGGGTATTTATAGGCCTAAACATTAAGGAAAAGACCTATTTACCCCTCTATTACAACCGACATTAAGGAAACTATTCGGTTTCCTTAATAGGGCTAAAATGGTAAAAGACTAATCTAATAAGAAAGAAGATAAGTCTTCCATCTTAGCTGGCAGAAAAGATCCTGAAGAGCTTTAGTTCGAAGACATACTTCGAACCAATGCCTGTCTTCGTGCTTCGAACGGGGTTCCGGCATCTTCGAAGATGATCTTCGGAGAATCTTCGAACTGGTTGACTGTCTTTATGCTGCTTCGGCAATAACCCCGAAGATGAGATATTTTCCCCCAACAGTAGCCCCTCGAATACGCTTCTCCGTTCGACCTGTAACGTTAGGAGAGCAGTATACGGAAAGAAAAAATAACCAATCATAGGGGTTATTAATTTTTATTTATCTCCGAAATGCATGAAGATATGAACTTCGAATTAGTCTTAAGATAGTTATTTTTCGAACTATCTTAGTACCGACTTCAGAAGTTCAAAAGTCTTTTTAGACTTAGAAGAAATAGCCGTTAGTTTCTGTTTCCAACGGAAACTGTAGCAGGCGTTAATTTCATAAAAGAAATAACGGCAGGAATGCGAAACGACATGGATTAACGGTAAGAAAGTGTAGTCTAGGCTATAAATAAGGGCCTAGAAGTTACCCGGTTACCTTTTCACCGCATTCCAGCAATCAAAAACTTTTGAGCCCTTTGAGTTCTTGAGCCCTAGCCTTTGAGTTCTTGAGCCCTAGCCTCCATTTCCTCAAAACAATCCAGCGATCGTGATGGTGAAGACCAAGGGATCTGCGCCTCCTTCGGCCTTGGCTCGGCAACAGGCGGCCGCAGCGGCAGCGGCGGCAGCGTTGACGGCGGCACCTTCGATGCAGGCGGCGACATCCATGGCGGCAGGGGGAAAAATCCCCAATCGCCGATGACCAAGGTTTGTGCCCGCCATCGACCAAGTATTTGGATCAGTCTTTTGAGTTGGGGCCTTCTACCTGCAAGAGAGAGTCTTTGGCAATCACAGCAGGAGGAAAAATTAGTAATGGAGTTA
>JAAALK010000288.1:56566118-56755567 GCA_019279435.1 Zizania palustris
GTCGCTACTTTCGGTCCTACACCATACCCTGTTAAATCTCTCCCAACTCCCGACCAACTTGATCCTCCATTCCTTTTCGGTCGGAGTTGGAGCGCCCAAAATCTTCTCCGAAGCCCTTACGATTTGCTCCGAAGTAATAGGGGCTGAAGAAGCTAAAAATGAATCAAGTTAGTTATTTCTTCGAATGAATATGCATAATACATGTTGTCTTCGAAGTTACCTGCACGCTCGAAGTCGAAGTGTTTTCGGAGACCGCCTTCCGAATCCTCTTCGAAGATGATAGGCCAGGTGGCCATCAGCGGAGAGATTTGTAACACCGAGGAACTCTTCGGCTAAGTCCCACATGCTCAACCTTCGACTGATCTTTTGAAGTAGGCTGAGTCGAGCTTCGAGCTGACCTTGGTCTAGATGCACTAAGGCTTCCTTCCGGAATTGGATTTCTTTTAGAGGTCCGGCCAGAGGATTGCTCGCCCCAACTTCGGCATAAAAACCATCCATGACCCAGTCAGTATACCATCTTGCATTGATGGCCTTAGCGGGAAATGAAGGGCGTATTCATCCCGAAGCCTGAAGTTATACTTCCGAAGGCTACTACCACTTTTCACCTCCGGGGCCTACGAAGGTTTTTGGCTGGCATGAAGCTCTGTGTAGCGCAGCGAAGATCTCTGCCCTCCCCTCACAGACTTCGGCCCTCAACGCCCATTCGAAGATAGCTAAGCGAGCTACTGCGTTCGGAGAAAGTTGAGGAAGGGTGACGTGAAACAAATCAAGTACCTCTGCCAAGAACTCCACTGCTGGAAGGCCCAAGCCAGCTTCGAAGAAGGCTTCGAATACGACTACTTCTCCGGGCCTTGGCGACGGGATAAGCTCCTTTCCAGGTTTGCGGATCATGACTCAGTACTAATCTTCCCTTCTACTTCGATCTCTAGGGATTCTCTTTTGCAGATAGAAGGTCCCAGTTGGAAAGATTGATCCAAGTACTTCGTTGATGGCGGGCAGAGACCTTGGTCACCAACATTTTGGGGATTTCCCCCTCCTGCCGCCATGGATGCCGTTGCGGGTGTTGGAGGCACTGTCGCCAACGCCGCAGCCGCTGCTGCTACGGCCGCCTGCTGACGAGCCAAGGCCGAAGGGGCTCCAGAACTCTGGTTTTCGCCATTGAAGCTACTGGGTTGCTTTGGAGGAAAAATGGAGGCTAGGGCTCAAAGGGCTCAAAGGGTGTTTGTTTGCAAGAGATCAGCGGAAAGGTAATCAGGAAAGTTCTAGGCCCTCTATTTATAGCCTAGACTTTACATTTTTACCGTTAGTCCATGCCGTTTCGCATTCCTGCCGTTACTATTCTCCGAAATTAACGCATTCTGCAGTTTCCGTTAGAAGAAGGAAGATAACGGCTATTTATTCTAAGTCTAAAGGGCTTTCGAACTTCCTGAGTCAGTTCTAAGATAGTTTGAAAGTAATTGTCTTAAGACTGACTCAGAGTTTTATATCTTCGTACATTTCAGAGATAAATAAAATCTAATAACCCCTACGCCTGGTTATTTTTTCTTCCGTATACTGCTCTCCTAACATTACAGGATAACGTGAAGAAGCGTATTCGAGGGGCTACTGTTGGGGGAAAATATCCCATCCTCAGGGTTATTGCCGTAACAGCACAAAGGCAGATAATGGATTCGAAGGTTTCCAGATATCCATCTTCGAAGATGTCCTGAGTCAAGCTCGAAGTACGAAGATAGGCATTGGTTTGGAGTATATCTTCGAACTAAGGCTTTTTGAGATCTTTATTGCCAGCTAAGATGGAAGACTTATCTTTTTTCTTATTAGATTAGTCTTTCACCATTTTAGCCCTATCAAGGTACCAAATAGTTTCCACTATGTCGGTTGTAATAGAGGGGTAAATAGGTCCTTTCCTTAATATTTGGGCCTATAAATACCCCCCATTTCACCCTGTAATAGGGACCGAATACAAGTATTCAATACACACATTCGAACTATTCTAAGTTGTTATCCTTTCGGAGGCTTAGAACAGTTCACTTTCGCAAACACTTCGTTTGTTAGTTTCTTTTCTACAGAAACCTGTTAGCGTAATCTTTTACGCCAACATAAAGCTTTCTGCAACTTGAAAACATGTCGAGGAACTTAGGGTTCTCAAAACCAGGGGGCTTCCTAACATAGACTTCCACCTCTATGTACCCTTCAGAAAAGCACTCTTGACTTCCATTTGAAAAACTTAAACCTTTAGAAGCAGCGATTGCCAAAAGTATGCGAATGGACTCAATATGGGCAACAGGGGCGAAAGTTTCCTCAAAATCAATACCCTCTTTCTAGCAAAAACCCTGGGAAACTAATTGAGCTTTGTTGCGCACACAACCCCATCTTCACCTTGCTTGTTCTTAAACACCCACTTGGTGCCTATGGGGTTGCATCTAGGTGGCAGCTCAACCAGTGTCCAACCCGATTGCGAACAAAGTTCTCAAGCTCTTCTTGCATGTCGTTTATCCAATTTGCATTAGAAAGAGCATGAGAAACATCTCTGGGCTCAAAGTGGCAACAAACACAGAGTCAGCAAAAACAGCGAGTGAGCCAATAGAAGAACGCAAGGACCTCGAAGTGAGATCACCGATAATGGGGGATTGGTCCCGATCTTCCGCTAGGTAAGGATAACTTGGATTGGTGGAGAATCTCGACGTTGACGATCCAAGGCTCCGGTCCGGCGGATCAAAACCTTGCAATTGCTACACCACTGTCCCCGTCGGTTACCAACCACGTAGGGCGCGATTAACCTCGCCACGAAGGCTAGTTCCTGCAAGTGAACCCAAGAACACAAGCAAGAAAAGGAAGATACAAGTCGAATGCCAAATCACAGATGAACTATGATGAGGAGAGGTTTCACAAACGCTGATGCAGTAGCCAATCGGTCCGGTGCAGGAGCGGGATCTAAACACACAAGTGTAGATGCAAACAAAGCAAAACCTAACCCTAATGGCGGCCGGCATGAGTATATAAGGTGTGGGCAGCCTGTAGGAGGCGCACACGACTCGGACTATGGGCGAACACAACCTCCAACTCAGTACAAGGTCCAACTTGGCCCAATTCCGTCACGCAGGACTGTGTCAGTCACACAGGACGACTCGAGACACCAAAGAGGCAAAACCAACGCCAAAAGATCCGTGTTCTCCTTAGCTTTCCAAAAAGTCCAAGAACGCGCCAATCGGACTTCGTATGAGGAAGTTACGCCCATTTTGGTGTATGGTGGTTGATGTAGTCCGGACCAGCGAATTCTTGACTTCAAATCATCCGTGCGACTCCGTCTTCAACTCCAACTCTCCTATTCCATCTCCCATGTTCATAAGCAACAAAATATCACTAGTATTCAGTAGCATCCCATCCAAACAAATATTAACATAGTGCTAAGGAAAGAATTAACCTCATGGTTCAAGCGACGGGCACGGGCGCGGGCGCGTGTGATTGGTCCCTGTAATTGAATTGTAGGTTGATGGTGCGTGTGTGTATCATGTTGGTGCATGTGTGTATCATGGTGGTGCAGGTGTGTATCATGTTGGTGCATGTGTGTCTCATGATGGTGCGTGTGTGTATCATGTGAAGTGATGTCCTCATCATCCTCCCCCTCTTGAATTGGAGTCGTCCTCGACTCAAGCTCATCGTCATCTCCCAAATAGGGCTTTAAATCTGAAATGTTAAATGTGGGGCTAACCCCAAAAGCTGCAGGCAACTCAAGTTTATATGCATTATCATTGATCTTATCAAGCACAAGGAAAGGACCATCAGCACGAGGCATCAATTTAGACTTTCTCAAATCAGGAAAATGATCCTCGCGCAAGTGCAACCAAACAAGATCACCCGGTTCAAATGTTATCTCTTTTCTACCCTTTCTACCATAAGCACGATATTTCTCATTCATTTTCTCTATGTTTGCTTTAGTAGTTTCATGCATCTTAAGCAATAATTCTGCACATATAGTAGCATCAAAATTCAATTTTTCAGATGGTGGCAATGGTAGCAAATCAATAGGAGCACGCGGATTAAAGCCATAGACCACTTGAAACGGACATACCTTAGTAGTGGAGTGTACTGACCTATTATATGCAAACTCAATATGAGGTAGACACTCTTCCCAGAGCTTCAAGTTGGTCTTCAAAACAGCCCTCAACATGGTGGACAATGTACGGTACGCTGCACGATTAGGAAGAGACGCTCCCGGGATCAAATCAATTTGGTGCTCGATGCCGCCTATCGGTGGCAGCCCGGGTGGTATCTCAGCAGGAAAAATATCATTAAACTCCTGCAAAAGGTCAGTGACTACAACAGGAATAGAGCTAGGAATGTTCGCAAGTGAAAACAGCACGTTCGTGCAAATCAAGCCATATATCATGGGAGTATCATCACAAATTTCAGCAAGGTCAGTTTTAGTTGCAAGCATGACACGTCCTTTCAGATTAATAACTTGTGATGAAGAAGGAGAAGCACCTTTATCTTTCTGTTGCCTCGAAAGCGTTTTAGCTACTTGCTGATTTTCAGAAGGTTGTTTGCTCGTTTGTGCGTCCTTAGCATGTTTTTCTTGTTCAAATTTCACAATTTCTGCAGGAGTCATAGGAAGCAATGTAACTTTCTTTTATTTATACATAACGTGTACTTATTGCTCCTACCATAGTGTGTAGCATCAGTATCATACTCCCAAGGTCTACCAAGTAACAGAGAACATGCTTGCATTGGTACTACATCAAAATCAGCAACTCCGAAGTATGTACCAATGGAAAATCTGATGTGAGCAGTTTGTGTTACCTTGATCTTCCCGCTATTGTTGAACCATTGCACGTGGTAAGGGTGTGGATGTGCACGTGTGGGAAGTTGAAGCTTAGTTACCATGTCGTGGCTCACCAAATTGTTGCAACTACCGCTGTCGATGATGACACGTACACGGCGGTCATTGACGATGAAGAAGGTCTGAAACAGATTGTTCCGTTGTGCCCGATCGTCCTGCTCCATGTGAGTGCTCAAAACACGTTGTACAATAAGTGCTTCATGGTCAGCAGAGGCATCCGGTGCCAAAATAGCGTCATCGTTGGATGTATCGTAATCTCCTGCAATGTTAGCAGCAAGTGCATATTCATCTTCAACATCACTAGCACTTATGTAGCCACCGTCTTCCGTAGCAATATAAGCCCGTTGACTAGGGCAGTCCTTCATAACGTGGCCGAATCCTTTGCATCGGTGACACTGGATTGCTGCAGAACGTGCAGTAGAGGCCGCCGAGGAGGTGGGCTTGGCTGGCGCCTTGGATGCTGCAGCTTTGGAGCTCTCGGCCTGGGCTATAGATGCAGAAGATGCTGATGTAGCCGCCGGTCAAGAAGGTGGTGGTGGTCGCTGCTGTCCACTTGAGTGTGAAGTGGCACCACCAATGTTTGTCCTCATGCTGCATTGTGGTTGTTGGCGACCCTGCAATTCTTTTTTTGCAAGTATAGCAAGGTGGAAAAGACGAGTGATAGTATTGTATTCTTTATAATTAATGATATCCTGAATTTCACGTCTTAAACCACCATAAAAACGGGCCATTTTATCCTCATTGTCCTCCTCAATTTCAGCACGCATGCAACCTATTTGCAACTCCTGATAATACTCCTCTACCGATTTATTTCCATGGTTTAGGCGCTGCAATTTTTTTCTCAAATCACGTTTATATGAAGGAGGAACCCATCTACCACGCATTTGCCGTTTTAACATACCCCAATTTTGTGGTTCATTGCCACCCTGAACTATTTCAGTCCACCAATGAAGGGCATATCCAGTGAAGTCACTAGTAGCTAAACGCACGTGGTGGGTAGCAGGAACCATGTGAGCATTAAATTTTTGTTCGACTGACATCTCCCAATCTAAATATGCATCTGGATCATAGGTGCCAGCAAAATGAGGTACTGAAAATTTTACCTTAGAGTAGGGATCATTGTTCCTGCGGTTGTCATTGTTACCTTGTGGATGGCGGTTGCGGTGGCCGCCCATACCTTGACGATTGAACTGAAAGCGATGACGTGCAACCTCATCAGGGTCAATGCCATTGTTCCCAGCATAGGATAGGTCGTCTTCATCCTCAACATGGTCGTCTTCCTCCTCAACATGGTCGTCATCGGCTTGTGCAGCAGGCAATCGTGTCTCCAGGGCAGTCATCCGGTCCCCTAGGTCAGCCACAGTATGTGCGATACGTTCGATGGAGTGTTGGGTCTGCCGCTGAGACTCCAGTAGAGCATGTCGTGAGACACAGTCATTAAAATCGGATGGAGGGGTAAAGTTGTTATCTGCCATGTTAGTGAAAAGACAAAACAACAAAGAATAATCCTATGGAAAGCAACTAGGTGGGGGTGGGGTGTGTGTGGTGGAAGCAATCCGTCAAGCGCCTTACCCACGATTGCAAGTGTTCTTACCACGCCGCAGTGAGGTAACCTGCCTACAGGTGATGAACCAAGTGGAGGGTGGTCGGCGATTGCAAGATGTGAACCTGTCTTGACCAAGAGAAGGTGTAGCTTGGAAGGCAAAGTAAGTAGCAAGGAATAGCGATAGTAATAACAGTTAAACCAAGTTCAATAAGTGTTCCCTAGTACTCGTCAAAGTTGCTGGCCTTAGTGCTCCTAAGGTGAAAATGCAAGCAATAGAGGGAAACTATGTGCCCAAAACTCAAGTGGAGGCAGAACAAGGTAGCAAACGACAGGACCGGTTCTCTTTTGCTTCGCTACTTCTCGTTTTTTTTGTTCTTCTCTTTTTTTTCAACAAGGATGACAAGAGATGCAACCACAAAAATTGGCACCTACAACTGAGGTGGGATGTGGTTCATAGAAATTCACAAGTTCGCTGAACGGCATGCAAAAACTTTGACCAATTTTTTTCTTTATCGTCCTGATTTTTTTCGGCTCCAAATTGGGTCATGAAGATGCTCAAAAAATTTCAGATTTTTCTGCCAAACGAGCGAAAAGTTATGTCTGTTTTACCGAAGGGGGGTCACAAGGACTGATGTGGAAAACCGAGTAGGAACCAAGTGGAAATTGACTAGGGTTGTGGAGGGGGGTTTCGGGTGGGGAGAAATTTTTGAGACACAAGACCAACTACTACTCAAATGACACAAAGGGGGATTAAACCAGCAACAAGACTCGACCAAGAACACAAACTCAACAAAGTTCAAAACTGAAATTAAAATCGCAAGGCACAAAGGGGTTTTCAGTGAGGATTTTTTTGTGAGGGTTTTCTCGACTCTAGGTAAAAACAAAAGAAGATCGAGATTACCTAACAGGAAATCTGAGCTCTGATACCAACTAATGGGGGATTGGTCCCGATCTTCCGCTAGGTAAGGATAACTTGGATTGGTGGAGAATCTCGACGTTGACGATCCAAGGCTCCGGTTCGGCGGATCAAAACCTTGCAATCGCTACACCACTGTCCCCGTCGGTTATCAACCACGCAGGGCGCGATTGACCTCGCCACGAAGGCTAGTTCCTGGCAAGCGAACCCAAGAACACAAGCAAGAACAGGAAGATACAAGTCGAATGCCAAATCACAGATGAACTATGATGAGGAGAGGTTTCACAAATGCTGATGCAGCAGCCAATCAGTCCAGTGCAGGAGCGGGATCTAAACACACAAGTGTAGATGCAAACAAAGCAAAACCTAACCCTAATGGTGTCCTTAGCATGTTTTTCTTGTTCAAATTTCACAATTTCAGCAGGAGTCATAGGAAGCAATGTAACTTTCTTTCCTTTATACATAAATGTGTACTTATTGCTCCTACCATGGTGTGTAGCATCAGTATCATACTCCCAAGGTCTACCAAGTAACAGAGAACATGCTTGCATTGGTACTACATCAAAATCAGCAACTCCGAAGTATGTACCAATGGAAAATCTGATGTGAGCAGTTTGTGTTACCTTGATCTTACCGCTATTGTTGAACCATTGCACGTGGTAAGGGTGTGGATGTGCACGTGTGCGAAGTTGAAGCTTAGTTACCATGTCGTGGCTCACCAAATTGTTGCAACTACCGCTGTCGATGATGACACGTACACGGCGGTCATTGACGATGAAGAAGGTCTGAAACAGATTGTTCCGTTGTGCCCGGTCGTCCTGCTCCATGTGAGTGCTCAAAACACGTTGTACAATAAGTGCTTCATGGTCGGCAGAGGCATCCGGTGCCAAAATAGCGTCATCGTCGGATGTATCGTAATCTCCTACAATGTTAGCAGCAAGTGCATATTCATCTTCAACATCACTAGCACTTACGTAGCCACCGTCTTCCGTAGCAATATAAGCCCGCTGACTAGGGCAGTCCTTCATAACGTGGTCGAATCCTTTGCATCGGTGACACTGGATTGCTGCAGAACGTGCAGTAGAGGCCGCCGAGGAGGTCGGCTTGGCTGGCGCCTTGGATGCTGCAGCTTTGGAGCTCTCAGCCTGGGCTATAGATGCAGAAGATGCTGATGTAGCCGCTGGTCGAGAAGGTGGTGGTGGTCGCTGTTGCTGTCCACTTGAGCGTGAAGTGGCACCACCAATGTTTGTCCTCATGCTGCATTGTGGTTGTTGGTGACCCTGCAATTCTTTTTCTGCAAGTATAGCAAGGTGGAAAAGACGAGTGATAGTATTGTATTCTTTATAATCAATGATATCCTGAATTTCACGTCTTAAACCACCATAAAAACGGGCCATTTATCCTCATTGTCCTCCTCAATTTCAGCACGCATGCAACCTATTTGCAACTCCTGATAATACTCCTCTACCGATTTATTTCCTTGGTTTAGGCGCTGCAATTTTTTCTCAAATCACGTTTATATGAAGGAGGAACCCATCTACCACGCATTTGCCGTTTTAACATACCCCAATTTTGTGGTTCATTGCCAACCTGAACTATTTCAGTCCACCAAAGAAGGGCATATCCAGTGAAGTCACTAGTAGCTAAATGCACGCGGTGGGTAGCAGGAACCATGTGAGCATTAAATTTTTGTTCGACTGACATCTCCCAATCTAAATATGCATCTGGATCATAGGTTCTAGCAAAATGAGGTGCTGAAAATTTTACCTTAGAGTAGGGATCATTGTTCCTGCGGTTGTCATTGTTACCTTATGGATGGCGGTTGCGGTGGCCGCCCATACCTTGACGATTGAATTGAAAGCGATGACGTGCAGCCTCGTCAGGGTCAATGCCATTGTTCCCAGCATAGGATAGGTCGTCTTCATCCTCAACATGGTCGTCTTCCTCCTCAACATGGTCGTCGTCGGCTTGTGCAGCAGGCAATCGTGTCTCCAGGGCAGTCATCTGGTCCCCTAGGTCAGCCACAGTATGTGCGATACGTTCGATGGAGTGTTGGGTCTGCCACTGAGACTCCAGTAGAGCACGTCGTGAGACACAGTCATTAAAATCGGATGGAGGGATACCGTTGTTATCTGCCATGTTAGTGAAAAGACAAAACAACAAAGAATAATCCTTATGGAAAGCAACTAGGTGGGGGTGGGGGTGTGTGGTGGAAGCAATCCGTCAAGCGCCTTACCCACGCTTGCAAGTGTTCTTACCACACCGCAGTGACACTACTAGAAAACCCACTTGTAGCTACGCCATAGTAGTAACGCCATGTAAAAGCATCTCTACAACCACATATAAAGATGCTTGTTGACATGATTTTGAAAGCATGTTAGATTGTTACGATAGTAGACACGCTTATACTATTACGAATCATACGAAGACATTTTTGACACGCTATTGAAGTCATCTCAAAATGACACGACGTTAGACACGATTTAAAGCGTCATTATCACACAGAGACGTTGTAAAGTGTATCAAACATTTGTTTATGGCTAGGTATAGATGCTTTCTAACTTGATTAGAAAAGCGTATTGAATTGATACAAAGTTTAACATGCTGTCATTCCGCGAATAGCATGTAGATTAGTCGTAAATCGTATCAAATAACCATCAATAGAAAATGACACGGACATAAACACGCTTTGAAGTGTCATTATCCTCTTAACACATTTTAAAGCATATCAAACAATTGTTTGTAATCACGCCTGACTCTTTAGTCCCACCTCGCTAGTTTGAAGCAGTGTTAGTGGTGGGCTGCCTATAAAACCCAAGGCGAGGGACACACCTTAGCAGCACAAATCTAATGCGTTTTGCATTAGTATTATGTAAAGAAATAAAATTATGTTTGAAGTTTGATACACATATTAAGTAATGATTTATTTTATGGTTATTTTCTATAGATAACCATGTTGATTTCAGATATCCGGATAAGATTTTTTCAGATTTGGACGGAAACTATCTGATTCATTTTAATCCCTAGCCACGTCACGTGCCACATCATCTGCCACGTCACATTCCACACTCTACAAATTCATATCTATACATATTACTGCGCAATAAGGCGTCCTTATAAAACACATCTATATTATTAGACATGATTTGTATATGTATCTATAAATTGTATCTACATTTATTAACGTGAATGAAATATCACAATACTACATAACTACACCACTACAGACGTTTTATACATGTGTCTACTAAATCGTATCTAACTTATAGATATGCAAATAACATGTTTATAGACTGTCTCTTTCTTTCATAGCAACGCATAAATAATTCATCTCTACAAGGTCTGACGCGGTACGTACGAAGACGCTTCTAACATGCTTTATGAACGCGTGTCTATATTGACATAGAGATGAAATAAAGCATGTCTACACCCTAATTCTGGCGTAGCTACAGGGGGAGTTTTCTAGTAGTGTGAGGTAACCGGCCTACAGGTGATGAACCAAGTGAAGGGTGGTGGGCGATTGCAAGATGTGAACCTGTCTTGACCAAGAGAAGATGTAGCTTGGAAGGCAAAGTAAGTAGCAAGGATAGCGATAGTAATAACAGTTAAACCAAGTTCAATAAGTGTTCCCTAGTACTCGTCAAAGTTGCTGGCCTTAGTGCTCCAAGGTGAAAATTCAAGCAATAGAGGGAAACTATGTGCCCAAAACTCAAGTGGAGGCAGAACAATGTAGCAAATGACAGTACCGGTTCTCTTTTGCTTCGCTACTTCTCGTTTTTTTGTTCTTCTCTTTTTTTTCAACAAGGATGACAAGAGATGCAACCACAAAAATTGGCACCTACAACTGAGGTGGGATGTGGTTCATAGAAATTAAACAAGTTCGCTGACCGGCGTGCAAAACTTTGACCAATTTTTTTCTTTATCTTCCTAATTTTTTTCGGCTCCAAATTGGGTCATGAAGATGCTCAAAAAATTTCAGATTTTTCTGCCAAATGAGCGAAAAGTTATGCCTGTTTTACCGAAGGGGGGTCACAAGGACTCGATGTGGAAAACCGAGTAGGAACAAGTGGAAACTGACTAGGGTTGTGGAGGGGGGTTTCGGGGTGGGGGGAAATTTTTGAGACACAAGACCAACTACTACTCAAATGACACAAAGGAGGGATTAAACCAGCAACAAGACTCGACCAAGAACACAAACTCAACAAAGTTCAAAACTAAAATTAAAATCGCAAGGCACAAAGGGGTTTTCGGTGGGGATTTTTTTGTGAGGGTTTTCTGGACTCTAGGTAAAACAAAAGAAGATCGAGATTACCTAACGGGAATATGAGCTCTGATACCAACTAATGGGGGATTGGTCCCGATCTTCCGCTAGGTAAGGATAACTTGGATTGGTGGAGAATCTCGACGTTGACGATCCAAGGCTCCGGTCCGGCGGATCAAAACCTTGCAATCGCTACACCACTGTCCCCATCGGTTATCAACCACACAGGGCC
Source organism: Zizania palustris (assembly GCA_019279435.1). Lineage (NCBI taxonomy): Eukaryota > Viridiplantae > Streptophyta > Magnoliopsida > Poales > Poaceae > Zizania > Zizania palustris. The sequence goes on from JAAALK010000288.1 coordinate 56,577,914, forward strand.
GCGATTGACCTCGCCACGAAGGCTAGTTCCTGCAAGCGAACCCAAGAACACAAGCAAGAACAGGAAGATACAAGTCGAATGCCAAATCACAGATGAACTATGATGATGAGAGGTTTCACAAACGCTGATGCAGTAGCCAATCAGTTCGGTGCAGGAGCGGGATCTAAACACACAAGTGTAACCCTAATGGCATCCTTAGCATGTTTTTCTTGTTCAAATTTCACAATTTCAGCAGGAGTCATAGGAAGCAATGTAACTTTCTTTCCTTTATACATAAATGTGTACTTATTGCTCCTACCATGGTGTGTAGCATCAGTATCATACTCCCAAGGTCTACCAAGTAACAGAGAACATGCTTGCATTGGTACTACATCAAAATCAGCAACTCCGAAGTATGTACCAATGGAAAATCTGATGTGAGCAGTTTGTGTTACCTTGATCTTACCGCTATTGTTGAACCATTGCACATGGTAAGGGTGTGGATGTGCACGTGTGCGAAGTTGAAGCTTAGTTACCATGTCGTGGCTCACCAAATTGTTGCAACTACTGCTGTCGATGATGACACGTACACGGCGGTCATTGACGATGAAGAAGGTCTGAAACAGATTGTTCCGTTGTGCCCGGTCGTCCTGCTCCATGTGAGTGCTCAAAACACGTTGTACAATAAGTGCTTCATGGTCGGCAGAGGCATCCGGTGCCAAAATAGCGTCATCGTCGGATGTATCGTAATCTCCTACAATGTTAGCAGCAAGTGCATATTCATCTTCAACATCACTAGCACTTACGTAGCCACCGTCTTCTGTAGCAATATAAGCCCGCTGACTAGGGCAGTCCTTCATAACGTGGCCGAATCCTTTGCATCGGTGACACTGGATTGCTGCAGAACGTGCAGTAGAGGCCGCCGAGGAGGTGGGCTTGGCTGGCGCCTTGGATGCTGCAGCTTTGGAGCTCTCAGCCTGGGCTATAGATGCAGAAGATGCTGATGTAGCCGCCGGTCGAGAAGGTGGTGGTGGTCGCTGTTGCTGTCCACTTGAGCGTGAAGTGGCACCACCAATGTTTGTCCTCATGCTGCATTGTGGTTGTTGGCGACCCTGCAATTCTTTTTCTGCAAGTATAGCAAGGTGGAAAAGACGAGTGATAGTATTGTATTCTTTATAATCAATGATATCCTGAATTTCACGTCTTAAACCACCATAAAAACGGGCCATTTTATCCTCATTGTCCTCCTCAATTTCAGCACGCATGCAACCTATTTGCAACTCCTGATAATACTCCTCTACCGATTTATTTCCTTGGTTTAGGCGCTGTAATTTTTTCTCAAATCACGTTTATATGAAGGAGGAACCCATCTACCACGCATTTGCCATTTTAACATACCCCAATTTTGTGGTTCATTGCCAACCTGAACTATTTCAGTCCACCAAAGAAGGGCATATCCAGTGAAGTCACTAGTAGTTAAACGCACGCGGTGGGTAGCAGGAACCATGTGAGCATTAAATTTTTGTTCGACTGACATCTCCCAATCTAAATATGCATCTAGATCATAGGTGCTAGCAAAATGAGGTACTGAAAATTTTACCTTAGAGTAGGGATCATTGTTCCTGCGGTTGTCATTGTTACCTTATGGATGGCGGTTGCGGTGGCCGCCCATACCTTGACGATTGAACTGAAAGCGATGGCGTGCAGCCTCGTCAGGGTCAATGCCATTGTTCCCAGCATAGGATAGGTCGTCTTCATCCTCAACATGGTCGTCTTCCTCCTCAACATGGTCGTCGTCGGCTTGTGCAGCAGGCAATCGTGTCTCCAGGGCAGTCATCTGGTCCCCTAGGTCAGCCACAGTATGTGCGAGACGTTTGATGGAGTGTTGGGTCTACCGTTGAGACTCCAGTAGAGCACGTCGTGAGACACAGTCATGCAAATCGGATGGAGGGGTACCGTTGTTATCTGCCATGTTAGTGAAAAGACAAAACAACAAAGAATAATCCTTATGGAAAGCAACTAGGTGGGGGTGGGGGGTGTGTGGTGGAAGCAATCCGTCAAGCGCCTTACCACGCTTGCAAGTGTTCTTACCACGTCGCAGTGAGGTAACCGGCCTACAGGTGATGAACCAAGTGAAGGGTGGTGGGCGATTGCAAGATGTGAACCTGTCTTGACCAAGAGAAGGTGTAGCTTGGAAGGCAAAGTAAGTAGCAAGGAATAGCGATAGTAATAACAGTTAAACCAAGTTCAATAAGTGTTCCCTAGTACTCATCAAAGTTGTTGGCCTTAGTGCTCCCAAGGTGAAAATTCAAGCAATAGAGGGAAACTATGTGCCCAAAACTCAAGTGGAGGCAGAACAAGGTAGCAAACGACAGGACCGGTTCTCTTTTGCTTCGCTACTTCTCGTTTTTTTGTTCTTCTCTTTTTTTTTCAACAAGGATGACAAGAGATGCAACCACAAAAATTGGCACCTACAACTGAGGTGGGATGTGGTTCATAGAAATTAAACAAGTTCGCTGACCGGCGTGCAAAAACTTTGACAAATTTTTTTCTTTATCTTCCTGATTTTTTTCGGCTCCAAATTGGGTCATGAAGATGCTCAAAAAATTTCAGATTTTTCTGCCAAATGAGCGAAAAGTTATGCCTGTTTTACCGAAGGGGGGTCACAAGGACTCGATGTGGAAAACCGAGTAGGAACCAAGTGGAAACTGACTAGGGTTGTGGAGGGGGGTTTCGGGTGGGGGGAAATTTTTGAGACACAAGACCAACTACTACTCAAATGACACAAAGGGGGGATTAAACCAGCAACAAGACTCAACCAAGAACACAAACTCAACAAAGTTCAAAACTGAAATTAAAATCGCAAGGCACAAAGGGGTTTTCGGTGGGGATTTTTTTGTGAGGGTTTTCTGGACTCTAGGTAAAAACAAAAGAAGATTGAGATTACCTAACGGGAAATCTGAGCTCTGATACCAACTAATGGGGGATTGGTCCCGATCTTCCGCTAGGTAAGGATAACTTGGATTGGTGGAGAATCTCGACGTTGACGATCCAAGGCTCCGGTCCGGCGGATCAAAACCTTGCAATCGCTACACCACTGTCCCCGTCGGTTATCAACCACGCAGGGCGCGATTGACCTCGCCACGAATGCTAGTTCCTGCAAGCGAACCCAAGAACACAAGCAAGAATAGGAAGATACAAGTCGAATGCCAAATCACAGATGAACTATGATGAGGAGAGGTTTCACAAATGCTGATGCAGTAGCCAATCGGTCCGGTGCAGGAGCGGGATCTAAACACACAAGTGTAGATGCAAACAAAGCAAAACCTAACCCTAATGGCGGCTGGCGTGAGTATATAAGGTGTGTGCAGCCTGTAGGAGGCGCACACGACTCGAACTATGGGCCAACACAGCCTCCAACTTAGTACAAGGTCCAACTCGGCCCAATTCCGTCACGCAGGACTGTGTCAGTCACACAGGACGACTCGAGACTCCAAAAGAGGCGAAGCCAACGCCAAAAGATCCGTGTTCTCCTTAGCTTTCAAAAAGTCCAAGAACGCGCCAATCGGACTTCGTATGAGGAAGTTACGCCCATTTTGGTGCATCGTGGTTGATGTAGTCCGGACCAGCGAATTCTTGACTTCAAATCATCCGTGCGACTCCGTCTTCAACTCCAACTCTCCTATTCCATCTCCCATGTTCCTAAGCAACAAATATCACTAGTATTCAATAGCATCCCATCCAAACAAATATTAACATAGTTGCTAAGGAAAGAATTAAACTCATGGTTCAAGCGACGGGCACGGGCGCGTGTGATTGGTCCCTGTAATTGAATTGTAGGTTGATGGTGCATGTGTGTATCATGATGGTGCATGTGTGTATCATGGTGGTGCAGGTGTGTATCATGTTGGTGCATGTGTGTATCATGGTGGTGCATGTGTGTATCATGTGAAGTGATGTCCTCATCAACCGATGATGAGCTCTGAGGGGTGATCACGCTGAACTTCTCGGGATCCTAGGTGATCAGAGGTCACCTCACCAGAGTCAGTAGCTGGTACCTCTGGACTTGACTGAGGGGGCTTGATCGAAGTGGAAGAAGTGATCAGAGGTCTGCCCTCATCCTCAGTCGAACTCTCAAGACCTTGATCACTACAGAAGCTGACAAACTGAGAGTTTCTGAACTCAGAGCCATTGTCAGAGCGAATTGCTCGCATCTGACCATTGTTCTCGTTTTCAGCTTCAAAATCAGGTCATGAACAAACTGGAAAACCTCATCCTTAGACTCCAGAAAGAAAACCCACGAGAATCGAGAAAAATCATCAACTATCACAAGAGCGTACCACTTCCCACTAACTGAGCGTACCTGAGCTGGACCAACAGTATCCATGTGTAATAGCTCTCCCGGGTACGAAGTCATCACCTGAGTCACAGGTGTGTGAGAAGCGGTAACCATTTTCCCATGACGACAGGGATGGCAAACTAGATCCTTCTCCATCTTAAGCTTGGGCAATCCTCAGATAAGGTCCATAGAGCTCAATCTGACTAGCAGATCAAAGCTCAAATGACCTAACCTCCTATGCCATCTCCAGAGCTCAGAGGAGGATCCAACAATCAAACAACGAGAAGGGCCAAAAGAACTAGAGAAATCAATCCGAAAAACCTTACCGAAGGATAAGATCTGGCAAACCAAAGATCCTCTAGAATCAACAACAGAAGACATGCCCTTCTTAAAACGAACCTCTAAACCATCCTCAAGAAGTTGCGAAATAGAGACCAAATTAAAACTCAAGTTTCCAACCAAAGCAACATTCTTTAAAGAGAAATGATCAGAGATTCGAATTGAGCCAATGCCGTGTACCTTCCCTTGACCACTGTTCCCGAAAGTGATGTACGTACTCCTCGGAGCTCGGGGAAATGAGGCTAAAGAACCATCTGCGATGTCCTGTCATGTGGTGAGAGCATCCTAAATCCATGATCCACACGTCCTCTAGTGCTCGAACCTGCACGATCAGTGGTCATAAGTGGGAGAAAATGGTTCAACAGCAGGTTTAGCAAAGGAGCTAAACCAGTGTCAAGCCATCTTCTCAAAAGAAGGAAAGCAGAAGGAATCATAAGGGTCTGGACCAAAACACGGCTCAAAGTGCGATCCTCTGTTCTGCCTAAAGTCTTGGTCGTGAGTTCCAAAGCCGTATCCAGAATGACCAGGAGCTCTACCGGAGCAAAAACCACCCTCTGGAGCACGGGCACGAAAGCCGTCTCCTCTACAACCACCTACACGATGCAGCCTGGCCTCTAGCCTCTCTTCACGTCGAGGGACTCTCTATCTACTACCCTACTGGTAGAACTGCTCCTGCCCACCTCTAGCTCTCTCTGCTCTCTCAACCCGCTTCCTCCTGAAGCAAAACTCCTCATGATGCCCATCTCTCTCACATAACTCATAGTGATAGGTAGGATTCTTGGGATGTGGTTGAGGCTTGGGGTTCTTGGGCTTGGTGGTGTTTGGTGTAGACTCTTTAGTGTGAGAGGGTCCACGTAGAGAGTCAAGAGAAGTGTGGAGATGCTTGGGCTTTGGGATCTAGACAGACTTCTTGGGTGGAGCTTTAGGTTGTTCTTGGAACACTCCATCCTTGGGCTGGCAAGCCTGGAAAGACTCAGTGGAGTGAGTCTTGGGATATCTGGAACTCTTGAACTGCTGGATCATCATGCCGTGCTGTGGCTCTCTGGAACTCACCCAACTTAGGATTTGATGGAGGTACGAGTTCTCATTCTGAGCATCAGCTAACTCCTCTCTCAAGGAAGCTAGCACCTCCACCTGAGACAAGGAGATCTCACACTCTCTATCAACTTGGACAGACTTCTCAGCTTTTAGCTTGATCAGTTCCAATCTCAGGGACAAGAAGTTCTCACAAACAATGAGTGGAACTGACAATGTCTCAAGCTTTAGCTTAGTCTGCTCTAGCTTATCTCTGACTCTCGCTAACTCGCCCAACTGCTCATCACTCTTGGCTCTCAGCTCAGCTAAACTAGCTAGATGGGATGGGCAGTCTACACAGGGCACGACGATAGTGGCATGAGCATATTTTAGCTCCAGCTGAGCGCTCTCAAGCTCAGTGTTGGGGGAAAATATTCCATCCTCAGGGTTATTGCAGTAACAACACAAAGGCAGATAATGGATTCGAAGGTTTAGGACATGCATCTTCGGAGATGCCTTGAGTCAAGCTCGAAGTATGAAGATGGACCTTAGTTCGGAGTATATCTTCGAACATAGACTCTTTTGAGATCTTTTCTGCCAGCTAAGATGGAAGGCTTATCTTCTTTCTCATTAGATTAGTCTTTTACCATTTTAGCCCTATTAAGGGTGCCGAATAGTTTCCACTATGTCGGTTGTAACAGAGGGGTAAAAGGGTCTTTTCCTTAATGTTTGGGCCTATAAATACCCCCAATTTCACCCTGAAATAGGGACCGAATACAAGTTATTCAATACACACATTCGAACTATTCAAAGTTATTATCCTTTCGGAGGCTTAGAACAGTTCACTTCACAAACACTTCGTTTGTTAGTTTCTATTCTTCAGAAACCTGTTAGCGTAATCTTTTACGCCAACAGTTGGTGCCGTCCATAGGGAACTTAGTCCAAGAAACTTCGTTCTCTAGCAACTTCTTACATCATGCCTCCTAAGCGGAGCGCAACTCGTAACCCTGTTCGGAGGTCTCCTCGGACCTCCGGAGGTGCACCTTCTGACACTGTTGAGGTTGGAGGACCTTCGACGTTTCCTCCACCTCAAACTCCGGAAGGAGTTCCCATTCCTCGAGTATACGGAGTTCCTCCACCAACTCCATCTATACTTCGACCACCCGGAGTTCCTCTTCCACCTCAAGTTCCACTCCGAAGTGATCCTCTCAGTTCTCAAGACCCGGAAGATCCTTCTGGAGGAGATGAAGACAATCTTGGTGATATGGCCGCTCAAATGGCCAGTCTCCAAGCCGAAGTAGCGAGATGGTGGCAAGAAGCTGCAAATAGGCTTCACTCTCAAGCCATCCCGGTTATTCCTGAAGTGCCTGAAGACGACGAACCCATCTATCCCGAAGCCCCGGAGAATGCCTCTTTTGATACTGAATCTACGCTGCATCCTGAACTACAAAAGGTCCGCTTCAATCCGAAGTTTAAGACTTCGAAGCTTTGCAAGTATGCCGGAGATGAGGACCCTAGAGAATTTTTCCGTTCTTATGCTCTAGAAATTGAAGCTAGTGGAGGAGTGCGGGACACCATGGCAAAATGCTTCCCCTTAGCTCTTCAAGGAGTGGCATTAAGGTGGTTCTGGTCTTTGAAGCCAGGATCAATTAATTCATGGGGGCAGCTGAAGAAGAAGTTCATAAGCAATTTTCAAGGCACCTTCGTGCCTCCAATGTCGACGGGAAGTCTTTTCCAGGTCAAGCAACTCCCTAGAGAGACATTGAGGCAATATTTCAAGCGCTTTGCTCATACGAAGTCGCAGATCCGAGGGTTGACTACATCTTCGGTAGTTGATGCAGCTCAGGAAGGTGTCATTCATCAAGGCCTCCTTGATAAGCTTCACCGGAAAATCATATCTTCTGTTTCCCAGTTGATGTCATACTTTGAAGAATATGCGAGGTCGGAAGAAGGTTGGCTTTGAAGAACTGCAGCTACTCCGTCCATACTGCAGGAAGTAAAAGTGGAAGTAAAAACTTCGGCATAGCCACGGGAACCAGTCTTCGAAGTTCAGCATGATAGGAGAAGGGGGCAAAAGCATCTCCGTTCTGAAGTCCTGAACATTGCACCCCCACAAAAGTTCACCCAGAGAGCTCCACAACCTTCGGGAAACAAGGTCAGCGGTTGGAGGCCGCCATGGAAAATGGCTGGCAAAGGCCAGACCCTTTTCTGCTGTATTCATGGTGAAAACCAAAGACACGCAACTAATACTTGCAAGGCTATACTTACTCTGAGAGGAGAGTATCTAGAAAGAACTTTGGGTCGAGGTACTACTGACCGAGTTCTAGCTGAAGTGCGCCCGGAGCCTGTCCACGCTGTGGCGCGGATAGAAAACTTCGAAGCTGCAAGACGCCCTCCGGTGGCCAATGTTATGCCACCTCCGAAGCAACAAGAAGGGCATGACCGAGGAAAAAGAGTAGTCCTCCCCATCTCCGGAGGAGGTACCCTCGGAAGCATGTCAAAAAAGCAGAGAAGAGAGTATGTCAGAGAAGTGGGCCACATTGGAACTTCGTCATCTGCAGCTGCTATGCTGGAATGGTCCCATGTACCAATATCTTTTTCTGCAGAGGATGCAGCTGGCATTAAATTCCCACATGCAGACCCACTTGTCATTACTGCTGACATTGTAGGAACTGAGGTTCGAAGGGTGTTAATTGACGGAGGCAGTTCAGCGGATATTATTTTTATTCAAGCCTTCGATCAATTGTGCATCTCCAGAAAACACTTTCTTCCAGCGGCTCGTCCTTTGCAAGGCTTCGTAGGACCTCCGCTTGATGCACTCGGCTAGATAGGCCTAGAAGTTACCTTCGGAGAAGGATTGTTAGCCAGGACAGAGGAAGTAATCTTCGACGATGTAGATGCTCCATATGCCTACAACGTCATCTTCGGGAGAGGCATGTTAAACCAGTTCGGAGCTGTGGCACATCACAATTACTTGTGCATGAAGATGCCCACACAAGCAGGAGTGCTTACTGCCTTCGGAGATCAAGCTACCGCCCGAAGAGCGGAATATGGCCATGGCCCCCCTCTTGATCCAAGACAAGTGAATAATGTGCAAGATAATCAAGAAAATTTTTCAGCTCCTTCTGAATCTTCGAAGAAATCCTTCTCAAGACCAAGTCCTGAAGGAGAGATCGCAACGAAGATTATTGTTACAGATGGTAAAGAATATGCATTTCAATTTGGTAAAGATTTACCTCCAGAAGTTGCAACCTCCTTGGAAAAAGTGGTAAAAGAAAATTTAGATGTCTTCGCTTGGTCTGACGAAGACATCACCGGAGTCGATCGGGATATCATTGAACATAGTTTGCTTGTAAACCCGAAGGCCCGGCCTGTTCGGCAAGGACTCCGAAAAATGTCTGCAGAAAGAGCTGTTCTAGCAAAAGACGAAGTTGAAAAATTGTTGAAGGCTGGGATCATCAGAGAAGTGGCTCACACAGAATGGTTAGCCAACCCAGTTTTCGTCAAAAAGAAATCCACTAGAAAGTGGCGCATGTGCATTGATTTCACATCTTTGAATAAAGCATGCCCTCATGACCCCTACCCCATGCCCCGAATTGATCAACTAGTCGACTCCACTGCAGGTTCGGAGTTATTAAGCTTCCATGACGCGTATTGTTATCATCAAATATGGTTGAAGCGCAAAGATGAGATCAAGACAAGCTTCGTAACTCCCTCGGGAGTCTTTTGTTATGTAAGAATGCCTTTTGGCTTAAGAAATGTCGGGGCTACTTTTTCAAGGTTAGTTGCTAAGGCTCTAGGTCATCAATTAGGTCGTAATGTGGAGGCCTGTATGGATAATATTGTAATAAAGAGTGCTTTAAAGCACCAACATAGCCTAGACTTAGCAGAAACATTTAATAGCCTTTGGGCATGTGGGATCCGTCTTAACCCCGAAAAATGTATCTTCGGGGCTAAGGCTGGGAAGTTGTTAGGGTATTTAGTTTCAAGCAGGGGGATTGAAGCTAGCCCTACTCAAATAACTGCGCTAGAAAAGATGGCTCCTCCGGAAAATTTAAAGCAAGTGCAAAAGCTGACTGGACGTCTGGCAGCACTTAGCAGGTTTTTAACAAGGTCTGCGGAGAGAAGCTTGCCTATATTTAAAGCATTGAAAGGGTCCGAAGATTTTGCATAGACACCAGAGTGTCAGAAAAGCTTCAAAGATATTAAAGAGTATCTCAGTAATCTCGCTACACTCACGGTGCCTACTACGGACGAAACCCTACTCCTTTACCTTGCAGCTACAGGTTCTGCTGTCAGTGCAGTCCTTGTCCGAGAAATGGATTTTAATGGGAAGTTGGTGCGAAATCATGTTTATTTTGTGTCCGAAGCATTATCAGGAGAGAAGACAAGGTATTCCGAACTCGAAAAGTTCGTTTATGCTCTGATAATGGCTTCGAGGAAATTAAGACAGAAATTTTTGGCTCACAATGTAATTGTACCAACTTCGTATCCTTTGGGAGATATGCTCCGAAGTAAAGACTCCACTGGAAGAATTGGAAAGTGGGCAGTCGAACTAGCACCCTTCGGCATATCTTTTCTGGCAAGGACAGCAATCGAATGGAGCACCGAACGGAGCTCAAAGGTGGATCACTTCGCAGCACCGAACCGGAGATTGAAGAAGAAAGACAAGCTTCGCTAGATTTATCAGAAGAAACAATACTTCGAGCTGTGGCCAATTTATCAAAGTATCACCAGCAGACGAAGGCTTGGTTTGACCCGAAGGTTAAGATCAATGAGCTTAGACCGGGTCATCTTGTTCTGCGAAGCATTATAGCGCCAGGGAAATTAGGAAATAAATGGGAAGGTCCATACTTAATTGTTCGTTCAGGACGCCCTGGCTCTTTTAAATTAGCTAATTTAGAAGGTGAAGAATTGCACATACTTGGCATGCGGAGCACCTAAAATGATACTTCGTATAAGGGCTCCTTGTAAACCACTTGTAATCATCTTCTGAATTAATAAAGCATATGGTTCAGATAGTGCCTTCCCCTCATAAACCTCCAGCTTCCGAGTGGACGCACTGGAACCGCGGGGTTGACCGAGAGGGAAGTGTCATAAAGCTGAATCATATTTTCGGACTTCGAATCATTAGTTCAAAGTTTCCGACGTGGGGGCTGACATAATCCGGAGTCCAAGCCACCGGCTTGTAGGCATCCGTAAAAGAGCCCAAAACCACATCATACGGAGTCCAAGCCATCGGCTGGTAGACATCCGTAAAAAGAGTCGAAGGTGACCAAAATATGCGAAGCCCAAGCCACTGGCTTGTAGGTATCCGTAAAAGAGTCGAAGGCGACCAAAATATGCGGAGCCCAAGTCGTTGGCTTGTAGGTATCCGTAAAAAGAGTCCAAAGAGACCACTGCGAACTCCGAACCACTGGTTTGACAGAGTTCGCAAAAAAGAGCCGAAGGTGGCCAAAACAAAACAGAGTTTGAGCCATGAGCTTCGAATGTCTGTTAACATAGTCCAAAGTGACAAATTATCTAAGGCACTAAAGTGTCCTGAAAGTTATCTCAAGTGATTTCTTTCAAAAAACAAAGGGTACTAAGTTGCCATTCTTTAGACTACAAATAGTCGAAGACATTTTATAAGATTTTAAAAGATCTTTAAATTGCAGAGGGGCTCTGAATCCCAAAAAATTGTACTTCGAACTTTTTCTTTGCGCATAACCATCTTTGAATACAGTTCGAAGTTGCTTATACCCAAAGAGGGGCTAGTAAATAGGGAGACAATTTTAAATCGATATTTATTATTCAAACGAATATGATTACAGTTTACATCATGAAAAATTGGTATCTATACCAAGAAGGAATCGAAGACCTCTTTGATCTCTAGAGCTAGGGTTGGAACGACTAGTTCCAGTGCCGGGAGTTCTAACAACTTTACGTTTAACTCTCTTGCCTCCCTTCGAAGCTCTAAAGTCCTTCTGTTCTTGCTGAAGTTCGGCCCAAGTTCGAAGCCGTTCGGGGCTCCTTTCCCAGCTTCCAAGTTCTTCAGGCTTTTTACTTCGAGCTTCATCTTCGTCTTCGGACCATATAACGTCTTCAGAAGACGAAGTTTCCAAGTTAACCTCTTTTTCTTCCTCTTTAATATAAGATAGTATATCTTTGCTTACTTCGGACGTAATTGCACCGGAGCTATCTCGAGGAACTAAAAATTGAGGGCGCTTGTAAACTTTTAAAAGATCGAAGGTAGCCCATAATGAACGAAGTTCGTCGTTAATATCTAAAACTTCGACATCTTCCATATGAGGCAAAGCCTAAAAACACGATAAACAAATTTTCATTCATAATGTACATAAGCGTAAAGCTTTACATAGTCAAAGATCCTAAGACATATCTAAACCTACGGGTTCGGAGGAGGCTGACTGCTCGAAGCTTGGGTCCGAGGCTACTTCTGGCGTTGTCCTTCGTCAATCCAGGCCTTGATCGCAAAGCGACCTTCGGCTCTCCATGAAGTTTGGAAGGCTTGCCAGGCAGCGGCCACACCTTCGGAAGGAGTCAGAAGCTGCTCGTTGTCGAAGGTAATTGGGCCCTCTCCTGCGCCCAGAGTTATCGATCGGCCCAGATCCTCGTAGTAACGAAGTAGGCCAACAACAGCCACTTGCCCAGAGAGTTCTCCGTAGCGAATGCCTGCTGTCTTCATCTGCTTCGCCACTCCTTGAATCCTTTTCAATCGGCGCAGAAGGGAAATGTTGTCATCAGAAGGAAGCGTCCCGGTAGTACCGAAGTACTCCAAGACGCCTAGCAGTTGATCCATAACCTCCGCAGCTACCTTCTCGGACTTCAGCTTATCTTCGATCAGCGTGTCCTTCGCCGAAGTTAGCTCTTCCAGAACTTCGGAAAGTCTAGCAGCCTCTGTAGTTAAGGAATTCTTTTGATTCAAAAGCTGGCTAGCTTCCTCTCGAAGCCTAACAAGCTCGGTCCCCGCAGTAGCGTGCTCCGCCCGCATTCTTTCAACTTCTGCTCGAAGCACAATTCTTTCTGCTTCGAGCTCCTTGTTTGCAGCCTCCAAGCCTTGTCTGGCCCTGCGCTCCGTTGACACCATGCTGTCCATATGAACCACTCGGCCTTCGGAGATAGTGAGATTCCGTTGAAGAGTTCTGTTTTCCTCTCGAAGGCGAGCGATTTCTCGTTCATTTGATATATTCGCAGCTCGGGCCAAGACTGTTTGCTGCGAAAAGATAAAACCAAGGTAAGAAATTATTTGTATGTAAATTTGATGTTATTTCACAGATGCTTCGTACCTGGTAGGCTGCACGTTCCATGGCAGTGTTAAGCTCCGAGCTCTCCGCCTCACTCAGGATGGCCACCAAGTTCGTCTCCCCAATGTCGCGACTAGCTCGATCCAAAGGCTCGAGCAAAGTCCGAAGACCCGTTCTTCGCTCTAAGAAAGGAGCTAGAAGGGGGAGCATACTTAAAGCTTGCTGGTCATCTTCGTTTGACGAAGGCCTGGAGTGTTGAGCTGTAGTTTTTGGAGCCTCCGGAGACTGGCCCCCCTCGGTAGATTGGCTCTCGTCTGTTGACTCAGATGGAGTTGATCCGGAGCTCGCAGCACTGAGGGGGTGCATTTTTCCTTTGCCTTTTCTAGGCCCCATCTGAGTGGCTCTTGGGATTGGCTCCGAAGCTGTCGAAGGTCCAGGAACTATATCTTCAGGACGGACCTCTTCCAGAGAAGTGGACTCTGTAAAAACAAAGGTATTATACATTGTATCATTTCACAAAAAAAATAGAAAAATTATTCGAAGTTTACCTTTGACATTCTGGCGGTGGGTGAGCATTGGACTGCTTGGCGGATCGAAGGTGAGATCTTCGTCCGAATCAAGCGTCAAGTCTTCGACTGCAGGAACATTTCCTGAACAGTCCTTGTTGTTTCATCTGGAATCGAAGCCATAGTGACTTCAACTCCACTTTCATCCACAAGAACTTCGTCCTGAGGTAAATCTTCTTGAACTGCCGAAGTCCTTGTTTGCTCAAGGTTCTCTTGAGACTCCGGCACGTTCGCAGGTTCTTCAACTTGTGCAGTTCCTTGAGCTGCATCTTCGTCAATCAACCTCACAAGTAACCTGCCTTCCTCCTCCTGGGAATCGAAAACTGAAGCCCTTGGGCTCGAAGGTGCAGGGTTCTTTGGCTTTCGAGCCACCTTCTTGACCGGAGTCTTGGCGGAGCTCGAAGTCCCAGCTTCAGCTTTCCTCTTCTTGGGTCCTTTCTCCGAAGGCACCCAATCCACCAAAGGGGGCGGAACGATTTCCAGCATTCCCCATACTCTGTTAAATCTTTCCCAACTCCCGACCAACTTGATTCTCCATTCTTTTTCGGTCGGAGTTGGAGCGCCCAAAATCTTCTCCGAAGCCCGTACGATTTACTCCGAAGTTACAAGGGCTGAAGAGGCTGAAAAACAAGTTAAGTTAGTTACTCCTTCGAATGAATATGCATAATATATGTTGTTTTCGAAGTTACCTGCAGGGCTCGAAGTTGAAGTAATCTTGCGAAGACCGCCTTCCGAGTCCTCTTCGAAAGTGATTGGCCAGTTGGCCATCAACGGAGGGATTTGGAGCCCGAGGAACTCTTCGGCTAAGTCTCGCATGCTTAACCTTCGACTGATCTTTTGAAGCAAGCTGAGGCGAGCTTCGAGCTGGCCCGGATTCGGGTGTACAAGGGCTTCCTTTCGGAAGTTGATGTCTTGTAGAGGTCCAGCCAGACGGTTGCTCACCCCAACTTCAGCATAAAACCATTTCATGATCCAGTCGGTATACCATCTAGCATTGATGGCCTTAGCAGGAAACCGAAGGGCGTACTCATCTCGAAGCCTGAAGTTAATACTTCCGAAGGCTACTACCTTTTTTTCACCTCCAGGACCTACGAAGGTCTTTGGCTGGCACGAAGCTCTGTGCAACGCAGCGAAGATTTCTGCCCTCCCCTCACAACCTTCGGCTCTCAACGCCCATTCGAAGATAGCTAAATGAGCTACTACATTCGGAGAAAGTTGGGGGAGAGTAACATGGAACAGATCCAATACCTCAGCCAAGAAATCCACTGCCGGAAGACCTAAGCCAGCTTCGAAGAAGGCTTCGAAGACGACTACTTCTCCGGGTCTTGGTGACGAGATAACTTCCTTCCCAGGTTTGCGGTTCATAACTCCCGAGCTAATTTTGCCCTCTACTGCGGCCGCCAGTGATTCTCTTTTGCAGGTTGAAGGCCCCAGGTGGAAGGATTGATCCATGTACTTTGCCGATGCGGGGAAGAGGCCTTGATCACCAACACTTTGGGGATTTCCTCCTCTCGCCGCCATGGTTGTTGCTGCGGGGGTTGGAGCTGCCGTCGCCAATGACGCAGCCGCTGCTGCAGCAGCAGCCTGCTGTCGAGCCAGAGCTGAAGGTGCTCTCGAACCTTTGGTTTTCGCCATTGACACTACTGAGTTGCTTTGGAAGAAGAATGGAGGCTAGGGCTCAAAGGATGGCTTGTTTGCAAGAAAGCGGTGGAAAGGTACTCAGGAAAGTTCTAGGCCCTCTATTTATAGCCTAGACTTTACATTTTTTACCGTTTGTCCACGGCAGCAGTCTGGCGGCAAAACTAGCTGCGTCAGCCGACGGGACCCACGGTTTTTGGCATAAATGCTTGTGATGGAAAGTAGCAGCAGCACGCACGGCGCGGCTGGCCTTCATGCGACAGCGGCGGGCCCCACGATGTTTTATTTTTTGTGTCATCGGTGAGCAGGAGTGCCATGCGTTTTACTTCTTCGATTGCATTCGGCTGCGTGCGGCGTGGTTCCCCGGGAAAGCCAACGGCGCCAGGTTCAAGATGACCAAGGTAAATTCTTAATCTCCTATTTTTTAGTAGATCAATTTTTGAGATAATCCTTCATTAATTAATTAGCTGAAAATCCATTTCGAAATTTCATTGTTATTTTTATTTGTTAAATGTCTCTTAGTTATCCCGTATTATTTTATATGTTTAATATGCTCTCATAAAAATAAAAGAAAATTTTATTAGTTGTAGTTATATTTTTAGTCTAGTTTTTATCTGCAATATTTTCGGTTTAGTTCTGAATTAATTTTTAAATTATCCTAGATTTATTCATTTGATTAGTATTTTATTTCTAGGTCGAAATATTTTTATTTCAAGTTTTTATTTAGATATTTTGCAGATTTTATTAAATATTTCTAGTCACAATTTTATTTATTGCAGTATTTCTGTTTAGATTATTTTTAATATCATTTTAATTAGGACACCGGTCATTATTAAGCTAGACAACTTTAATTTCTGAAAGTTGCTTAACAAATATTGTTTGTCTGGTTAAGTTCTTTTGGGTGGTGGGATTAAAATATAGTTTAGCAAGAAATTTTTAGGCGCCCATTCACCCCCCCTCTGGTCGCTACTTTCGGTCCTACACCATACCCTGTTAAATCTCTCCCAACTCCCGACCAACTTGATCCTCCATTCCTTTTCGGTCGGAGTTGGAGCGCCCAAAATCTTCTCCGAAGCCCTTACGATTTGCTCCGAAGTAATAGGGGCTGAAGAAGCTAAAAATGAATCAAGTTAGTTATTTCTTCGAATGAATATGCATAATACATGTTGTCTTCGAAGTTACCTGCACGACTCGAAGTCGAAGTGATTTTTCGGAGACCGCCTTCCGAATCCTCTTCGAAGATGATAGGCCAGTTGGCCATCAGCGGAGAGATTTGTAACCCGAGGAACTCTTCGGCTAAGTCCCACATGCTCAACCTTCGACTGATCTTTTGAAGTAGGCTGAGGCGAGCTTCGAGCTGACCTTGGTCTAGATGCACTAAGGCTTCCTTCCGGAATTGGATTTCTTTCAGAGGTCCGGCCAGAGGATTGCTCGCCCCAACTTCGGCATAAAACCATCTCATGACCCAGTCAGTATACCATCTTGCATTGATGGCCTTAGCGGGAAATTGAAGGGCGTATTCATCCCGAAGCCTGAAGTTAATACTTCCGAAGGCTACTACCACTTTTTCACCTCCGGGGCCTACGAAGGTTTTTGGCTGGCATGAAGCTCTGTGTAGCGCAGCGAAGATCTCTGCCCTCCCCTCACAGACTTCGGCCCTCAACGCCCATTCGAATATAGCTAAGCGAGCTACTGCGTTCGGAGAAAGTTGAGGAAGGGTGACGTGAAACAAATCAAGTACCTCTGCCAAGAACTCCACTACTGGAAGGCCCAAGCCAGCTTCGAAGAAGGCTTCGAATACGACTACTTCTCCGGGCCTTGGCGACGGGATAAGCTCCTTTCCAGGTTTGCGGATCATGACTCCAGTACTAATCTTCCCTTCTACTTCGATCTCTAGGGATTCTCTTTTGCAGATAGAAGGTCCCAGTTGGAAAGATTGATCCAAGTACTTCGTTGATGGCGGGCAGAGACCTTGGTCACCAACATTTTGGGGATTTCCCCCTCCTGCCGCCATGGATGCCGTTGCGGGTGTTGGAGGCACTGTCGCCAACGCCGCAGCCGCTGCTGCTACGGCCGCCTGCTGACGAGCCAAGGCCGAAGGGGCTCCAGAACTCTTGGTTTTCGCCATTGAAGCTACTGGGTTGCTTTGGAGGAAAAATGGAGGCTAGGGCTCAAAGGGCTCAAAGGGTGTTTGTTTGCAAGAGATCAGCGGAAAGGTAATCAGGAAAGTTCTAGGCCCTCTATTTATAGCCTAGACTTTACATTTTTTACCGTTAGTCCATGCCGTTTCGCATTCCTGCCCGTTACTATTCTCCGAAATTAACGCATTCTGCAGTTTCCGTTAGAAGAAGGAAGATAACGGCTATTTATTCTAAGTCTAAAGGGCTTTCGAACTTCCTGAGTCAGTTCTAAGATAGTTTGAAAGTAATTGTCTTAAGACTGACTCAGAGTTTTATATCTTCGTACATTTCAGAGATAAATTAAAATCTAATAACCCCTACGCCTGGTTATTTTTTCTTCCGTATACTGCTCTCCTAACATTACAGGATAACGGAGAAGCGTATTCGAGGGGCTACTGTTGGGGGAAAATATCCCATCCTCAGGGTTATTGCCGTAACAGCACAAAGGCAGATAATGGATTCGAAGGTTTCCAGATATCCATCTTCGAAGATGTCCTGAGTCAAGCTCGAAGTACGAAGATAGGCATTGGTTTGGAGTATATCTTCGAACTAAGGCTTTTTGAGATCTTTATTGCCAGCTAAGATGGAAGACTTATCTTTTTTCTTATTAGATTAGTCTTTTACCATTTTAGCCCTATCAAGGGTACCAAATAGTTTCCACTATGTCGGTTGTAATAGAGGGGTAAATAGGTCCTTTCCTTAATATTTGGGCCTATAAATACCCCCCATTTCACCCTGTAATAGGGACCGAATACAAGTTATTCAATACACACATTCGAACTATTCTAAGTTGTTATCCTTTCGGAGGCTTAGAACAGTTCACTTCGCAAACACTTCGTTTGTTAGTTTCTTTTCTACAGAAACCTGTTAGCGTAATCTTTTACGCCAACATAAAGCTTTCTGCAACTTGAAAACATGTCGAGGAAACTTAGGGTTCTCAAAACCAGGGGGCTTCCTAACAGACTTCCACCTCTATGTACCCCTTCAGAAAAGCACTCTTGACTTCCATTTGAAAAACTTAAAACCTTTAGAAGCAGCGATTGCCAAAAGTATGCGAATGGACTCAATATGGGCAACAGGGGCGAAAGTTTCCTCAAAATCAATACCCTCTTTCTAGCAAAAACCCTGGGAAACTAATTGAGCTTTGTTGCGCACCACAACCCCATCTTCACCTTGCTTGTTCTTAAACACCCACTTGGTGCCTATGGGGTTGCATCTAGGTGGCAGCTCAACCAGTGTCCAAACCCGATTGCGAACAAAGTTCTCAAGCTCTTCTTGCATGTCGTTTATCCAATTTGCATTAGAAAGAGCATGAGAAACATCTCTGGGCTCAAAAGTGGCAACAAACACAGAGTCAGCAAAAACAGCGAGTGAGCCAATAGAAGAACGCAAGGACCTCGAAGTGAGATCACCGATAATGGGGGATTGGTCCCGATCTTCCGCTAGGTAAGGATAACTTGGATTGGTGGAGAATCTCGACGTTGACGATCCAAGGCTCCGGTCCGGCGGATCAAAACCTTGCAATTGCTACACCACTGTCCCCGTCGGTTACCAACCACGTAGGGCGCGATTGACCTCGCCACGAAGGCTAGTTCCTGCAAGTGAACCCAAGAACACAAGCAAGAAAAGGAAGATACAAGTCGAATGCCAAATCACAGATGAACTATGATGAGGAGAGGTTTCACAAACGCTGATGCAGTAGGCAATCGGTCCGGTGCAGGAGCGGGATCTAAACACACAAGTGTAGATGCAAACAAAGCAAAACCTAACCCTAATGGCGGCCGGCATGAGTATATAAGGTGTGGGCAGCCTGTAGGAGGCGCACACGACTCGGACTATGGGCGAACACAACCTCCAACTCAGTACAAGGTCCAACTTTGCCCAATTCCGTCACGCAGGACTGTGTCAGTCACACAGGACGACTCGAGACACCAAAAGAGGCAAAACCAACGCCAAAAGATCCGTGTTCTCCTTAGCTTTCCAAAAAGTCCAAGAACGCGCCAATCGGACTTCGTATGAGGAAGTTACGCCCATTTTGGTGTATGGTGGTTGATGTAGTCCGGACCAGCGAATTCTTGACTTCAAATCATCCGTGCGACTCCGTCTTCAACTCCAACTCTCCTATTCCATCTCCCATGTTCATAAGCAACAAAATATCACTAGTATTCAGTAGCATCCCATCCAAACAAATATTAACATAGTTGCTAAGGAAAGAATTAACCTCATGGTTCAAGCGACGGGCACGGGCGCGGGCGCGTGTGATTGGTCCCTGTAATTGAATTGTAGGTTGATGGTGCGTGTGTGTATCATGTTGGTGCATGTGTGTATCATGGTGGTGCAGGTGTGTATCATGTTGGTGCATGTGTGTCTCATGATGGTGCGTGTGTGTATCATGTGAAGTGATGTCCTCATCATCCTCCCCCTCTTGAATTGGAGTCGTCCTCGACTCAAGCTCATCGTCATCTCCCAAATAGGGCTTTAAATCTGAAATGTTAAATGTGGGGCTAACCCCAAAAGCTGCAGGCAACTCAAGTTTATATGCATTATCATTGATCTTATCAAGCACAAGGAAAGGACCATCAGCACGAGGCATCAATTTAGACTTTCTCAAATCAGGAAAATGATCCTCGCGCAAGTGCAACCAAACAAGATCACCCGGTTCAAATGTTATCTCTTTTCTACCCTTTCTACCATAAGCACGATATTTCTCATTCATTTTCTCTATGTTTGCTTTAGTAGTTTCATGCATCTTAAGCAATAATTCTGCACATATAGTAGCATCAAAATTCAATTTTTCAGATGGTGGCAATGGTAGCAAATCAATAGGAGCACGCGGATTAAAGCCATAGACCACTTGAAACGGACATACCTTAGTAGTGGAGTGTACTGACCTATTATATGCAAACTCAATATGAGGTAGACACTCTTCCCAGAGCTTCAAGTTGGTCTTCAAAACAGCCCTCAACATGGTGGACAATGTACGGTACGCTGCACGATTAGGAAGAGACGCTCCCGGGATCAAATCAATTTGGTGCTCGATGCCGCCTATCGGTGGCAGCCCGGGTGGTATCTCAGCAGGAAAAATATCATTAAACTCCTGCAAAAGGTCAGTGACTACAACAGGAATAGAGCTAGGAATGTTCGCAAGTGAAAACAGCACGTTCGTGCAAATCAAGCCATATATCATGGGAGTATCATCACAAATTTCAGCAAGGTCAGTTTTAGTTGCAAGCATGACACGTCCTTTCAGATTAATAACTTGTGATGAAGAAGGAGAAGCACCTTTATCTTTCTGTTGCCTCGAAAGCGTTTTAGCTACTTGCTGATTTTCAGAAGGTTGTTTGCTCGTTTGTGCGTCCTTAGCATGTTTTTCTTGTTCAAATTTCACAATTTCTGCAGGAGTCATAGGAAGCAATGTAACTTTCTTTTATTTATACATAAACGTGTACTTATTGCTCCTACCATAGTGTGTAGCATCAGTATCATACTCCCAAGGTCTACCAAGTAACAGAGAACATGCTTGCATTGGTACTACATCAAAATCAGCAACTCCGAAGTATGTACCAATGGAAAATCTGATGTGAGCAGTTTGTGTTACCTTGATCTTCCCGCTATTGTTGAACCATTGCACGTGGTAAGGGTGTGGATGTGCACGTGTGGGAAGTTGAAGCTTAGTTACCATGTCGTGGCTCACCAAATTGTTGCAACTACCGCTGTCGATGATGACACGTACACGGCGGTCATTGACGATGAAGAAGGTCTGAAACAGATTGTTCCGTTGTGCCCGATCGTCCTGCTCCATGTGAGTGCTCAAAACACGTTGTACAATAAGTGCTTCATGGTCAGCAGAGGCATCCGGTGCCAAAATAGCGTCATCGTTGGATGTATCGTAATCTCCTGCAATGTTAGCAGCAAGTGCATATTCATCTTCAACATCACTAGCACTTATGTAGCCACCGTCTTCCGTAGCAATATAAGCCCGTTGACTAGGGCAGTCCTTCATAACGTGGCCGAATCCTTTGCATCGGTGACACTGGATTGCTGCAGAACGTGCAGTAGAGGCCGCCGAGGAGGTGGGCTTGGCTGGCGCCTTGGATGCTGCAGCTTTGGAGCTCTCGGCCTGGGCTATAGATGCAGAAGATGCTGATGTAGCCGCCGGTCAAGAAGGTGGTGGTGGTCGCTGCTGTCCACTTGAGTGTGAAGTGGCACCACCAATGTTTGTCCTCATGCTGCATTGTGGTTGTTGGCGACCCTGCAATTCTTTTTTTGCAAGTATAGCAAGGTGGAAAAGACGAGTGATAGTATTGTATTCTTTATAATTAATGATATCCTGAATTTCACGTCTTAAACCACCATAAAACGGGCCATTTTATCCTCATTGTCCTCCTCAATTTCAGCACGCATGCAACCTATTTGCAACTCCTGATAATACTCCTCTACCGATTTATTTCCATGGTTTAGGCGCTGCAATTTTTTTCTCAAATCACGTTTATATGAAGGAGGAACCCATCTACCACGCATTTGCCGTTTTAACATACCCCAATTTTGTGGTTCATTGCCACCCTGAACTATTTCAGTCCACCAATGAAGGGCATATCCAGTGAAGTCACTAGTAGCTAAACGCACGTGGTGGGTAGCAGGAACCATGTGAGCATTAAATTTTTGTTCGACTGACATCTCCCAATCTAAATATGCATCTGGATCATAGGTGCCAGCAAAATGAGGTACTGAAAATTTTACCTTAGAGTAGGGATCATTGTTCCTGCGGTTGTCATTGTTACCTTGTGGATGGCGGTTGCGGTGGCCGCCCATACCTTGACGATTGAACTGAAAGCGATGACGTGCAGCCTCATCAGGGTCAATGCCATTGTTCCCAGCATAGGATAGGTCGTCTTCATCCTCAACATGGTCGTCTTCCTCCTCAACATGGTCGTCATCGGCTTGTGCAGCAGGCAATCGTGTCTCCAGGGCAGTCATCCGGTCCCCTAGGTCAGCCACAGTATGTGCGATACGTTCGATGGAGTGTTGGGTCTGCCGCTGAGACTCCAGTAGAGCATGTCGTGAGACACAGTCATTAAAATCGGATGGAGGGGTAAAGTTGTTATCTGCCATGTTAGTGAAAAGACAAAACAACAAAGAATAATCCTTATGGAAAGCAACTAGGTGGGGGTGGGGTGTGTGTGGTGGAAGCAATCCGTCAAGCGCCTTACCCACGATTGCAAGTGTTCTTACCACGCCGCAGTGAGGTAACCTGCCTACAGGTGATGAACCAAGTGGAGGGTGGTCGGCGATTGCAAGATGTGAACCTGTCTTGACCAAGAGAAGGTGTAGCTTGGAAGGCAAAGTAAGTAGCAAGGAATAGCGATAGTAATAACAGTTAAACCAAGTTCAATAAGTGTTCCCTAGTACTCGTCAAAGTTGCTGGCCTTAGTGCTCCTAAGGTGAAAATGCAAGCAATATAGGGAAACTATGTGCCCAAAACTCAAGTGGAGGCAGAACAAGGTAGCAAACGACAGGACCGGTTCTCTTTTGCTTCGCTACTTCTCGTTTTTTTGTTCTTCTCTTTTTTTTCAACAAGGATGACAAGAGATGCAACCACAAAAATTGGCACCTACAACTGAGGTGGGATGTGGTTCATAGAAATTCAACAAGTTCGCTGAACGGCATGCAAAAACTTTGACCAATTTTTTTCTTTATCGTCCTGATTTTTTTCGGCTCCAAATTGGGTCATGAAGATGCTCAAAAAATTTCAGATTTTTCTGCCAAACGAGCGAAAAGTTATGTCTGTTTTACCGAAGGGGGGTCACAAGGACTTGATGTGGAAAACCGAGTAGGAACCAAGTGGAAATTGACTAGGGTTGTGGAGGGGGGTTTCGGGTGGGGAGAAATTTTTGAGACACAAGACCAACTACTACTCAAATGACACAAAGGGGGATTAAACCAGCAACAAGACTCGACCAAGAACACAAACTCAACAAAGTTCAAAACTGAAATTAAAATCGCAAGGCACAAAGGGGTTTTCAGTGAGGATTTTTTTGTGAGGGTTTTCTCGACTCTAGGTAAAAACAAAAGAAGATCGAGATTACCTAACAGGAAATCTGAGCTCTGATACCAACTAATGGGGGATTGGTCCCGATCTTCCGCTAGGTAAGGATAACTTGGATTGGTGGAGAATCTCGACGTTGACGATCCAAGGCTCCGGTTCGGCGGATCAAAACCTTGCAATCGCTACACCACTGTCCCCGTCGGTTATCAACCACGCAGGGCGCGATTGACCTCGCCACGAAGGCTAGTTCCTGCAAGCGAACCCAAGAACACAAGCAAGAACAGGAAGATACAAGTCGAATGCCAAATCACAGATGAACTATGATGAGGAGAGGTTTCACAAATGCTGATGCAGCAGCCAATCAGTCCAGTGCAGGAGCGGGATCTAAACACACAAGTGTAGATGCAAACAAAGCAAAACCTAACCCTAATGGTGTCCTTAGCATGTTTTTCTTGTTCAAATTTCACAATTTCAGCAGGAGTCATAGGAAGCAATGTAACTTTCTTTCCTTTATACATAAATGTGTACTTATTGCTCCTACCATGGTGTGTAGCATCAGTATCATACTCCCAAGGTCTACCAAGTAACAGAGAACATGCTTGCATTGGTACTACATCAAAATCAGCAACTCCGAAGTATGTACCAATGGAAAATCTGATGTGAGCAGTTTGTGTTACCTTGATCTTACCGCTATTGTTGAACCATTGCACGTGGTAAGGGTGTGGATGTGCACGTGTGCGAAGTTGAAGCTTAGTTACCATGTCGTGGCTCACCAAATTGTTGCAACTACCGCTGTCGATGATGACACGTACACGGCGGTCATTGACGATGAAGAAGGTCTGAAACAGATTGTTCCGTTGTGCCCGGTCGTCCTGCTCCATGTGAGTGCTCAAAACACGTTGTACAATAAGTGCTTCATGGTCGGCAGAGGCATCCGGTGCCAAAATAGCGTCATCGTCGGATGTATCGTAATCTCCTACAATGTTAGCAGCAAGTGCATATTCATCTTCAACATCACTAGCACTTACGTAGCCACCGTCTTCCGTAGCAATATAAGCCCGCTGACTAGGGCAGTCCTTCATAACGTGGCCGAATCCTTTGCATCGGTGACACTGGATTGCTGCAGAACGTGCAGTAGAGGCCGCCGAGGAGGTCGGCTTGGCTGGCGCCTTGGATGCTGCAGCTTTGGAGCTCTCAGCCTGGGCTATAGATGCAGAAGATGCTGATGTAGCCGCTGGTCGAGAAGGTGGTGGTGGTCGCTGTTGCTGTCCACTTGAGCGTGAAGTGGCACCACCAATGTTTGTCCTCATGCTGCATTGTGGTTGTTGGTGACCCTGCAATTCTTTTTCTGCAAGTATAGCAAGGTGGAAAAGACGAGTGATAGTATTGTATTCTTTATAATCAATGATATCCTGAATTTCACGTCTTAAACCACCATAAAAACGGGCCATTTTATCCTCATTGTCCTCCTCAATTTCAGCACGCATGCAACCTATTTGCAACTCCTGATAATACTCCTCTACCGATTTATTTCCTTGGTTTAGGCGCTGCAATTTTTTCTCAAATCACGTTTATATGAAGGAGGAACCCATCTACCACGCATTTTCCGTTTTAACATACCCCAATTTTGTGGTTCATTGCCAACCTGAACTATTTCAGTCCACCAAAGAAGGGCATATCCAGTGAAGTCACTAGTAGCTAAACGCACGCGGTGGGTAGCAGGAACCATGTGAGCATTAAATTTTTGTTCGACTGACATCTCCCAATCTAAATATGCATCTGGATCATAGGTTCTAGCAAAATGAGGTGCTGAAAATTTTACCTTAGAGTAGGGATCATTGTTCCTGCGGTTGTCATTGTTACCTTATGGATGGCGGTTGCGGTGGCCGCCCATACCTTGACGATTGAATTGAAAGCGATGACGTGCAGCCTCGTCAGGGTCAATACCATTGTTCCCAGCATAGGATAGGTCGTCTTCATCCTCAACATGGTCGTCTTCCTCCTCAACATGGTCGTCGTCGGCTTGTGCAGCAGGCAATCGTGTCTCCAGGGCAGTCATCTGGTCCCCTAGGTCAGCCACAGTATGTGCGATACGTTCGATGGAGTGTTGGGTCTGCCACTGAGACTCCAGTAGAGCACGTCGTGAGACACAGTCATTAAAATCGGATGGAGGGATACCGTTGTTATCTGCCATGTTAGTGAAAAGACAAAACAACAAAGAATAATCCTTATGGAAAGCAACTAGGTGGGGGTGGGGGTGTGTGGTGGAAGCAATCCGTCAAGCGCCTTACCCACGCTTGCAAGTGTTCTTACCACACCGCAGTGATGAGGTAACCGGCCTACAGGTGATGAACCAAGTGAAGGGTGGTGGGCGATTGCAAGATGTGAACCTGTCTTGACCAAGAGAAGATGTAGCTTGGAAGGCAAAGTAAGTAGCAAGGAATAGCGATAGTAATAACAGTTAAACCAAGTTCAATAAGTGTTCCCTAGTACTCGTCAAAGTTGCTGGCCTTAGTGCTCCCAAGGTGAAAATTCAAGCAATAGAGGGAAACTATGTGCCCAAAACTCAAGTGGAGGCAGAACAATGTAGCAAATGACAGTACCGGTTCTCTTTTGCTTCGCTACTTCTCGTTTTTTTGTTCTTCTCTTTTTTTTTCAACAAGGATGACAAGAGATGCAACCACAAAAATTGGCACCTACAACTGAGGTGGGATGTGGTTCATAGAAATTAAACAAGTTCGCTGACCGGCGTGCAAAAACTTTGACCAATTTTTTTCTTTATCTTCCTAATTTTTTTCGGCTCCAAATTGGGTCATGAAGATGCTCAAAAAATTTCAGATTTTTCTGCCAAATGAGCGAAAAGTTATGCCTGTTTTACCGAAGGGGGGTCACAAGGACTCGATGTGGAAAACCGAGTAGGAACCAAGTGGAAACTGACTAGGGTTGTGGAGGGGGGTTTCGGGTGGGGGAAATTTTTGAGACACAAGACCAACTACTACTCAAATGACACAAAGGAGGGATTAAACCAGCAACAAGACTCGACCAAGAACACAAACTCAACAAAGTTCAAAACTAAAATTAAAATCGCAAGGCACAAAGGGGTTTTCGGTGGGGATTTTTTTGTGAGGGTTTTCTGGACTCTAGGTAAAAACAAAAGAAGATCGAGATTACCTAACGGGAAATATGAGCTCTGATACCAACTAATGGGGGATTGGTCCCGATCTTCCGCTAGGTAAGGATAACTTGGATTGGTGGAGAATCTCGACGTTGACGATCCAAGGCTCCGGTCCGGCGGATCAAAACCTTGCAATCGCTACACCACTGTCCCCATCGGTTATCAACCACACAGGGCGCGATTGACCTCGCCACGAAGGCTAGTTCCTGCAAGCGAACCCAAGAACACAAGCAAGAACAGGAAGATACAAGTCGAATGCCAAATCACAGATGAACTATGATGATGAGAGGTTTCACAAACGCTGATGCAGTAGCCAATCAGTTCGGTGCAGGAGCGGGATCTAAACACACAAGTGTAACCCTAATGGCATCCTTAGCATGTTTTTCTTGTTCAAATTTCACAATTTCAGCAGGAGTCATAGGAAGCAATGTAACTTTCTTTCCTTTATACATAAATGTGTACTTATTGCTCCTACCATGGTGTGTAGCATCAGTATCATACTCCCAAGGTCTACCAAGTAACAGAGAACATGCTTGCATTGGTACTACATCAAAATCAGCAACTCCGAAGTATGTACCAATGGAAAATCTGATGTGAGCAGTTTGTGTTACCTTGATCTTACCGCTATTGTTGAACCATTGCACATGGTAAGGGTGTGGATGTGCACGTGTGCGAAGTTGAAGCTTAGTTACCATGTCGTGGCTCACCAAATTGTTGCAACTACTGCTGTCGATGATGACACGTACACGGCGGTCATTGACGATGAAGAAGGTCTGAAACAGATTGTTCCGTTGTGCCCGGTCGTCCTGCTCCATGTGAGTGCTCAAAACACGTTGTACAATAAGTGCTTCATGGTCGGCAGAGGCATCCGGTGCCAAAATAGCGTCATCGTCGGATGTATCGTAATCTCCTACAATGTTAGCAGCAAGTGCATATTCATCTTCAACATCACTAGCACTTACGTAGCCACCGTCTTCTGTAGCAATATAAGCCCGCTGACTAGGGCAGTCCTTCATAACGTGGCCGAATCCTTTGCATCGGTGACACTGGATTGCTGCAGAACGTGCAGTAGAGGCCGCCGAGGAGGTGGGCTTGGCTGGCGCCTTGGATGCTGCAGCTTTGGAGCTCTCAGCCTGGGCTATAGATGCAGAAGATGCTGATGTAGCCGCCGGTCGAGAAGGTGGTGGTGGTCGCTGTTGCTGTCCACTTGAGCGTGAAGTGGCACCACCAATGTTTGTCCTCATGCTGCATTGTGGTTGTTGGCGACCCTGCAATTCTTTTTCTGCAAGTATAGCAAGGTGGAAAAGACGAGTGATAGTATTGTATTCTTTATAATCAATGATATCCTGAATTTCACGTCTTAAACCACCATAAAAACGGGCCATTTTATCCTCATTGTCCTCCTCAATTTCAGCACGCATGCAACCTATTTGCAACTCCTGATAATACTCCTCTACCGATTTATTTCCTTGGTTTAGGCGCTGTAATTTTTTCTCAAATCACGTTTATATGAAGGAGGAACCCATCTACCACGCATTTGCCATTTTAACATACCCCAATTTTGTGGTTCATTGCCAACCTGAACTATTTCAGTCCACCAAAGAAGGGCATATCCAGTGAAGTCACTAGTAGTTAAACGCACGCGGTGGGTAGCAGGAACCATGTGAGCATTAAATTTTTGTTCGACTGACATCTCCCAATCTAAATATGCATCTAGATCATAGGTGCTAGCAAAATGAGGTACTGAAAATTTTACCTTAGAGTAGGGATCATTGTTCCTGCGGTTGTCATTGTTACCTTATGGATGGCGGTTGCGGTGGCCGCCCATACCTTGACGATTGAACTGAAAGCGATGGCGTGCAGCCTCGTCAGGGTCAATGCCATTGTTCCCAGCATAGGATAGGTCGTCTTCATCCTCAACATGGTCGTCTTCCTCCTCAACATGGTCGTCGTCGGCTTGTGCAGCAGGCAATCGTGTCTCCAGGGCAGTCATCTGGTCCCCTAGGTCAGCCACAGTATGTGCGAGACGTTTGATGGAGTGTTGGGTCTACCGTTGAGACTCCAGTAGAGCACGTCGTGAGACACAGTCATGCAAATCGGATGGAGGGGTACCGTTGTTATCTGCCATGTTAGTGAAAAGACAAAACAACAAAGAATAATCCTTATGGAAAGCAACTAGGTGGGGGTGGGGGGTGTGTGGTGGAAGCAATCCGTCAAGCGCCTTACCCACGCTTGCAAGTGTTCTTACCACGTCGCAGTGAGGTAACCGGCCTACAGGTGATGAACCAAGTGAAGGGTGGTGGGCGATTGCAAGATGTGAACCTGTCTTGACCAAGAGAAGGTGTAGCTTGGAAGGCAAAGTAAGTAGCAAGGAATAGCGATAGTAATAACAGTTAAACCAAGTTCAATAAGTGTTCCCTAGTACTCATCAAAGTTGTTGGCCTTAGTGCTCCCAAGGTGAAAATTCAAGCAATAGAGGGAAACTATGTGCCCAAAACTCAAGTGGAGGCAGAACAAGGTAGCAAACGACAGGACCGGTTCTCTTTTGCTTCGCTACTTCTCGTTTTTTTGTTCTTCTCTTTTTTTTTCAACAAGGATGACAAGAGATGCAACCACAAAAATTGGCACCTACAACTGAGGTGGGATGTGGTTCATAGAAATTCAACAAGTTCGCTGACCGGCGTGCAAAAACTTTGACCAATTTTTTTCTTTATCTTCCTGATTTTTTTCGGCTCCAAATTGGGTCATGAAGATGCTCAAAAAATTTCAGATTTTTCTGCCAAATGAGCGAAAAGTTATGCCTGTTTTACCGAAGGGGGGTCACAAGGACTCGATGTGGAAAACCGAGTAGGAACCAAGTGGAAACTGACTAGGGTTGTGGAGGGGGGTTTCGGGTGGGGGGAAATTTTTGAGACACAAGACCAACTACTACTCAAATGACACAAAGGGGGGATTAAACCAGCAACAAGACTCGACCAAGAACACAAACTCAACAAAGTTCAAAACTGAAATTAAAATCGCAAGGCACAAAGGGGTTTTCGGTGGGGATTTTTTTGTGAGGGTTTTCTGGACTCTAGGTAAAAACAAAAGAAGATTGAGATTACCTAACGGGAAATCTGAGCTCTGATACCAACTAATGGGGGATTGGTCCCGATCTTCCGCTAGGTAAGGATAACTTGGATTGGTGGAGAATCTCGACGTTGACGATCCAAGGCTCCGGTCCGGCGGATCAAAACCTTGCAATCGATACACCACTGTCCCCGTCGGTTATCAACCACGCAGGGCGCGATTGACCTCGCCACGAATGCTAGTTCCTGCAAGCGAACCCAAGAACACAAGCAAGAATAGGAAGATACAAGTCGAATGCCAAATCACAGATGAACTATGATGAGGAGAGGTTTCACAAATGCTGATGCAGTAGCCAATCGGTCCGGTGCAGGAGCGGGATCTAAACACACAAGTGTAGATGCAAACAAAGCAAAACCTAACCCTAATGGCGGCTGGCGTGAGTATATAAGGTGTGTGCAGCCTGTAGGAGGCGCACACGACTCGGAACTATGGGCCAACACAGCCTCCAACTCAGTACAAGGTCCAACTCGGCCCAATTCCGTCACGCAGGACTGTGTCAGTCACACAGGACGACTCGAGACTCCAAAAGAGGCGAAGCCAACGCCAAAAGATCCGTGTTCTCCTTAGCTTTCCAAAAAGTCCAAGAACGCGCCAATCGGACTTCGTATGAGGAAGTTACGCCCATTTTGGTGCATCGTGGTTGATGTAGTCCGGACCAGCGAATTCTTGACTTCAAATCATCCGTGCGACTCCGTCTTCAACTCCAACTCTCCTATTCCATCTCCCATGTTCCTAAGCAACAAATATCACTAGTATTCAATAGCATCCCATCCAAACAAATATTAACATAGTTGCTAAGGAAAGAATTAAACTCATGGTTCAAGCGACGGGCACGGGCGCGTGTGATTGGTCCCTGTAATTGAATTGTAGGTTGATGGTGCATGTGTGTATCATGATGGTGCATGTGTGTATCATGGTGGTGCAGGTGTGTATCATGTTGGTGCATGTGTGTATCATGGTGGTGCATGTGTGTATCATGTGAAGTGATGTCCTCATCAACCGATGATGAGCTCTGAGGGGTGATCACGCTGAACTTCTCGGGATCCTAGGTGATCAGAGGTCACCTCACCAGAGTCAGTAGCTGGTACCTCTGGACTTGACTGAGGGGGCTTGATCGAAGTGGAAGAAGTGATCAGAGGTCTGCCCTCATCCTCAGTCGAACTCTCAAGACCTTGATCACTACAGAAGCTGACAAACTGAGAGTTTCTGAACTCAGAGCCATTGTCAGAGCGAATTGCTCGCATCTGACCATTGTTCTCGTTTTCAGCTTCAAAATCAGGTCATGAACAAACTGGAAAACCTCATCCTTAGACTCCAGAAAGAAAACCCACGAGAATCGAGAAAAATCATCAACTATCACAAGAGCGTACCACTTCCCACTAACTGAGCGTACCTGAGCTGGACCAACAGTATCCATGTGTAATAGCTCTCCCGGGTACGAAGTCATCACCTGAGTCACAGGTGTGTGAGAAGCGGTAACCATTTTCCCATGACGACAGGGATGGCAAACTAGATCCTTCTCCATCTTAAGCTTGGGCAATCCTCAGATAAGGTCCATAGAGCTCAATCTGACTAGCAGATCAAAGCTCAAATGACCTAACCTCCTATGCCATCTCCAGAGCTCAGAGGAGGATCCAACAATCAAACAACGAGAAGGGCCAAAAGAACTAGAGAAATCAATCCGAAAACCTTACCGAAGGGTAAGATCTGGCAAACCAAAGATCCTCTAGAATCAACAACAGAAGACATGCCCTTCTTAAAACGAACCTCTAAACCATCCTCAAGAAGTTGCGAAATAGAGACCAAATTAAAACTCAAGTTTCCAACCAAAGCAACATTCTTTAAAGAGAAATGATCAGAGATTCGAATTGAGCCAATGCCGTGTACCTTCCCTTGACCACTGTTCCCGAAAGTGATGTACGTACTCCTCGGAGCTCGGGGAAATGAGGCTAAAGAACCATCTGCGATGTCCTGTCATGTGGTGAGAGCATCCTAAATCCATGATCCACACGCCCTCTAGTGCTCGAACCTGCACGATCAGTGGTCATAAGTGGGAGAAAATGGTTCAACAGCAGGTTTAGCAAAGGAGCTAAACCAGTGTCAAGCCATCTTCTCAAAAGAAGGAAAGCAGAAGGAATCATAAGGGTCTGGACCAAAACACGGCTCAAAGTGCGATCCTCTGTTCTGCCTAAAGTCTTGGCCGTGAGTTCCAAAGCCGTATCCAGAATGACCAGGAGCTCTACCGGAGCAAAAACCACCCTCTGGAGCACGGGCACGAAAGTCGTCTCCTCTACAACCACCTACACGATGCAGCCTGGCCTCTAGCCTCTCTTCACGTCGAGGGACTCTCTATCTACTACCCTACTGGTAGAACTGCTCCTGCCCACCTCTAGCTCTCTCTGCTCTCTCAACCCGCTTCCTCCTGAAGCAAAACTCCTCATGATGCCCATCTCTCTCACATAACTCATAGTGATAGGTAGGATTCTTGGGATGTGGTTGAGGCTTGGGGTTCTTGGGCTTGGTGGTGTTTGGTGTAGACTCTTTAGTGTGAGAGGGTCCACGTAGAGAGTCAAGAGAAGTGTGGATATGCTTGGGCTTTGGGATCTAGACAGACTTCTTGGGTGGAGCTTTAGGTTGTTCTTGGAACACTCCATCCTTGGGCTGGCAAGCCTGGAAAGACTCAGTGGAGTGAGTCTTGGGATATCTGGAACTCTTGAACTGCTGGATCATCATGCCGTGCTGTGGCTCTCTGGAACTCACCCAACTTAGGATTTGATGGAGGTACGAGTTCTCATTCTGAGCATCAGCTAGCTCCTCTCTCAAGGAAGCTAGCACCTCCACCTGAGACAAGGAGATCTCACACTCTCTATCAACTTGGACAGACTTCTCAGCTTTTAGCTTGATCAGTTCCAATCTCAGGGACAAGAAGTTCTCACAAACAATGAGTGGAACTGACAATGTCTCAAGCTTTAGCTTAGTCTGCTCTAGCTTATCTCTGACTCTCGCTAACTCGCCCAACTGCTCATCACTCTTGGCTCTCAGCTCAGCTAAACTAGCTAGATGGGATGGGCAGTCTACACAGGGCACGACGATAGTGGCATGAGCATATTTTAGCTCCAGCTGAGCGCTCTCAAGCTCAGTGTTGGGGGAAAATATTCCATCCTCAGGGTTATTGCAGTAACAACACAAAGGCAGATAATGGATTCGAAGGTTTAGGACATGCATCTTCGGAGATGCCTTGAGTCAAGCTCGAAGTATGAAGATGGACCTTAGTTCGGAGTATATCTTCGAACATAGACTCTTTTGAGATCTTTTCTGCCAGCTAAGATGGAAGGCTTATCTTCTTTCTCATTAGATTAGTCTTTTACCATTTTAGCCCTATTAAGGGTGCCGAATAGTTTCCACTATGTCGGTTGTAACAGAGGGGTAAAAGGGTCTTTTCCTTAATGTTTGGGCCTATAAATACCCCCAGTTTCACCCTGTAATAGGGACCGAATACAAGTTATTCAATACACACATTCGAACTATTCAAAGTTATTATCCTTTCGGAGGCTTAGAACAGTTCACTTCACAAACACTTCGTTTGTTAGTTTCTATTCTTCAGAAACCTGTTAGCGTAATCTTTTACGCCAACAGTTGGCGCCGTCCATAGGGAACTTAGTCCAAGAAACTTCGTTCTCTAGCAACTTCTTACATCATGCCTCCTAAGCGGAGCGCAACTCGTAACCCTGTTCGGATGTCTCCTCGGACCTCCGGAGGTGCACCTTCTGACACTGTTGAGGTTGGAGGACCTTCGACGTTTCCTCCACCTCAAACTCCGGAAGGAGTTCCCATTCCTCGAGTATACGGAGTTCCTCCACCAACTCCATCTATACTTCGACCACCCGGAGTTCCTCTTCCACCTCAAGTTCCACTCCGAAGTGATCCTCTCAGTTCTCAAGACCCGAAGATCCTTCTGGAGGAGATGAAGACAATCTTGGTGATATGGCCGCTCAAATGGCCAGTCTCCAAGCCGAAGTAGCGAGATGGTGGCAAGAAGCTGCAAA
The DNA here is from genome assembly GCA_019279435.1 of Zizania palustris. NCBI lineage: Eukaryota > Viridiplantae > Streptophyta > Magnoliopsida > Poales > Poaceae > Zizania > Zizania palustris. Next base: position 56,611,609 of record JAAALK010000288.1, read on the forward strand.
TAGGCTTCACTCTCAAGCCATCCCGGTTATTCCTGAAGTGCCTGAAGACGACGAACCCATCTATCCCGAAGCCCCGGAGAATGCCTCTTTTGATACTGAATCTACGCTGCATCCTGAACTACAAAAGGTCCGCTTTGATCCGAAGTTTAAGACTTCGAAGCTTTGCAAGTATGCCGGAGATGAGGACCCTAGAGAATTTTTCCGTTCTTATGCTCTAGAAATTGAAGCTAGTGGAGGAGTGCGGGACACCATGGCAAAATGCTTCCCCTTAGCTCTTCAAGGAGTGGCATTAAGGTGGTTCTGGTCTTTGAAGCCAGGATCAATTAATTCATGGGGGCAGCTGAAGAAGAAGTTCATAAGCAATTTTCAAGGCACCTTCGTGCCTCCAATGTCGACGGGAAGTCTTTTCCAGGTCAAGCAACTCCCTAGAGAGACATTGAGGCAATATTTCAAGCGCTTTGCTCATACGAAGTCGCAGATCCGAGGGTTGACTACATCTTCGGTAGTTGATGCAGCTCAGGAAGGTGTCATTCATCAAGGCCTCCTTGATAAGCTTCACCGGAAAATCATATCTTCTGTTTCCCAGTTGATGTCATACTTTGAAGAATAAGCGAGGTCGGAAGAAGGTTGGCTTTGAAGAACTGCAGCTACTCCGTCCATACTGCAGGAAGTAAAAGTGGAAGTAAAAACTCGGCATAGCCGCGGGAACCAGTCTTTGAAGTTCAGCATGATAGGAGAAGGGGGCAAAAGCATCCCCGTTCTGAAGTCCTGAACATTGCACCCCCACAAAAGTTCACCCAGAGAGCTCCACAACCTTCGGGAAACAAGGTCAGCGGTTGGAGGCCGCCATGGAAAACGGCTGGCAAAGGCCAGACCCTTTTCTGCTGTATTCATGGTGAAAACCAAAGACACGCAACTGATACTTGCAAGGCTATACTTACTCTGAGAGGAGAGTATCTAGAAAGAACTTTGGGTCGAGGTACTACTGACCGAGTTCTAGCTGAAGTGCGCCGGAGCCTGTCCAGGCTGTGGCGCGGATAGAAAACTTCGAAGCTGCAAGACGCCCTCCGGTGGCCAATGTTATGCCACCTCCGAAGCAAGAAGAAGGGCATGACCGAGGAAAAAGAGTAGTCCTCCCCATCTCCGGAGGAGGTACCCTCGAAAGCATGTCAAAAAGGCAGAGAAGAGAGTATGTCAGAGAAGTGGGCCACATTGGAACTTCGTCATCTGCAGCTGCTATGCTGGAATGGTCCCATGTACCAATATCTTTTTCTGCAGAGGATGCAGCTGGCATTAAATTCCCACATACAGACCCACTTGTCATTACTGCTGACATTGTAGGAACTGAGGTTCGAAGGGTGTTAATTGACGGAGGCAGTTCAGCGGATATTATTTTTATTCAAGCCTTCGATCAATTGTGCATCTCCAGAAAACACTTTCTTCCAGCGGCTCGTCCTTTGCAAGGCTTCGTAGGACCTCCGCTTGATGCACTCGGCTAGATAGGCCTAGAAGTTACCTTCGGAGAAGGATTGTTAGCCAGGACAGAGGAAGTAATCTTCGACGTTGTAGATGCTCCATATGCCTACAACGTCATCTTCGGGAGAGGCATGTTAAACCAGTTCGGAGCTGTGGCACCTCACAATTACTTGTGCATGAAGATGCCCACACAAGCAGGAGTGCTTACTGCCTTTGGAGATCAAGCTACCGCCCGAAGAGCGGAATATGGCCATGGCCCCCCTCTTGATCCAAGACAAGTGAATAATGTGCAAGATAATCAAGAAAATTTTTCAGCTCCTTCTGAATCTTCGAAGAAATCCTTCTCAAGACCAAGTCCTGAAGGAGAGATCGCAACGAAGATTATTGTTAAAGATGGTAAAGAATATGCATTTCAATTTGGTAAAGATTTACCTCCAGAAGTTGCAACCTCCTTGGAAAAAGTGGTAAAAGAAAATTTAGATGTCTTCGCTTGGTCTGACGAAGACATCACCGGAGTTGATCGGGATATCATTGAACATAGTTTGCTTGTAAACCCGAAGGCCCGGCCTGTTCGGCAAGGACTCCGAAAAATGTCTGCAGAAAGAGCTGTTCTAGCAAAAGACGAAGTTGAAAAATTGTTGAAGGCTGGGATCATCAGAGAAGTGGCTCACACAGAATGGTTAGCCAACCCAGTTTTCGTCAAAAAGAAATCCACTAGAAAGTGGCGCATGTGCATTGAATTCACATCTTTGAATAAAGCATGCCCTCGTGACCCCTACCCCATGCCCCGAATTGATCAACTAGTCGACTCAACTACAGGTTCGGAGTTATTAAGCTTCCATGACGCGTATTCTGGTTATCATCAAATATGGTTGAAGCGCGAAGATGAGATCAAGACAAGCTTCGTAACTCCCTCGGGAGTCTTTTGTTATGTAAGAATGCCTTTTGGCTTAACAAATGTCGGGGCTACTTTTTCGAGGTTAGTTGCTAAGGCTCTAGGTCATCAATTAGGTCGTAATGTGGAGGCCTATATGGATGATATTGTAATAAAGAGTGCTTTAAAGCACCAACATAGCCTAGACTTAGCAGAAACATTTAATAGCCTTTGGGCATGTGGGATCTGTCTTAACCCCGAAAAATGTATCTTCGGGGCTAAGGCTGGGAAGTTGTTAGGGTATTTAGTTTCAAGCAGGGGGATTGAAGCTAGCCCTACTCAAATAACTGCGCTAGAAAAGATGGCTCCTCCGGAAAATTTAAAGCAAGTGCAAAAGCTGACTGGACGTCTGGCAGCACTTAGCAGGTTTTTAGCAAGGTCTGCGGAGAGAAGCTTGCCTATATTTAAAGCATTGAAAGGGTCCGAAGATTTTGCATGGACACCGGAGTGTCAGAAAAGCTTCAAAGATATTAAAGAGTATCTCAGTAATCTCGCTACACTCACGGTGCCTACTGCGGACGAAACCCTACTCCTTTACCTTGCAGCTACAGGTTCTGCTGTCAGTGCAGTCCTTGTCCGAGAAATGGATTTTAATGGGAAGTTGGTGCGAAATCCTGTTTATTTTGTGTCCGAAGCATTATCAGGAGAGAAGACAAGGTATTCCGAACTCGAAAAGTTCGTTTATGCTCTGATAATGGCTTCGAGGAAATTAAGACAGAAATTTTTGGCTCACAATGTAATTGTACCAACTTCGTATCCTTTGGGAGATATGCTCCGAAGTAAAGACTCCACTGGAAGAATTGGAAAGTGGGCAGTCAAACTAGCACCCTTCGGCATATCTTTTCTGGCAAGGACAGCAATCGAACGGAGCACCGAACGGAGCTCAAAGGAGGATCACTTCGCAGCACCGAACCGGAGATTGAAGAAGAAAGACAAGCTTCGCTAGATTTATCAGAAGAAACAAGACTTCAAGCTGTGGCCAATTTATCAAAGTATCACCAGCAGACGAAGGCTTGGTTTGACCCGAAGGTTAAGATCAATGAGCTTAGACCGGGTCATCTTGTTCTGCGAAGCATTATAGCGCCAGGGAAATTAGGAAATAAATGGGAAGGTCCATACTTAATTGTTCGTTCAGGACGCCCTGGCTCTTTTAAATTAGCTAATTTAGAAGGTGAAGAATTGCACATACTTGGCATGCGGAGCACCTAAAACGATACTTCGTATAAGGGCTCCTTGTAAACCACTTGTAATCATCTTCTGAATTAATAAAGCATATGGTTCAGATAGTGCCTTCCCCTCATAAACCTCCAGCTTCCGAGTGGACGCACTGGAACCGCGGGGTTGACCGAGAGGGAAGTGTCATAAAGCTGAATCATATTTTCGGACTTCGAATCATTAGTTCAAAGTTTCCGACGTGGGGGCTGACATAATCCGGAGTCCAAGCCACCGGCTTGTAGGCATCCGTAAAAGAGCCCAAAACCACATCATACGGAGTCCAAGCCATCGGCTGGTAGACATCCGTAAAAAGAGTCGAAGGTGACCAAAATATGCGGAGCCCAAGCCACTGGCATGTAGGTATCCGTAAAAAGAGTCGAAGGCGACCAAAATATGCGGAGCCCAAGTCGTTGGCTTGTAGGTATCCGTAAAAAGAGTCCAAAGAGACCACTGCGAACTCCGAACCACTGGTTTGACAGAGTTCGCAAAAAAGAGCCGAAGGTGGCCAAAACAAAACAGAGTTTGAGCCATGAGCTTCGAATGTCTGTTAACATAGTCCAAAGTGACAAATTATCTAAGGCACTAAAGTGTCCTGAAAGTTATCTCAAGTGATTTCTTTCAAAAAACAAATGGTACTAAGTTGCCATTCTTTAGACTACAAATAGTCGAAGACATTTTATAAGATTTTAAAAGATCTTTAAATTGCAGAGGGGCTCTGAATCCCAAAAAATTGTACTTCGAACTTTTTCTTTGCGCATAACCATCTTTGAATACAGTTCGAAGTTGCTTATACCCAAAGAGGGGCTAGTAAATAGGGAGACAATTTTAAATCGATATTTATTATTCAAACGAATATGATTACAGTTTACATCATGAAAAATTGGTATCTATACCAAGAAGGAATCGAAGACCTCTTCGATCTCTAGAGCTAGGGTTGGAACGACTAGTTCCAGTGCCGGGAGTTCTAACAACTTTACGTTTAACTCTCTTGCCTCCCTTCGAAGCTCTAAAGTCCTTCTGTTCTTGCTGAAGTTCGGCCCAAGTTCGAAGCCGTTCGGGGCTCCTTTCCCAGCTTCCAAGTTCTTCAGGCTTTTTACTTCGAGCTTCATCTTCGTCTTCGGACCATATAACGTCTTCAGAAGACGAAGTTTCCAAGTTAACCTCTTTTTCTTCCTCTTTAATATAAGATAGTATATCTTTGCTTACTTCGGACGTAATTGCACCGGAGCTATCTCGAGGAACTAAAAATTGAGGGCGCTTGTAAACTTTTAAAAGATCGAAGGTAGCCCATAATGAACGAAGTTCGTCGTTAATATCTAAAACTTCGACATCTTCCATATGAGGCAAAGCCTAAAAACACGATAAACAAATTTTCCTTCATAAATGTACATAAGAGTAAAGCTTTACATAGTCAAAGATCCTAAGACATATCTAAACCTACGGGTTCGAAGGAGGCTGACTGCTCAAAGCTTGGGTCCGAGGCTGCTTCTGGCGTTGTCCTTCGTCAATCCAGGCCTTGATCGCAAAGCGACCTTCGGCTCTCCATGAAGTTTGGAAGGCTTGCCAAGCAGCGGCCACACCTTCAGAAGGAGTCAGAAGCTGCTCGTCGTCGAAGGTAATTGGGCCCTCTCCTCCGCTCAGAGTTATCGATCGGCCCAGATCCTCGTAGTAACGAAGTAGGCCAACAACAGCCACTTGCCCAGGAGAGTTCTCCGTAGCGAATGCCTGTTGTCTTCATCTGCTTCGCCACTCCTTGAATCCTTTTCAATCGCCGCAGAAGGGAAATGTTGTCATCAGAAGGAAGCGTCCCGGTAGTACCGAAGTACTCCAAAACGCCTAGCAGTTGATCCATAACCTCCGCAGCTACCTTCTCGGACTTCAGCTTATCTTCGATCAGCGTGTCCTTCGCCGAAGTTAGCTCTTCCAGAACTTTGGAAAGTCTAGCAGCCTCTGTAGTTAAGGAATTCTTTTGATTCAAAAGCTGGCTAGCTTCCTCTCGAAGCCTAACAAGCTCGGTCCCCGCAGTAGCGTGCTCCGCCCGCATTCTTTCAACTTCTGCTCGAAGCACAATTCTTTCTGCTTCGAGCTCCTTGTTTGCAGCCTCCAAGCCTTGTCTGGCCCTGCGCTCCGTTGACACCATGCTGTCCATATGAACCACTCGGCCTTCGGAGATAGTGAGATTCCGTTGAAGAGTTCCGTTTTCCTCTCGAAGGCGAGCGATTTCTCATTCATTTGATATATTCGCAGCTCGGGCCAAGACTATTTGCTGCGAAAAGATAAAACCAAGGTAAGAAATTATTTGTATGTAAATTTGATGTTATTTCACAGATGCTTCATACCTGGTAGGCTGCACGTTCCATGGCAGCGTTAAGCTCCGAGCTCTCCGCCTCACTCAGGATGGCCACCAAGTTCGTCTCCCCAATGTCGCGACTAGCTCGATCCAAAGGCTCGAGCAAAGTCCGAAGACCCGTTCTTCACTCTAAGAAAGGAGCTAGAAGGGGGAGCATACTTAAAGCTTGCTGGTCATCTTCGTTTGACGAAGGCCTGGAGTGTTGAGCTGTAGTTTTCAGAGCCTCCGGAGACTGCCCCCCTCGGTAGATTGGCTCTCGTCTGTTGACTCAGACGGAGTTGATCCGGAGCTCGCAGCACTGAGGGGGTCCATTTTTCCTTTGCCTTTTCTAGGCCCCATCTGAGTGGCTCTTGGGATTGGCTCCGAAGCTGTCGAAGGTCTAGGAACTATATCTTCAGGACGGACCTCTTCCAGAGAAGTGGACTCTGTAAAAACAAAGATATTATACATTGTATCATTTCACAAAAAAAATAGAAAAATTATTCGAAGTTTACCTTTGACATTCTGGCGGTGGGTGAGCATTGGACTGCTTGGCGGATCGAAGGTGAGATCTTCGTCCGAATCAAGCGTCAAGTCTTCGACTGCAGGAACATTTTCCTGAATAGTCCTTGTTGTTTCATCTGGAATCGAAGCCATAGTGACTTCAACTCCACTTTCATCCACAGGAACTTCGTCCTGAGGTAAATCTTCTTGAACTGCCGAAGTCCTTGTTTGCTCAAGGTTCTCTTGAGACTCCGGCACGTTCGCAGGTTCTTCAACTTGTGCAGTTCCTTGAGCTGCATCTTCGTCAATCAACCTCACAAGTAACCTGCCTTCATCCTCCTGGGAATCGAAAACTGAAGCCCTTGGGCTCGAAGGTGCAGTGTTCTTTGGCTTTCGAGCCACCTTCTTGACCGGAGTCTTGGCGGAGCTCGAAGTCCCAGCTTCAGCTTTCCTCTTCTTGGGTCCTTTCTCTGAAGGCACCCAATCCACCAAAGGGGGCGGAACGATTTCCAGCATTCCCCATACTCTGTTAAATCTTTCCCAACTCCCGACCAACTTGATTCTCCATTCTTTTTCGGTCGGAGTTGGAGCGCCCAAAATCTTCTCCGAAGCCCGTACGATTTACTCCGAAGTTACAAGGGCTGAAGAGGCTGAAAAACAAGTTAAGTTAGTTACTCCTTCGAATGAATATGCATAATATATGTTGTTTTCGAAGTTACATGCAGGGCTCGAAGTTGAAGTAATCTTGCGAAGACCGCCTTCCGAGTCCTCTTCGAAAGTGATTGGCCAGTTGGCCATCAACGGAGGGATTTGGAGCCTGAGGAACTCTTCGGCTAAGTCTCGCATGCTTAACCTTCGACTGATCTTTTGAAGCAAGCTGAGGCGAGCTTCGAGCTGGCCCAGATTCAGGTGTACAAGGGCTTCCTTTCGGAAGTTGATGTCTTGTAGAGGTCCAGCCAGACGGTTGCTCACCCCAACTTCAGCATAAAACCATTTCATGATCCAGTCGGTATACCATCTAGCATTGATGGCCTTAGCAGGAAACCGAAGGGCGTACTCATCTCGAAGCCTGAAGTTATTACTTCCGAAGGCTACTACCTTTTTTTCACCTCCAGGACCTACGAAGGTCTTTGGCTGGCACGAAGCTCTGTGCAACGCAGTGAAGATTTCTGCCCTCCCCTCACAACCTTCGGCTCTCAACGCCCATTCGAAGATAGCTAAACTGAGCTACTACATTCGGAGAAAGTTGGGGGAGAGTAACATGGAACAGATCCAATACCTCAGCCAAGAAATCCACTGCCGGAAGACCTAAGCCAACTTCGAAGAAGGCTTCGAAGACGACTACTTCTCCGGGTCTTGGTGACGAGATAACTTCCTTCCCAGGTTTGCGGATCATAACTCCCGAGCTAATTTTGCCCTCTACTATGGCCGCCAGTGATTCTCTTTTGCAGGTTGAAGGCCCCAGTTGGAAGGATTGATCCATGTACTTTGCCGATGCCGGGAAGAGGCCTTGATCACCAACACTTTGGGGATTTCCTCCTCTCGCCGCCATGGTTGTTGCTGCGGGGGTTGGAGCTGTCGTCGCCAATGACGCAGCCGCTGCTGCAGCAGCAGCCTACTGTCGAGCCAGAGCTGAAGGTGCTCCCGAACCTTTGGTTTTCGCCATTGACACTACTGAGTTGCTTTGGAAGAAGAATGGAGGCTAGGGCTCAAAGGATGGCTTGTTTGCAAGAAAGCGGTGGAAAGGTACTCAGGAAAGTTCTAGGCCCTCTATTTATAGCCTAGACTTTACATTTTTTACCGTTTGTCCATGCCGTTTCGCATTCTTGTCCGTTACTTTTTTCCGAAATTAACGCACTGCGTAACTTCTTTTAGAAGAAAGAAGCCAACGGCTATTTCTTCTAAGTCTAAAAAGGCTTTCGGGCTTCCTGAGTTAGTTCTAAGATGGTTTGAAAGTAATTGTCTTAAAACTGATTCGAAGTTTTATATCTCCATACATTTCGGAGATAAATTATAAATCTAATAACCCCTACGCATGGTTCTTTTTCTTCCGTATAATGCTCTCCTAACATTACAGTCTTAATGGAGAAGCGTATTCGAGGGGCTACTGTTGGGGGAAAATATTCCATCCTCAGGGTTATTGCAGTAACAACACAAAGGCAGATAATGGATTCGAAGGTTTAGGACATGCATCTTCGGAGATGCCTTGAGTCAAGCTCGAAGTATGGAGATGGACCTTAGTTCGGAGTATTTCTTCAAACATATACTCTTTTGAGATCTTTTCTGCCAGCTAAGATGGAAGGCTTATCTTCTTTCTCATTAGAGTTAGTCTTTTACCATTTTAGCCCTATTAAGGGTGCCGAATAGTTTCCACTATGTCAGTTGTAACAGAGGGGTAAAAGGGTCTTTTCCTTAATGTTTGGGCCTATAAATACCCCCCGTTTCATCTTGTAATAGGGACCGAATACAAGTTATTCAATACACACATTCGAACTATTCTAAGTTATTATCCTTTCGGAGGCTTAGAACAGTTCACTTCGCAAACACTTCGTTTGTTAGTTTCGATTCTTCAGAAACCTGTTAGTGTAATCTTTTACTCCAACACTCAGTGGCCAAAGCGTCTCTCTCATCTACCTTCTCTGTGTACCTGGACTTCAGAGTCATCAGGTCACAGAACAGCACCTTGCAGTTAGGGCACTCACTGCTACCACCCAAGCAAGGGGAAGAAGATAGAGTCTCAATCTTGCCATTGGCCATGGCAAACTCACTCTCAAGCTCATTTATCCTCTTCTTAGCCCCTCTAAGTAGTTTCTCCTGATACCTCAACTCCTGACGGTTCTCTTCAAGCAATTCAATGACTTCTTGTTCATAGGAAGATACCTTTTCATTGTCATCATCGTCGGAGTTGTCGGGGGAGCCCTTCTTTTCCTTATCCCCAAGAGCCATTGAGCAGAAGCTTTTGCAGGATCTTCGGCTGTGGTGCGAGCGGCTCTTCTACTTGTCCCCGAATGCCATGAAGTAGAGGCCCGTCGGATCATCCTTGTCCTTCCCCTTGTTGATCACGATCTCCTCATTTCTTGAGCTCAATGAAGTGGAAGAAGAAGACGACCACTTGGAGTAGCTTCTCTCCATCTCGGTGAAGAAGGCCTTGTCTCGCTTCTTGTTCTCATGCCGGAGTCATAGGAGCCACCGCCAGTGCCCTTCTTGTGACTATTCTGCTTGGGGCAGTCGGCGATGAAGTGACCTGGATCTCCACACTCAAAGCATCCGGATTTTGTGCCACGTCTTTTGAACATTCGTTTATCATAGACACAACGCACCCGGTTGAAAAAAGACATAGATCATCATCTCCTAGCGAATCAAGTTGGTCCTCGGTGATAGACATCAAAGAGAACGCAGCACAACTCAAAGAGGAATCAACAGAAGGTGTCGCAAGGGCCAGGATTTTCGAGCCAGAACCAATGAGATTTGATCTCAACTAGATATCAACCTCTATGACCTTGAGCTTACTAAAAAGCTCTACGATAGTCAAGATATCGTAAGAGGTGCTCTCAATGATAGATGATACCTTGATCTCCCAGATCTTAGGGTCAAAGGTATGAAGAACCTTGAGCGCCCACTCATGATCTAAGACCAGCTAAACTCCATCGGCCTTGTTGGCCCAAAGCTTGTTGATGATCGATTGAAAACGACCAAACAAAGCTTCAATAGATTCACCCGGCTTCTGTGTGAATTTTTTGTATTCACATCGGTAGGTCTGATAGAGCCGAGCGAGCCTTGACTTGGCCTGTCCCCTCATGATATGCTTGGAGAGTAGCCCAGATCTCTCTATCAGTGTTGAGATGGCTCACACGCTCAAACTCAGTGGGACCTAGACCAGAAAACAAAATGTTCACATCTTTGTTATTGTTCTGATGCTGGGCGACTATCTCGGGGGAAGTGCGCTCAGCAACAGGAAGCACAGTAAAAGTACTGTGAACACAAACATCCCAAATGTCCGAGCTCTAGCTCATGAGATAGGCTTGCATGCGAGTCTTCCAGTAATTGTAACCAAAAGCTTCCAAGGACGAGACCTTACCAGAGGAAGTCATGATCACTACCTAGGGTTAGAACCGGTTAAGGTATGGAGGAAGCCTAACTAGGCTCTAATACCACTTGTAGGACCGAAAGTAGCGACCAGAGGGGGGTGAATGGGCGCCTAAACAAATTCTTTCGAATCAATGGCCTTCTCCCAACACCCAACGCACCTCAACAAGTAATCAGCGGAAATAAATAGATCAAAAACCAGTGAAGATAATCTAGCCTAAAAACAATCGGTGTCCTAATCAAAAAGACACCAACAAAGTGTTCAAAGGCAGATCAATCAGTGCATTCAAGTCATAGGCATTTCAAGCATTTAATTCAAGTGCACGCAAAAAGAGAAGAAGGCTTACTGTTCAAAAGTTGTCTCCTATTTGATACTTGCCAAAGCCTATGCCTGTAGCCACCAGAAATCTGCTTCAGCGAAGCTTCAATCGAAGCTACCGCGAAGCTTGAGCTTCAAACAGAGTGGCTCCGAAGCACCAACGAAGCTTTCCTCCAAAGCTTGCTTCAACGAGGTCACAACGAAGCTTGCCTCCGAAGATCGCTACAGCGGAGTCACAACGAAGCTTGTTTCAGTAAGCCCATAGGACACTTCGCACTGCTATAGCGAAGCCCTTGACCAATCACCGAAGCCTACAAGCCATCTCAGCCGAAGTCCACGCGTATCGTGTAGAAAACAAGTGCTAGTAGTTCTTCTTGGGAAACACATCCAGAAAGCAAATGTTCAGACGGATGCTTCAATGCAATAGGTAGTCAGCAGAGATAGTACTCACACAACATACGAACAAAAAAACCGAGCTCCTACTACTTCATTCTAGCATAAGAGATTGCAATACACATCCATGGATCACGCTAATCGAATAAATCAATAACTCACAACACGAGGCACATAAAAAAACAAAGGCGAAATAGTGGCATGACACTCGATTGCCTAGAGTAAAGACTTGGAATGGAGTAATAAAACCTGATTAGAGAATCCCTTGAAAAGTCATCGATGCAGATCCAGGCAATTGCATGATGAACAGGACTAACAAATGTGCTGCAGCGCACAACCCAGGAGAAATGGGGATTGTTGGGGGAATAAGTTTTCCCTTAAACAGGGGTCAAATGACGTCAGCCTTCGACAGCCTTCGGCCCGGAGCCCAACATTGTCGAAGCATGTTCCTATCTGGAGAAACTATTTCTAAGTTTCAAGGTCCTCTTCGAAGCCATCTGGAGCGAGGCCTCTGAACCCCTTCGGAGCCCTCCAGAGCGAAGCCCCCAAGATCCCTTTGAAGTTTGCAGAAGCTAAGTCTCAGGCTAGTTTCGGAGTTATCCTCTGGGCTAATTTCGGAGTTAACCTTCGAGCTCTGTTCGGAGTTAACCTTCGAGCTCTGTTCAGAGTTAACCTTCGAGCCAGTCTCCGGACCCTTTCCAGCCAATTCAAAGATAAGTCTCCGAGAACCCAGTTCAGAGTTCAGTTCAGAGTATACTTCGAAGGCCACTTCAGAGTGTACTTCGAAGCCTTCCTTGCGGCCTCCACCAGAAGAGCTCCGGCCCCTGCTCTGAACCCAGAAATATCTGCACCTCGCTACAGTGTAGAAGCCATACCAGGGGCCCCTCTGTTCCTAGTATGCCGTTTAGCGGGTCAAGAAGTGACGTTTATCTGACAAGTCTGTAAAGCTGTAAAGCACTCTGTTCAGTAGCTAGCTCCTTTTTTCCCTTTTTGCCCCTATAAGCCTATGACTTATAGAGGGCATTTTGGTCTTTTCCTTTGGCCTGCGTGCCTATAAAAGCAGGGCCAAACCCTTGTAACAGGTTAGCTCCTCCAGGGCCATGAGAACCCTGGAATTCACTACACTACACTGAGGCATATTAAACCAAATCCACCACAAACTGGACGTAGGGCTATTATCCTATAGGGGAGGTCCAAACCAGTATAAATCTTTTCTCCTTCTGAGAGAGCCCTTCGAGGTTCATTTTACAAACTATACACACATACAAAACCTGTGCTGTAGCTAACACAATTGCTACAACAATTGGTGCGATCCGTGGGGACCTTAGTCCTAAAAGCTAAGTTCTCTGCCACTGTCTGCAATTCAAAGTGCGCTTGAGGAGGGAGCTTCAACGCTTTTCTTGCTTCACGCACCCTCCGGCAAGGGGCTTCGGATGCAGTTTGAAGGCCTTCTTCGCCTTCCTCCATCCTTCGCGCTTCGGACCTCACCCTCCAGCAAGGGGCTTCGCTTGGCGTGTCGAAGGCCGTCAAAGCCCCAGGGGCTATGAGGCAAGTTTCCACCCACTTTACGAGGTATGTACACAGTCCGAAGTACCACTTCGATGTACAATTTTGCAATTACTTTAGTATGAAATCGAAGCCCTACTTCGCCTTAAAAGCGAAGCTTTGCTTCGACTTTAAAGAAAAACTTTGTTCAATCTTATTTAAAATTCGAAGCTTTGCTTCACTTTACAAAATCCGTAGTACCCCACCTAAGGCTACACAGTGCCTCCGGGCCCATAGCAGTGGGCTAAAGGACTCCGGGCCACTGGCCCGATGCGTCCAAGGACTCCAGGTCATCGACCTGATGCGTCCGAGATACGAAGGCCACCGACCTAACGTATCCTAGAATTCCGAGATCCGTTCTCGGTATTCAGAGTCGAAGGTGGCTCAGAGCGAAGGCAGCTCACAATCACAGGTTCGGTGAATCCACACCAATTATCCATTCTTAGTACAAAATCAAGCTCCGAAGCCTTGCTTCGCTATCTAAACACGCTTTGAAGCCTTGCTTCCCGTGTTAATCTAATCTATAAATTAAGCATCTCGAAGTTATGCTTCGCTTAAAATCTATGTGCGTTTTGGAGCCTCGCTCACGCACAACATTCAAACCCAAGCATGCCGAAGCATGCTTCGCTTAATTTGGCTACGCCGAAGCCTTGCTTCGCTCAAAATTAACGCGTTTGAAGCCACCAAAGGGCGTACCCCTTCACATTTTTAATTGCCCGCACCGGCAACAACTAAGTCCCTAGCTGCCACGAGCAAGGGGGGAAGTATGTATGCGAAGTGTGTGAATGTAATGCGTAGTACGAGCGTGACAAGCTAAAAACGTTCAAAGCCATCAAACCATGCGAAGCATGCAGACGAAGTATGCAAATATAACAAATTCCATTCATTGAATGATAATTGAGAAGTGTGTTACAAATATACTTCGAAAACAAAATTATGAGTAGTATGTGTCTAGGCCTAAGAAAAAGCAAGCTCGAGGCCCCAACCCTCGCTTGCTCTTCTTTCGGCCAGGGCCCCCTCAGCTGGACGAAGCCTCGTCGGAGCCTGCTCTCCCACATCCAGTTCGTCCACGCCCCGAAGCCCGCAGACCTCGTTTTCCACTTTGCAGGCTTGTCCAAGTCTGCGAGGCAGGTGGTGTCGTGTCAAAGGCAGAAAAGTCTAAGGCTTCATCGCCTGCCAAGGCCGTTCGCGAAGGCTATACCCCCTCGCTACGTGAGTCTACTACGAAGCAGCTTAGGTCTGGCGAGAGGGAAGAACTCTGAAGGGGCTCCGTCTTCACGATAGCCAGCAGCTCCTAGGCTACTTTGGGGATGGCTTCGCCATTAGGCCCCCTCGGAAGTTTAAACCGAGGAGGGCCTTCTGATCTAGCTACCTCGAGGACCACCCATAATTGGTGAAGTTCTTCAGAGTCCTCAAGTACTTCGAAGTCAACATTCGGAGATTGAGCCTGGGCAGGTATAAAGTACCCCCGCATTTATATTAATAAACTGATAAGTTTTTACAAGCCTACAACTAAAGAATTACAAGGAGCCTAAGGAGATCTACACCTTCGGAGGTGGAGGTACCGACGTCGAAGGTTGAGCTGGCGAGGCATGCGCCCTGGCTCAGCGAAGGCAGATGGCCTTCTGAAGTTCGAGGACTGCTTCACAGCCTTGGGCCTTCCAAGGCTCCTGAAGGTGGCGCCAGGCTCCGCGGATGCCGGCCAGAGGTGTAACCAGGTGCTGGCCTCCGAAGGCCACCGGAGTCGCCAAGGTTTCTGCTTCGAGGTGGTTGCACCCCGCGTCGTGAAGCATTTGCAACACCCCTTGATCCACCACTCGGCTGGCCATCAAGGCGAAGCCCTTCAAAGATTGCTCCGCCATCGCAGCCACCACCTTTAAGAAGTCAACGCGGTCCCCAATTGGATCCTGACTGCCGAAGTCTGGAGCCCGACATTCGGTCCCTATTTGTTCTAGGACCTCGGTCAGGGTCAGAGTGGCTTCGTCGATATTGCCAACGACGAAGTTTTTAAGGCAGTGGCCGACTTGGCAAAGCTTGGAGTTCTCCTCCGCCAGCTGGGCTCCTCCATCCTTCGCAGCTTGAAGCTCCGCTCGGAGCCTATCGATCTCCGAGGCCAAGGCTTCCCTTGCCTTGTCGGCCTCGGCCCTCGCTGCCTCGGCTGAGGCTTCAGCCCGCCTTCGCTTTTCGGCTTCCACCGAGACTTCGCGTCGGAGGGCATCCCTCTCCTCCGCCAAGCACGTCATCCACCTATCCGCAGAGGTTGACGCTGCAGTGTTCAGTGCGAAGGCCTGAAAGAATTCAAGAAAATCATAAGTGTTGATCGAAGACCAAAGTCTGACTCGAAGGCTGCATAGGACTTCGCTCACCTGGATGAGGGCTTCGTTTGCATTGATAAAGAGGTCCATGGGGCTCGAGTGGCTGAGTTGAGCCACCAAGCCTCCTGCCTCCATAGCTGTGCAGCCCTCGTGGAAGTCGTGGATGGCCGCCTCCGTCACAGCCCCCTTCGGTAGTAGAGGCTGGACAATTTCCTCCTCCTCAACCTCCTGCACAGGCTTCGGTGGAGCTGGGCTTCAGTCCACCACCTCGACGTGCTCATCGTCTGGGGGGTCCCTTTCGTCGCGAGCGCTGTCTCTGTCTTCTTCAGACGAGGAGCTGTCGGACTCTGAACTGCTGCTGCTAGGGGCCTCCGCTGGCTTCGGCACGGTAGGCCTCGCACCGACATCATCTTCTGCAAAAAAGTTCAAGTCAATATCCGCATATGAAAAGAGAAGTATGTTTAAAGTGTTTACCTTCATCGGAGATCTCCTCGAAGGTAGAGGGGTCGATGTGTGCCCCCCAATCCTTTTGATGCGAAGCTGGCGCTTCAACCTCCGCGCCCGAAGCCGTCACCGTCGAAGTCTTCGCCACCACCTCGGTAGCTGCTGCCGGAGCCCCTGCTGGCTTCTCTTCTGTTTGAGGGTTCGCGACCGTTGCCTCCTCCAGAGTAGGGGCTTCGGTTGCGGGGACCTCTGACCGAACCCTTGAAGCTTCGGGCTCATCGTCGTCCCCCCTTTTCCTCTTGGAGCCGGTTGTTGAAGGTACAAGGTGAGAGAAGTCTGGCAGAGCCTGGACCTCCTCGAAGCCGAGCAGGGTCCACACCTTGTTCCAGTGCTCCCAGGTCCCCACCAGAGCAAGCCATTGGGCTTGCTCATCAGGTCTTGGGACCCCGACAACACGCTCCACCGCCATGATGGCCTCCTACGGAGTCCTCACTTCAAGAGTGGCTTCATCAAGATTCCAAGTCAGAGTAAAGCGAAGCATGAAAGTGGAAAAGCTTCGAAAACTTACCGAGGCATTCTGTTGCCACTTCATTTAGGCCCCCTTGCCCCGAAGGTTGAAAGAGGCCCTCCGGCCAAGAGCGCGCAAGGGGGCTGAGACGGAGGGTGATGAACTCCTCCGTGAGGTCCCTCATGCTCATCTTTGCGGCCACCTTCCGAAGGAGCGAGATCCTCGAGCGAAGGGTGTTGGGGCTGGTCTTCACCACACCTTCGCGCTGGTAAGAGATAAGTGCATTGGTACTCCGAATGGGAGAGTTCGCGCCGACGGAGGCATATAACTACTCTTGATCCGACCTTGAGTACCATTTGCTGTTGGTGGCCCTCGTTGTGAAGGCATCTTGGTACTCCCTCTGAAGCTGGAAGTTGGCGCTTCCGAAGGCCAAAGCCCTCTTGACGTGGTCTGCACCCTCCCTCGGCTTTGATTGGCAGTTGGCATCATGAAGAGCAACAAAGACATCGGCGCGGCCCTAGCAGCCTTTGGCCCTCATGGTCCATTCAAACACTGCAAGCCTCGCCATGGTAGTTTAGCGAGAGTTGAGGAAGTTAGAGGTTGTAAGCCTTCAAGACTTCGCTCAGCATCCCCACCACCGGTAGTCCGAGGCCGGCTTCAAAGAAGGCCTCGAACAACACCACTTCGTCAGCCCGAGGCCTCGGTATAGCCTCCGACTTCTCTGGCACTTGAAGTTGAATCTTCGGCGAGATCTTCCCCGCGCAGGCCGTTCAGACAGACTCCTTTGTCGAGATCGAGGCCCTCATCTCGAGGGTTTGCTCAAACTTGTCTGATGGCGACCGAAGATCCATTGGCCCCAACCGCTGCCTGTGCTTGGGCGGAGCTCGAGCTCGAGCCCAAGGCCAAATACTTCGAAGCAACTTTCTTCGGAATTTCTATGGAGCTTCGGCGCGAAGGGCGCTAATGCTTGTGAAGGGTGCTTCGCGAGAAGCTAAGGAGGAGAAGAGAGCGAAGGATGCAAGGCGTTGAGAAGAAAGCAAATGAGAGGTGTGTCGAAGCCGTGTGCGGTAAATCCCTATTTATAAGCGGTAAAAATCCCGATGGTTCGCGTGCCGAAGCCACTAGCAGGTGGGCCCCTAGCGAAGCTGAAGCAACCCGGCACACTCCAATGGTCAATTTTATAGCCGTTGCGGAGTCAATTGATCTCCCCGAGGCCAGTTCTGACAGCTGACACAGGCAATTATTACCTGTGCAATTCGAAGCCCCCTTCGGTCCAAGCTCTAAGGCCTGTGTTCTCTGAAGTTGCAATTTTTACTGTCATTTGTCCCAAGGGCGCACACACCCCTTCATCCCGAAGGCCTTCAAGCGAGGGGCTACTAGTTGGGGGAATAAGTTTTCCCTTAAAAAGGGGTCAAATGACGTCCGCCTTCGACAGCCTTCGGCCCGGAGCCCAACATTGTCGAAGCATGTTCCTATCTGGAGAAACAATTTCTAAGTTTCAAGGTCCTCTTCGAAGCCATCTGGAGCGAGGCCTCCGAACCCCTTCGGAGCCCTCCGGAGCGAAGCCCCCAAGATCCCTTTGAAGTTTGCAGAAGCTAAGTCTCAGGCTAAGTTTCAGAGTTATCCTCCGGGCTAATTTCGGAGTTAACCTTCGAGCTCTGTTCGGAGTTAACCTTCAAGCTCTGTTCGGAGTTAACCTTCGAGCTCTGTTTGGAGTTAACATTCGATCCAGTCTCCGGACCCTTTCCAGCCAATTCAAAGCTAAGTCTCTGAGAACCCAGTTTGGAGTTCAGTTCAGAGTATACTTTGAAGGCCACTTCGGAGTGTACTTCGAAGACTTCCTTGCGGCCTCCTGCCGGAAGAGCTCCGGCCCCTGCTTTGAACCCAGAAATATCTGCACCTCGCTACAGTGTAGAAGCCATACCAGGGGCCCCTCTGTCCCTATTATGTCGTTTAGCTGGTCAAGAAGTGATGTTTATCAGACACGTTTTGTAAAGCTGTAAAGCACTCTGTACAGTAGCTAGCTCCTTTTTCCCTTTTTGCCCCTATAAGCCTATGACTTATAGAGGGCATTTTGGTCTTTTCCTTTGGCCTGCGTGCCTATAAAAGCAGGGCCAAGCCCTTGTAACAGGTTAGCTCCTCCAGGGCCATGAGAACCCTGGAATTCACTACACTACACTAAGGCATATTAAACCAAATCCACCACAAACTGGACGTAGGGCTATTATCCCGTAGGGGAGGTCCGAACCACTATAAATCTTTTCTCCTTCTGAGAGAACCCTTCGAGGTTCATTTTACACACTATGCACACATACAAAACCTGTGCTGTAGCTAACACAATTGCTACAACAGGGATGAACTCTGATTTTCAGATTAAAGTGAGTTAACCATAACCCTAAGGGATTGGGGCCTATTTATAGGCAGACCAATAGGAAGGGAAAAGATATATTTACCCCTAGGGTAAATTACACAGACGCAAAAATAAACTAAAAAGACAAACATGCCCTTAGAATTTTTACAGACTCGACTAACACAGACTGTGGGCCTAAAAGGCAAAATAGTAAAATCCTAAATAAAGATAACTTGTCCTAATGTGGAGCTTTCATAGCAGCTACGGCTTCGCGTCAGAACGGTAGGATCTAAGATCAGCGGTCGTCAGTTTTGCGCCGAAACTGAAAAAGCGTCCACCGTCTTCGCACCGGGTACCCGGATTGGGCCGGCCCAATTCCGTGGCTCCCTCAGCCCGGCAATTGCTCGCCGCCCATGTACCTTAGTCAATCCTGGTCAATAGACTAGTGGATCTCCTGCCGCTCCTAGCCCATGTACTCAGATTGGGCCGGCCCGACTCCACAGCCCCTCTGCCCGGCAGTCGCTCGTCCGCCCGTGTACCTAAGTCACATGTGGCCCAGACACGGCAGGTCTCATCTTCTCTTCGTCTTCTCTTTGACTTCCGTTGACAATCACTCATCACATCTGGAGCCATGAGGCCCATGATCTTCACAATGGCTCCTTAGATAGCATGTCTATATTATGAAAATCATCACAATAACAAGATTGGAATTAACCAAGATAGTAGCTAGTCGCGATGAACTTAATAATATATCAAAGCATCGAGCATGCTTTATTTAGTTGAACTGTATACAACATGAAAAAGATACAATAACAATAGATATCTGATCGAACCGATGAAGCCTCAAACTACCACACCCAGATCACATCAATATATGAGATCAAACTGATGCACCCTTAGACCTAGCTAATATACCGAGATAAACCAGCGATCGTACTATTTCAACCGGTTCTTCAAGAGATCAAACTGATGTAACCATGAAGGCACTGACCTAATCGATACGATCATCGGGGGTGGCGGGACTCACCTCTTCACCGGAGATCGGAACGATGCAGCCTAGCTCCGAGTACCGAATCCCGCTGGGATTAACCTTGGGAAGCTAAGGGTGGTGATGCGCTGAGTAGTTTTTTACAAAGATGTGTGTTTAACCTAGCTAAGGGGTACATATTTATAGTCTAAAGACTTGCCGTCCAAGTATCTCTTCCTAATCGATTCTAGATAATCTTCATTTTCTTCTCACTTTTATCTTAATTAGCTCTTCCTATACGATCGCGTATGCATCATGGACAGACTTCTTTGACCAACTTTGACCGGACGTCCTCTGACTTCCTTTGAACGTGTGGCATTCCTGGTGGGCCCCAGGCTCTATCAAATCTTGGCGTCAACAGCCGGGGAACAGTTGAGCCAAACGAGGATAAGCGAGGACACGCTTCCCCAATATCTTCTTCTACTGCATTAGTTCATCTCACGTTAGAAGGTAAATGATTCATGATCCCTCACATGGGTTCTAGGGTTTGGGGGCGAAATTTTTGAAATTGTCGGCTAGCGTATCTTCCCTATGTCCCAACAGTGATATTAGATCTTATGTGTGTAGTGTTCGATCTAGATCGATCACGTATGGATATACGTGGTGGAAAATAGATTATATCTATTTTATGTTCATCAGATTTCAGATGTTCCAATATTAGATCGGAAGTTCCGATGCCAAACATAGTTTGATACAGAGAGCAATTTTGCTATCAAAAGTTCCGATATTAGATCGGAAGTTCTGACGGATCAGAAGTTCCAACAGATTGGAAGATCCGATATTGGATCAAAAGTTCCGATGTCTATTTTTAATCGATACAGAGAGAAATTTGTCGCCGAAAGTTCTAGCAGATCAGGAGTTCCAATACTAGATCGAAGTTGCGATCCACACAAAACTAGAAATTCTGAGCCTATTGAGCTGGAATTTTCACATCCAAATATCGATCACTTTCCAGATTCTTCGTCTAACTTTGTTTTGTAGAGAATGTTGTGAATGGTATGGCCTTGATGAGAATGTATGAGAAGCATTGCATGTAATTAATATGGCATGCGTGTCATGATTATTTACAGCCCAATGCCGTTCAAGGTTGTACGACCTGCATTCAATATGTGATGTTTCGACTCATGTAACTAGTATAGGTGCTATTATCTATAATAGGCTAGCACGAGTTCCAGGAGGTCATAAGCACATACAAATGATGGGAGCCATGGAGATGGAGATTGCCATGTGAAGGGGTCATACTATGTCACAATCAATGTGTTGCCTATGATGCTTACTTATGTTCCTGTCATAATATTCTTGCATGTTTTGTGCGCGCTAGGGAACGCCACCTTGCTAGAATAGTTTTCCCTCAAAAATTAAGTATTGATGCTCTTTCCAATAGTTGTACCTACTAAGGATCTCGATGATCGATAGTAGGTCTGCCAAAGTAGGGTGCTATCTTTTGTCTTAACCAGTTAGGGTGGAAGTCAGACTTTCGCACACATAGTATTGGTTTGCTTAACAAAGCTATTAAAACAGTTTTTGGCTTTGGGACAAGGAGTTGGACGTCGTGCATTGGATGCTGCTCCAATGAACAAGAGTCACATATGATGTGATTAGGAAAGTGTTGCTTACCTATGTTAGTTAGCTTCTAGTTGTGATACCAAAGCTCACTAGGAGTTAGTTGAATATGGATCTTGTCACACTACTAGTCATTAGAGGGAAAGTGACTTTAATAGTGATACATATTTTATTAGATAGAATATAAACATAGCATAATGCTAAACCTTGAAATTTATTTTTTAGATCATGGCACCGACTACCAAGTTTTTTAATTTACAAATTTTATGGATTGGTAAAAAACTTGAGAATTGTTCCCAAGAAGGAGAAAAATGATTATGTTATAGAGGAACCCCATCCTGATGAACCAGGGTAAGATGCCACTGTAGTAGATAAGCATGCTTATGAGAAGCATGCTAGTGATTCTATGGATGTCAGCTGTCTGATGCTTGCCTGCATGTCCTCTGTGTTTCAGAAACAATATGAGGAAAGGGATGCTTACAATATGATCGTAGGCCTAAAGGGCATGTTTCAGAACTAGGCACAGGACGAGAGATACTATATATCTATGTCCTTGTGTTGGGAGTAGGTTGGTAGAAGGAAGCTCAGTTAGTCCTCATGTAATCAAAATGATTGGTTACATTGAGACTTTGGAGAGGATGGGTTCTCTACTGGATCCAAACTTGGCTATAGACGTGATTTTCCAGTCGCTCCCTTTGAGCTTCGAGCCATTCATTATGAATTTTCATATGAATGGACTAGAGAAGAAACTAACCGAGTTGCATGGGATGCTTAAAACTGTTGAGGAGAGTATCAAGAAAGCTCCCAATCATGTGATGATGGTTTAGGAGAGCAAAAAGAGAAAGCGTAAGGGCAAGGCTAAGACTTCAGATGTGATCTCTAGTGCAAAGTCTAAACCGGTTGGAAAGTCCAAGTCGGGTCCTACTAGCTCTGATGTTTGCCACCACTGCCACAAGCATGGGCATTGGAAGCACAACTACAAGGTCTTCCTAGAAGAGTAGAAGAACAACAAGGGAAGTATGACTTTCGCTTTAGGTATAAATGTTATAGAAATTAATATTGCTACTCGTCCAAATGATTCATGTGTATTTGATATCGGTTCGATGATTCATACATGCAAATCGTTGTAGGCGCTGAGTAGGTCAAGAAAGTATGCAAGTGGCGAACTGGATGTCCATGTCGAAAATAGTGCAAAAGTTGCAGCGTTGGCCGTTAACATTTATTCACTATTGCTACCTTCAACATTAGTTTTGGAGTTGAATAATTGTTATTTCATTCCCGCCTTAGGCAGAAACATTATCTCTTCTTCATGTTTAGAAGAAGATGGTTTGAATTCGTAATAAAGAACAAGTGTTCAATATTTTCGAATGGTATGCTCTATGGTGTTTGTTCATTGGTGAATGGATTATACATTCTGAATCATGAAGATGCACATACTTATAACATTAATACAAATAAAAGATGACTCATTGATTAGAATCCTACCTATGTCTGGCATTGTCGTTTGGGTCATATAAGTGAGAAGCGCATGCAAAAGCTCCAAAGAGATGGAATTTTGGAGTCATTTGATTTTGAATCATATGACACATGCGAGTCTTATTTACTTAGCAAAATGATAAAGACACCTTTCACTGGTCAATGTGAGAGGGCGAATGATCTATTGGCCATACTACATACTAATGTATGTGGACCGATGAGTCATACCGCAAGAGGTCATTTTCAGTATTTTATCACTTTTACCGATGACTTGAGTAGATATGTTTATGTCTACTTGATGAGGCATAAGTGGGAATACTTTGAAAAGTTCAAGGAGTTCTAGAATGAGGTACAAAATCATATGGGCAAGATAATTAAATTTCTACGATCTGATCGTGGAGGTGAATATTTGAGCCATGAGTTTAGTGATTGTGGACGTAAAAGATTACGCTAACAGGTTTCTGTAGAATAGAAACTAACAAACGAAGTAGTTTGCGAAATGAACTGTTCTAAGCCTCCGAAAGGATAACAACTTAGAATAGCTCAAATGTGTGTATTGAATAACTTGTATTCGGTCCCTATTACAAGGTTAAACGGGGGGTATTTATAGGCCCAAACATTAAGGAAAAGACCTATTTACCCCTCTGTTACAACCGACATAGTGGAAACTATTCGGTACCCTTGATAGGGCTAAAATGGTAAAAGACTAATCTAATAAGAAAAAAGATAAGTCTTCCATCTTAGCTGGAAAAAAGATCTCAAAGAGCATTAGTTCGAAGATATACTCCGAACCAATGCCTATCTTCATACTTCGAGCTTGACTCAGTACATCTTCGAAGATGGACGTCTGGAAACCTTCGAATCCATTATCTGCCTTTGTGCTGTTACGGCAATAACCCTGAGGATGGAATATTTTCCCCCAACAGTAGCCCCTCGAATACGCTTCTCCGTTAACCTGTAATGTTAGGAGAGCAGTATACGGAAGAAAAAATAACCAGGCGTAGGGGTTATTAGATTTTAATTTATCTCCGAAATGTACGGAGATATAAAACTCCGAATCAGTCTTAAGACAATTACTTTCGAACTATCTTAGAACTGACTCAGGAAGTTCGAAAGCCTTTTAGACTTAGAAGAAATAGCCGTTAGCTTCCTTCTTCTAACGGAAACTGCAGAATGCGTTAATTTCGGAGAAAAGTAACGGGCAGGAATGTGAAACGGCATGGACTAACGGTAAAAAATGTAAAGTCTAGGCTATAAATAGAGGGCCTAGAACTTTCCTGAGTACCTTTCCACCGCTTTCTTGCAAACAAATACCTTTTGAGCCCTAGCCTCCATTCTTCCTCCAAAGCAACCCAGTAGCTTCCATGGCGAAAACCAAGAGTTCTGGAGCCCCTTCGGCCTTGGCTCGACAGCAGGCGGCCGCAGCAGCAGCGGCTGCGGCGTTGGCGACGGCGCCTCCAACACCCGCAACTGGCATCCATGGCGGCAGGAGGGGGAAATCCCCAAAATGTTGGTGACCAAGGTCTCTGCCCGCCATCAACGAAGTACTTGGATCAATCCTTCCAACTGGGACCTTCTACCTGCAAGAGAGAATCAGTAGCGGTCGCAGTAGAAGGGAAGATTAGTACCGGAGTCATGATCCGCAAACCTGGAAAGGAACTCATCCCGTCGCCAAGGCCCGGAGAAGTGGTCGTCTTCGAAGCCTTCTTCGAAGCCGGCTTAGGCCTTCCAGCAGTGGACTTCTTGGCCGAGGTACTTGATTTGTTTCACGTCACCCTTCCTCAACTTTCTCCGAACGCAGTAGCTCGCTTAGCTATCTTCGAATGGGCGTTGAGAGCTGAAGGCTGTGAGGGGAGGGCAGAGATCTTCGCTGCGCTACACAGAGATTCATGCCAGCCAAAAACCTTCGTAGGCCCCGGAGGTGAAAAAGTGGTAGTAGCCTTCGGAAGTATTAACTTCAGGCTTCGGGATGAATACGCCCTTCAATTTCCCGCTAAGGCCATCAATGCAAGATGGTATACCTGAATGGGTCATGAGATGGTTTTATGCCGAAGTTGGGGCGAGCAATCCTCTGGCCGGACCTCTGAAAGAAATTCAATTCCGGAAGGAAGCCTTAGTGCATCCAGACCAAGGTCAGCTCGAAGCTCGCCTCAGCCTACTTCAGAAGATCAGTCGAAGGTTGAGCATGCGAGACTTAGCCGAAGAGTTCCTAGGGTTACAAATCTCTCCGCTGATGGCCATCTGGCCTATCATCTTCGAAGAGGATTCGGAAGGTGGTCTCCGAAAAATCACTTCGACTTCGAGTCCTGCAGGTAACTTCGAAGACAACATGTATTATGCATATTCATTCGAAGAAAAAACTAACTTGATTCATTTTTTAGCTTCTTCAGCCCCTATTACTTCAGAGCAAATCGTAAGGGCTTCGGAGAAGATTTTGGGCGCTCCAACTCCGACCGAAAAGGAATGAAGAATCAAGTTGGTCGGGAGTTGGGAGAGATTTAACAGGGTGTGGGGAATGCTGGAAATCGTTCCGCCCCCTTTGATGGATTGGGTACCTTCAGAGAAAGGGCCCAAAAAGAGGAAAGCCGAAGCTGGGACTTCGAGCTCCGCCAAGACTCCGGTCAAGAAAGTGACTCGGAAACCAAAGAATCCCGCACCTTCGAGCCCAAGGGCTTCAGTCTCTGACTCCCAAGAGGACGAAGGGAGGTTGCTTGTGCGTTTGATAGACGAAGATGCATCTCAAAGGACTGCACAAGCCGAAGTACCTGCGAACGTGCCGGAGTCTCGAGATAACCTTGAGCAACCAAGGACTTCGGCAGTTCAAGAGGATTTACCTCAGGGCGAAGTTCCTGCGGATGAAGGTGGAGTCAAAGTTACTATGGGTTCGATTCCTGAAGAGGCAACAAGGACTGCTCAGGAAAATGCTCCTGCAGTCGAAGATTTAACGGCTGATTCGGACGAAGATCTCGCCTTCGATCCACCGAACAGTCCAATGATTATCCCCTCGCCAAAATGTCGAAGGTAGACTTCGAATAATTCTTTCATGTTTATTTTGTGTATTTATACAATGTATAATACTTTTGTTTTTTACAGAGTCCACTTCTGTGGAAGAAGTCCTGCAGGAAGAAATAATTCCTGGACCTTCGACGACTTCGGAGCCAATCCCAAGAGCCACTCAAATGGGACCTGGAAGAGGCAAAAGGAATATAGAACCCCTCCCTGCTGCGAGTTCCGGATCAACTCCGTCTGATTCAACAGACGAGAGTCAATCTTCCGAGGAGGGCCAGTCTCCAGGGGCTCCGAAGACTACAGGCCAACACTCCGGCCCTTCGCTGGATGAAGATGACCAACAGGCGATAAGTATGCTCCCCCTTCTAGCTCCTTTCTTAGGGCAAACAACTGGTCTTCGGACTTAGCTCGAACCTTTGAATCGAGCTAGCCGCGACATAGGGGAGACCAACTTAGTGGCCATTCTAAGTAAAGCGGACAGGTCGGAGCTCAACGCTGCTATAGAACGCGCAGCTTACCAGGTACGAAGTATCTGTGAAATAACATAGAATTTACCTACAAATAAATGTTTACCTTGGTTTTTTCTTTTTGCAGCAAACAGTCTTGGCCCGAGCTGCGAATATATCGAATGATCAAGAAATCGCTCGTCTTCGGGAGGAAAATAACATCCTTCAACGGAATCTTACCATCTCCAAAAGCCGAGTGGTTCAGATGGACAATATAGTGTCAACGGAGCGCAGGGCCAGACAAGGTTTGGAGGCTGCGAATAAAGAGCTCGAAGCAGAAAGAATTGTGCTTCGAGCTGAAATTGAAAGAATGCGGGCAGAGCACGCTACTGCGGGGACCGAGCTTGTCAACTCCAAGAGGAAGCTAGCCAGCTCTTGAACCAAAAGAATATCTTGACTACTGAAACTGCTAGACTTTCTGGGGTTCTGGGAGAGGTAACTTCGATGAAGGACGCACTGAACGAAGATAAGCGGAAGTCCGAGAAGGTAGCTACGGAAGTTATGAATCAGCTGCTAGGTGTCCTGGAGTACTTCGGTACTACTGGGACACTTCCTTCTGATGATAACATTTCTCTTCTGCGCCGGTTGAAAAGGATTCAAGGAGTGGCGAAGCAGATGAAGACAGCAGGCATTCGATACGGAGAACTCTCCGGACAAGTGGCTGTTGTTGGCCTACTTCGCTACTACGAAGATCTGGGCCGATCGATAACTCCGAGTGCAGGAGAGGGCCCAATTACCTTCGATGACTGAGCGGCTTCTGACTCCTTCCGAAGGTGTGGCCGCTGCCTGGCGAGCCTTCCAGACTTCATGGAGAGCCGAAGGTCGTTCTGCGATCAAGGCCTGGATCGACGAAGGACAACGCCAGAAACAAGCTCGGACCCAGGCTTCAAGCAGTCAGCCTCCTCCAAACCCGCAGGTTTAGAAATACCTTAGGATTTTTGGCTATGTAAAGCTTTATGCTTATGAACATTTATCAATGAAAATTTGTTTATCATATTTTTAGGCTTTGCTTCATACGGAAGATATCGAAGTGTTAGACATTAACGACGAACTTCGCTCATTATGGACCACCTTCGATCTTCTAAAAGCTTATAAGCGTCCTCGATTTTTAGTTCCTCGAGATAGCTCCGGTGTAATTGCGCCCGAAGTAATCAAAGATATACTATCTTATATTAAAGAGGAAGAAAAAGAGGTTAACTTGAACACTTCGTCTTCTGAAGACGTTATATGGTCTGAAGACGAAGATGAAGTTCGTAGTAAAAAACCTGAAGAACTTGGAAGCTGGGAAAGGAGCCCCGAACGGCTTCGAACTTAGGGCCGAGCTTCAACAAGAACAGAAGGACTTTAGAGCTTCGAAGGGAGGTAAAAGAGTTAAACGTAAAGTTGTTAGAACTCCCGGCACTGGAACTAGTCGTTCCAACCCTAGCTCTAGAGATCGAAGAGGTCTTCGATTCCTTCTTGGTATAGATACCAATTTTTCATGATGTAACCTGTAAACATATTCGTTCGAATAATGAATACCGATTTAAAATTGTCTCCATATTTACTAGCCCCTCTTTGGGTATAAGCAACTTCGAACTGTATTCAAAGATGGTTATGCGCAAAGAAAAAACTTCGGAGTACAATTTTTTGGGTTCGGAGCCCCTCTGCAATTTAAAGATGTTTTAAAATCTTATAAAATGTCTTCGACTATTTGTAGTCTGAAGAATGGCAACTTAATACCCTTGTTTTTTGAAAGAAATCACTTGAGATAACTTTCAGGACACCTTAGTGTCTTAGATAATTTGTCACTTTGGACTATGTTAACAGACATTCGAAGCTCATGGCTCAAACTCTGTTTTGCTTTGGCCACCTTCGGCTCTTTTTTGCGAATTCTGTCGAACCAATGGTTTAGAGTTTGCAATGGTCTCTTTGGACTCTTTTACGGATGTCTACAAGCCAATGGCTTGGACTCCATATATTTTGGCCACCTTCGGCTCTTTTTGCGGAAGTCTACCAGCCAATGGCTTGGACTCCGCATGTTTTGGCCACCTTCGGCTCATTTTGCGGAAGTCTACCAGCCAATGGCTTGGACTCCGCATGTTTTGGCCACCTTCAGCTCTTTTTACGGAAGTCTACCAGCCAATGGCTTGGACTCCGCATGATGTGGTTTTGGGCTCTTTTACGGATGCCTACAAGCCGGTGGCTTGGACTCCGGATTATGTCAGCCCCCACGTCGGAAGCTTCGAACCAATGATTCGAAGTCCGAAAATATGATTCAGCTTCATGACACTTCCCTTTCTGTCAACCCCACGGTTCCAGTGCGTCCACTCGGAAGCTGGAGGTTTATGAGGGGAAGGCACTATCTGGACCATATGCTTTATTAATTCAGAAGATGATTACAAGTGATTTACTAGGAGCCCTTATGCAAAGTATCGCTTTAGGTGCTCCGCATGCCAAGTATGTGCTAACTCTTCACCTTCTAAATTAGCTAATTTAAAAGAGCTAGGGCGTCCTGAACGAACAATTAGGTACGGACCTTCCCATTTATTTCCTAACTTCCCTGGCGCTATAATGCTTCGTAGAACAAGATGACCCGGTCTTAGTTCATTGAGCTTAACCTTCGGGTCAAACCAACCTTCGTCTGCTGATGATACTTTGATAAATTTGCCACAGCTCGAAGTCTTGTTTCTTCTGATAAATATAGCGAAGCTTGTCTTTCTTCTTCAATCTCCGGTTCGGTGCTGTGAAGCGATCCTCCTTTGAGCTCCGTTGGAGTCATAGCTTCATCTCCGAATAGTAGTCTGAATGGAGTAAAATCTGTGGACCTTGTTTGCGTAGTCCGAATGGACAACAAAATCTTCGGAAGCTCTTCGGTCCACAGTCCTTTTGCTAATCCTACTATCCTTCGATTTAGCCCTGACAAAATATTTCCATTGGCTCTTTCTACGGCTCCATTAGACTGAGGATGCCTCACTGCAGCAAAACATAACTGAATGCCTAGATCTTCGCAAAACTTCTTGAAAGGTTCTGCATCGAACTGTGTTCCATTATCAACTGTGAGTTGTCTAGGCACTCCGAACCGGCAAATGATATTCTTCCAAAAGAATTTATGTACATTGTTCGAAGTGATAGCTGTTAAGGGCTCTGCTTCTACCCACTTAGAAAAATATTCAATAGCTACCACTGCGAACTTCAGATTTCCCTTGGCTACTGGAAATGGACCAATTAAATCCATACCCCATCTGGCCATAGGCCATACCGGAGCAATGACTTGAAGAGCTGTTGGTGGGCGATGACTTCGTCGACCCATCCACTGACATCCTTGACAAGTGCGGACTAAGCTCTCCGCATCAGCTGTTATTGTAGGCCAATAAAGCCCCTGGCGAAGTGTTTTTCCTGCCAAAGCTCTAGGGGCTAAATGGCTACCGCAAAGGCCTTCATGAATTTCTCGAAGAATTTCTTGACCTTCGGCTTGAGATATACATCGGAGTAGAGGGGAACATACTCCGGCCTTGTATAAAATACCATTGATTATTTGATAATTTCTAGCCCTAAGCTTCAATCTTGAAAGATGTGGCTCTTCAGGCAGATTTGTTCCTCCCTGTAAAAGTTCCATGATTGAATTTTTCCAATCTGCACTTGGAATGCAAAGAATCTCTACGGAGGGAATTTGTGGCACCGAAGGTGTACTGAGCTCCTCATAGAAAGCTTCTTCTGGTACATCCACAGCTCCGGCTGCAGCTTTTGCTAAGATGTCCGCTTGCACATTTTCTTCTCTTGGTATACTCCGAATGGAAATACCCTTGAAGTGTGCTTCGATCTTACGGATTTCTTCTAAGTACTTTGCAAGCTGTGGATGCCGAACCTGAAAACTTTTATCTACGTGCCCTGCTACTATCTGAGAATCTGTCTTTATAACAACTCTTGTAGCCCCTAGAGCACGTGCTTTCCGGAGTCCCAGTAAAATCCCTTCATACTCCGCTATATTATTGGTAGACTTAAAGTTGAGTCTTGCGGAGTACATTGCTTTTTGCCCTGAAGGCGAAATTAATACTGCTCCAATGCCTGCTCCGGATGCTTGGAAAGCCCCATCGGAATAAACAGTCCAAACTCCGTCACTTGACTTCTCCGGAACCAAAGTTGCAGGTGGAGTCCATTCTGCTACAAAATCTGCTAAGACTTGTGATTTGATTGTTGTCCTTGCCAGAAAAGATATGCCGAAGGGTGCTAGCTCAACTGCCCACTTCCCAATTCTTCCAGTAGAATCCTTACTTCGAAGCATATCTCCCAAAGGATACGAAGTTGGTACAATTACATTGTGAGCCAAAAAATAATGTCTTAATTTCCTCAAAGCCATTATCAGAGCATAAACGAACTTCTCGAGTTCGGAATATCTTGTCTTCGCTCCTGATAATGCTTCGGATACAAAATAAACAGGATTTGGACCAACTTCCCATTGAAATCCATTTCTCTGACAAGGACTGCACTGACAGCAGAACCTGTGGCTGCAAGGTAAAGGAGTAGGGTTTCGTCCGCAATAGGCACCGTGAGTGTAGCAAGATTACTTAGATACTCTTTAATATCTTCGAAGCTTTTTTGACACTCCAGTGTCCATGCAAAATCTTCGGACCCTTTCAATGCTTTAAATATAGGCAAGCTTCTCTCCGCAGACCTTGATAAAAACATGCTAAGTGCTGCTAGACGCCCAGTCAGCTTTTGCACTTGCTTTAAATTTTCCGGAGGAGCCATCTTTTGCAGCGCAGTTATTTGAGTAGGGCTAGCTTCAATCCCCCTGCTTGAAACTAAATACCCTAATAACTTCCCAGCCTTAGCTCCGAAGATACATTTTTCGGGGTTAAGACGGATCCCACATGCCCGAAGGCTATTGAATGTTTCTGCTAAGTCTAGGCTATGTTGGTGCTTTAAAGCACTCTTTATTACAATATCATCCATATAGGCCTCCACATTGCGACCTAATTGATGACCTAGAGCCTTAGCAACTAACCTCGAAAAATAGCCCCGGCATTTCTTAAGCCAAAAGGCATTCTTACATAACAAAAGACTCCCGAAGGAGTTACGAAGCTTGTCTTGATCTCATCTTCGCGCTTCAACCATATTTGATGATAACCAGAATACGCGTCAAGGAAGCTTAATAACTCCGAACCTGCGGTGGAGTCGACCAATTGATCAATTCGGGGCATGGGGTAGGGGTCACGAGGGCATGCTTTATTCAAGGATGTGAAATCAATGCACATGCGCCACTTTCCGGAAGATTTCTTTTTGACGAAGACTAGGTTGGCTAACCATTCTGTGTGAGCCACTTCTCTAATAATCCCAGCCTTCAATAGTTTTTTAACTTCGTCTTTTGCTAGAGCAGCTCTTTCTGCAGACATTTTTTGGAGTCCTTACCGAACAGGTCGGGCCTTCGGGTTTACAAGCAAACTATGTTCAATGATATCCTGATTGACTCCGGTGATATCTTCGTCAGACCAAGCGAAGACATCTAAATTCTCTTCCACCACCTTTTCCAAAGAGGTTGCAACTTCTGGAGGTAAATCTTTACCAAATTGAAATGTATATTCTTTACCATCTCTAACAATAACCTTCGCTGCAATCTCTCCTTCAGGACTTGGTCTCGGGAAGGATTTCGTTGAAGCTTCGGAAGGGGCTGAAAAATTTTCTTGATTATCTTGCACATTATTTACTTGTCTTGGATCAAGAGGGGGGCCATGACCATATTCCGCTCTCCGGGCGATAGCTTGATCTCCGAAGATAGTAAGGACTCCTGCTTGTGTGGGCATCTTCATGCACAAATAATTGTGATGCGCCATAGCTCCGAACTGGTTTAGCATGCCTCTTCCGAAGATGACGTTGTAAGCATACGGGGCATCTACAACATCGAAGATTACTTCCTCAGTTCGGGCCAACAAACCTTCTCCGAAGGTAACTTCTAGGCCTATTTGGCCGAGTGCATCAAGCGGAGGTCCTGCGAAGCCTTGCAAAGGACGAGCCGCTGGAAGGAGATGCTTTCTGGAGATGCACAATTGATCGAAGGCTTGAACAAAAATGATGTTTGTCGAACTGCCTCCGTCAATCAATACTCTTTGAACTTCAGTGCCCGCAATATCAGCAGTAATAACAAGTGGGTCTGCATGCGGGAATTTAATGCCAGCTGCATCCTCCGCGGAAAAGGATATCGGTACATGAGACCACTCCGGCATAGCAGCTGCAGATGACGAAGTCCCAATATGGCCCACTTCTCTGACGTAGTCTCTTCGCTGTCTTTTTGACATGCTTCCGAGGGTACCTCCTCCAGAGATGGGGAGGACTACTCTTTTCCCTCGGTCTTGCCCTTCCTCTTGCTTCGGAGGTGGCATAACATTGGCCACTGGAGGGTGTCTTGTGGCTTCGAAGTTTTCTATCCGCGCCACAGCCTGGACCGGCTCCGGGCGCGCTGCAGCTGGAACTCGGTCGGTAGTACCTCGACCCGAAGTTCTTTCTAGATATTATCCTCTTAGAGTGAGTATAGCCTTGCAAGTATTAGTTGCATGGCTTCGATTTTCACCATGAATGCAGCAGAAAAGGGTCTGGCCTTTGCCAGCCGTTTTCCCTGGCGGCCTCCAGCCGCTGACCTTGTTCCCCGAAGGCTGTGGAGCTCTCTGTGTGAACTTTTGCAGGGGTGCAATGTTCAAGACTTCAGAACGAGGGTGCTTTTGCCCCCTTCTCCGATAATGTTGAACTTCGAAGACTGGTTCTTGCGGCTGCGCCGAAGTTTTTACTTCTACTTTTACTTCTTGCAATATGGATGGAGTAGCTGCAGTTCTTCGAAGCCAACCCTCTTCCGACCTCGCATACTCCTCGAAGTATGACATCCGCTGAGAAACTGAGGATATGCTTTTCCGATGAAGCTTATCCAGGAGGCCTTGATGAGTGACACCTTCCCGAGCTGCATCAACTACCGAAGATGTGGACAACCCTCGGATCTGCGACTTCGTATGAGCGAAGCGCTTGAAATATTGCCTCAATGTCTCTCCAGGGAGCTGCTTCACCTGGAAAAGGCTTCCCGTTGACATTGGAGGCACGAAGGTGCCTTGAAAATTGCTTACAAACTTCTTCTTCAGCTGCCCCCATGAATTAATTGATCCTGGCTTCAAAGACCAGAACCACCTTAATGCCACTCCTTGAGGAGCTAAGGGGAAGCACTTTGCCATGGTATCTCGAACTCCTCCGCTAGCTTCAATTGCTAGGGCATAAGAACGGACAAAATCTCTGGTATCTTCATCTCCAGCATACTTACAGAGCTTCGAAGTCTTAAACTTCGGATCAAAGTGAACTTTCTGCAGCTCAGGATGCAGCGGAGATTCAGTATCGAAGGAGGCGTTCTCCGGGGCTTCGGGATAAACGGGTTCGTCATCTTCGGGCACTTCTGGAACAGTTAGGACGGCTTGAGAGCGAAGCCTGTTCGCGGCTTCTTGCCGCCATCTTGCTACTTCAGCTTGGAGGCTGGCCATTTGAGTGGCCATATCTCCAAGATTGTCTTCATCTCCTCCGGAAGGGTCTTCCGGGTCTTGAGAACCAAGGGGATCAGTTCGAAGTGGGATTGAAGGTGGAAGAGGGACTCCGGGTGGTCGAAGTATAGAAGGAGTTTGTTGGGGGAAAATATCTCATCTTCGGGGTTATTGCCGAAGCAACATAAAGGCAGACAGCGGATTCGAAGATTCCCAGACGTTCATATTCGAAGATACCCAGAGTCAAGTTCGAAGTACGAAGATAGGCATTGGTTCGGAGTACATCTTCAAACTAAGGCTTTTCAAGATCTTTTCTGCCAGCTAAGATGGAAGACTTATCTTCTTTCTCATTAGATTAGTCTTTTACCATTTTAGCCCTATCAAGGGTACCGAATAGTTTCCACTATGTCGGTTGTAATAGAGGGGTAAATAGGTCTTTTCCTTAATGTTTGGGCCTATAAATACCCCCTGTTTCACCCTGTAATAGGGACCGAATACAAGTTATTCAATACACACATTCGAACTATTCTAAGTTATTATCCTTTCGGAGGCTTAGAACAGTTCTCTTCGCAAACACTTCGTTTGTTAGTTTCTACTCTACAGAAACCTGTTAGCGTAATCTTTTACGCCAACAGTTGGCGCCGTCCGTGGGGAACCTAGTCCGAAAAACTTCGTTCTCTACCAACTTCTTACATCATGCCTCCTAAGCGGAGCGCACCCCGCAATCCCACTCGGAGGTCCTCTCGGATCTCCGGAGAGATACCCTTCGACACAGTTGAAGTCGGAGGGCCTTCGACATTCCCTCCGCAAACTCCGGAAGGGGCTTCCATCCCTCGAACATACGAAGCTTCTCCGCCAACCCCTTCCATACTCCGACCGCCCGGAGTCCCTTCTCCACCCTCCATCCCGATTCGAACTGATCCTACCAGTTCTCAAGACCCGGAAGATCCTTCTGGAGGAGATGAAAACAATCTTCGCAAACACTTCGTTTGTTAGTTTCTACTCTACAGAAACCTGTTAGCGTAATCTTTTACGCCAACAGAGTTGGCGGAGGAACTCCGTATGTTCGAGGGATGGAAACTCCTTCCGGAGTTTGAGGTGGAGGGAATGTCGAAGGCCCTCCGACCTCAACCGTGTCGGATGGTGCCTCTCCCGAGATCTGAGAGGACCTCCGAACAGGGTTACGAGGTGCGCTCCGCTTAGGAGGCATGATGTAAGTTGGTAGAGAACGAAGTTTTTCGGACTAGGTTCCCCACGGACGGCGCCAACTGTTGACGTAAAAGATTACGCTAACAGGTTTCTGTAGAATAGAAACTAACAAACGAAGTGTTTGTGAAGTGAACTGTTCTAAGCCTCCGAAAGGATAACAACTTAGAATAGCTCGAATGTGTGTATTGAATAACTTGTATTCAGTCCCTATTACAAGGTTAAACGGGGGGTATTTATAGGCCCAAACATTAAGGAAAAGACCTATTTACCCCTCTGTTACAACCGACATAGTGGAAACTATTCGGTACCCTTGAAGGCTAAAATGGTAAAAGACTAATCTAATAAGAAAAAAGATAAGTCTTCCATCTTAGCTGGCAAGAAAGATCTCAAAGAGCATTAGTTCGAAGATATACTCCGAACCAATGCCTATCTTCATACTTCGAGCTTGACTCAGTACATCTTCGAAGATGGACGTCTGGAAACCTTCGAATCCATTATCTGCCTTTGTGCTGTTACGGAAATAACCCTGAGGATGGAATATTTTCCCCCAATAGTGATCATCTGAAGAAGTGAGGAATTGTTCCATAGCTGTCTCCACCCAGCACGCCTCAGTGGAATAGGGTGTCTAAGCAGAGAAACCACACTTTGTTGGACATGGTTCAGTCAATGATGAGTCTTGCTGATCTTCCATTATCCTTTTGGGGACTCGCTGTAGAAACTGCCGCATTCATGTTTAATAGAGTTCCATCTAAGTTAGTAGATAAGACACCATATGAGATGTGGTATGGGAGGTGTCCCAGTTTATCTTTTCTAAAGATTTGGGGTTGTGAAGCGTATGTCAAATGTTTGACGTCTGACAAGCTCACTCCTAAATCTAACAACTGCTTCTTTATGGGATATCCTAGGGAAACCAAAGGATATTATTTCTATAATAGAGAAGAGGGCAAAGTGTTTGTCACTAGAAATGGTGTGTTTTTTGCGAAAGAGTTTCTCTCGAAAGGCTTAGTGGGAGAACGGTGTATCCTAAAGAAATTCGAGTCACTAGAATGTGTTCCAGATCCCACTGAACCATAACAGGACATGCAAGGGGTTGCGGAACCTATTTTTGAGACACTAGCCCCATGAAGGTTGGAGAGGGTGATCCACCTGATGGTGTTAAAACTATTGAGTGTAAATGGATCTTTTAAAAAATATAGACGTTGATGGAAATGTTCACATCTATAAAGCACGATTGGTGGTGAAAGGTTTCAGGCAGATTCAAGGTGTTGATTATGATGAAAGGTTTTCACCTGTCGCCATGCTTAAATATATTCGGAACATCCTAGTAATTATCGCATTTTATGATTATGAGATATAGCAAATGGATGTCAAGACAACTTTCCTGAATGGAAACGTAAGTGAGGATGTGTACATGACACAACCTGGAGGTCTTGATGATCCAAAAAATGCTAAGAAAGTTTGTAAGTTATAGAAGTCCATTTATGGTCTGAAGCAAGCTTCTCGAAGTTAGAATCTTCTTTTTGATGAGGTAATCAAAGGGTTTGGCTTCATGAAGAATGAAGAAGAGCCTCATGTTTACAAAAAGACTAGTGAGAGCCCAATTGTATTTTTGGTGTTATATGTGGATGACATATTATTGATCGGAAATGACATCCTTTGTTGAAATGCTATCAAGACTTCATTGAAAAATAATTTCTCAATGAAAGATCTTGGAGAGGCAGCATACATTTTAGGCATAAAGATCTATAGAGACATATCAAAACAACTAATTGTATTAAGCCCAAGTATGTACATTGACAAGGTTTTGAAGCCGTTCAAAATGGAGAATTCCAAGAGAGGTTTTCTGCCAATGTCACATGGTATTTCTCTTAATAAGACTTGGTGTGCCTCGACACTTGATGAGCTAGAGAAAATGAGTGCAATACTATATGCCTCCATGATCAGATCCATCATGTATGCCATTCTATGTACACGCCCAGTTATCTCCTATGCTCTAATTGTTACGAGTAGATTCTAGTCATACCCAGGTGAAAGTACTTGAAAAGAACCGAGGATATGTTCCTAGTTTACGGTGGTGAAGAGGAGCTCGTTGTATATGGTTACACCAATGCTAGCTTTCAGACCGATAAGGATGATTCTCGATCGCAATCTATATTTGTGTTCTGCCTCAATGGTGGCGTAGTGAGTTGGAAGAGTTCCAAGCAAGAAACGGTGCCCGATTCTATGATAGAAGCTGAGTATATCGCAGCTTCGGAAGTTGCGAAGGAGGCTATTTGGATCAGAAAGTTTGTTTTTGATCTGAGTGTTGTTCCTAGTATGTCTAACCCAGTGGAACTCGATTGTGATAATAGTGGTGCCATTGCACAAGCCAAGGAGCCTAGGTCACACCAAAAGTCCAAAAATCTACTTCGACGATATCACTTGATCCGTAAGATCATAGAGAGAGGTGATGTGAATATTTGCAAGGTGCACATAGATTTGAACATAGCAGATCCACAGACGGACAATTCACAAGCAAATCGACTAGGATTACCATGATTGCGACGTGATGGACGACAGGTTTATAGCTACATTAGATTGGATTGGAATCTCCCTTTGAATCGGCCTTGCCCCTATATTTATTGGGCGTGTTCTTGTTGTCCCTGAGCTTAATTCCTACTCTAGATTTATTAGGGTACGAGTCCAAATTGTTAAAAGTCAATTAGAGCTACAAATACCCCGAGATTAACAAAATTGCCTCAAACTCGGACTAGGATGATCTAACCATACCCATATATTCGGTATGACCGGGGTACCGTGGCTGGTCGGACTGGCCTACTATGGCTGGTTGGACACTGACAAAATTGAAGTTTGAGAGGTCCCTACCTGATAAACACTCTACTTTATCATGGATGGCATCTATAGACACATCAGCCAAGACAACTTCGGCCAAAGTGTCAGCTGGTATAACCTCCACCTCATTGCCATCCCACTGAATCATATACTGGTGCAAGGTGGAAGGAATGCATAAATTCACATGAATCCAATCACGCCTAACTAGTACGCTGTAGTTACCTTGCACATCTACCATGAAGAACGTTGTAGGCAACATCTTGTGGCCCACAGTCAGCTCCATGGACAAAATGCCCTTCGCCTCAGAGACCTCATCATTGAAGCCATTCGGTGTCAAGTTGGTCTTCATCAGGTCTTCTTCATTCTTGTCGAGCTTCTTTAGAAGTGAGTATGACATTAAGTTGACGGTGGCACCTCCGTCTACAAGCATTCTCGAGATCAACTTGCCATCAATCTGTCCGCAGACATAAAGGGGCTTCAAATGGCGAGTCGACTCTTCTGGCTTCTCAAATACGTCTTCTAGCTGGCCAAGGTTCAGTTGAGCGACCTTGGCCTCATCTTATGGTGACCCAAACTCCGAGGCAAGCATCACCACATTTACATCCATCGCTTGGGGAAGAGGTCACTCTTAGACGGGTGTGTAGTCGTCGTCTAGCATATCATTCTCGTCATTGCTTGGAGTAGGATATGGGTTGTCTAATACAACCGTCTTGTGCTTCCATACTTTCTTGGATACTGGTCGAGGGCGAATCTCCTCGAAGATTGTATCCCGCTTTTCTTCGGCCTTCTTCTCTCACATCTCTTGAGCCTGAAGACGCTATAGGCGCCTTTTTTGAGACTTAGTCATGCCTGAAGGTGCCCATGAAGGTTGTGTCTTTGTACTGGGGGCCACAAACTTGCTCCTAGAATTTTTGGCCGAGTGGGAAGTGCCCAAATAAGACTCGCCTATGTTGCGTTTGCACTTGACGTCTTTTTGTACCCTATCAGTCGGACTAGCCATGTTGGGCCGATTGGTTCGATTTGTTGCTAGGGTCCTGAACACTAGTGGTCAACCGACCGTATTAGGCCGGTTAGACTGGTGTGACATGGCTGGTCAGACCGTCCTTGAGGCGGCAGTCGAACCGACAGTGTTACCCTCGACCGTCTTCTCCATGTAGCCTCCACCGTGTCCCGAAAGGGTCCCGTTAGGGATTTGGATGTCCTAGGAACCCACCTTGATGACGATGGCCTTAGAGACCCTCTCTGATGTGTCTTCGTGTCCATCTCCTCTTTCTTCATGCCGAGGTGGCCATTCTCTGCCTCGTGGTGCGATGGATAGTCGGTTGAACATGCCGCCTCCCACTGTGCTTATCTGTCCCTACATATTAATCATCTCGTGTGGTCTAGTAGGGGCATACATGAAGAAGTAAGGAAATTGATACCCTGTAGGAGGGAAGTAGCACGGGTTCCACTACGCCACCGGAAGCTGGTACGGGGATAGAAGCATGGGCGCCTCTAGTGGCCTCGAGTAGTGGTGACCACACATATCTCCCCATGGATGGTTCGGTCTTGTAGGAGGCTTTGGCCGAGTGTTCGCATTCTCGTCCCACTTCTAGTGTTTCTAAAGCAGCATATCGTATGTCACCTTTGGCTTTTTGTGAGACTTAGCCGAAGACGTCGCATTGCTGTTCACCTTCCACACTCCTACCTCGGGATTCTTAGGCAGGAGCATTTGTTGGTGAGGTTTTCCTACTACAACCGCTTTCCCTTTGGATGACTCGGCCTGTTCGGGCCAAATCAGCACTTTCTTCCCGTCAAGGTCAATTGTGTTCACAGTAAAGGGGTCTTGATCCAGTTTCGTCTTGGGACTAGTGTCTACCTTCAATCGTCCTTCATCTATAGCCGATTGAACCTATCAATGGAAGACATTGTAATCATTAGTAGAGTGAGAATGAGAATCATGCCACTTACAATAAGCGTGTTTCTTCAAATCATCGGCAGAAGGAATGACATGACCCTTCGTTAACCTCAGCAACTTATGTTTTAATAAGAAATCAAATATTCTATCACATTTAGTCACGTCATAAGTGTACTTAACCTCACTAGGCCGACTCTTACTAGGAGACGACCACAACTCTAAGCAAGTGAGTGGTTTGGACTTGTTGGACCAAGTCCACTCGGCTGTATACATGTCAGCCGAGTCATCCCCACTTTCCGATGACTCTTCATCGGAATGTTCTACGATGTGCAACTCAGCTTTGGGCTTACTAAATGTCTTGGTGAATTTTTTACTATTGACTCGGCCTTCCTAGGCCAGAGCCTTTTACAAGACTTTGTTCACCTCTAGAATATCCTGGTCGTCTAGCTTCTCCTTGAGTTCTAAATGCAAGCCATTAAAAGCCAAGTTAGCTAGGTTTCTCTTAGAAATGTTCAAATTAAAACATCGGTTTCTCGTGACTCTAAACCTTCTAATGTACTCGGAGACATTCTCATTTAATTTTTGTTTAACTGATGCCAAGATTGAGAGTCTAAGCTCAGTCTCTTTAGTATAAAAATGATCATGGAATTTTTGCTCTAACTAGGCCTAGTTTTGCATAGAGATAGGTGGTAGTGACGAAAACCAAGTGAAAGCAGTGTCAG
Source organism: Zizania palustris (assembly GCA_019279435.1). NCBI lineage: Eukaryota > Viridiplantae > Streptophyta > Magnoliopsida > Poales > Poaceae > Zizania > Zizania palustris. Next base: position 56,651,758 of record JAAALK010000288.1, read on the forward strand.
ATAAAGATAGAGAGAACAATCTAATTTTAGAAGCATCCGACCCACTCACCTCACCACACTATGCTAAAAACTGGCCCATGTGCTCCAATGTAGTTCTGTTATCCTAACTATTGAATTTAGTGAACTCAAGAACCCTAAAACCACGAGGATAAGGGATGGTGTCAAAATAATCTAGGTACGGCTTGAGGTAAACCCTAGTCTGATCCCGGGGCATGTAGCCTACACACTCCCCGAACAATGCACGGATGTTTTCATCTATGTCATCTACGCCTCTATCCTGGGGACGTTTAGCATGCGGGGGCACGACACATGGTGGTATCCCGGCATGTCGGCCATATAGTTATTCTCAGCTGTCCTCCTCTCATGCCGGCTCGTGGTAGGTGACATACCTAGGTCCATTTGGATATGCAGTAGCAAGGGGTGCAACAGCTGCAGGTAAAGCTAGCATCAACGCTGGTGGAGATGGTGCAAAAATTGTGGCGGAGGCGATTTGACTGGCCATCTAGCCAATCTGGTTGGACGCGTAGTAGTCAGTCGGACCGGTGTGGTAGCCGGTCGTACCGGTGTGGTGTGGTGGTACGGGTGCGCCGGTCTAGTGGCCAACGGATATGGGTGGGCACACGCCGGTCAGACCGGGCTAGAGGCCAGTCAGACTAGCCATTGCCGGTGATGTGGTAATGTTAGGGTAATGGGCATGTGGCACTAGCTAGCATGCACCGGTCTAACCGGCCTGTGGGCCCGTCTGACCGACAGGGGTCTATGAGGTCTCTGTTGTGGATGCCGAGGATGTAGACGCAAGATTTTTCCAAGTGTTTCCATCTTTCCTACTGTGTACATGGTGAACAGGGGGCATACTAGCAATCAGGAAGGGAGAAGCGGCCTCAGAAAAGCCGAATCTCCTAAACATCACCTCCATCCTAGAATCTACCTCAAGCCCTAGCCGATTTGCAAATGTAGTGCTAACTGCTTGATCTATAGATGCGGCTATTATTTGTTCAATGTCTAGGGCAAAAAGAGGAGGAGGAGACGTTACCTTTCCCATGGAGATGTTGGGGAGATCGGTGTTGCGCTTGATGAAGCCCGCGTGGGTCTTGGTGTAGCGCCCAAGCATGATGGCATGTAGCTCTCTCGTCTTAGCCTTGATCTCGGCCCTGTCCTCCTTGGAGATATCCTATAGGGTGGGAGGACGATGTTGTCATCATTAATCTCCACACTCCCAACCATGTTCATCGTCGTAGGGGGTGTTGGTGTAGTCGTAGAAGTCATACCCATCACCGACGCTATTGGGCTTAGCGTTTGTTTCCCCAACGAAGTCTCCCAAAAGTGTGTTGACACTAAAATCTACCGATAAAGTGCCAATCAAAACTAACACCAATTCGACAATCAAAAAGTGCATAGACACCTGGCCTAGGTAGCCAAATACCAAACGACACTAACGTCGCATGTCGACGATCCTCAACCTTGACGAGGAACTTGGGATGGAGTCGCCATGCAATCAAACCGCACCGCTAGGGGCGATTCAATTGTCCAAAAGAGAGGGAGGCGATTAGACCGGCCAGAAGGGGCCAGTCGGACTGACTGTACACGGCCGGTCTGGCCTGCGGGTGCCGGCGGTCATATTAGTGGCTAGGGAAAAAAGGTCTCGGGTCACCGACGATCACCTTGTCGATGATGGCTTGGTGCAGGGGCTTCTTTGTTGATGAAGTTTGATGCCCAGGACCCTGTAAGAACCCTAAAATAGTAGTAATCTGGTCTGGAGACCAAATTACCGGATTAGATCGGTAAAAACCCATTACAGGGGCTAGATGGACAATTCACAAGAAAATCGACAAGGATTACCGTGATTATGACACGATGGACGATAGGTTTATTGCGCAAACCAGCAAATATGGACGAGCTATAGCTAAACCTAGGGCAAAAGGGTAGTAGATTGAAAAAAGAACGATTCTACGAGAGTAGGTTAGATTGGATTGGAGTCTCTCTTTGAATTAACCTTGCCCTATATTTATAGGGGGTGGTCTTGTCATCCCTAGGCTTAATTCTTACCCTAATTGATTAGGGTACGAGTCCAAGTCATTAAAATCAATTATAGATAAAATACCCTATGATTAAATAAATTGCCTCAGACTCGGACTAGGCCGGTCTGTCTGGGACCATATAACCGGTCTAATAGGGGTACCATGGCCGGTCGGACCGGCCTGTGCTAGGGAAAACACATTTTCGTCCAAAAATACCAATTTCGATAATTTTGACCATTAGTGCCAAATTTCGCTATCAACAATAACAGAGAATGTGTCTATACTATCAAATCATCATAACAGTAAGATTGGAGTTAGCCAAGATAATTGCTAAATCACGAATAATTCATAGTGTAGGACCGAAACAGGCGACTAGAGAGGGCGTGAATTGACGCCTCAGTGAATTCTTTTGAATTGATGGCCTTTTCAAACACCCAACTGTTTCTCTAATAGAACAAGCAAAAGCAAATAAACTTTCATAGCAAAATCCCAGATAAAGCAAGTGGTATCACTCTCCTGTTAGATGTGATATGATGCGATAGTCTGAGAGATCATAAGCATTAAAAATAATCTAGCCTTCAAAAATAAACCGATGTCCTGAATGAAAAGACACTAGTACAAAGTGCACAAGGCCGATTGAAACTTCTCACAGATCAAATGGCCGATCAAAAAATATTCCATCAAATCACAAATATTCCATCAAGCACATACACATCATTCACCAATCACAGTCAATTCATAAATATGAGAAAGCACAATATTTAATGCATCCAATCTAGACAAACTAAATGCAGGAAATAAAATGTGCTCACAAACATATATATGAATATTCAGTGCAATCTGAAGTTAAAATACTGAGCAAATGAATTAATCACATAATATTCAGGAATAAAACTGTGCATGCACAAAAAATCTAGAAAAGAAGTTTACTATTCTTGCCCTGTTCCTGTGCTGCTCACTATGCGGCCTAGCATGTCCCGCCCGCAGCTGTGCGGTTCCACCTCCACGTGCCCCTCGCGCTGCTCCGGCTACTCATCATGTGCTCCTGAGCTACACGCGCTATTCCCCCGGTTCGGCGATGGAAAACCACCACACGCACTGCTCTAGCGCCAGCCACCCAACTCCAATTGCCATAAGCCGCCACAAAAATCACCCGCAAGAGGCACCCAAGAAAAACCGCAACAGTGGTTCCTCACGAAAACCTCGGTGGCTGATCTCCGAAAAACCGACGGGGGAATCTCCTCGAGATCAAACAGCAACACACATAAACAACAATTCCGGAGAAAGATTATCGACGAAGAATAGTGAACACCAGAAAAATTTCTGGATATTTGGTAAAGTGAACTCAGATTTTCAAAATGGATGAGTTTGTAGAACCCTTAGGACTAGGTGGTCTTTTATAGGCAATTCAAAAACAAAAAAGACACAAATACCCCTAGAGTTTTTTACAGACTCGAATATCCACGTGTACGTCTAAGATCTTCCTCAACTTCACCTGATCTCCTTGATTGTCTAGCATCAAGCTCCCCGCTTGACCCTGATCACCCACCATTGACAGTTGACTCGCATCTCAACCATGCACACACTGAGACAAAAAAACACAAATCTCCATGCAAAACACACACCGATCCCTTCAGTGAACTCAAACAGCCAATCACAAGTCCAGACCATTAAATCAGGCAAACTTGTCAATCAGTCATCATTAATATAAAACCACAGTGCAAAACTACTTGGTTTCTCAATTAGTGTTACAACACATTCGACATACTTTATTCAAATGAACGATGCACACTAATAAATCAGATACAATAGATCAAGATGTTGGACCTAACCGATGAAGCCTCAAAATACTATATCGAATCCAAATCAATCTAACAGATCATAATGATGCAACCTTAGATGACGTAGTTGATGTCGCGCGTTAATGTCGCCTGAAGCAGTTAATGTCGCGCGTGTGTAAACGGCGTTGGGGAGGCGAACCGTCAGGGAGCCGCCGCACCCCAATGTGCCGGTTTGGCCTTAAATGCGGGTGCCATGCAACCGCCGCGTTCACACGATGAAAGGACGGGAAAGGAACCGACGGCCTCGCGCTTAAATAGCTCCCATCGCACGGCCTGTTCTCCCTCCTTCACTCTGCCGCGCCCACTTTAGTCGCCTCAGACAGCACCCGTCCTGCTCCCTGAGCGCCAACCCTTCTCTCGCCTCCTTGCACGATGGTGAGGAGCGCTACTCCAACCGTGGCGATGGACCCGCGCTTCTTGCAGCGCTAGATGGCGGCGGTAGCGGTGGCGGCGGCGACGGCATCGGGCCCGTCAGAGACGCGTAGCTCGCGCGAGCTCCGTCCGCCTCAGAGCGGTTTCCGGGAGTAGACCCTAGAGCTCGGCCCTGTCTGCTGTGCACGGATGCGTCGATTGAGCAAGCAACCAGGGCCCGCCTTGGTCCTGAGACGCCCGTCGAGGAGGCCAGGTCGAGAGATGACCCCGCATCCACGAGAAGGCGAGGTCATCGTCTTAGAAGCTTTTTTCGACGCGGGGCTGGGGTTCCCTGCTTCGGAGCTCCTCGCCGGGGTGCTAGATGCGTTCCATCTGGAGCTCCCGCAGTTGTCCCCCAACGCCGTGGCCCGCCTCGCCATTTTCGAGTGGGCTATGCGCGCCGAAGGCTGCGAAGGGAGGGCGGAGGTCTTCGCGCAGATGCACGAAGCTCTCTGCCAGTCGAAGAAGAAGGGAGGCCAGATACTGGCCTTCGGGAGCATCAATTTCCAGCTCCGGAGAAAATACACGGACTCCTTCCCGGCGAAGGCCATCAACGAAAGATGGTATTCCAGGTGGGTGAACCGGTGGTTCTACGTCCGTGTAGGGCTCAGTTCTGGCCTCGCCGGGATCCCGCGCCACATTTGGTTCCAGAGGGAGGCGCGCATCGAGATCGACGCAGGCTCGATCTCCGCGAGAATCCAGCTTCTCTAGATCGTCGCCCGCCGAATGAGCATGCGCGACTTGGCAGAGGAGTTCGTGGCCCTCGAGATCCCTCCGCTGAAGGAAGAATGGCCGGCGTTGCTCCGGAGCAGCCGGGATGAGTCGATGCCAGCGGAGCTCTCCCGTCAGCTTGGTAAGTGTCCGCACCTACTAACTTGTTCCCGTCTTTCATGCTCGGAGGGTACTCCGGTCCTGATCTTCGAACGCAGGGTCGCTCATTGCCCGGACCCCCGAGGAGGTGGCCCGCATGACGGAGAAGATTCTTGGAGCCCCTACCCCAGCCGAACGCACTCGGCGGCTGGAGCTGGTGGGCTCCTGGGAGCGCTCCAATAGAGTATGGTGGGCGCTCGAGCTCTCGCCTCCGCCTCTTCCGGAGGATGAAGTCCTCCGGGCTGTCTCGAAGAGGAAGGTGGGCTACCCCGATGTTTGCCTCTCCCCTCGGCGTCCCCCCAAGAAGAAGAAGATAGTGAAGGGCCCAAGGCAGCTTTCTCCAGGACACTCCTCCGCCTCCCACTCCGAGTGGGGAGGTTCTAGCGACGGGGCCCAATCGGAATCAGGGGACCCTTCGGTAATTCCGGACCCGGCCCCGTTGGTCCGGCCGAGCGCTGGAAGGACCGGAGATGCTCCCCCACGCTCGGGCCCCACGGAGCCCGTGCCAAGGGCCGTGCAGGAGGCGCCCATCATCGGGGCGACGCCGCCTCCCGAGACTGCTCTCTCGCGCGAACCGGTTTCGGAGGGGGTCTCCGCCGGCTCCCATGGGAGCAGGGAGACGGATAGCCTGGACCGGGGGGGCTGGCCGACCCGCTTGGCGCCGTCGAGCAGAGCACCGACATAGAGGCCGAGCTCGCCGCGGCGGCGGCGGGCTCCCGGGTGAACTCAATCGACAATCTTTTCTACCGCCCGAGCCCGTCGGGGCCCGTCCAGCTCCCGGAGGACCTTACCGAGGTCGCGGACGAAGGTACGATAGCTTACCCATCCTTTCCCCAAACATTAGGGCCTTGCTTCTCGATCTCAGCCTTTGCTCGCTTACTCAGGCACATCTGCCCGTGGCATCGAACCCGTCGCTCCACTTCCCGATGACGTTGCGGATGCGAGGTCCGGAGCCCCTGCCGGCACGATGAGGACTTTCGGGGCAACGGGGCGAAACGGAGTCCGAGGCCTTCGAAGGGGCCTCTCCGGAGGCCGTCGAAGACGCAGGGAACCATCCTCGGCCCCCTTCTAACTCTCAGGGCGCGCGCGCCGCCGTGCCCCTCTTGCGCCCCTTCCTGGCGGTCGGCGAGGACTTCGCGTCCAAGGTGGCCCCAGTCCACGACTACTACTTACAGCTGTGCGAGGCCCCGGTGGTAGGTGAACTGGGGCTATCGGATGGCCGGGACCTTGGCAGGGCCATCGAGATTGCAGCAGGGCCTAGGTACTTTCTTGGAGCACCCTCGGTGAGCACCCTCGGTGAGCCCCAGGTGGTTGCATTGGCGCAGTGTTCGCTGATTGCCCTGCTTTCCGAGCGCCAACGCCGCGAGGCGGATGCCGCGAGGCTTGCGGCCCGAGCGGATACCACGGAGAGACTGGCCCGCGAGCGAGCAGCGGAGATCGAAACCCTTCGGCTCTAGGCAGCAAAGGTCGAAGTGCTTGAGGCCCAAATGGAGGAGATGGACTCCCTCAAGGCCCGCGTCGCGGAGCTGGAAGGGCTCAGGGCTCGAGCCGCGCGAGCCGACGAGCTGGAGGCAGAAGTCGGTGCCCTCCGGGCCCGGGCTGCCGAGGTGGAGGTGCTTCGGTCCCGGGCCGCAGAAGCGGAGCGGCTCGAAGAGGAGGTTTCCACGCTCCGGGCTCAAGTCTCGGAGGTGGGCGAGCTCCGAGAGGCGGCAGCTTAACGCCGAGGCCCTTGGGGCCCGAGTGGCCCAGATGGAGCGGGTCGAGGTGGACCTCGCCGCCCGGAATGAGGAGATGACCGAGGCGCTTGCCGAGGCGGGGAAGATGGCGGCTGACACTGCGGTGTCCCTTCGGAAGGTGCTGGCGCGCTACGGCACCGGATGTGGCGCGTTCGACATCGCCCGGGAGCCCCTGGTCCGTCGGGTGAAGTTTATCCAGTCCGCCGTCCGGCAAATACACCTTACCGTATCACAGTACGGCGAGATGTCTGCCCGGGTGGCCTCTTACGGGATTCTTCAGGATCTCGAAGTGTCTGGGCTTCCTCTTCCTTCGCCTTCGAGCTCGCATCCGGTCACCTTCGTGGGGGATCACCTCCGAACGCCGAGCCCTGCACTGAGTCAATCCTGGAGGGCGCTCAAGGTGGTCTGGCAGACTGAGGGCCTCGAAGCGATCAAGACTTGGCTGGAGGAGGCGTTCCGTGCTCGCGGTCCTCTAGCTCCCTCGAAGCCTTCGGCCTCGGCCCGCCAGCCGGACCCGAAGGTGTAGCTTCTTCGAGATCTTCTCGCTGTATTAGCCTGTAATAGCTTTGGGAACTTAGTCACATATTAATAAAGAGTACCTTCTGGGGTTCATTCAGGGTATTCGCGATTGCAACTGTGATGTCGAAGTGCTTGAATTTGACGACGCTCTTCGACATCGATGGGCTATCTTCGAGGCTTTGAGAGCGAATCGGCCTGCGCGCTTCGTCCTTCCCCGTAGTAGTGACGGACACGCGGATGCCGACGTCCTCCGAGGGGTTTTGAACCTTGTCAAGGAAGAAGAAACAGGGCCTGCTCCTCGTCTTCGTCTCTCGAACCGGTGGACTAGTCTGATATAGAAGCCGGTTTAGACGAAGCGCCCCCCGGGGGGACAATCTGCGCAGCTGGGCCCAACTTCAAGAAGACCAGAGAGCCTTTCGCGCTTAGAAGAAGGAGGAGGAGCGAAGGAAGAGGAAGGAGAGGTCCGCGCGAACCGCATCCGGACCTTCGTCCGAAGCGCGCTCTGGCCCAGGTGGCCCCTCCGACCGAGGGGGCCTTCGGTTCTTGCTTGGCTTGGATGAAAACTTCTCTTGATCCTTCTCTTCTGTCTTTGATTTGTAATGAACATTGTATGCCAACCGTATTTCTTCTTTTTCCAATATGTGTGATTGGAGCCTTTCTCCTTGCTCCTTCCCTTCCCCCCTCCTTAGCGGGTAGTTGGTCTGCTGGCTGGGCGCTAACCAGCTAGGAGGAAGGTGCGGTGAATGCATCTCGCTTACAAGGGTAGGATACTTTGAACGGGATCTTGGAATCCAAGTGCGAGTGTCGTCGAGCCGGAGGGGGTGCATCGAGCCGGAGCTTGGAACCCGACTGCGGGGGTTTGTCGAGCCAGAGCTCGGAACCCGAGAGCGAAGGTGCGTCGAGTCGGAGCTCGGAACCCGACTGCGAGGGTGCGTCGAGCCGGAGCTCGGAACCCGAGAGCGAGGGTGCGTCGAGCCGGAGCTCGGAACCCGAGAGCGAGGGTGCGTCGAGCCAGAGCTCGGAACCCGATTGCGGGGGTGCGTCGAGCCGGAGCTCGGAACCCAAGAGCGAGGGTGCATCGAGCCAGAGCTCGGAACCCGAGAGCGAGGGTGCGTCGAGCCAGAGCTCGGAACCCGATTGCGGGGGTGCGTCGAGCCGGAGCTCGGAACCCGAGAGCGAGGGTGCGTCGAGCCGAAGCTCGGAACCCGATTGTGGGGGTGCGTCGAGGCGGCGCTCGGAACCCGATTGTGGGGGTGCATCAAGGCGGCGCTCGAAACCCGAGAGTGAGGCTGCGTCGAAACTCTTAGAGTTGTTGCGCGTTCGCCATGGGCGAAAACATTTGCATGGTGATTTTATTACGCAATTTGGATACAAAAGCAGGCGCTATCGGCCGCTAGCGGAATACACTTATGAAACTACGGAAAGTAACACTTCAGGTGCTCCGCGTGCCAAGTATGCTTCAGCTCTTCGCCTTCCAAGGTGGCGAGCCGGTAAGAGCCCGGGCGCCCGGACCTTGTGATGAGGACATCACTTCACATGATACACACATGGAGCCTCCACCTACAATTCAATTACTAGGACCAATCACACGCGCCCGTGCCCGTCGCTTGAACCATGAGGTTAATTCTTTCCTTAGCAACTATGTTAATATTTGTTTGGACGGGATGCTACTGAATACTATTGATATTTTGTTGCTTAGGAACATGGGAGATGGAATAGAAGAGTTGGAGTTGAAGACGGAGTCGCACGGATGTTTTGAAGTCAAGATTTCGCTGGTTCGGACTACATCGACCACCATGCACCAAAATGGGCATAACTTCCTCACCTCATTTGGAGTCTCGAGTCGTTCTGTGTGATTGAAACCGTCCTGCATGACAGAACTGGGCCGTGTTGGGCCATAGTCTGAGTCTATTCACCTTCTACTGAGTATGTTCGCCTTCCACAGGCTGCCCACGCCCTATATAACTCACTCCAGCCGCCTTTAGGGTTAGGTTTTGCTTTGTTTGCATCTACACTTGTGTGTTTAGATCCCGCCTCTTGCACCGGACCGATTGGCTGCTGCATTGGCGTTTGTGAAACCTCACCTTATCATCGTTTGTCTGTGATTTGGCATTCGACTTGTATCCTTCCTGTTCTTGCTTGTGTTCTTGGGTTCGCTTGCAGGAATTAGCCTTCGTGGCGAGGTCAATCGCGTCCTGCGTGGTTGATAACCAACGGAGACAGTGGTGTAACGATTGCAAGGTTTTGATCCGCCAGACCGGAGCCTTGGATCGCCAACGTCGAGATTCTCCACCAACCCAAGTTATCCTTTACCTAGCGGAAGATCAGGACCAATCCCCCATCAGTTGGTATCAGAGCTCAGATTTCCCGTTAGGTAATCTCGATCTGCTTTTGTTTTTACCTAGAGTCCAGAAAACCGCACCAAAAAAATTCCCCACCGAGAACCCCTTTGTGCCTTGCGATTTTAATTTCAGTTTTAACTTTGTTGAGTTCGTGTTCTTGGTCGAGTCTTGTTGCTGGTTTAGTCATCCCTCTGTGTCGTTTGAGTAGTAGTTGTTCTTGTGTCTCAGAAAAAAAAATTCCCCACCGAAAACCCCCCCTTCCGCAACCCTATTTGTTTTCCACATCGACTCTTTGTGACCCCCCTTCAGTAAAACAGGCATAACTTTTCGCTCGTTTGGCAGAAAAATCTGAAATTTTTTGAGCGTCTTCCTGACCCAATTTGGGTGGGTACCCTAACTTGGGTTCCCCCTGTTAGCCCTCACCAGAATCGTCAAAAAAATCAGGAAGATAAAGAAAAAAATTGGTCAAAGTTTTTGCTCGCCGGTCAGCGAACTTGTTGAATTTTTGTGAGCCACATCCCACCTCAGTTGTAGGTGCCAATTTTTGTGGTTGCATCTCTGGTCATCCTTGTTCAAAAAAAATAGAGTGAAAAAAAAGAGAGAAAAAAAATCAAAAAAGAGAAGAAGCAGTAGTAACAGAGTTATCAGCGGTAGTAACAGATTTTGCTTGTCCGATCTCTTGTCTGATCCCTTGTCCGAACTCTTGTCCGATCGGCGGCAGTAACAGAATTATCAGCGGCAGTAACAGATTCTGCTTGTCCGAACTCTTGTCCGATCTCTTGTCCGATCAGCGGCAGTAACAGAATTAGCAGCGGCAGTAACAGATTCTGCTTGTCCGATCCCTTGTCCGATCTCTTGTCCGATCTGTAGAGAGCTGATTTTGGCCTGTTGTTGCTTCCATTTGAGTTTTGGGCACATAGTTTCCCTCTATTGCTTGAATTTTCACATTGGGAGCACTAAGGCCAGCAACTTTGACGAGTACTAGGGAATACTTATTGAACTTGGTTTAACTGTTATTACTATCGCTAATCCTTGCTACTCACTTGCCTTCCAAGCTACACCTTTTCTCTTGGTCAGGACAGGTTCATATCTTGCAATTGTACACCACCCTCCAGTTGGCTCATCACCTGTAGGCCGGTGACCTCACTGCGGCGTGGTAAGAACACTTGCAAGCGTGGGTAAGGCGCTTGACGGATTGCTTCCACCACACACCCACCACCCCACCTAGCTGTTTTACATAAGGATTATTCTTTGTTGTTTTGTCTTTTCACTAACATGGCAGCACTTATTGTACAACGTGACTTGAGCACTCACATGGACCAGGACGACCAGTCACAACGGAATAATCTGTTTCAGACCTTCTTCCTCATCAATGACCGCCGTGTACGTGTCATCATCGACAACGGTAGTTGCAACAATTTGGTGAGCCACGACATGGTAACGAAGCTTCAACTTTCCCACATGTGCGCATCCACACCCTTACCATGTGCAATGGTTCAACAATAGCGGTAAGGTCAAGGTAACACAAACTGCTCACATCAAATTTGCCATTGGTACATACTTCGGAGTTGCTGATTTTGATGTAGTACCAATGCAAGCATGTTCTCTGTTACTTGGTAGACCTTGGGTATATGATACTGATGCTACACACCATGGTAGGAGCAATAAGTACTCATTTTTGTATAAAGGAAAGAAAGTTACAATTGCTTCCTATGACTCCTGCTGAAATTGTGAAATTTGAACGAGAAAAACATGCTAGGGACGCACAAAAGAGCAAACAACCTTCTGAAAATCAGCAAGTATCTAAAACACTTTCGAGGCAACAAAAAGATAAAGTTGTTTTTCCTTCTTCATCACAAGTTATTAATCTGAAAGGACGTGTCATGCTTGCAACTAAAACTAACCTTGCAGTACGTAGTTTTCTTGGTCTTGCAGGTTTCTACCGGCGTTTTGTGAAGGATTTCAGCACCATAGCCGGTCCTTTACCTGAGTTGACCAAGAAGGGAGTTACTTTTACTTGGGAGCCAGCACAAGAACAAGCTTTTGCCACACTCAAGGATCACCTTACACGTGCACCTCTACTTCAGCTACCCGACTTCAGTAAGCCTGTTGAGTTAGAATGTGATGCTAGTGGTGTTGGAATAGGAGGTGTGCTGCTACAAGGAGGTAAACCTGTGACCTATTCTAGTGAGAAATTGCATGGTCCACAATTGAATTATTCTACCTATGATAAGGAATTATATGCCTTAGTGCGTGTGCTTGAAACTTGGCAACATTACCTTTTGCCTAAGGAGTTTATTATACATTCTGATCATGAAGCACTAAAATATTTGAGAGGGCAAGCTAAACTGAACCGTAGACATATTAAATGGGTTGAATTTATTGAACCTTTCCCATACATTGTGAAATACAAGAATGACAAAGAAAATGTGGTTGCTGATGCTTTGTCTCGCAGGGTTGTTCTTTTATCTCAACTTGATATTAATGTTCCAGATTTGGAAAGTTTGAAAGATTTGTATGTTGTAGATAAAGAATTTGCTGAACCATACACTAAATGTAATGATGGGAAAGGCTGGAAAAAATTTCATGTTTATGACGGGTTCTTGTTCCATGCTAACAAGCTATGTGTTCCAGATTCGTCCGTACGTTTGCTGTTGTTGCAGGAATCACATGGCGGTGGATTAATGGAACATTTTGGGAGAGAAAAGACTTTGGCCCTGCTGTCCAATAATTTCTATTGGCTAAAGATGCGGAGAGATGTTGAACGATTTGTGCAGCGTTGTGCCACATACCATAAAGCTAAGTCCAAACTTAACCCATATGGTTTGTATACTCCACTTCCTGTTTCTAGTGCACCTTGGGAAGATATTAGCATGGACTTTATTGTGGGATTGCCTAGGACAAAGAGGGGGAGAGACTCCATATTTGTAAGAGTGGATAGGTTTTCTAAAAAGGCACACTTTATTCCCTGTCACAAGACCAACGATGCTTCACATATTGCTGATTTATTTTTCAGGGAAATTGTGAGATTGCACGGGATGCCTAGAACCATTGTTTCAGATCGTGATGTGAAGTTTATGAGTTACTTTTGGAAGACAATGTGGGTCAAGCTTTGCACAAAATTGCTAATTTCAACAACTTGTCACCCGCAAACTGATGGTCAAACAGAGGTGGTAAACCGTACACTCTCCATGTTGCTGCGAACAATGATTAAGAGGAACTTGAAGGAATGGGAGGACTGCCTTCCACATGTTGAATTTGCATACAATAGAGCTGTTCACTCAACAACACAATTGTGCCCGTCTGAAGTGGTGTATGGTTTTAAGCCAATCACACCACTTGATTTGCTGCCACTTCCTTTTCAAGAGAGAGCAAACATGGAGGCAACTAAGCGTGCAGAGTTTGTGAAAGCTATACATCTCAAGACCAAGGAAGTTATAGAAAAGAAGGCACACTATTTTGCTCAAAAGACAAATAAAGGAAGAAAGAAGATGTTTTTCAAACCAGGAGATCTTGTTTGGTTGTACTTAAGTGTAACACCCCAGAAATTTAAAAGGATTAAAATAAAAGAAAAATATTATTTAAATCATTTCTGGATTTATTTATTAAAGGAAAATCATAAAAGAACCCAAATAAAGCCAAACAGGGAGAAATATGCAAAATCTGGACTTGAAAATTTATGAGATAAACTAGAGACCAAGATATAATTTTAGGAATTTTTACAAATTTTTATCAATAGTGATTCAACCCTTAATCAAATAAAAGAATTACTGGAATTATTTTTAATCGGAAAACAATTAAAAATCTTAATGGGCCTCAACCCTGAATTTGCCCTCATCACAGCCTAGCCCAGCAGGGTGCCACTGACCCGTGGGTCCAACCTGTCAGCGCACTCCCCCCGCTCCTCTCTCCTCCACCGCGCCCCGCCTGGCCCACCCGTCAGCCACCCATGCCCTTCTCACGCTCTCTGACCAGTGTGGCCCGCTTGTCGGCGCTCGTTTTCTCCCTCGGCCTTTGACAGGTGGAGCCCACCTGTCAGAATCGTCTTCTCCATGGAAGGCGATCGCCCCCTTCCTTCCTCCCGGCGATCACCTTCGGTTCTCGCCGCCGACTGCCTCGATTCACCCGATCCGACCCCGGATCACCTTCCCTGGTCACCACCGCACCCTTTCCATCCATTGACGACGCGGTTTCGCGAGAATGGAAGCTAACCGAAGCGTTTGGAATGAGATCGCCGGAGAGGGAAGGAAACCTTCGGTTTCCTTCCGTTTAGGCGCCGCCGACGACCCTATAAAAGCCCCTGAGGACACCGCACTCTGCCCACACCGCCGAAGCCCTAGTCTTAGCCCTCCAGAGCGCCGCTGCTATTTTTGCGAGCTCCTCCCCTGCCCCAACTCCAGCGAGCCATCGCCGTTGATCCCGACCCCCTCCGCTCTAGCCACCGCCACCGGAGTGATCATCGACCACCGCCCGTCCTCGGCCACCCCTCCGTTGGCCGTGGACACCGTCGGATCGCCTTCGCCGTCGAGCACCCGAACCCTCTCCATCGTCTACGCTCGCCGCCGATCACCTCCAGGCCCCCATCGTCGCCGCCGAAGGTATCATCGTGACCCCCTTACTCCCCGCGTTCCATTTTTGGCCCTAGCTAGGCCCCTAGGACCTCGCCGCCGCCGTCGTGGTCGCACCTGAGCCCGCCGTCGCCGGAGACGAAGGGTAAAACTACCCTCGTCATCACGTGTCGTGCCGGAGTTCATCCGAGCCGCACGATCCCGCACGGACGATCCAGATTAGATCCTACAGGATCTAATCTGAGCCCTCAGATCTGGTCAAACCGGTATCCTCTGATCCTGGCCATTGATCGCTTTTTAAATTGTTGACTCCATCTGGTGCGTCCACGTATACCCTTTCGCCATGTTTTAATCTGAGCCGTCCAATTTCATTAAATCCACCCGCCTCGCATCTGGCCGCTGGATCCAGATCCAACGGTCCAGGTCGCTCGGGTCCACGCGCACAGTCACGGGTTCACGGTGAACCTGGTTCACCATTGACCAAGGACTGTTTTTCAGTTTAAATAAATTCAGAAAATTGTTTAAACTTTGAAAATTCATATCTTGCTCATTTTAACTCCAAATTTCACCATTCAAATTTTGTTAAAACCAGAATATTATTCTCTACACATTAATGCCATAAAAACAATATGTTTCTGTTACCCAAAATATTCTTAATAAATAAATGAATAAAAACCCCTTAGGATTAAAATTAATAATACAGAAAATAAATTAGGAAAAATCCTAAAAGTTAAACTTCACTGTTTTATGCAAAAACTCAGAATAATAAAACATTACTTCACATAAAAACAACCACAAATGTGTATGTTTAGCATTTGGTGAATTTTTGTCTGTTTATTGAATGTACTGTTTATTTTTTTCGTATCAAGAAGACTACGAGTTCATCGAGGAGCAGGAGTTCTACCCCGAGGTTCCTCCATCCCCCTTTGCTGATCAAGGCAAGTCATCGACCACCCCTGTGGAAACAGTTGATCATCATTGAGCCCATGTTTTAATAAATTATCGCTATAACTCATAGGTTAATATTGCATTAGTCCAATATCAAGCCCTACACTTATATTTATTAGATCCCTGTCCTTGTGTGCAACCCAAGCCATGCTTATTGAGCCTTAAACTCCTTGTCACTCTACTATAAAAATATTAGCTAGTGCCCAATGTACCGGCACAACTGCTATAGGTTAAAAAGAACGAGTCGTAGATAGCTGGATTCTGTATATGAATTTCCCTGTTATTCTCGTCTCTGGACTCTGTTGGAGTTGGCTAGGTTATAAGTATGGTGGGTTCCGGGTGCAAGCTCGGGCATTGGTTTGTCGCACCCGGGGCACTATAAGGACCGGTCTGCGGGATCTGTTGCAAAGCACTTCCGTACCAACCACAAGTCTAATGGGTAAGTCCTAACTGGAAGTATGGAATGCTCCGGCTCGATGCACCATAGAGGAGGGGGCAAGGGGCTAGCCTGCGGGCGACTTGTACCGACGAGGCTCAAGGGGGGTATGGTAGGGCTCCGATGCGTCGGGGCACCATATGAAACCCATAAGAGGGTGCTATTGAGTCGGGGAGGACTATATGGAAGGTTTTGGCACGAGTTCCCGTGTGATGGGTCATCTCGTTACACTTCGGTGTAGGTGATGAGTGCGTGCCTTGTGGGTACAGTGGTACATCTCTGATCAGAGTAATTTAATCTTTTCGAAAAGCCGAGCCCACGGTCAAGGGCGGGTTGTGTGACTACTCGCAGTTAGTTTACAATTGTTTGAATGGTCGAGTTATTCATGGCACGTAAGGACTGTTGAGCGAGGTGGGGCTGACTGTACCCCTCGAGTTAGAAGATGATGATACACACACACATGTTTACTTTTCCGTACTAATAAATTGCTCACATTTAAAGCTTTACAATTATGCTGCTTCCGCAAAACTAGCCACTATCTCCCTTGTTATTACCTTGCATTATATTTGCATTCGGTGGCTTGCTGAGTACATCTGTACTCACCCCGTTGACTTACAACATCAGAGCCTGTCTACTACGAGGAGGATGAAGGTCTGGAGTAGTGACCCAGTCAAGGCGAGACTGGAAGGAGGCGTTCATCTAGGACCCTTTATTTTATTAGTTTCTCTTCATCTTTATTCACTTTTGTACTAATACGGTCTACGAACCGTGAATGATTTGCTCGTATTGTACGTGGTCGCATGATGAACGTCTTGTTTTATTGATTTTCTATGGAATTTCAATAAAGTCCTGATTTATTAAATCGGGGCGCGACAAGATGGTATCAGAGCCGACTTGACTGTAGGAAGCCAAACAGACCTGACCCTAGGACTTATACTTACTATATTTTCTTACAAACACTGCTTATCCTGTCATCTTCCGAGATTTTCACAAAAACTTTCTCTCTTTTGTAGATGCCGGTTCATACCATGAGCGGGACTCTTCGTGATGAGGCCGGATTCATCCGCGAGCTTCGCGTGCTCGTCGACTTCTTGGGGTTTCCCCATGAGCCCGCGTTCCACGAGATCTTTCCCGACGCGAACGAGAGCTAATGCGAGGTCACGATTGTGATCCGCCCCTCTTCCACGTAGCCACCCTTCTACACCCATGGAGTTGGAGGACCTTCATTCATGGTGGCTAGCCAGCGAGCCGCTCTCCAGTCCCTCGCCGAGCTTCGACTGGTATACGACTGCCACCTCCGCGACACCGTCTACCGCTTCATGCCCATGCGCACACCCGGGAGTCACCGCAGCATCTACATCAGCCCCCTCACGCAGAGCAACTCCGCCATCACGCGCACGATGAGACTCTTGGAGGCCATGGACAACCTCCACACAGAGGCCGTCCTCGACGCAGACAGCCAGCACGACACCATCGACTTCTACCGCCACACTTCGGAGAACCTGACCCGTGAGAATGCCGAGCTCCGTCGACAGCTTGAGCAGAACCCTTTGTTGACCCTCGAGGTGGAGGAGTTGAGGAGCCAGAACGAGCTCCTACGCCAAGGCGCCATGGTCCACACCTAGCTCCGTCAGCAGCTCAGAGAATTGAAGAAGGACCTTGAGGAGATCGCGCCTCTTCCGCCTCGCAGGAAGAAACCCCTTCGGATCCCTACTGTGAGGCCCAAGAGGATCTCCCGCAGCGCACCACCCGCCGGACCGTCCAGCTCCTCGACCCCGACCGTCTCCCACGAGCCCGAGATTGAGCCGTCCCCCGAGCTACCATAGACGTAGTTTTACGGTTGATTGTTTTTTTTATTTTTGCTTGATTGTATTAGCATTCATGTCAAAACATAAGGCATGAATGAAGGAATAAATAAATGTAACCGCAAGAACGGTACCTTTTGAAATAAAATATAAAGAAGTTCGCTAAAATAAATGTGTCTACTTTGAAAACTCCAGGATGACCAACACTCAAGGTTCCGACGCTCCTCAGAACGGAGGGGATAGTGGCAACTTGCCACAATGGGGAGCCACCGGGCAAAGGCAAGCCCCGGTTGCCAATCACCCCACTCTGGCCGAGATGATGGCCACACAAAACCAGCTGGTCTCAGCCCTTCTGAACCAGATGCAGCAGCAACAGCAGCAGATGCAAGAGCAGCAGGCTCATTTCTTCCGCCTCCACCAACAGCCCGAGCTGCCCCGACCCGCCACACCAGCTTCATGGTCCCACCGCAGAGTGGTGGGACAATCATCGCGAGACTCTGCCCGAGGGCCACACCCATACTTGGGCAGAGTTTTCAGCCGCTTTCCGTGCCGCCCACATCCCCGACGGCATTATAGCCCAGAAGCAACAAGAGTTCAGAGACCTGCAGCAGGGGAGCAGGTCTGTTACAGAATACCTGCACGAGTTCAACCGTCTGGCCAGGTACGCACCTTAGGAGGTCCGTACTGATGCGGCCAGACAGGCCAAGTTCCTCTTGGGACTGAAGGATGAGCTGTCCCTACAGCTTATCTCCGGAGACTTCGCCAACTTCCAAAAGTTGGTGAACAAAGCTATCATGCAGGAGACCCAGCAGAATAAGGTCGACCTGAAGAAGAAGCGGATGATTGCCTTCCGGCAAAACCAAGGAATGGCCCAGAGACCCCGCTTTGCTCCACCTCCATCAGCACCGCAGTACCACCAGCCACCAATGCCGGAGCCAGTCAACCTCGCCCCGCTCCCGCCGCCCCAACCGCCCCAGCTGCCCCGGCCAAGAAGCCGGAAATTCTGAGAGACAGGCATGGCAAGCCTGTAGTATGCTTCAACTGCCGCCAGGAGGGACACTACTCCCATCAGTGCCCTCATCCCAAGCGTGCTCAAGGCATCGCCTCAAACCCCGCCGTCCGCGCCAAGGTCAACCACGTCACCGCCGAAGAAGCCCAGGCCGCCCCGGAGATTGTCATGGGTAAGTTTATGGTTCATTCATCACTTGCAGTGGTATTATTTGACACCGGAGCTACCCACTCCTTTATATCAACTGCTTTTGTGGAAAGTAATACCCTGGACATAAGTGAACTACCCAGGCCAGTATTGATAGCTACCCCGGGCAAGCAAACCCTCGCCTGTTCCTTTAGTCCAAGGGTATGGGTAGAAATCCAAGGCACGATATTTTGGGCCGACCCCATTCTAATAGAATGTCAAGGTTTGGATCTCATTCTAGGGATGGATTGGCTAAATAAACATCAAGGAGTGATAGAATGTGCCCAGAGAAAAGTGACTGTGACTAATGAAGAAGGGACTATAGTCACATTCCAGATGCCAAGCATGAAGGCCGGAAGGACAAGACTACATCAGATTACCTTGGAGGAGATACCAGTAGTCAGTGAATACCCAGACGTATTCCCAGAGGATCTACCAGGGATGCCACCCAAAAGGGACATCGAGTTCAGGATTGACTTGGTGCCCGGAACCACCCCTATTTATAAGCGACCATACCGGATGGCCGCCAATGAGTTAGCTGAGATGAAGCAGCAGTTGGAGGATCTCGAGAAGAAAGGCTACAACAGACCTAGCACATCGCCATGGGGTGCTCCCGTCATCTTCGTCGAGAAGAAAGAAGACAAGGCAAAGCGTATGTGTGTGGAGTACCGCGCTTTGAATGAAGTAACCATCAAGAATAAGTACCCATTGCCTCGGATCGACGATCTCTTCGACCAGCTAAAAGGAGCTACAGTATTCTCGAAGATCGATTTACGTTCTGGTTATCATCAGTTAAGGATCCGAGAAGAAGATATACCCAAGACTGCCTTTACCACCCGTTATGGATTATATGAGTGCACGGTTATGTCCTTTGGATTGACCAACGCCCCTGCATTCTTCATGAATATGATGAATAAGGTGTTCATGGAGTATTTGGACAAATTCATCGTAGTCTTCATAGACGACATCCTCATTTATTCCAAGGACCAGAAAGAGCACGAGGCTCACCTCCGGTTAACCTTAGGAAAACTAAGGGAACACCAATTGTATGCCAAGTACAGCAAATGCAAGTTTTGGACGGCAGAAGTAAAGTTCCTTGGACACATCATCTCTGCGCAAGGAATCGCAGTAGACCCTGCCACCGTAGAAGCGGTTACGGATTGGCTGCCACCCACGAATGTATCTGAGATACGAAGTTTTCTGGGTTTGGCTGGATATTACCGGAGATTCATTGAGAATTTTTCTAAGATAGCCAAGCCAATGACCAAGTTGTTGCAGAAAGGAGAGAAGTTTGAATGGACTCCTGAATGCGAGGAAAGTTTCCGCACCCTCAAGACCCGTCTGGTGTCAGCACCCATACTGACCCTGCCTGATATCCGTAAAGACTTCCATGTCTATTGTGACGCATCTCGCCAAGGATTAGGATGTGTTCTTATGCAAGACGGGAAAGTTATCTCTTATGCCTCCCGTCAGTTGAGACCTCATGAGTTGAATTACCCGACCCATGATTTGGAATTAGCCGCCGTAGTGCACGCCCTTAAGATTTGGAGGCACTATTTGGTAGGAAATCGCTGTGAGATCTTTACGGATCACAAGAGTTTGAAGTACATCTTCACACAGCCTGACCTCAATCTGAGGCAAAGACGATGGTTGGAACTCATAAAGGACTATGACTTAGGTATTCACTACCACCCCGGAAAAGCAAATGTGGTAGCTGATGCATTAAGTCGCAAGGGATATTGCACCGCTGTGATGATCCAGGATCATACACCCTTGTTATGTAGAGAGATGGAAAAGTTAAATCTTGGATTAACCACAAGAGCATATCTAGCCACCTTGGAGACTCAACCTGTCTTGTTCGAACAAATCCGCGAAGCTCAACTAGAAGACCCGGATATAGCTGCCATTAGGAAGAACATGAGGCAAGGAAAAGCCCCCGGATTTTCAGAGGACGAAAACGGCACCATATGGTTTGGAACCCGGATATGTGTACCGGATAAGCCAGAGATAAAGACCCTTATCCTGAGAGAAGCCCATGAGACATTGTACTCCATTCATCCCGGCAGTACCAAGATGTACCAGGATCTGAAAGAACGTTATTGGTGGGTCAGCATGAAAAGAGAGATTGCCCAGTTTGTCGCCGAGTGTGACACCTGCAGAAGAGTAAAGGCTGAACATCAGAGGCCTGCAGGATTGTTACAGCCACTTAAAGTGCCTGAATGGAAGTGGGAAGAGATCGGTATGGATTTCATCACCGGATTACCAAAGACCCAACTTGGGTATGATTCTATTTGGGTGATCATCGATCGGCTTATGAAAGTAGCCCATTTCATAGCCGTCAAGACGACCTTCAGTGGCCCTAAGCTTGCAGAGCTATATATGGCCCGGATCGTATGTCTTCATGGAGTGCCCAAGAAGATAGTGTCCGACAGAGGAAGTCAGTTTACCTCTCGTTTCTGGAAGAACCTTCAAGGGGAGATGGGCACGAGATTGAATTTCAGTACCGCCTACCACCCTCAGACAGATGGACAAACAGAGAGGGTAAATCAGATATTGGAGGATATGCTTCGAGCATGTGTTTTGGATTTTGGAGCCACTTGGGACAAGAGCTTGCCGTACGCTGAGTTTTCATACAACAACAGCTATCAAGCCAGCCTTCAGATGTCTCCTTTTGAAGCACTATATGGACGTAAGTGCAGAACGCCTCTACTTTGGGACCAAACTGGTGAATCCCAAGTATTCGGTACGGACATTCTTCGTGAAGCTGAAGAGAAGGTACGGATCATCAGAGACCGACTCAAGACAGCCCAATCACGACAGAAGAGCTACGCAGACAATCGTCGCCGAGACCTAGCCTTTGAAGAAGGAGATCATGTCTACCTTCGAGTTACGCCTCTCCGTGGTACTCAACGGTTTAACATGAGAGGAAAGTTGGCCCCTCGATATGTTGGACCATTTCCCATTGTTCGACGTCAAGGTGAAGTTGCGTATCAGTTGGAATTACCACCCTCATTAGCTGGAGTACATGATGTATTTCACGTATCTCAACTCAAGAAGTGTCTCCGCGTCCCCACAGAGCAAGTGGATCTTCAGCAGTTGGATGTTCAAGAGGATTTGACCTATGTGGAAAAACCTGTCAAGATATTGGAAGTAAAAGAAAGGACCACCAGGAGTCGAGTCATCCGCTTCTGTAAAGTGCAGTGGAGCAATCATCCTGTAGAAGAAGCTACCTGGAGAAAGAAGATGAACTCAAGGCACAGCATCCTGAGCTATTCGAGGATTGATCCGAATCTCGAGGACGAGATTCTCTGTAAGGGGGATAGGATTGTAACACCCCAGAAATTTAAAAGGATTAAAATAAAAGAAAAATATTATTTAAATCATTTCTGGATTTATTTATTAAAGGAAAATCATAAAAGAACCCAAATAAAGCCAAACAGGGAGAAATATGCAAAATCTGGACTTGAAAATTTTATGAGATAAACTAGAGACCAAAATATAATTTTAGGAATTTTTACAAATTTTTATCAACAGTGATTCAACCCTTAATCAAATAAAAGAATTACTGGAATTATTTTTAATCGGAAAACAATTAAAAATCTTAATGGGCCTCAACCCTGAATTTGCCCTCATCACAGCCCAGCCCAGCAGGGTGCCACTGACCCGTGGGTCCCACCTGTCGGTGCACTCCCCCCGCTCCTCTCTCCTCCACCGCGCCCCGCCTGGCCCACCCGTCAGCCACCCATGCCCTTCTCACGCTCTCTGACCAGTGTGGCCCGCTTGTCGGCGCTCGTTTTCTCCCTCGGCCTTGACAGGTGGAGCCCACCTGTCAGAATCGTCTTCTCCATGGAAGGCGATCGCCCCCTTCCTTCCTCCCGGCGATCACCTTCGGTTCTCGCCGCCGACCGCCTCGATTCACCCGATCCGACCCCGGATCACCTTCCCTGGTCACCACCGCACCCTTTCCATCCATTGCCGACGCGGTTTCGCGAGAATGGAAGCTAACCGAAGCGTTTGGAATGAGATCGCCGGAGAGGGAAGGAAACCTTCGGTTTCCTTCCGTTTAGGCACCGTCGACAACCCTATAAAAGCCCCTGAGGACACCGCACTCTGCCCACACCGCCGAAGCCCTAGTCTTAGCCCTCCAGAGCGCCGCTGCTATTTTTGCGAGCTCCTCCCCTGCCCCAACTCCGGCGAGCCATCGCCGTCGATCCCGACCCCCTCCGCCCTAGCCACCGCCACCGGAGTGATCGTCAACCACCGCCCGTCCTCGGCCACCCCTCCGTTGGCCGTGGACACCGCCGGATCGCCTTCGCTGTCGAGCACCCAAACCCTCTCCGTCGTCTACGCTCGTCGCCGATCACCTCCAGGCCCCCATCGTCGCCGTCGAAGGTATCATCGTGACCCCCTTACTCCCCGCGTTCCATTTTTGGCCCTAGCTAGGCCCCTAGGACCTCGCCGCCGCCGTCGTGGTCGCACCTGAGCCCGCCGTCGCCGGAGACGAAGGGTAAAACTACCCTCGTCATCACGTGTCGTGCCGGAGTTCATCCGAGCCGCACGATCCCGCACGGACAATCCAGATTAGATCCTACAGGATCTAATCTGAGCCCTTAGATCTGGTCAAACCGGTATCCTCTGATCCTGGCCGTTGATCGCTTTTTAAATTGTTGACTCCATCTGGTGCGTCCACGTATACCCTTTCGCCACGTTTTAATTTGAGCCGTCCAATTTCATTAAATCCACCTGCCTCGCATCTGGCTGCTGGATCTAGATCCAACGGTCCAGGTCGCTCGGGTCCACGCGCACAGTCACGTGTTCACGGTGAACCTGGTTCACCGTGGACCAGGGACTGTTTTTCAGTTTAAATAAAATTCAGAAAATTGTTTAAACTTTGAAAATTCATATCTTGCTCATTTTAACTCCAAATTTCACCATTCAAATTTTGTTAAAACCAGAATATTATTCTCTACACATTAATGCCATAAAAACAGTATGTTTCTGTTACCCAAAATATTCTTAATAAATAAATGAATAAAAACCCCTTAGGATTAAAATTAATAATACAGAAAATAAATTAGGAAAAATCCTAAAAAGTTAAACTTCACTGTTTTATGCAAAAACTCAGAATAATAAAACATTACTTCACATAAAAACAACCACAAATGTGTATGTTTAGCATTTGGTGAATTTTTGTCTGTTTATTGAATGTACTGTTTATTTTTTTCGTATCAAGAAGACTACGAGTTCATCGAGGAGCAGGAGTTCTACCCCGAGGTTCCTCCATCCCCCTTTGCTGATCAAGGAAAGTCATCGACCATCCCTGTGGAAACAGTTGATCATCATTGAGCCCATGTTTTAATAAATTATCGCTATAACTCATAGGTTAATATTGCATTAGTCCAATATCAAGCCCTACACTTATATTTATTAGATCCCCGTCCTTGTGTGCAACCCAAGCCATGCTTATTGAGCCTTAAACTCCTTGTCACTCTACTATAAAAATATTAGCTAGTGCCCAATGTACTGGCACAACTGCTATAGGTTAAAAAGAACGAGTCGTAGATAGCTGGATTCTGTATATGAATTTCCCTGTTATTCTCGTCTCTGGACTCTGTTGGAGTTGGCTAGGTTATAAGTATGGTGGGTTCCGGGTGCAAGCTCGGGCACTAGTTTGTCGCACCCGGGGCACTATAAGGACCGGTTGCGGGATCTGTTGCAAAGCACTTCCGTACCAACCACAAGTCTAATGGGTAAGTCCTAACTGGAAGTATGGAATGCTCCGGCTCGATGCACCATAGAGGAGGGGTCAAGGGGCTAGCCTGCGGGCGACTTGTACCGACGAGGCTCAAGGGGGGGTATGGTGGGGCTCCGATGCGTCGGGGCACCATATGGAAACCCATAAGAGGGTGCTATTGAGTCGGGGAGGACTATATGGAAGGTTTTGGCACGAGTTCCCGTGTGATGGGTCATCTCGTTACACTTCGGTGTAGGTGATGAGTGCGTGCCTTGTGGGTACAGTGGTACATCTCTGATCAGAGTAATTTAATCTTTTCGAAAAGCCGAGCCCACGGTCAAGGGCGGGTTGTGTGACTACTCGCAGTTAGTTTACAATTGTTTGAATGGTCGAGTTATTCATGGCACGTAAGGACTGTTGAGCGAGGTGGGGCTGACTGTACCCCTCGAGTTAGAAGATGATGATACACACACATGTTTACTTTTCCGTACTAATAAATTGCTCACATTTAAAGCTTTACAATTATGCTGCTTCCGCAAAACTAGCCACTATCTCCCTTGTTATTACCTTGCATTATATTTGCATTCGGTGGCTTGCTGAGTACATATGTACTCACCCCGTTGACTTACAACATCAGAGCATGTCTACTACGAGGAGGATGAAGGTCTGGAGTAGCGACCCAGTCAAGGCGAGACTGGAAGGAGGCGTTCATCTAGGACCCTTTATTTTATTAGTTTCTCTTCATCTTTATTCACTTTTGTACTAATACGGTCTACGAACCGTGAATGATTTGCTCGTATTGTACGTGGTCGCATGATGAACAGTCTTGTTTTATTGATTTTCTATGGAATTTCAATAAAGTCCTGATTTATAAATCGGGGCGCGGCATTAAGCAAGGATCGTTTTCCTGATTTGAGAAAGTTTAAATTGATGACCCGTGCTGATGATTTAAAACCCTATTTGGGAGCTGACGATGAGCTTGAGTCGAGGACGACTCCAATTCAAGAAGGGGAGGATGATGAGGACATCACTTCACATGATACACACATGGAGCCTCCACCTACAATTCAATTACTAGGACCAATCACACGCGCCTGTGCCCGTCGCTTGAACCATGAGGTTAATTCTTTCCTTAGCAACTATGTTAATATTTGTTTGGACGGGATGCTACTGAATACTAGTGATATTTTGTTGCTTAGGAACATGGGAGATGGAATAGAAGAGTTGGAGTTGAAGACGGAGTCGCACGGATGTTTTGAAGTCAAGATTTCGCTGGTTCGGACTACATCGACCACCATGCACCAAAATGGGCATAACTTCCTCATACGAAGTCCGATTGGCGCGTTCTTTGACTTTTTGGAAAGATGAGGAGAAGACGGATCGTTTGCCGTTAGTTTCACCTCATTTGGAGTCTCGAGTCGTTCTGTGTGATTGAAACCGTCCTGCGTGACAGAACTGGGCTGTGTTGGGCCATAGTCTGAGTCTGTTCACCTTCTACTGAGTCTGTTCGCCTTCCACAGGCTGCCCACGCCCTATATAACTCACTCCATCCACCTTTAGGGTTAGGTTTTGTTTTGTTTGCATCTACACTTGTGTGTTTAGATCCCGCCTCTTGCACCGGACCGATTGGCTGCTGCATTGGCATTTGTGAAACCTCACCTTATCATCGTTTGTCTGTGATTTGGCATTCGACTTGTATCCTTCCTGTTCTTGCTTGTGTTCTTGGGTTCGCTTGCAGGAATTAGCCTTCGTGGCGAGGTCAATCGCGTCCTGCGTGGTTGATAACCAACGGAGACAGTGGTGTAACGATTGCAAGGTTTTGATCCGCCAAACCGGAGCCTTGGATCGCCAACGTCGAGATTCTCCACCAACCCAAGTTATCCTTTACCTAGCGGAAGATCGGGACCAATCCCCCATCACCTTGTTACAATGTATGGTCCTTCCCATTTGTTGCCCAGTTTGGTGGGAGCGGCCACCGCGCGAAGGACGAGGTGCCCCTGGCTGGAACTCATTGCGTTTGACTTTGGGATCGTACCATGCCTTGGTCTCCTTCTGATACTGGGAGAGGTTGGCAACGGCTCGGAGCCGCGTCTCTTCGGCCAGGTCGAGGGAGATGTTGCGCTCTTCGTCGGCGCCGGGTGCTGTGACGCGTAGCGAACTGGCTCGGAGCTCCGTTGGGGTCATTGCTTCGTCGCTGAACAGGAGGCGGAATGGGGTGAAGCCGATAGCTCGGGAAGTGGTGGTCCGGATGGACCAGAAAATCTTCAGCAGCTCATCGGGCCACGATCCTTTAGCTAAGCCAACTGATGCGTTTGGTTAGGCCCGAGAGGATGTGCCCATTAGCTCGCTCCACAAGCCCCATTAGACTGGGGATGCCGCACCGCGGCGAAGCAGAGCTGGACCCCCAATTCGTCGCAGAATGCCCGGAAAGCACCGGCATCGAACTGCTGTTCCGTTGTCCAATGTGAGCTGCCTGGGCACTCCAAAACGGCACACGATATTCTGCCAAAGAATTTCTGGACTGCTTCGGGATGTGATGGAAGTCAATGGCTCAGCCTCGACCCACTTGGAGAAATATTCGACGGCGACGACAGCAAAGCGCAGGTTGCCTTTCACTCTAGGAAGTGGTCCAATGAGGTCCATGCCCCATCGGGCCAACGACCACGCAGGAGGGATGGGTAGCAGGCTGGTTGGGGGTCGGTGACTGCGCCGCCCCATCCACTGACAACCTTGGCAAGTGCGGACGAGTTCTTCAGCATCGGCAACTGATAGTGGGCCAGTATACGCCTTGCCGGAGAGCTTTGCCCGTGAGGGCCCGTGGTGCCAGGTGGCTCCCGCACAGCCCCTCGTGGATTTCTCGGAGCATGGTCACTCCGTCCGAGTGAGAGATGCAACGGAGTAGCGGAGAACACACCCCCGACTTGTATAGGATGCCATTGATGACTTGGAAGGACCTTGCACGGAGCTGGAGGCGAACTTGGTCTGGGCTAGGATGATCGTCTTCGCTGCCTGCGAGCGTGCGCAGGATGGGCTCCCGCCAATCGCCATCGACCGTACACAGGACTGGAGCCGACCGAGGGGAAGGCGGGGGCTCATAGGCGGAGGTGGATGCCTCGCTGCGAGGAGGCGCCGAAGGTTGGATGATCTCCTCGAAAAAAGCGCCAGGTGGCAAGGCTTGAGCTCCTGCCCCGGCTTTGTCGAGGGCATCAGCTTGGCTGTTTTCACTTCGCGGGATGTTGTGGACGGATATACCCTTGAAGGAAGCTTCAAGTCTGCGGATGGCGTCGAGGTAGGAAGCGAGGTCCGGGTGCCTAGCCTGGAAACTCTTGTCAATATGTCTGGCGACTATTTGGGAATTGGTCTTGATGACGACACGTGCCGCTCCTAGCGCGTGTGCCTTGCGGAGACCCAAAAGGACTCCCTCGTACTCGGCGATGTTGTTGGTAGCCTTGAAGTTTAGTCGAGCGGAATATAGGGCCTGCTGGCCAGAGGGGGAGACGAGAACTGCTCCGGCCCTAGCCCCCGAAGCCCGATAAGCACCGTCCGAAAAGACAGTCCAGATCCCTTCGCTTGCTTCGGTGCCTGCGCGATCAGAGGCCATTGTCCACTCCGCGATGAAGTCAGCGAGGATTTGGGACTTGATGGATGTCCGGGCCACGAAGGAGATCCCAAATGGGGCCAACTCCACCGCCCACTTCCCGATGCGGCCGGTGGCGTCCTTGTTCCGGAACATATCGCCTAGTGGGTAGGTAGTCCGGATGATGACGTCATGAGCCAGGAAGTAGTGCCGAAGCTTCCAGGATGCCATGACGAGGGCGTAGGCCACCTTCTTGAGCTCGGAGTACCGAGCCTTAGCTCCGGTGAGGGCTTCGGAAACGAAGTAGACTGGGCGTTGAATCAGCTTCCCATTGACTTTCTCCTCTTGGACTAAGGCCGCACTTGCCGCACTACCGGAGGTGGCGAGGTAGACCAATAAAGGACTGTCAGCCTAGGGTGTGGCGAGGGCCATGAGACCGGAGAGATATTCCTTGATCTGCTCGAAGCAGTCCTGACATTCGGGGGTCCACTCAAAATGCTTAGAACCTCGAAGCGCCTTGAAGATGGGCAAACTTCGCTCCACTGATCTTGCTAAAAATCGGCCGAGGGCTGCTAACCGCCCTGCCAGCTTCTGTGCTTGCTTCAAGTTCTGAGGGGGGGACATGTTCTGCAATGCAGTAACTTGTGTTGGGCTGGCTTCGATGCCCCGGCTGGAAACCAGATACCCAAGCAGCTTCCCTGCGTGCGCTCCGAAGACACACTTTTCTGGATTGAGCCGGATTCCACACCGTCGGAGGCTGTCGAAAGTCTCGGCTATGTCCGAGCCGTGATGGCTCTTGGTGGTACTTTTGATGACGATGTCGTCCATGTACGCTTCCACATTACGCCCCAACTAATGACCCAAGGCTTTGGAGATCAATCTTGAAAAGGTGGCCCCTGCATTGCGGAGGCCGAAGGGCATCCGAAGGTAGCAGAATACTCCAGTGGGGGTGACAAAACTTGTTTCTACTTGGTCTTCGGGCTTTAACCAGATCTAGTGATAGCTGGAATAAGCATCGAGGAAACTGAGGAGCTTTGCTCCGGCCGTGGAATCAACTATTTGGTCAATGCGGGGCAAGGGGTAGGGGTCACGGGGGCAAGCTTTATTCAGAGAAGTAAAGTCGATACACAAGCGCAATTTTCCAGATGTTTTCTTCTAGACAAACACTGGGTAAGACAACCAGTCGGTATGACTCACTTCCCGGAAGACCCTGCTCGAAGCAGCTTCTCTGTCTCAGGCTTGGCGAGCTCGGCCCGTTCGGTGGAAAGCCTCCGGAGCCCCTGGCGGACCGGCCGCGCCTTCGGGTCGACGGCCAGTGAGTGCTCGATGATCGATCGGTCGACGCCGATAAGGTCTTCGTCGGACCATGCGAAGATGTCGAGGTTGCCGCGTATGATGGCCTCGAGCTGCGCCGACACCTCCGGCTCCAGACCCCCTCTGAACTTGATCGGGTACTCCTTCCCGTCTTGGATTAGGATCTTGGTAATGACATCCCCCCGGGAGAGGTTTTGCTGGGCGGCCCTTCTGCCCGGGGTCCCCGCCTCCGGGGAGGCTGGCTCCTTCGGCGCCTTCACGGACAGCTGTGAATCTGTCGTGGCTCCAATGGCGCCGAGTACCGTACTCGACCCGGCGGCTGCAGCCTGGTCACCCAGGATTGATAACAACCCCTCTGGAGTCAGCATCTTGAGGCATAGGTAGTTGTGGTGCGCGATCGCTCCGAAGCGGTTGAGCATCCCCCTTCCGAAGATGGCGTTGTAGGCGTACGGAGCATCGACTACGTCGAACAGGATCTCTTCGCAGTGCTGAAGACGGGAGTCGCCGAAGGTCACCTCCAGCATGACCTGGCCCAGGGCATCGAGCGGGGGGCCTACGAAACCCTGGAGCGGACGTGAAGCTGACAAGTAGGTGCTTGCGCGACAGGCACAAGCTGATCGAAGGCCTTGCACGAAGATGATGTCAGCAGAACTCCCTCCGTCAACCAGTATGCGACGCACCTCAACTCCTGGCAATGTCCGCTGAGATGACGAGGGGGTCCGCGAGCGAGAACTTGACTCCGGAGGCGTCTTCAGCGGTGAAGGTGATGGGAACATGGGACCATTCTGGGAGGGCCGAGGGGCCGGACGTGCCGATATGCCCGACCTCCCGAACGTACGTCCCGGCGCTGTCGCTTAGACAGAGCCCCCAAGGCTCCCCCTCCGGATATGGGGAGGACCACTCGTTTCCCTCGATCTGGCGCACCTTCGAGCTTGGGGGCCGCGACCCCGCCGAACTCCGGGGCCGGCTCCATGACTTCCGGCTTGTCGCGGTGCCCGACTACCTGGACCGCTTCTGGGCGAGGGGTGGAGATCCCCCTATCGGTGGAACCGCGGCTAGCATTGCGCTCGAGGTAGTCGCTGCGGAGGGCAAGTATGGTCCAGCAGGAGTCGTTGTCGTGGCTCCGGTTCTCGCCGTGGACGCTGCAGTAGAAGGCTCCTCCGGAAGGCGCTCGTGGCGGAGCCTTGGCCCCAACGGAACGGCTTCCGCCGGGCGTGTGCAGATGCTTGGCGGGGGCTTGGGGGGTAATGCTGAGGACTTCCCCCCGAAGATGCTTTCGGCCTCGTCGAGAGTCCCGGTGGACGGAGTCCTGCCGGCCGGACTCTTGGCGGCGGAAGTCGGGAGCGGGGCGTGCTCCCCGGCTGAGGTCCGGCGGGGCTTCATACGTCCTGGCGCTTGGGGCCCGGACAGGGACTATCATTGCTTGCCGGCGCATCTGGCCCTCCTCGGACCGGGCGTACTCCTCGAAATACGTCATGAGTTATGCCACTGAAGAGATGGGCTTCTGGTGGAGCTTGTCGAGGAGGCCCTGGGTGGGTGACGCCTTCTCGGGCAGCATCGATGACGGAGGAAGCTGAGAGACCCTTGATCTGGGCCTTGGTGTGCGCGAAGCGCTGGGAATACTGCCGCAAAGTTTCCCCGGGCTGCTGCTTCACTTGGAAGAGGCTCCCGGTGGACATAGGGGCCACGAAGGTCCCTTGGAAATTGTTGGCGAACTTCTTTCTCAGCTGATCCCACGAATGGATGGTCCCGGGTCGGAGTGACCAGAACCACTTGAGGAGCCATGCTGAATAGCGTGGGCCTCATGGCTCCAGAAGTGATGAGTCATTGTCAACGATAGTCAACAAGGACTGAAGAAGAGAAGAGATCTGCTGTTTCATGGGCCGCGTGTGACTCAGGTACACGGGCAGCGAGCGACTGTCGGGCAGAGGAGGCTGCGATGTCGGGCTGGCCCAATCCGGGTGCATGGGCCAGAAGCAGTAGAAGACCCACTGGGCTGTTGACCAGGACTGACTCAGGTACACGGGCGGTGAGCGATTGCCGGGCTGTGAGAGCTGCGGAGTCGGGCCGGCCCAATCCGGGTACCTGGTGCAAAGCTGGTGGAGGCTTTGTCAGTTTCGGCGTAAAACTGACAACCGTTGATTCTGTATCCGACTGTCCAGAAGAGTAGCTTCCGGATATGTCATCTGTTACTCTAGGCCCACAGTCAGTCAGTTGTGTCTGTAAAAATTCCTAAGGGCAGTAGAGTCTTTTCCTTTATTTTTGAGTCTGTAAAAACCCTAAGGGGCTGGTAGAATATTCCTAGTGTTGGGCTGCCTATAAATAGGACCCCAATCCCTAGGGTTTGGACCACCCCTTTATGCTGAAATCAAATCTGTTGGGTCATTTTTGTCTCCCATCTTCTCTCTCCTGTGTGCGCCGCCAGGCCCTTGCGCTTCTCAGTTCGTGGCTCTTTTTGGCTCTAATCTCTTGGATGTTTTTATCCCTTGGTCCCTGGAGAATTTATTGGTTGCATCTGGTTGGTTTGTGGAGTTATTGAGCTGGATTCGGGCTGCTGTATTTAGTTCTTGAAGAGAAGCTTCTTCTGTTGCTTCCGTTCTTCACAAACTGAGTACTAGTTCTTGCTGCTGCGAGTAGTACTACTTTTCTGTAGCTACAGTACTTGCTGCCAGCTTTTTACCTTCTACTGTACTGCCTTTTTGATCGAAGCAGCATGGAGTAAATGCCTTTTTTGACTGTTTCTGCGAAGTCATTCTCCTTTGTTCGAAGTCCCTCAGCTCCGTGAGGCAGGCTTCGATCTAACCTTACTTGAAGGCTTCGCCTCAGTCTTCGTACTTTGTTCTGTGCTCTGTATTGCTAAGTTTCGAAGCAGTTTTCTGATTGACAGCACTACATACTTCGAACTTTAGTGCGAAGGGGCTTCGGTCCTATTTGTTCGAAGTCCATACTTCGACACATTTCGAGGTTGGGAACAAAGCTCGTGGCTCCACCAGGCTTCGCACTGATTTCTGTGCAGCGTGTCAGCCTTCGATCCTCCTTCCGAAGCTTTCCCTGTTCGAGGATAGAGTGTAGGTTTCGGACTTGTTTTTTTTTCTGTCGCGAGACAGGCTTCGCTACTTTGTTCGAAGGTTGTCTGCTTGTGTTTTTGTGTTCGAAGCTTTCTGTTCGAAGGTTGTGCTTCGAAGCTCTTGGTTCAAAGTTGTGTTCGAAGTTTTTGTCTTCGAAGTGCTCACTTCGAAGCAGGCTCCGACTTTGTCACTTTGCTCCGAAGCTCTTGGTTCGAAGCTGTGTTCAAAGCCTTGTCTTCGAAGTGCATACTTCGAACCAAGCTCCGGCACTGTTTTACTTCGCTCCGAAGTACACTTCGCTTCTTTCCACTTCGAACTAGGCTAGACAGCGATTCCCTCGGCGCTTCGGACAGACTCCGTCACCATCCTCCGAAGCAGACCTCGACGTGCGAAGGGGGCTTCGCCAAGTCCCGAACAGGAGACAACTTTGGACAGTAACTTCTCTTTCCACTTTATACTTACTTAGATCATTTCTTTAAGAAGTATAGGCATGTTACAACTTGTTTATCTGCCTAGTTGCACCACTTTAGTTTTACACTGTTTATCATCATATGCTTCCAGGTTAGAAACCTTTAGACTTAGGTTTTCTGTTTATTTTCCGCTGTGTATTATTTTGAGGTGCGTTGGGTATTGGGAACAGGCCATTGATTCGAAAGAATTTTTAAGGCGCCCATTCACCTCCCCCTCTGGTCGCTACTTTCGGTCCTACACCACCGGAGGGCGATCCCTTCGAGCGCCAGGGGGAAGCATTTAGCCATGGTGTCCCGGCTTCCCCCAGACGCTTCTATCGCCAGGGCGTACGAACTGGAGAATTCCCCAGGGTCGGAATCCCCGGAGTACTTAGGAAGCTTGGCGGTACGAAACTTCGAGCCGAAGCGCACCCTCTAAAGATCCGGGTGTAGGGGGGACTCCTCGTCATATGACGGATTTTCTTCATCCACTGGATCTTCGTCATCGCTCAGCACCACGGCCATAGCCTTCGCGGCGCGGAGGGGCTCCGGAGGGTGGAGTGACGCCCCCTGGCGCCACAAGGCCAGTTCTGCCTTCAGCCGAGCGTTCTCGGTGGCCAGGGCGTCAACTTGGCTCCCGCTTCCTCCTAAAGCGGTATCGGGGTCCCGCGAGCGGACGTAGTCGGTCCGAAGGGACACCACCGGGGGTCCGCCCGGAGCGCGCTGCTCCGGCGGCTCCTCTGGCAACCCCGCCAGGTTGACGGAGGTTGGCTCAGGTACGCCGACAGGGCCTCTGACCTCGGGCGTCCCTTTCGGCACCTGGGTCGGCTCCAGGGAGGGCGCCCAACGGGCGCAACAACGGGGGCCGGAGGACTAGGGTCGGGACTAGAGCGGGCTCGATCCTGGCGGTGCGGGCTGACCGGCGTAGGGGGACCGTGCTTGCTCCCTTCCAACTTGACATGCTTTGGTGAATGGGTGTAGAGGACGCTAGCTTCTTGAACTAAGATCCCCACGGACGGCGCCAACTGTTGGAACGACGGATCGGACCAGCAGGTTTTCTTAGTGGAAACGAGAGTAGTGTATTCAATGCTGCTTGAGCCTGTCCCTTACAACTACAGTTGAGGGGTATTTATAAGGCGCCCCGTCCAGAGGACCAAGTGCCTCTGGACCGCCAACGGCTACATGGCCATACGTCGGTCGGTAGTACAAACAAAACGGACGATACACAGTACAGACAAGAAGATTCGACTCTGACAACGTATCAGCCGTGTCGGACGCTGCCTGCGCCGCCCGACACGGCTCAGAGGATCGCGATCCTGTCTCTCCGTATATTTGTCCAGTCTTTTTCCCCGCCAACACTCCCTCTAGATTCGCTACCGCGGGCCGGGGGATGGCCCCCGACAATCTTCTCCCGGAGGGTGGCCTCCGGCATTCTTCTCCTGGAGGGTGGCCTCCGGCATCCCTCTCCCGGAGGGTGGCTTCCGGCGTCATTCTCCCGAAAGGTGGCCTCCGGCGCCCTTCTCCCGGAGGGTGGCCTCCGGCATCCTTCTCCCGGAAGGTGGCCTCCGGCTTCATCACCCGTAGGTCCTGGCCCCTCCGGCGGCAGGCTTCGGACCCCCTGGTGGTGGGCCCCCTTCAGCCGTCGGGATTATCTCCCCCAACAAACACCCAAATGAACTTGACCAGACAAATAATATTAGCAAAGCAAATTTCTGAAATTAAAGTTGTCTAGCCTAAAAAGGGTCGATATCTTAGTTTAACTGATATCAAAGATAAACTAAATACAACACCTAAATAAATCATGAGATATTTATTTTTCAGTCTAGAAATAAAATACTAATCAAATAAATAAACCATGGATCATTAAAAAATATTTCTGAAATAAACCTAAAATATTGCACGTGGAAACTAGAATAAAAATATTACTGCGACGAATAAATCTTTCTTTTCTTTTTATATGAGCAGATTAAACAGACATATTTAAATAAATAATACAAGATAACATAAAAGCAGATTAAAGATTAATATCTAGCAGATAAATAATATCTACGAAAATACTAAAAGAAATTTTACTGCAAATTAAAATAGGTCAATATTTAGTTAACTAACTAGCTAAAAATTAGCAGATTAACTAATTACCTGCATGCAATCTCTCCCGTCATGGGGCCCGCGCATGGAAGAAGAACTCACGCCGGAAAGCTTCGTCTCGTGCGCATGGAGTTCACTGCACCGGCTGCTTCGCTACAGTGCTCCTGCAAGGTGCAAGCGCCACGCCTAAAGTGGTGCTAGGGACCCGTGCCCTTGTTGCTTTGCCTACCGTGGAGATCAGCTTGTTGCAGGTTTTGTGCCTGCCAAAAAAGAAAAACTGCATGCGCTTTTTACCCTGGAAACTGCGTCCCCTGCTGTGGAGCACAGCTGTGCCGGTGACACAATTTGCTGCTGCTGCTCGTGGACTGCTGCGCCTGGATCCTACCGCCGTGGAGAAGCGTGCCTAGGGCCTGCACGGAAGAGCTTCTGCAGCGCCTGGCCAAGAAAACCCACACCGGGTCCCACAACACACGTTGCCGCTTCTGCCAAGACGTGCGCGCCGGAGATCCCACGCGACCGGAAAAAAAATCGCCGGCGAAAAGCTTCGTGAAAACGAGAAAATTTTCGTGGACTGTAGTAGATTGATCTATTAAAAATAGTCAACTATCCCCGAGGGGATAGGAGTTTATTTATAGGCAAATCCTAATACATGAAAAGACTAATTTACCCTCGGATAAATTAAACTGACTCTAAAATAAATTCCTAAAATTACTAAAACATTATTAGAAAAATCACCTGACTCAAATAAAAATATTCTAAACTTAAAAACTAAATATTAATATCCTATAAACGAAATAATCATGGGTTGTCTGTTTTACGCCGAAACTGACAAAGCGTCCACCGTCTTCGCACCGGGTACCCGGATTGGGTCGACCCGACCCCGCAGCTTCCTCAGCCCGACAATCGCTCACCGCCCGTGTACCTGAGTCAAACCCAGTCAACAGACTAGTGGATCATCGGCCGCTCCTAGCCATGTACCTGGATTGGGCCAGCCTGACTCCGCGGCACCTCTGCCCGGTCATCGCTCACTGCCCGTGTACTTGAGTCACATGCGCCTCAGACTCGGCAAGTCTTCATCTCTTACTTTCTTTGACTTCCGTTGACAATCACTCATCACATCTGGAATATCAAAACCATATTCTTCAACATGGTTTCTCAGTCTCCTTCTTCAAATGACTTGGGTACTACTTTCTTATTATAATACCTAGATACTCATGCTTTGTTCTCTTCAATATTCTCTAGGGTTCTCAATCGGTTCTGCGCTAAGTCATCTAGGCCATCTGTCATTAAATTATAATAATCATCGATGTAAGCTGGTCCTGTAGTGCTATTCTTCTCGAGCCAATGTTATTTTCCCAAGGCAATACTTCTTCATGGCCATAGACTAATTGATATGATGGCACTTGCATGGACCCATGATGTGCCATTCGATAAGCCCAAAGTGCTTCCGATAGGGACCGATGCCAATACTTAGGTTGTTCATTAATCTTCTGCTTTATCAACCTGATCAAACTCTTATTGGATGCTCCAGCTTGCCCATTGTCCTGTGCATAATATGGCGATGAATTTAAGAGCTTGATTCCCATATCGTATGCAAATTGCTAGAACTCATTGGATACGAAGATTGACCCTTGATCTGTTGTGATGGTCTAAGGGATCCTGAACCGATATACTATGTGCTCCTTGATGAACTCAATGTCATTGGAATAAGTTACATTTCTGAGTGGAATGACTTCTACCCATTTCGTGAAGTAATCGGTGGCTGCCACTATGAACTTATGTCCTTTGCTCGATGCCAGGTAAATCTGGCCAGTCATATCAATGCCCCATCCTCTAAAGGGCCAAGGCTTAATTATCAGATTCATTGATGATGTGGGTGCTCTGTGAACAGCTCCAAACCTTTGACAATACTAACATCCTTTATAATACTTTATGCAGTATTCTATCATGGTTGGCCAAAAGTAACCTGCCCTCCGAAGCAACCACTTCATTTTCTGGGCTGACTAGTGTCCTACATATGCCATCGTGTACCTCACACATCACCACCTTGGCTTCTTCAGTGTTTACGCACTTAAGCAGGACCACATCCATCGTCCGATAGTACAGATCTTCATTGAGTAATACATACTTTGTAGCCTGGTACCTAAGCTTTCTTAATGCCGATGTTGAAGGGTTTTTCAAATAAGTGACAATAGCACACATCCAATCGTCAACTTCTATTTCTACAATCTCCACCTTGATTGGCCTGGTCATTGGCTTGTATCCTGATACTGTCTAGGCCAAATCGTTTACCTTTGCATTTTGTTCCCTTAGGATGTGCGTCAGGGTTGTGATTCTAAATCTTGCCATCATCTCTTGGCACCGATCATGATACTATTTTAGCACGTTGTCTTTGTACTCATATTCACCTAACAACTATCTCATGACCAATAAGGAATCTCCTAATATTTATACCATATCTGCGCTTACTTCTTCTAGCAATTGCAATCCTTTCAGCACTACTTCATACTCGGCTTGATTGTTTGTGGAGAAAGGCTTGATTTGTATGTGAATTCAAATGATGCCACTAGGGGGAGATGATTACCAGTCCTATGTCACATCCATGCCGACACACTAATCCGTCGAAGAATAAAGTCCATGGTGCCGGCTCGACATAAGTCATTGTGTCATCTCTATGTTGGACTATGAAATCGGTTATCACTTATCCTTTTTTTGCCTTTGCTGATTCATATCGAAGATCAAACTCAGTAAGAGTGAGTACCCACTTTCCAATACGCCCTTTTAAGACTGGGGCCAATAACATATACTTGATAACATCGGCCTTGCATACGATGGCACACTCTGTCGACAACAAATAATTCCTCAACTCGATGCATGAAAAATACAAACACAAACAGAGCTTCTCTACTACGGGGTATTGTATTTCAGGATCTAACAGCCTCCTACTGAGATAGAAGATTACCCTTTCCTTTCTATCAATCTCCTATACCAGGACCGATCCAATGGCTTTGTCATCGGCCGATAGGTATAATCTGAATGGAATTTCCTTTTGTGGTGGCATTAGCACTGGAGGTGAGCTCAAGTACTCCTTGATTTCATTGAATGCCTTCTGTTGTCTTTCTACAATGGAGTGAATGTCTCTATTCTTCTTGATAAGTCTTGTTGACGGCAAAAAATGGCATTAATGGATAAAATTGTCAAAAAGTCAAAATTGGTAATTTGGACCGAAAATATGTCAAGACCTGGCACAGACCAGTCCAACCGGCAATGTAGGACTGGTCTGACCGGCCATGTAGGCCCGGTCAGAACGGCCATATGGGTCCGGTTAGACCGACCCACTCTGAATCCGATTCAAATTAGTTGATTTTAGGTCAATTTTATCTCTAATTAATTTCTAACGACTGTTGACACGAAAAGATGCCCCCGCACTTGGGTCAGTTCGACGATCCAAAAGTGTGCGAATACTTAGGGACAAGCCTAAGCGTAACACAGAATCGACGTCGCGTTCCAACTACCCTTTGTTGTGGTAAGGGGGGTGGAGTTGCTAGGCAATCAGATCACTCAAAATAATCCAATTAGCCAAAAGAAATATATTAAGTAGAATAAATCAACAGACCGAGCGAAGCCTGACTGATTCGAAGTATGGTGCGAAGGGGGTCACCGAAGAGTACATTCGGCGTATGACACGAAGTGTCCCGCCGAAGGGTACCTTTGGCGTCCGGACCGACCTCGCCGAAGATGAACTCCGAACAGATCTAGACGCTACAATCACCTCCGAACAGTGGGGTTCGGCACGAAGTCTCTGATACGGTGAGATACAAAATAATGACTCAAAAGCAATGCATGAGCGTGACTTCATTCGGAGCGGAGTACGAGCGTGGCAAAGCCTGTCGTGATGAAGTCTGTTGGCATGCGGTCGACGAAGCAGTCTCGCCGAAGGGTGTTCTGG
The DNA here is from genome assembly GCA_019279435.1 of Zizania palustris. NCBI lineage: Eukaryota > Viridiplantae > Streptophyta > Magnoliopsida > Poales > Poaceae > Zizania > Zizania palustris. Next base: position 56,690,626 of record JAAALK010000288.1, read on the forward strand.
TGACCTCCGAAACCAATCTCTCAGCCCCGGACACCTCCGACGAAGTAGCTTCGAACGTGAAAACCTGCAACAGAGTAGATTCAAAGTACCAATTCGTCCTGAGGAACCGAATTCTGCTAAGTGTTGCACTAGGAGCGAAGGTAGCAATCTGTTGTGCAGATTAGCGGATACTTCAGAGGCGAAGTAACAAGGCGATAGCAATCTATTACGTAGATTAATGGATACTTCACAGGTGAACTAACAAGGATTACCACTATTCCGAAGTGGCCATCAGAGGGCTTCCAAGCAAACCCACAAAGAGTACAGAAAAGTAAAGATAAAGTAAATGTGATTCAAAGTTAGGCTTTGTGGTTGATTTTGTCGGCGGGTGGGGCTCTGAACTGGCTTTGCCTCTATACTTATAGGGGCTAGACCTCTAATCTAATCTGCTATAATTTGGCTGAATAGAGATAAACACTTAGCCGTAATCGGGTCCAACTCTATCTCTGCCCGAAGTGAGCCTTCAGCCAAGCTTGCCGAAGCTTCGATGGGCTGAGCCTTCGAAAGCCTCCTGGCCGAAGGCCGTGGGCTGGCTGGAAGCTTCCGGAGCCCATAGCTCAATGGTCCTTCGGCCCTGTAGGGCTTCGGCCTGACCCGGGACATGTGTATTTTCGGCCAAAATTACCAAAATTGATATTTTGACAATCTTAATCATTGATGCCATTTTTTGCTATCAACACATGCCCCCTGCCTTTTAGTGAACTAAGTGAACTAAAAGCACAATGGGCTAAAGATGATACTTTCCATATCGGCCTTCGACCTCTTCTAAGATGTTTGCCACACACTTGGGAAATACCTTTTCAAGTATCTACCATTCAAATCCCTTTGAAACCGCTCTCCTTGCAGAGATTCTAACACATATGCATTGCCAAGAGCGATTTCGACTATTTTGAAAGGGCCTTCCCAACTAGGTGACCATTTACCAAACTTGGGACTCTTAGTGCCTAAGGGTAAAATCATCTTCCAAACCAAGTAACCCACTTGAAACGATTTTGGTTTAACCTTCTTATTGTAGGATTTAGCTACTCTCCTCTTGTCTACTTCTATGGCTTCTAAAGCCTTCAATCCCTTATCGGTCACTTCTTCTAGGTTGTCTTTCAAAAGAGTTTCATACTCGTCGACCGATAAGCCATCTTGCCTTAACACCCTTAGAGAGCCAAGATCTACTTCTACAGGTAGAATGACTTCTTGTCCATACACTCATATGGACTAACTTTGGTAGCACCGTGCTTTGCAATCCTACAAGCACATAGTGCCTCGGAGAGCACTTCATGCCACCTTTTAGGGAATTCTTCAATTTTCTTCCTAATGAGCTTAATCACGGTTTTATTACTAGACTCGGCCTGACCATTGGCCTGAGCATAGTAGGGCGAAGAGTTTATCAACTTAATACCATAATATTCGGCGAAGTCCCTCACTTCTTTAGAAACAAATGAGCTACCTTGATCTGTAGTGAGAGTTTGAGGAATGTCGAATCTATGTATGATGTGCTTCAAGATAAAGTCTAGTACCTCATTGTGAGTCATGTTCTTGAGAGGCACGACCTCGGTCCACTTGGTGAAGTAATCTGTCGCCATCAACACGAACCGATGCCCTTTTGAGAAAGGAGGGTGAATTTGACCGATAAAATCTAAACCCTGGTGGCGTAAAGGATTACGCTAATAGGTCCTCGAAGATTAAGAACTAACAAACGAAGAGTTTGTGAAGCGGACTATTTCAAGCCTCCGAATAGGATAATAGCTCGAAGTAGTTCGAAGTTGTGTATTGAATAACTGAGTATTCGATCCTCATTACAGGGTGAGAATGGGGTATTATAGGTAAAAATCTTAAGGAAAAGACCTTTTACCCCTCAATTACAACCGACATAGTGGAAACTATTTTGGTACCCCTAATAGGGTTAAAATAGTAAAATACTAATCTAATTAGAAAGAAGATAAGTCTTCCATCCTCGCTGGCAGATAAGCTCTTGAAGATTGAACCTTCGAAGTCATACTCCGAACAGAAACCTGCATGGATTCTCCGAACTTGATCATACGCGAGGCCGGAGTTAATACTTGAACTTCAGTTTAGTAAATCGTCTTTGTCTTATAACTATAGAGACCCTGGGGATGAAGTATTTTCCCCCGACAGTAGAACCTCGAATACGCTTCTCCGAATGATCTGTAAAGTTAGGAGAGCAGTATACGCAAGAAACATAATCATACTCAGGGCTCAATAAAATATACCAACCTTGGAAGCATTCAGAAATTTACAAACTTCAAATCGACTTCCATGCGGAGGTTTCATCAAGCAGCTCCGAAGGAAATTTTTGCGAAGTAGAAAAGACCGTTAGACTCACAAAAATAGCCATTACTCTTTTCCTTCAGAAGGAGTTACGACATTGCTTCATTTTTGGAAATGATAATGGTAAAGAAGATGGAACGACATGCATGAACGGTAAGAATTTGTGGGTACAGGCTATAAATAGAGGGGCATAGGAGCATTCGAGACACTTTACTCACTGCTATTGCATTATTCCCCTTTTGACTTCTCGAGCTCTAGCTCCAAACCTTCCATTTCATTCAATGGCGAAGACTAGTCATAAGGCTCCCATAGCAGCTTCGACCTTGGCTAGGCAGCAAGCCATGGCGGTGGCAGCAGCGGCAGCACCTGCGGGAAATCCCCATCTGGCCGGCCCCCACGACCTCCTCCCAGCATCTTCCAAGTACCCGATCAATCTTATAGCCTGGGCCATCGACCTGCAAGAAGAAGAGCATTGCGGCTGCGATTGTAGGGCAGATTAGTCCGGGGATCAAGATTTGTCAACCCGGCCAAGAAGCAATCCCCCCGCCTCGGCCTGGAGAGGTAGTTGTTTTCGAAGAATTATTCAATGCTGGGTTGGGGCTTCCCACGGTAGACTTCTTGTCTGAGGTACTGGAACTTTTCCACATCACTCTTCCTCAACTATCCCCGAACGCCATAGCGCGTCTTGCAATCTTCGAATGGGCAATGCGAGTCGAAGGGTGCGAAGGGAGGGCATAAATCTTCGCAGCACTCCACAAGGCTTCCTGCCAGCCAAAGACTTACCAGGGCTTTGGAGGAGAGAAAATGGTAATTGCGTTTGGCAGTATCAACTTCCGACTCCGGGATGAGTACTAGACTCAGTTTTCGGCGAAGGCCATCAACGCCAGATGGTATACGACTAGATTCTTCACTGGTTCTACGCCGAAGTGGGAGCGGACAACACTTTGTCTGGGCCTCTGGAAGACATATATTTCCGGAGGAAAGCCGAAGTTCATCCTGACCCGAGCCAGCTCGAAGCTCGCCTCAATCTGCTTCAAACAATAAGTCGTCGCATGAGCATGCAGGGCTTAGCGGAGGTGTTCATCAGGCTCCAGATTCCGCCTCTGATCGCCAAGTGGCCTATTAATTTCGAAGAGAATCTGGAGGGTGGACTCCGAGAGATCTCTTCGAGCACTACAGGTAACGTCGGAGACTGAAAAATGTTTTATATGCAATAATTTCATAAAAAATGATGTGACTAAAATAAATCTTATCTTTTAGCTCCACGCGCCACCTTGACTTCGGAGCAAGTTGGACGGGCTTCGGAGAAGATCCTCGGAGCCCCTACCCTCGCTGAGAAGGAATGGAGGGTGAAACTGGTGGGCAGTTGGGAGCGGTTCAACCGAGTATGGAGTGTACTCGAAGTTGACACTCCTTCTCTTCCGGACTGGAGCACATCCGAGCCAGGTCCTAAGAAGAGGAAAGGTGAAGCCGGGACTTCAGCGCCGGCTAAGACACCTATGAAGAAGTTGGCCCGAAAACCAAAGTTTGTGGTCCCTTCCAAGTCCTCTACTTCGTCTTCGTAGTCATCTGAAGATGAAGGTCACATAGAAATACAGAGGGGGTTCGAAGCCCTTATTACCGAGGATGAAGGGGTGCACGCGAAGGTTGACTTCCCGCTGATGGCGACGCAGCGGCCGTGCCTGTTGCGAAGGACAACCTTGAGCAGGCAGAGACTTCGAATGTCCTGCCTGGCCAAGAGATCCCTGCTGTAGAAGAAGGTGGAGTCGGGGCGACAAACGATCAAGGCTCGGCTCCGGACGAAGTGATAACTATGGTTCTTGGAGAAATTTCAACAGTTAATCCTTCGGTCTCCAGCTCTGAATCTGAGGAATACTTCGAAGAGGCATTCGAGCCTCCGAGCAGTCCCATACTCATCCGGTGACAGAATATTGAAGGTATACCTCAGTAGAGTGCCTTTCCCTTCTTTTCGTGTCCTGCAAAGTTTATGCAATATATAATACCTTTGATTTTACAGGATCAACCCCAATGGAGATGACCCCTACCGCGAAGACTGCGCCTGAAGCTTCGACATCTCCGAAGTCAATTCTAGAGGAGGCCGTAAGAATGGGGCCTAGAAAAGGTAAAGGAAAAGGGGATCCTTTGCCTGTTCGAATTCCGGATTAACCCCGTCAAAGTCTACCGACGGAGGCCAATGTACGGAAGGGGGCCAATCCATAGAGGTCTCTAGGGACGCGGCGCTGAGCTTCGGCCCTTCTTCGACTGAAGATGATAAAAGAGCCTTGTCAAGGCTCCACTCCTAGCTCCTTTTCTAGAGCATAGGACTGGGCTTCGGACTTTGCTAGAGCCTCTTGCTCAGGCTAATCGTGAAAGTTGGGGAGACCGACTTGGTAGCTATTCTCGGGGAAGCCGAGGGGTCGGAGTTGGATGCGGTGTTGGAGCGGGCAGTATATCAGGTATGAAGTATCTGCAACAATAGAGTTAGTTTAAACATGTAAATGGTTTACTTACATTGCTCTTTTCTTCATTCGCAGCAAATAGTCTTAGACCGAGCTACTGCCATATCAAACGAGCGGGAGTGTAACCGACTCAAGGAGAAGATAACGACCCTTCAGGGGAGCCTTGTCAGCTCCGAGGTTCAGACCTCTGGCTTAGACGAAATGGTGGCCACATAAAGGAAAGCCAGACTTGGCTTGGAGGCTGCCAATCGGAAGCTCGAAGCTGAACAGATCGTGCTTCGGGCTGAAGTATAAAAACTACGGAGGGAGCAGGCGACTGCAGGGACTGAGCTGGTCAAGCTCCGAGAGGAGCAGACGAAGTTGATGGAGGAGGCCAATAATTTACTTGGGCAGAAGAACTCCTTGGTTACGGAGGCAGCTAGGCTATCTTCTTTGATAGACGAGTTGTCTTCGTTGAAGGATACTTTGTCTGTGTAGGACCGAAAGTAGCGACCAGAGGGGGGGTGAATGGGCGCCTAAAAAATTCTTTCGAATCAATGGCCTGCTCCCAAAACCCAACGCATTTAAAAAAACTAAACAGCAAAGCGAGAACAGATTGACTAAGTCTGCAGATTCGAAGTCTGCTGATTCAGAGGTTGCAGATTCGAAGGTTGCAGATTCGGAGGTTGCAGATTCGAAGGTTGCAGATTCGGAGGTTGCAGATTCGAAGGTTGCAGATTCGAGGTTGTAGATTCGAAGGTTGCAGATTCGGAGGTTGCAGATTCGAAGTCTGCTGATTCGAAGTCTATGGATTCGAATGTTGCAGATTCGAAGGTTGCAGATTCGAAGCCTGCAGATTCGAAGTATGCAGATTCAAAGTATGCAGATTCGAAGCCTGCAGATTAGAAGTATGCAGATTCGAAGTATGCAGATTCGAAGCCTGCAGATTCGAAGTATGCAGATTCGAAGTATGCAGATTCGAAGCTTGCAGATTCGAAGTCTGCTGATTCGAAGTCTGCTGATTCGAAGCCTGCAGATTCGAAGCTTGCAGATTCGAAGTCTGCTTCACAGAGTTGGACTTCACACAAGAAAAGGGACTTTGGCCCTGCCAACTCGATCAAAAAGCAACACAAGAAAAGCAAGGCTAAAGTACTAGCATACTGTAGCTATAGGAAAGTAGTACTACTTGCTACCAGCCACAAGAACTAGTACTCTTGTGAAGAACAAACAGAAGCCACAGAGAAGCTTCTGCTTAGGAATAAATTAGTTGTGTGCAAACCGAACCAACAGAACCTTAAATGAAGTGCTGCGCATGAGAATCAATAGGAATAAGAGCTTCCAAAATGTAAAGAGCCAAATGAATCTCAGGAAGAACAGGAGGTTGCCTGGCGGTGCACATAGGGAGAGAGAAAAAGCACGAAGGAACAAAATGACCCAAGGGATGATTGAAAAAGTGATTTCTAAAAGGGTAGTCCAAACCCTAGGGATTGGGGCCCTATTTATAGGCTGCCCAACACTAGGAATATTCTACCAGCCCCTTAGGGTTTTACAGACGCAAGAATAAAGGAAAAGACTCTACTGCCCTTAGGTATTTTTACAGACACGACTGACTGACTGTGGGCCTAGAGTTACAGATGACTTATCCGGAAGCTAAGCTTTTGTAGCGACTACGGCTTCTCTTCTGGACAGTCGGATACAAGATCGACGGTTGTCAGTTTTGCGCCGAAACTGACAAAGCCTCCACCGACTTTGCACCAGGTACTCGGATTGGGCCGGCCCGATTCCACAGCTCTCTCAGCTCGGCAATCACTCACCGCCCGTGTACCTGAGTCAACCCTGGTCAACAGCCCAGTGGGTCTTCTACTACTTCTGGCCCATGCACCCGGATTGGGCCAGCCCGACTTCGCAGCCTCCTCTGCCCGATAGTAGCTCGCTGCCCGTGTACCTGAGTCACACGCGGCCCATAAAATAGCAGATCTCTTCTTCTTTTGTCCTCTTTGACTATCGTTGACAATGACTCATCACTTCTGGAGCCATGAGGCCCACGCTATTCAGCATGGCTCCTCAATCTCCCCCTTGATGAGTGCATTGTCAACACTCCTCTTTTTCAGCTCTTCAGCACCTGCGAACAACTGTGGAAACACGAAAACAAAACACAAGAAAACAAAGAAGAAGAAAAAATAAGGTAAAAGTTTAACCCTAATGACCGAAAGCCAAACAAAAGCAAGAAGTGGTCATTATGGTTAACCAAAACGTAAAAGCTCAAAAATGAGTGCGATTTCAGAACAACAAGGATATCAACAGAGTAAAAACTCCCCTTTAAACTCTGATCCCAAATTTTCTCCCCCTTGTTGACAAGTGAACTCATCAAGCACTCAAAAGAGACATAGACTCCCCCTGAAATGCAACTCCCCCTTAAAATATGCAATGAATGCAACTGGGGTGCATGAGGAGTGAATAAAGCATGCTTCTCAGATATGATTGACTGTAATTACAACATCTAACAAGTAGAGCAAAAGACATACTGTCTAGGACACACGGCATGATCAGTGCAACAGATGATATCTAAAGAAAGTCATTAGCACGCATGTTTCAGTTTTTGCAAACAAAAGCATCACCACATTTTCCAGTAAACAAGCAAGATAAAGCATGAGATGTAAAAGCTATCTGATATCTACCAAGATAAGCATTATCCAAAACAAAGTGCTTCAACAAACTTGTTATCATTCATTTTTCAGGCTTTTTCTCTTTCCTTTTTCATTTTTGCCAGGGGTTATTTGCATGTCAAACCTTATGCTGACCGACCAAGTCAAGCCTAGGCCAAAACTAGACCATCAGAAGCTTAAGACATTTGGTCTTGGCAGACACTACACTATCCTAGTTCATACCAAAGTGCTATGGTACGCAGTCCAGAACAATGTAATGCGACAAAGCAAACCCACCTAGATCTTTTCAGGTTATGCATAAAAAGGCATGGAATTTACATTTTTCTTGATTTTTATCATTTTTAACGCACATTTCCATGTTTTAAAGCAGAAAGATGTCCAAGTTGCATGTTTGCATCTAAGTCAGGAACTAGCTACCAGGCATGTTAACAGATAGCAAGAACATTCAGCCTACGCATGCTAGTTACCAGAAGCAATGGTGATCATGTTTTCAAGTTTAAAGCATAAAAGCCGTGCATATGACAGATATCAGACATATCAAGTGAACTGAACCAAAGCATGATCAATGACAAGTATTCAAAAGCATGTACCAGCTAGAATAAGTAAAGCAGTTCAATCATATAACAGAAGCAAGCTCAAAAGTGTGATATGTGAATATGCAAGATATGAACACATACAAAAAAGGACTCAAGAAAAGAGTAAAGAAGAAAGAAAACTGACGCAAAATATCCTAAAAAGGATACACAACACCCAAATCCCCTCGTAAACACTCGAATGTAGACTGATCTAGGGGTTTGGTGAAAATATCAGCCAACTGATGATGGGTATCAACATGAACAAGGTCAATGACACCTTTCTCATATTGATCCCGCAAGAAGTGAAAGCGCACATCGATGTGTTTGGTTTTGGAATGGAGACACGAGTTTTTCCCTACACTAATAGCACTGGTGCTGTCGCAAAACAATGGAACCCTGGTAGGAAAGAACAACCCAAAATCTCGCAAAGTGGAAATCATCCAAACTAACTGTGAGCAGCAGCTAGCAGCAGCTACGTACTCAGCCTCTGTGGTCGAAAGAGCAACTCCAGATTGCTTTCGAGAAGACCAAGAGACAAGAGAAGAACCTAGAAACTGGCAAGTACCGGAAGTCGACTTGCGATCCTACCGACACCCACCAAAGTCGGCATCCGAAAATCCAGATAAATCGAGAGAAGATGATGCTGAATAGAAAAGACCAAGATCAGGCGCATAAGTGAGATATCTGAAGATGCGCTTGACAGCCTGCCGATGAGACGCGCGTGGTGAAGACTGGAAGCGCGCGCAAAGTCCCACGACGAACTGTATGTCCGGTCTTGTTGCCGTTAAGTATAACAGCGAACCGATCATCCCTCAAAACTCCCTTTCATTGACCTTGACGCCGCTCTCGTCCTTGTCCAGACCCCCAGATATGCCCATCGGGGTCATCTGCGGCTTCAACTCACCACCAAAGTCAAATTTCTTAAGCATGTCGCGAGTGTACTTACCTTGGTGGATGAAGGTGCCATCCTTGGTCTGCTTGATCTGGAGCCCTAATAAGTACTTGAGCTCACCCACGAGGCTCATCTCAAACTCGCTGTGCATCTGCTCAGAAAACTTGGACACGAGAGAATCAGTAGTACCGCCAAAGATAATATCGTCCACATACATCTGAGCAACTAAGAAGTCTGAAGCGACTCTGAGCAAAAAGAGAGTTTTGTCCACAGAACCCATCACAAAGCCCTTCCCCAACAAAAATTTCTTTAACCGGTCATACCCAGCCCTGGGGGCTTGCTTCAACCCGTATAAAGCTTTGTGCAACTTAAAAACATGTCGAGGAAACTTAGGGTTCTCAAAGCCGGGGGGCTGCCTAACATAAACTTCCTTCTCTATGAACCCGTTTAGAAAAGCACTCTTAACATCCATTTGAAAAAGCTTAAAACCCTTCGAAACGGCAAAAGCTAAAAGAATACGAATGGACTCAAGACGGGCAACAGGAGCGAAGGTTTCTTCAAAGTCAATACCTTCCTTTTGGCAAAAACCCTGGGCAACCAGTCGAGCTTTGTTGCGCACCACAACCCCATCTTCACCTTGTTTGTTCTTGAATACCCACTTGGTGCCTATGGGGTTGCATTCTGGTGGCGGCTCAACTAGTGTCCAAACCCGATTGCAGACAAAGTTCTCAAGCTCTTCTTGCATAGCATTAATCCAACTAGAATCAGAAAGAGCATGATAAACATCTCTGGGCTCAAAAGATGCAACAAACGCAGATTCAGCAAACACAGCAAGAGAGGCAGAAGAACGCAAAGTTCTCTCAGTCAGATCACCTATGATGAGCTCTGAGGGATGGTCACGTTGAACTGCTTGGGTTCCCTGGTGATCTGAAGTCACCTCACCAGAGTCAGCAGCTGGCACCTCTGGACTCGACTGAGGGGGCTCGATCGTAGTGGAAGAAGTGATCAGAGGTCCGCCCTCATCCTCAGTCAAAGTCTCAGAAGGTGTGGGCTCTGCGGGGGATGCAGAAGGCCCACCCTCATGAGCAGCTGGAGTATCCTTATCTTCCTCGAAGATGGACTCTCTGAGCTCATCATCACCAGAAAGCTCAAAAGAAGGAGTCAAAGAAGGCAAGGACTCATCAAAAGAAACCTCACAAGTCTCGACAAGCAGCTGGGATTTGAGGTTCCAAACACGAAAACCTCGAGAATGCAAAGCGTAGCCAAGAAAAACACCATCCCAGCAACGAGACTCAAACTTGTCCAAATGCCCTCCCTTCTTGAGCACAAAGCACTTGCAGCCAAACGCTCGCAAGTGGCTCACCTTGGGCTGTCTGCCAAACCGCAGTTCATATGATGTCTTACCAAGGTAAGCTCTAAGAAAGATGCGGTTGGCCAGATAGCAAGTCGTGTTCATGGCTTCAGCCCAAAAACGCCTAGGAGTCCTGTGCTCATCGAGCATCGTCCTGGCCATCTCGACTAACGTGCGGTTCTTTCGTTCCACAACGCCGTTCTGTGGGGGAGTGTAAGGAGAAGAAAACTGATGGTCCAGACCCTCTTCACTACAGAAGCTGATGAACTGAGAGTTCTTGAACTCAGAGCCGTTATCAGAGCGAATTGCTCGCATCCTACCATTGTTCTCATTCTTCAGCTTCAAAATCAGGTCATGAACAAATTGAAAAGTTTCGTCCTTAGACTCCAAAAAGAAAACCCACGAGAATCGAGAAAAGTCGTCAACAATCACAAGTGCATACCACTTCCCTCCGACTGAGCGTACCCGAGCTAGACCTACAATGTCCAAATGTAAAAGCTCGCCCGGATACGAAGTCATCACCTGAGTCACAGGTGAGTGAGAAGCGGCAACCATTTTCCCATGACGACAGGGATGACAAACTAAATCCTTCTCCATCTTAAGCTTGGGCAATCCTCGGATGAGGTCCATAGAGCTCAACCTGACTAGCAGATCAAAACTCAAATGACCTAACCTCCTATGCCACTTCCAGAGCTCAGAGGAGGATCCAGCAATCAAACAGCAAGAAGGGACAAAAGAACTAGAGAAGTCAATTCGAAAAACTTTATCGAATGGTAAGATCTGGCAAATCAAAGACCCTCTAGAATCAACCACAGAAGAATTGCCCTTCTTAAAACGCACTTCCAAACCATCCTCAAGAAGTTGCGAAACAGAAATCAAGTTGAAGTTCAAATTTTTAACCAAAGCAACATTCTTCAAAGAGAAATGATCTGAAATGCGAATTGAGCCTATGCCACTTACTTTCCCTTGACCGCTGTTCCCGAACGTGATGTACTCTTTGGAGCTCGGGGGAGTGAGACTGGAGAACCATCTGCGATGTCCCGTTGTGTGGCGAGAACATCCTGAGTCCATGATCCAAACGTCCTCCAGTCCCCGATCCTGCACAATCAGTGGCTGTAAGTGGGAGCAAATGGTCCGACACCAGGTTTAGCAAAAGAGCTAAACCAGTGTCGAGCCATCTGCTCAAAAGATGGAAAGCGAAAACCATCAAAAGAGTTTGGACCAAAACGCGGCTCAAAGCGCGGTCCTCGGTTCTGCCTAAAACCTTGGCCACGAGGTCCAGGACCGTAGCCAAAACAGCCTGGAGCCCTGCCGGAACGAACACCACCAACTGGAGCATGGGCAAGAAAGCCGTCTTCTCTACCGCTACCTACATGACGCGACCTGGCCTCCAGCCTCTCCCCGCGTCGAGGAACACGCAGTCTACCACCCTGCTGGTAGAACTGCTCCTGACCACCACGAGCTCTCTCTGCTCTCTCAACCCGCTTCCTCTTGAAGCAAAACTTCGCAAGATGCCCGTCTCTTTGACAATACTCACAATGATAGGTGGGCTTCTTGGGATGTGGTTGAGGTTTAGGATTCTTGGGCTTGGTAGTGTTTGGTGTGGTCTTCTTGGGCTGAGAGGGTCTCGGAAGAGAGTCAAGAGAAGTGTGGAGGTGTTTGGGCTTTGGAACCCAGATAGGTTTCTTGGGTGGAGCTTTAGGTGGTTCATGGATCACTCCATCCTTGGGCTGACAAGCCTGGGAAGACTCAGTGGAGTGAGTCTTGGGATACCTCTGCTCTGGAGTCATTTTACTCCACTCCACTGCCCGGCTGATGGCACTCTCAAAGTCAGCCTTGGTGTAGGTGTAACCTACTCCAAACCCATCCTACCTTTTGAACCGCTGGATCATCATGCCGAGTTGTGGCTCTCTAGCACTGATCCAACTCAGGATAGAACGGAGGTAAAAGTTCTCATTCTGAGAATCTGCTAGCTCCTCTCTCAAGGAAGCTAGAACCTCCACCTACCACCCTGCTGGTAGAACTGCTCCTGACCACCACGAGCTCTCTCTGCTCTCTCAACCCGCTTCCTCCTGAAGCAAAACTTCGCAAGATGCCCGTCTCTTTGACAATACTCACAATGATAGGTGGGCTTCTTGGGATGTGGTTGAGGTTTAGGATTCTTGGGCTTGGTAGTGTTTGGTGTGGTCTTCTTGGGCTGAGAGGGTCTCGGAAGAGAGTCAAGAGAAGTGTGGAGGTGTTTGGGCTTTGGAACCCAGATAGGTTTCTTGGGTGGAGCTTTAGGTGGTTCATGGATCACTCCATCCTTGGGCTGACAAGCCTGGGAAGACTCAGTGGAGTGAGTCTTGGGATACCTCTGCTCTGGAGTCATTTTACTCCACTCCACTGCCCGGCTGATGGCACTCTCAAAGTCAGCCTTGGTGTAGGTGTAACCTACTCCAAACCCATCCTGCCTTTTGAACCGCTGGATCATCATGCCGAGTTGTGGCTCTCTAGCACTGATCCAACTCAGGATAGAACGGAGGTAAAAGTTCTCATTCTGAGAATCTGCTAGCTCCTCTCTCAAGGAAGCTAGAACCTCCACCTGAGACAAGCAGGTCTCACACTCACTCTCTACTTGAACAGACTTCTCGGCTTTCAGCTTAATCAATTCCATTCTAAGAGACAAGCAGTTCTCACAGACAGTGGGTGGAACTGACAATGTCTCAAGCTCTAGCCTAGTTTGCGCAAGCTCAGCTCTCAACCTCTCCAAATCACCCAACTGTTCATCGCCCTTGAATTTCAGCTCAGCTAAGATAGCTAGATGAGTTGGGCAATCAACACAGGGTGCGACGACAGTGGCTTGAGCATCTTTCAGCTCCAGCTGAGCGCTTTCAAGCTCGGTGGCCAAAGCGTCCCTCTCATCAACCCTTTTTGTGTACCTGGACTTCAGAGTCGATAGGTCACACAAAAGCACCTCACACTTCGGGCACTCACTGCTATCACCCAAGCAAGGGGAAGAAGATAGACTCTCAATTCTGCCATTGGCCACATCAAGCTCACTCTCTAACTCATCTATCCTCTTCTTAGCCCCCCTAAGCAGTTTTCCCGATATTTCAACTCCTGACGATTGCTCTCAAGTAAATCAACGATTTCGCGCTCGTAGGATGATACCTTGTTGTCGTCGTCGTCGAAATCATCGGAGGAGCTCTTTTCTTCCTTATCTCCAAGAGCCATTGAACAGAAGCTCTTGCGGGATCTTCGGCGCTGGTGTGAGCGGCTCTTCGGCTTGTCTCCGAAGGCCATGAAGCAGAGGCCCGCCGGATCATCCTTGTCCTTCCCCTTCCTGATGACGATCTCCTCATCGCTTGAGCTTGATGAAGAGGAAGAAGACGTGGACTGCTTGGAGTAGCTCTTCTCCATCTCGGCGAAGAAGGCCTTGTCGCGCTTCTTGTTCTCTCGCCGGTAGTCCTTCAGGGCCTTCTTGAAGAATCGGGTCTTCGGCTTGCCCTTGTTGAAGGATGAGCTCTCATGCTTGCCGGAGTCGTGGAAGCTGCCACTTGTGCCCTTCTTGTGTCCATTGCGCTTGGGGCAGTTGGCAATGAAGTGTCCTGGATCACCACACTCAAAGCATCTGGATTTTGTGTCGTGTCTTTTGAACATTCTCTTGTCATAGACACGACGCACCCGGTTGTTAAAGAGACACAAATCATCATCTCCCAAAGACTCAAGCTAGTCCTCAGTGATAGACATCAAGGAGAAACCAGCACAGCTCACAGCAGAGGGATCAACAGAAGGTGTAGCAAGGGCCAGTGATTTCTATCCAGAACCAGTGAGATTTGATCTCAGCTGGATATCTACCTCAGTGGCCTTCATCTTGCTAACAACTCAGAAATGGTCAAGGTATCGTAAGAAGTGCTCTCAACGATAGAGGATACCTTGATCTCCCAGATCTTTGGGTCCAAGGTATGGAGAACCTTGAGCGCCTGCTCGTGATCTAGAGACTAACTGAGCACCCTCAGCCTTGTTGTCCCGAAGCTTGTTAATGATCGATTGAAAGCGACCAAACAAAGCTTCAACAGATTCACCCGGCTTTTGTGTGAAGTTCTCGTACTCACGCCGGTAGGTCTGATAGAGCCGAGCCTTGACCTGAGCTGTTCCCTCATGGTGTGCCTTGAGGGTAGCCCAGATCTCTCTCGCAGTGGATAGATGGCTCACACGCTCAAACTCAGTGGGACCTAAACCAGAGAAAAGAATGTTCACAACCTTACTGTTGCTCAGATGTTGAGCAATGATACCAGCAGTACCCTGCTCAGTGACTGGCAATATGACAAACGTGGTGTGAACGCAAATGTCCCAAATGTCCGAACCCTGGCTCATAAGATAGGCTCGCATGCGAGTCTTCCAATAGTTATAGCCATAAGCTTCCAAGGACGCGACCTTGCCAGGAGAAGTCATGGTCACTACTGGGGTTTAGAACCGGTTAAGGTATGGAAAAACCCTAACCTCGCTCTGATACCACTTGTAGGACCAAAAGTAGCGACCAGAGGGGGGGTGAATGGGCGCCTAAAAAATTCTTTCGAATCAATGACCTGCTCCCAAAACCCAACGCATTTAAAAAAAACTAAACAGCAAAGCGAGAACAGATTGACTAAGTCTGCAAATTCGAAGTCTACTGATTCAGAGGTTGCAGATTCGAAGGTTGCAGATTTGGAGGTTGCAGATTCGAAGGTTACAGATTCGGAGGTTGCAGATTCGAAGGTTGCAGATTCGGAGGTTACAGATTCGAAGGTTGCAGATTCGGAGGTTGAAGATTCGAAGTCTGCTGATTTTGAAGTCTGCTAATTCGAAGTCTGTGGATTCGAAGGTTGCAGATTCGAAGGTTGCAGATTTTAAGCCTGCAGATTCGAAGTATGCAGATTTGAAGTATGCAGATTCGAAGCCTGCAGATTCGAAGTATGCAGATTCGAAGTATGTAGATTCGAAGTATGCAGATTCGAAGCCTGCAGATTCGAAGTATGCAGATTCAAAGCCTGCAGATTCGAAGTATGCAGATTCGAAGTATGCAGATTCGAAGCTTGCAGATTCGAAGTCTGCTGATTCGAAGTCTGCTGATTCGAAGTCTGCAGATTCGAAGCTTGCAGATTCGAAGTCTGCTGATTCGAAGTCTGCTGATTCGAAGCCTGCAGATTCGAAGCTTGCAGATTCGAAGTCTGCTTCACAGAGTTGGACTTCACACAAGAAAAGGGACTTTGGCCCTGCCAACTCGATCAAAAAGCAACACAAGAAAAGCAAGGCTAAAGTACTAGCATACTGTAGCTACAGGAAAGTAGTACTACTTTCTACCAGCCACAAGAACTAGTACTCTTGTGAAGAACAAACAGAAGCCATAGACAAGCTTCTGCTTAGGAATAAATTAGTTGTGTGCAAACCGAACCAACAGAACCTTAAATGAAGTGCTGCGCATGAGAATCAATAGGAATAAAAGCTTCCAAACAGTAAAGAGCCAAATGAATCTCAGGAAGAACAGGAGGTTGCCTGGCGGCGCACATAGGGAGAGAGAAAAAGCACGAAGGAACAAAATGACCCAAGGGATGATTGAAAAAGTGATTTCTAAAAGGGTAGTCCAAACCCTAGGGATTAGGGCCCTATTTATAGGCTGCCCAACACTAGGAATATTCTACCAGCCCCTTAGGGTTTTTACAGATGCAAGAATAAAGGAAAAGACTCTACTGCCCTTAGGTATTTTTACAGACACGACTGACTGACTGTGGGCCTAGAGTTACAGATGACTTATCCGGAAGCTAAGCTTTTGTAGCGACTACGGCTTCTCTTCTGGACAGTCGGATACAAGATCGACGGTTCTCAGTTTTGCGCCGAAACTGACAAAGCCTCCACGACTTTGCACCAGGTACCCTGATTGGGCCGGCCCGATTCAGCAGCTCTCTCAGCCCGGCAATCACTCACCGCCCGTGTACCTGAGTCAACCCTAGGTCAATAGCCTAGTGGGTCTTCTACTGCTTCTGGCCCATGCACCCGGATTGGGCCAGCCCGACTTCGTAGCCTCCTCTGTCCGACAGTCGCTCGCTGCCCGTGTACCTGAGTCACACGTGGCCCATAAAACAGCAGATCTCTTCTTCTTTTGTCCTCTTTGACTATCGTTGACAATGACTCATCACTTTTGGAGCCATGAGGCCCACGCTATTCAGCATGGCTCCTCAGTCTGAAGACAAGGCGTAGTGTGAGAAGATCAGCCTTAGAAACCATGGACAACCTTCGAGGCGTCTTGGAGTACTTCGGCACTTATTGGACTTTACCTTCAACTAGCGACATCTCTCTAGTGTGAAGATTGAAGATGATCCAAGCAGTAGCGAAGACTATGAAGACAGCGGGTATTCGGTATGGAGAAATCTCTAGCCAAGTAGCTGTTCTTAGAGTGCTTCGCTACTATGAGGATTTAGGGCTATCAGTAGCACCAGAATCAGAGGCGACTCCTATCGTCTTGGACGATGACCGTCTCTTAGCCCCTTCCGCCGACGTGGTTGTAGCTTGGGAAGCCTTTGAATCATCTTGGAGAGCTGAAGGCCGATCAACGATCAAGACCTCGATTGACAAAGGACTTCGCCAGAAGCAAGCGCGGTCGCAACCTTCGAGCAGTCACCCCCTTCGGACCCGAAGGTCTAGTTCTCCTTAGGACCCCGATTATGTAAAAACTTATGCTTTTATCCTTTATGAATGAAAAGACTTATTTGGAAATGTTTTTAGGGTTTCTGACCTTTTTTGGATGACCTCGAAGTGCTAGAGGTTAACGAAGAGATTCGCCTGCTATGGGCTACTTTTGAAGCTCTAAGACCTCACAAACGCCCTCGATTTTCAATTCCTCAAGGAAACTCTAGTTAAGTTACGCCCGAAATATGCAAAGATATATTATCTTATATTAAAGAAGAGGAAAAAGAAGTTAATTTAGAACCTTCATCTTTTGAAGATATTCAATGGTCCGAAGAAGAAAATACCACTGAAGAACAAGTAGAGAAGAGCTCTAAACAACTTTGAAGCTAGGAAAGAAGCCCCGAGCGACTTCGAACCTGGGCTGAACTTCAGTAAGAGCAGAAAGACTTTCGAGCTTCTAAAGGAGGGAAAAGGGTTAAACGTAAAGTTATTAAAACTCCTGGCTCTGGAACGAGTCATCTTCGAAGTAGTTCTAGTTTCAATAGTAGCTCTAGAAATCAAAGAGGTCTCCGTTTTCTTCTCGGTATAGACAGAAATTTTTCATGATGTAATGTAATCTGTTTGAATGATAAAGATTAAAGTTTCAAAATTGTCTCCCTACTTCCCAGCCCCTCTTTGGGTGTAAGCAAATTCTAAATTTGGTCGAAGGTGGTTACGAGCAACGAAAATAATGTTAGTTACGAGTACAATTTTGGAGGCTTGGAGCCCCTTATCAACTTAGAGATTGACGAAGATCTTAAAAAATGTCTTTGACTCTACTAACTCAGAGTCTGAAAACTGGTAACTTAGTACCTTTTGTTTGAATGTAGTCACTTCGGACTCTTTTTCGAATACCTTAGCATCCGATAAAATTGGTCACTTTGGACTCTTTTTACAGATGGTTTAAGCTATCAGCTCGAAGTTTGTTTATTTGGCCTCCTTCGGCTCTTTTTGTGAATGCTATCAAACCAGTGGCTCGGAATTCGCATAGTGGTCTCCTTGGACTCTTTTTACGGATGCTTTCAAGCCAGAGCTTGGAATCCACATCATTTGGTCTCCTTGGACTCTTTTTATGGATGCTTTCAAGCTGGTGGCTTGGAATCCATTTTTTGTGACTTTCCCACCTCGTAGGAAGCTTCTAACCAGTGGTTCGAAGCCCGTAAAATTGGTTCAAATGAATGACACTTCCGTCACAGCCAACTTCATTCCTCCAGTGCGTCCACTAGAAGTATGAAGTGTTTGAGATGTAGGCATTATCTGAACCATGAGCTTTATTTATTCAGAAGGTGTTTACAGATGATTACAAGGAGCCCCTATGCAAAATATCGCTTTAGGTGCTCTGCATGCTAGGCATGCTTTAACTCTTCGCCTTCTAAATTAGCTAGTTTAAAAGAACCAGGGCGTCCTGAATGTAGAATGATATATGGACCTTCCCACTTGTTTCCTAATTTCCCTGGTGCTATGATGCTTCGCAAAACTAGATGACCTGGTTTAAGTTCATTCAGCTTAACTTTCGGGTCATACCAAGCCTTCATTTGATGTTGATATTTCGATAAATTTGCAACAACTCGAAGTATTATTTCTTCCGTTAAATCTAGCGAAGCTTGCCTTTCACATTCTAATTCGGGTTCAGTGGTGCGAAGAGATCCCCCTCTGAGCTCCGTCGGAGTCATAGCTTCATCTCCGAATAATAATCTGAAAGGAGTAAAACCTGTGGACCTCGTTTGAGTGGTCCGAATGGACCATAAAATCTTCGGGAGTTCCTCAGTCCACAACCCCTTTGCTAATCCTACTATTCTTCGATTCAGCCTTGATAAAATATTTCCATTAGCCCTTTCGACAGCTCTGTTAGACTGAGGATGATGCACAACTGCAAAACATATTTGTATGCTAAGGTCTTTGCAAAATTTCCTGAAGGGTTCCGCATCAAATTGTGTCCCATTGTCGACTGTGAGCTGTCGAGGCACTCTGAACCTACATATAACATTCTTCCAAAAGAATTTTTGTACATTATTCGAAGTGATAGTTGTGAGGGATTCTGCTTCGACCCACTTGGAAAAATACTCAATTGCTACCACTGCAAATTTTAGATTTCCTTTTGCTACTGGGAAGGGGCCAATGAGATCCATGCCCCATCTAGCCATAGGCCAAACTGGAGCAATGACTTAAAGAGTCGCTGGCGGATGATGACTTCGTCTTCCCATCCATTGACAACCTTGGCAAGTGCGGACTAAACTCTCCACATCAGCTACTATTGTAGGCCAATACAGCCCCTGGCAAAGTGTTTTTCCTGCTAAAGCTCGGGGGCCAGATGGCTACCACAAAGGCCTTCATGAATTTCTCGAAGTATATCTTGACCTTCGGCTTGAGAAATACATCGGAGTAGGGGGGAACATACTCTAGACATGTAGAGAATACCGTTGATTACATGATAATTCCGAACTCTTAACTTTAACCTTGAAAGATGTGGTCCTTCAGGTAAAGTTGATTCACCTTGCAATAACTCCATGATTGAACTTCGCCAGTCATTGCTCAGAATGCAAAGAACCTTCACAGGGGGAATTTGTGGCACCGAAGGTGAAGTAAGTTCTTCATAAAAGGCTCCTTCTGGAATATCCATAGCTCCGGCTGTAGCTTTTGGCAAGGTATCAGCTTGTGTATTTTCAGCTCTTGGTATACTTCGGATGGAAATCCCTTTGAATGCCGCTTCGATTTTACGGATCTCTTCTAGATATTTTGCAAGCTGCGAATGCTGGACTTGAAAACTTTTGTCAACGTGCCCTGCTATAATTTTAGAACCTGTTTTAATAACAACTCTTGTAGCACCCAAAGCACGCGCTTTTCGGAGTCCTAACAAAATGCCTTCGAACTCCGCTATATTATTGGTGGAATTAAAGTTGAGCCTTGCGGAGTACATCGCTCTTTGCCCTAAAGGAAAAATTATTATTGCTCCAATACCTGCTCCGGACGCTTCAAAGGCTCCATCGGAGTATATGGTCCAAATTCCTTCGTTTGATTTCTCTAGAGCCCATATTGCAGACGGAGTCCATTCTGCCACAAAATCTGCCACTACTTGTGACTTGATTGCTGTCCTTGCTACGAAGGAGATGCCGAAGGGTGCAAGCTCGACGGCCCATTTTCCAATTCTCCCCGTAGAATCTTTGCTTCGGAGCATATCTCCCAAAGGATACGAAGTTGGTACAATTACATTATGTGCTTAAAAATAATGTCGTAATTTCCTCAAAGCCATTATCAGAGTATAAGTGAACTTTTCAAGCTCAGAATATCTTGTTTTTGCTCCAGATAAAGCTTCGGATACAAAATAAACTGGATTCTGTACTAACTTTCCATTGAAATCAACTTCTCTGACAAGGACTGCACTCACAGCGGAGCTAGTAGCTGCTAGGTAAAGAAGTAGGGTTTCATCTGCAACGGGCATAGTGAGTGTTGCAAGGTTGCTGAGATAATTTTTAATATCCTCAAAACTCTTTTGGCACTCCGGTGTCCATGCAAAATCTTCGGACCCTTTTAATACTTTGAATATGGGGAGTGCTGCAAGGCGGCCAGTCAGCTTCTGTACCTATTTTAAATTCTCCGGCGGAGCCATTTTTTGCACTGCTGTTATTTGAGTAGGGCTAGATTCAATTCCTCTACTTGAAACTAGATACCCTAGTAACTTCCCAGCTTGAGCCCCGAAGATACATTTTTTGGGGTTGAGGCGGACTCCACATGCTCGGAGGCTCTCAAATGTTTCTGCTAAGTCTAGGCTATGTTGGTGCTTTAAAGCACTCTTTATTACAATATCATCCATATAGGCTTCTACATTGCGGCCTATTTGATGACCTAGAGCCTTAGCAATTAATCTTGAAAAGGTTGCCCCAGCATTTCTCAAGCCAAAAGGCATTCTTACATAGCAAAAGACTCCCGAAGGAGTTACGAAGCTTGTTTTGATTTCATCTTCGCGCTTTAACCAGATTTGATGGTAGCCGGAATACGCATCGAGGAAGCTTAATAACTCCGAACCAGCAGTGGAATCAACTAATTGCTCTATTCGGGGCATGAGATAGGGGTCACGTGAGCATGCTTTATTCAAAGATGTAAAATCAATACACATGTGCCACTTCCCGGAGGATTTCTTTCTGACGAAGACTGGATTAGTTAGCCACTCCATATGAGCTACTTCTTTGATACTCCCAGCCTTTAATAATTTCTCCACTTCTGCCTTAGCAAGGCTTGCCCTTTCTACTAATAGCTTTCGAAGCCCTTGGGTTTACAAGTAAGTTGTGCTCAATGATATCTCGGCTGACCCCTGGAATGTCTTCATCAGACCAAGCAAAGACATCCAAATTTTCTTCGACTACTTTTCCTAGCGAGGTAGCGATCTCCGAAGGCAAATATTTGCCGAACTGAAAAGAATAGTCTTTGTCGTCTTTTACAATAATCTTCGTTACGATTTCTCCCTCGGGGCTTGGCCTTGGGAAGGATTTCTTCGAAGATTCACTTGAAGTAGATATATCCTCCGGATTGTCTTGTACGTTATTCACTAGTCTCGGGTCGAGAGGGGGGCCATGACCATATTCTGCTCTTCGTGCAGTGGCTTGATCACCGAAGATAGTGAGTACTCCCACTTGCGTGGGCATCTTCATACATAAATAGTTATGGTGTGCCACGGCTCCAAACTGATTCAACATGCCCCTTCCGAAGATAACATTATAAGCATAAGGGGCATCTACAACATCGAAGATTACTTCCTCCGTTCTTGCGAGGAGCCCCTCTCCGAAAGCAACCTCAAGGCCTATTTGGCCGAGGGCATCAAGAGGAGGTCCTGTGAAGCCTTGCAGAGGACAAGCTGCGGGGAGAAGATGTTTCCTAGAGATACAGAGCTGATTGAAAGCTTGAACGAAGATGATATCTTCTGAACTCCCACCATCGACCAACACTCTTCGAACTTTAGTTCCTCCTATATCGGCAGTAATAACAAGGAGATCTGCATGTGGGAATTTTATGCCTGCTGCATCATCTGCAGAAAAAGATATAGGCACATGTGACCACTCAGGCATTGCGGCTGCAGACAAAGAAGTTCCAATATGACCTACTTTATTTCCTTTATACATAAATGTGTACTTATTGCTCCTACCATGGTGTGTAGCATCAGTATCATACTCCCAAGGTCTACCAAGTAATAGAGAACATGCTTGCATTGGTACTACATCAAAATCAGCAACTCCGAAATATGTACCAATGGAAAATCTAATGTGAGCAGTCTGTGTTACCTTGACCTTACTGCTATTGTTGAACCATTGCACGTGGTAAGGGTGTGGATGCGCACGTGTGGGAAGTTGAAGCTTAGTTACCATGTCGTGGCTCACCAAATTGTTGCAACTACCGTTGTCGATGATGACACATACACGATGGTCATTGACGATGAAGAAGGTCTGAAACAGATTGTTCCGTTGTGCCCGGTCGTCCTGCTCCATGTGAGTGCTCAAAACACGTTGTACAATAAGTGCTTCATGGTCGGCAGAGGCATCCGGTGCAAAAACAGCGTCATCATCGGAAGCATCGTAATCTCCTGCAATGTTAGCAGCAAGTGCATATTAATCTTCAACATCACTAGCACTTACATAGCCACCGTCTTCCGTAGCAATATAAGCCCGTTGACTAGGGCAGTCCTTCATAACGTGGCCGAATCCTTTGCATCAGTGACACTGGATCGCTGCAGAACGTGTAGTAGAGGCCGCCGAGGAGGTGGGCTTGGCTGGCGCCTTGGATGCTGCAGCTTTGGAGCTCTCAGCCTGGGCTGTAGATGTAGAAGGTGCTGATGTAACCGCCGGTCGAGAAGGAGGTGGTGGTCGCTGCTGCTGCCCACTTGAGCATGTAGTGGCACCACCAATGTTGGTCCTCATGCTGCGTTGTGGTTTTTAGCGACCCTGCAATTCTTTTTCTGCAAGTATAGCAAGGTGGAAAAGATGAGTGATAGTATTGTATTCTTTATAATCAATGATATCCTGAATTTCACGTCTTAAACCACCATAAAAACGGGCCATTTTATCCTCATTGTCCTCCTCAATTTCAGCACGCATGAAACCTATTTGCAGCTCCTGATAATACTCCTCTACCGATTTATTTCCTTGGTTTAGGCGCTGCAATTTTTTCTCAAATCACATTTATATGAAGGAGGAACCCATCTACCACGCATTTGCCATTTTAACATACCCCAATTTTGTGGTTCATTGCCAACCTGAACTATTTCAGTCCACCAAAGAAGAGCATATCCAGTGAAGTCACTAGTAGCTAAGCGCACGCGGTGGATAGCAGGAACCATGTGAGCATTAAATTTTTGTTCGACTGACATCTTCCAATCTAAATATGCATCTGGATCATAGGTGCCAGCAAAATGAGGTACTGAAAATTTTACCTTGGAGTAGGGATCATTGTTCCCGTGGTTGCCATTGTTACATCGTGGATGGCAGTTGCGGTGGCCGCCCATACCTTGATGATTGAACTGAAAGCGATGACGTGCAGCCTCGTTAGGGTCAATGCCATTGTTCCCGGCATCGGATAGGTCGTCTTCCTCCTCAACATGGTCGTCTTCCTCCTCAATATGGTCGGCGTCAGCTTGTGCAGCAGGCAAGCGTGTCTCTAGGGCAGTCATCCGGTCCACTAGGTCAGCCACAGTACGCGCGAGACATTCGATGGAGTGTTGGGTCTGTCACTGAGACTCCAGTAGAGCATGTCGTGAGACACAGTCATTAAAATCGGATGGAGGGGTACCGTTGTTATCTGCCATGTTAGTGAAAAGACAAACAACAAAGAATAATCCTTATGGAACGCAACTAGGTGGAGTGGTGGGTTTGTGCTGGAAGCAATCCGTCAAGTGCCTTACCCACACTTGCAAGTGTTCTTACCATGCCGCAGTGAGGTCACCGGCCTGCAGGTGAAGAACCAAGTGGAGGGTGGTGGGCGATTGCAAGATGTGAACCTGTCCTGACCAAGAGAAGGTGTAGCTTGGAAGGCAAAGTAAGTAGCAAGGAATAGCGATAGTAATAACAGTTAAACCAAGTTCAATAAGTGTTCCCTAGTACTCGTCAAAGTTTCTGGTCTAAGTGCTCCCAAGGTGAAATTCAAGCAATATAGGGAAACTATGTGCCCAAAACTCAAGTGGAGGCAGAACAAGGTAGCAAACAACAGGACCGGTTCTCTTTTGCTTCTCTACTTCTCGTTTCTTTTTTCTTTTTTTCACTATATTTTGTTTTGAACAAGGATGACAATAGATGCAACCACAAAAATTGGCACCTGCAACTGAGGTGGGATGTGGTTCACAGAAATTCAACCAGTTCTCTGAATAGCGTGAGGAAACTTTAAACAATTTTTTTCTTTATCTTCCTGATTTTTTTGACAATTCTAACGCAACCAAACAGGGCGAAGCCGAGTTTGGGTCGGCTCCAAATTGGGTCAAGAAGATTCTCAAAAAATTTCAGATTTTTCTACCAAACGAGCAAAAAGTTATGCATGTTTTACCGAAGGGGGGTCACAAGGACTCGATGTGGAAAACCGAGTAGGAAACCAAGTGGAAACCGACTAGGGTTGTGGAGGGGGCTTCGGGTGGGGTAATTTTTTTGAGACACAAGATCAACTACTACTCAAACGACACAAAGGGATGACTAAACTAACAACAAGACTCGACCAAGAACACAAACTCAACAAAGCTAAAAACTCAAATTAAAATCGCAAGGCACAAAGGGGTTCTCGGTGGGGATTTTTTTGTGAGGGTTTTCTGGCTCTAGGTAAAATAAAAGAAGATCGAGATTACCTAACGGGAAACCTAAAATCTAATACTAACTAATAGGGGGATTGGTCCCGATCTTCCGCTAGGTAAGGATAACTTGGATTGGTGGAGAATCTCGACGTTGACGATCCAAGGCTCCGGTCCGGCGGATCAAAACCTTACAATCGCTACACCACTGTCTCCGTCGGTTATCAACCATGCAAGGCACGATTGACCTCGCCACGAAGGCTAGTTCCTGCAAGCTAATCCAAGAACACAAGCAAGAACAGGAAGAACACGAGTCGAATGCCAAATCATAGATGAACTATGATGAGGTGAGGTTTCACAAACACCGTTGCAGCAGCCAATCGGTCCGGTGCAAGAGTGGGATCTAAACACACCAGTGTAGATGAAACAAAGCAAAACCTAACCCTAATGACGACTGTCATGAGTATATAGGGCGTGGGCATCCTGTAGGAGGTGCACACGACTCGGACTATGGGCCAACACGGCCTCCAACTCAGTACAAGGTCCAAATCGGCCCAATTCTATCACACAGGACTGTTTCAGTCACACAGGACGACTCCCAAAGATCCATATTCTCCTTAGCTTTCCAAAAAGTCCAAGAACGTGCCAATCGGACTTCGTATGAGGAAGTTACGCCCATTTTGGTGCATGGTGGTGATGTAGTCAGAACCAGCAAATTCATGACTTCAAATCATCCGTGCGACTCCGTCTTCAACTCCAACTCTCCTATTCCATCTCCCATGTTCCTAAGCAACAAAATATCACTAGTATTCAGTAGCATCCCATCCAAACAAATATTAACATAGTTGCTAAGGAAAGAATTAACCTCATGGTTCAAGCGACGGGCATGGGCGCGTGTGATTGGTCCTTGTAAATGAATTGTAGGTGGAGGCTCCATGTGTGTATCACGTGATGTGATGTCCTCATTAGCACTGATCATGCCATGTGTCTTAGACAGTATGTCTTTTGCTATACTTGTTAGATGTGATAATTGCAGTCAATCATATCTGAGAAGCATGCTTTCGTCACCTGCACCCCAGTTGCATTCATTGCATATTTTGAGGGGGAGTTGCATTTCAGGGGGAGTCTCTGTCTCTTTCGAGTCCATTTAGTCTCCCTTGATGAGTCCACTTGTCAACAAGGGGAGAAATTTTGGCAGAAGAGTTTAAGGGGGAGTTTTGGCTTTCTCTGGGATTTGTTTCAGGGGGAGTTTTGTCCCGGTTGTCCTTACTCTTTTGATATCCTTGTTGATGATTCTGAGATTGCACTCATTTTGAGCTTTTACCTTTGGTTAACCATAATGACCATTTCTTGCTTTTGTTTTGCTTTTGGTCATTAGGGTTAAACTTTTACTTTATTTTTCTTCATCTCTGTTTTCTTGTGCTTTGTTTTCGTGTTTCCACATGTGTTCGCAGGTACTGAGGAGCTGATGAAGAGAAGTGTTGACAATGCACTCATCAAGGAGGAGATTGAGGAGCCATGCTAAAGAGCGTGGGCCTCATGGCTCTAGATTTGTTGAGTCATTGTCAACGATAGTCAAAGAGGACTGAAAAGAGAGAGAAGACCTGCTACGTCTGGGCCGCATGTGACTCAGGTATACGGGCAATGGGCGACTGTCGGGCAGAGGGGCCGCGAAGTCGGGCTGGCCCAATCTGGGTACATGGGCTAGGAGCAGCAGAGGATCCACTAGGTTGTTGACCAGGATTGACTCAGGTACACGGGCGGCGAGCGATTGCCGGGCTGAGAGAGCTGCGGAATCGGGCCGGCCCAATCTGGGTACCTGGTGCAAAGTCGGTGGACGCTTTGTCAGTTTCGGCGCAAAACTGACGATCGCTGATCTTGGAACGGACTGTCCAGAAGTGAAGCCGTAGTCGCTACGAAAGCTCCGCTTTCGGATAAGTCATATGTAAATAGGAGTTTACTATTTTGTCCTTAGGCCCACAGTCAGTCAGTTGAGTCAGTAAAAATATCCTAAGGGCAGTTGGGTCTTTTCCTTTTTATTTCAGCGTCTGTAAAAAACCCTAAGGGTCTGGTGGAATATTCTAGGCTGATTGGGCTGCCTATAAACAGGGCCCCAATCCCTAGGGTTAGGTCACCCTTTCAGAAATCACTTTTTAATCAAGAGATTGGGTCACGGTTTTTGTCTTGTTTCCTGTTCATTCTCCTGTGTGCGCCGCCATTGGTTTCATTTCGTGAACTCTGAGAAATCGCTTCAAACAGGTTCTTTGTTCTCTGTTTCTTTTCAGTGATCTGCATTCTCAGTAAACTCATTTGATTCACTGCCTCGGTTTGCGTGCTCCTGATACTAGTTTTTGTGCATGTTTTATTTTTCTCGGATTGATTGTGTTCCTGGTCTGAGTAGTTCTAGTTTCTCCTTGCTTGCTCCTATAGCAGCAAGTAGTACCTAGTCCAAGCTGAACTGTTGTATGCCAGGCTACTCTGTTCATAGGCTGCAGCTAGTTTTTCTATTGATACTTTTTCCTGGCATGGCTTTTTGATCGAGAAGAAAGCATCTGGCGCATTTTCTGGCGTTTCTGGCGAAGCCCCATGCTTTGTTCGAAGTCCTTCTATTTTGGTGAAGCAGGCCTCGAACTGGTTTAGCTTCTCAAACGAAGTTTGTTGCAAGGCTTCTCACTGTAACAACTGACTTCTACTGTGCTCCGAAGTCTGCGAAGTAGTACTCCGATTTGAGCACTTCGTAGTTGATACTTCGGCACGTTTCAAAGTTAGCTTCGAAGCATGTCTCTCTGGTTGGCGTCGCTCAGAGTATGTTTCTAAGAAGTTTCTGCTGTTGTTATTTCTGTGGATCTCAGTTTGTGGGTTCGAAGTTTGAGATTCGAACTGTGTGTTTAGGCTTCGACTTCGTGCGTGAGAGCTTCAGAGGGCTCCGATTCGGAGTTGGTCTATATTTCGAAGGTCACTACTCCGGTAGTCATACCTCGAGCAATTTAACTTCGAAGGTTGTGTCACAGGCTTCGATTGTTCTCTGCTTTGCTTCGAAGTTAATTTTTCTTGTGTAAAGCTTCGTAGCTTCGAAGTGTGCTTTTCGGAGTAGGCTTTGGTATTTTCATACTTTGCACAAGGCACTTCGCTCTGAAGCATGCTTCGCATTCTGCCACACTCGAACTAGCCTAGACTCCACAAACCTTCAGCACTTTCACGACAGACTTCGTTAGCCTTCGACAAAGGACTCCGAATCAGGCTTCGACACTGCAAAGCAGGCTTCGACACTACAGGCTTCGACGTTGCAGGCTTCGTCGAGCACCAAACAGGAGACAACTTTTAAACAGTAACTCTTCATCACTATTTACGTGTCTTCAGTTTAATTGCTGTGATGATTAGTTTCTAAGAACTTTGATTTTCCATGTTTTTGAATGCTTTGTTATCTTCCTATTAGCACTGTTGGTGTTTCTTGTCTAGGACACCAGTTGTTTTTAGGCTAGATACTTTTAGGTTTTGGCAATCTATTTACGTTTTTGTTGTTGAGTCTTTTGAGGTGCGTTGGGTGTTGGGATCAGGTCATTAATTTGAAAGAATTTTTAGGCGCCCATTCACCCCCTCTCTGGTCGCTACTTTCGGTCCTACAACTTCCCGTAGACATAGGGGGTACGAAGGTACCTTGAAAGTTACTTTTAAACTTTTTCCTTAGCTGCTCCCAAGTTCTAATTGATCCTGGCTTCAAGGACAAGAATCAACGTAAGGCAACCCCTTCGAGAGCGAGGGGGAAACACTTGGCCATGGTGTCTCGGACTCCACCGCTGGCCTCAATCGCCAAAGCATACGAACGAGAGAACTCCCTCGGATCCTCTTCTCCGGAGTACTTACAAAGCTTTGAAGTTTTAAATTTAGGGTCGAAGCGCACTTTCTGTAAGTCGGGGTGCAGTGGAGACTCGCAATCGAAGGAAGCATTCTCTGGGGCTTCGGGATAAAGAAGAGATTTGTCGTCTTGAGGCACCTCTGGGATGATAGGGGTGACTTGAGGATGAAGCCTATCTGCGGCCTCCTGCCTCCACCTTGTCACTTCAGCTTGGAGACTGGCCATCTGGGTTGTCATGTCGCCAAGGCTATCTTCATTTCTTCCAGAAGGATCTTCCGAGTCTTGAGAACTGAACATGTTAGTTCGGAGCACAGTCGGAGCTAGAGGAGGAGCTCCGTCTAGTCGAATGTTCGAGGAAGAAAATTCCCTTCAGGGGTCTGAGGTGGAGGAACTACTGAAGGTCCTCTGACCTCGACTGTATTCGAAGATCTTGCTCCGGAGGTCCGAGGGGACCTCCGAGTAGGACTACCACCTAAACTCCGCTTAGGAGGCATAACTCTAAAAACTTGGTAGAGAACGTTGTTTTTTGGACTAGGTTCCCCACGGACGGCACCAACTGTTGGCGTAAAGGATTACACTAACAGGTTCTCGAAGATTAAGAACTAACAAACAGAGAGTTTGTGAAGCGGACTATTTCAAGCCTCCGAATAGGATAATAGCTCGAAGTAGTTTGAAGTTGTGTATTGAATAACTGAGTATTCGATTCTCATTACAGGGTGAGAATGGGGGTATTTATAGGTAAATATCTTAAGGAAAAGACCTTTTTACCCCTCAATTACAACCTACATAGTGGAAACTATTTCGGTACCCCTAATAGGGTTAAAATAGTAAAAGACTAATCTAATTAGAAAGAAGATAAGTCTTCCATCCTCGTTGGCAGATAAGCTCTCTGAAGATTGAACCTTCGAAGTCATACTCCGAACAGAAGCCTGCATGGATTCTCTAAACTTGATCATACGCGAGGCCAGAGTTAATACTTGAACTTCGGTTTAGTAAATCGGCTTTGTCTTATAACTGTAGAGACCCTGGGGATGAAGTATTTTCCCCCAACAACCCCAACCTCGGAACGACCATGGCTTGACAATAGGGTTGAGTAAGGAAGCAGGAGCTAACTGAATATTGCCAAACATCTGACATGCTTCACACCCTTTGTAATACTTAAAACAATCCTCAGTCATAGTCGGCCAGTAGAAACCTGCTCTTTTGAGCATCCAACTCATTTTCTAGGCCGACTGATGAGTGTCACAAAGTCCTTCATGGACTTCTCCTGTAGCCACCTAGGATCATTCGTGGTCTAGACACTTTAACAGTACTATGTCAATGGTTCGGCGATATAGTGTGTCGTCTATTAACACAAATTTAAACGCTTGTCGCCCAACCTTCCGATCAACCCTTTGACTAGGTTCTCTCAAATATTGGACGATTGGAATTCTCCAATCGCCCTTATGGGCTTCGAAGGGTTTCGCTAGCTCATTCCCTGAAAAAGTATCTAGGCTACTGATTTCGGGGTGCCCCCCGAGACCTTCGTGCTTCTGCCAAAGCCTGGCTGGACTGGCCGTGTGAAGCGCATTAGGCCGAAGCCTCATACCGGAGGGTCTGGGATCCATGAGACCCTCACTGTCCCGATGACTTTGTCTCATAGTCTCCGGTGTGCCAGACCCTTCAGTGGGTGGAGTACTCCGGTCCCGGGACCTCGACGTGCGATAGTCTCTAGCAGCCGGAGGGGTCCGACCTAGAGGGTGCACCTGCCCGAAGTCACTGGCTTCGGTAGTGAGACCAAACACCGGCTTCTCCCATTCAGAAAATTTTCCTCTCCAGATGCTTGCTGAGCCAAATCATTTGCAACCGAATTGGCCTCTCTTGACACATGAGAAATTTTGAAGTCATCAAACGTAGCAACTATGTCCAGGCACTTATCCAAGTAGCTGTTTAGCAAGCCATTAAAACATTGAGCACTCTTAGCCACTTGTTGTACTACTAACAGATAATCACCATGCGCGTGAACATGTTTAACACCTATGGATTCTAACAATTCAAGTCGTAGCAGTAAAGCCTCGTATTCAGCTTGGTTATTAGTAGAAGGAAACTCTAAATGAGCCGAGGTCTCAAAGTGCACTCCGCTAGGTGATATGAGAACCACCCAATACCTTGTCCTATTTATAAGCTAAACCATCAAAGTAAAGTTTCCACGGTCTTACCTCAATCAAAGCAACATTGTCGCTCCAACTGAAGTCTATGTGGTGATCAACTATAAAGTTGGCTATGATCTGGCCTTTCATATCTCTTAGGGGTTCATAGGCCAAATAGTATTCAATCAAAGCGTAAGCCGACTTTCTGATTCTTCCACTTAGAATCGACTTTTGCAACATGTGTTTTATAACATCGGTTTGGCAAACAACAACACATGTAGTAGGGAGAAGATAATGGCGCAATTTGGTACATGCGTAGTAAAGTGACAAACACAAACGTTCCACAAACGTGTACCTGGTTTTGGCATCCAGCAGGTGGTGGCTCAAGAATGTGATGATGTACTCTTTTCCTTCTACCTCTTGGGTTAGCACGGGCCCGATCATGATATCTTCAGCAGCGATGTATAGCTAAAACGGAATCCTGGCTTTGGGTGCTCTCACCACGGGCGGTGATGACATGCACTCCTTGATTTTCTCAAAGGAAATTTGCTGGCTTGCCCCCCAAGTGAACTCGGCCTCGTTCTTTAGCCAGAGTATGGGGACAAAGGCATCAATATTGCTAGACAAGTTCGATATAAAGCGACACAAATAATTCATCTTGCCTAGCTACTTTTGTACATCCTTTTCGCATGTTGGCACTGTAGCGTTTATAATTTTCTCAAGCCTCTTAGGATCAATCTCTATGTCTCTCTCATGAATCATGAAACCTAAGAACTTACCCGCCGACACGCCAAAAGCACATTTGAGTGGGTTCATTTTTAAACCATACTGCCGCATCCTATCAAAAGCAACTTTCAAATCGGCTAAATGGTTTCCCATAGCGTCTGATTTGACTACGACATCATCAATGTAAACTTTTAACATAACTCCTAGGAAGTCATGAAAGATCAAGTTCATAGCACGCTTATACGTGGCACCAACATTTTTCAAACCAAAAGTCATAACGACCCACTCGAATAAACCGACAAAGTCAGGGCATCGAAAGGCAGTCTTGTTGATGTCTTCTTCGGCCATAAAGATTTGATTATAACCAGCATTGCCATCAAGAAAACTTAGTACCTTGTGTCCTGAAGCATCGTTGATTAGCATGTCGGCTATCGACATCAGATACTCATCCTTCGGAGTGGCCTTGTTCAGATCCCTGAAATCAATACATACTAGTATCTCGTCGTTCCCTATCTTCTCTCCAGGCACAATGTTAGCGACCCATTCTGCGTACCTGCATGGCCTAATAAATCCAGCTTTGTGTAGTCGCTCTACTTCTTCTTTAACTCGGTCATAGACGGCCGAGTTAAAGCGACGAGGAGGCTGTTTATAAGGCCTAAATACAGACATGATAGGTAGCCGATGCTCCACGAGCTCACGGCTTAGTCCCGACATCTCGCTGTACTCCCATGCGAAACAATCGACATACGACCAAAGCAACTTTATTACTTCGGCCTTTTCATCAGGCTGTAAATGTTGGTTTACAAAAGTCGGCCTCGAGATGCTATCATCACCTATGCCAACTTCTTCTAAGGGATCGGCCGACGCAAAACCTTTTCCTAATTTATATACTTCGCTAAAGTCTTCGATGGCCTCGGCAATACCATATTTATTAGACCGATACTGCTCTACACGAAACTTTAGCCAATCTAGATTACTCTTGCTATACATGACTACTAATACAAAAACAGTCGTGCTACACCAGTCGGCTTTACAGACACTGGTACAAAACGTCCTCCGGACACACTAACAAAATTGTAATCCGAAAGATCTCTACCTGACAGACACTCTACCTTGTTGTGAACAGCGTCAACTGACACATCAGCCAATGCTACTTGGGCCAAAGTGTCCCTGGGAACGACTTCTACTTCATCGCCGTCCCACTGAATTAGGCACTGGTGCAGAGTAGAAGGAATGCAGCAATTCACGTGAATCCAGTCGCACCCAAGCAGCACGCTGTAGTTACCTTGCACATCGACGACAAAAAATGCTATTGCCAATGTCTTGTTGTCCACTGTCAACTCCATGGAGAGCATGCACTTGGCCTCGGAACTCTCGCCGTTGAAACCGTTGAGCATCAAGTTAGTCTTCTTCAGATCATCCTCGTCCTTGCTAAGTTTCTTCAACAGCGAGTAGGGCATTAGGTTAACAGTGGCGCCACCGTCGATAAGCATCCAGGAAATAGGCTTTCCGTCAATGTGACCTCTAATGTAGAGAGGCTTCAGATGGCGAGCCGAGTCCTCGGGCTTCTCAAAAATAGCGTTGCGCGGGACGAGGTTCTAATAAGCGACCTCGGCCTCGTCCTGTGGTAGGGCAAACTCGGCGGGCAGCGCGACGACGTTGATGTCCATCACCTGGGGTGCGGGCCCCTCGAATACAGGTGAGTAGTCGTCATGGAGCATATCATCATCATCATCGCTCGGACTAGGAGCCGGGTTTGTCATCTCAACCGACTTCATCCTCCATACTTGTCTTGTAGTTGGTCGAGGGCGTATTTCTTCAAAAATAGCGTCGCGCTCATCCTCGGCTTTCTTCTCACGCATCTCCTCTACCGTAGTCGTTGCAGACGTCTCTTTTGTGATTTGGACATGCCTAGAGGTGCCCAAGATGGTTGTGGCTTGGTGTCAGGTGCCACTGCCTGGTTCCTGTCAACTTTAGCCAAAGTGGTCCTAACCAACTCGGCCTCGTGCACTCTGTATCCGGAGGGGCCTTCGCTGCGGACCCCGGTAGTTGGACTGGCCTCGTTCGGCTGATCAGACTAGGCTCCGGCGTGGGCTTCGGCCGAAACAGGGGACTTACCACCGTCAGACTTCGGCGATAAGGCCTTCGGGATTGGGACTTCATAATACCCTACTCCGACTGTGATATCTCCGGACTCCCTGTCATCGGCCTCTTTGCGCTTGTATTCTTCGACTTCGCTCTGCACGGGCCAATTCAGAGGTACCACGGAAAGCCTGTGGACAATGCCTCCCTCCACTGCGTCTGTTTGTCCCTACCATTCATAATACTCCGAAGGAAAACAAGGCATAGTGTTAGGTTGTGGAGGGTACTCCGGCTATGATACATACGGAGCCCACAGAGTCCCTGCCCAGTTGTACGGGGGAGGCATCGGCAGCTCCAGTGGCCTCGCCCACTATGAGCCAAACCCGTTACCCGGAGGGGGGTTCAGTAGAGTCGACGGTGTCTCGCACCAAATCAGTGAGGGGTCCTGCTAGGCCGGAGGTACGTTCGGCCAGTGCGGGCCAAAGCCTCCTGTCGAAGGGTTCATCCAGAGTGGTGTGGGGTCAGGCCATTGGGTGCTAAACTCGCTCCGCATGGGGTTCAACCACTGTGGTCCGAAGCTACTGTACGGGGGGTTCATCCATTGAGGTCTGAAGCCACCGTACGGAGTGTTAGGACACTGTGGCCCGAAGTCCCCGTGCGGAGGGTCCAGCCATTGTGGTCCAAAACCATCACGAGGAGGGCTCGGCCACTGTGGTTCGAAGCCACCCTCTGAACGCCTTGGGCCCTTCGGCTGCTTAGTTTTTTAGCGCGGGGGCCTACTTACTTGGCTTTTTCTTTGATGCTTGTTCCACAACATCTTGTATGTTACCTTCGGCTTCTTGCAAGCCTTAGCCGAAGGGACGCTGATGTTTTGTTTCCACACTCCCACCTCAGGGTTCTTAGGTATGAGTGTGCATGTGCACAACTCTCAAACAATTACCGCCTTCCCTTTAGTCAGCTCAGCCTGTTCTGGCCGAACCAGTACCTTTTTCTCGCCGAGGTTGACGGCGTTGACAGGGAAAGGATGTTTGTCCAACTTCATCTTTGGATTGTGGTCTATTTTCAATCGTCCTTCTTCTATGGCCGATTGAACCTGTCGTCGAAAAACATTGCAGTTTTTAGTATTATGTGAATGTGAATCATGCCACTTACAGTATGGATGTTTCTTCAATTCGTCAGCAGATGGAATGACTTGGCCTTTAGGCAACCTGAGGAGCTGATTCTTTAAGAGAAAATCAAATATTTTATCACACT
Organism: Zizania palustris; assembly: GCA_019279435.1. Lineage (NCBI taxonomy): Eukaryota > Viridiplantae > Streptophyta > Magnoliopsida > Poales > Poaceae > Zizania > Zizania palustris. The sequence goes on from JAAALK010000288.1 coordinate 56,725,360, forward strand.
TAGTTATGTCAAATGAGTACTTGACCTCACTAGGCCGATTCTTTATGGGAGACGGCTGTAACTCGGAGCACGTGATGGGTTTACTCTTAGCGTTCCAAACCCATTCGGCTGCGTACATGTTGGCCGAATCCTCCTCTTCTGACTCCTCCTCATCGGAGTGTTCCATGAAGTGGATTTCAGCCCTAGGCTTGTTAAACATCTTAATAAACTTTTTATCCTTGGTTCGACCTTCTTGGACCAGAGCCTGCAGTAAGACTTGGCTAACCTCTAAAAAGTTCTAGTTGTCTAATCTTTCTTTAATCTCAGAACGCAACCCATTAAAAGCTAGTTCTGCCAAATCCCTTTCTGAAATACTAAGGCTGAAACATCGGTTTCTAGTATCCCTAAAACGCTTGATGTACTCGAAGATGTTCTCGTTAGATTTCTAGCTAACCGATTTCAAGTGTGAAAGCCTAAGTTCTTGTTAAACATCTTAATAAACTTTTTATCCTTGGTTCGGCCTTCCTCGACCAGAGCCTGTAGTAAGACTTGGCTAACCTCTAAAAAGTTCTAGTTGTCTAATCTTTCTTTAATCTCAGAACGCAACCCATTAAAAGCTAGTTCCGCCAAATCCCTTTCTGAAATACTAAGGCTGAAACATCGGTTTCTAGTATCCCTAAAACGCTTGATGTACTTGGAGATGTTCTCGTTAGATTTCTAGCTAACCGATGTCAAGTGTGAAAGCCTAAGTTCTATCTCGCCCGTGTAAAAGTAGTCATGGAATTTTGTTCCAACTCATCCCACATCTGAACGGAGTTCGGCGGGAGCGTCGAAAACCAAGTGAAAACGGTGCCGGATAGATAGAGAGAAAATAGTCTAATTTTTAGAGCGTCTGTCCCGCTAGCTTCTCCACACTGTGCTAAAAATTGACTAACATGCTCTAGTGTGCGTGTGCACAACTCTCTAACAATTACCGCCTTCCCTTTAGTCGGCTCGGCCTGTTCTGGCCTAACCAGTACCTTTTTCTCGCCGAGGTCGATGGCGTTGATAGGGAAAGGATCTTTGTCCAACTTCATCTTTGGATTGTGGTCTATTTTCAATCGTCCTTCTTCTATGGCTTATTGAAACCGCCGTCAAAAAACATTGCAGTCGTTAGTATTATGTGAATGTGAATCATGCTACTTACAGTATGGATGTTTCTTCAATTCGTTAGCAGATGGAATGACTTGGCCTTTAGGCAACCTGAGGAGCTGGTTCTTTAAGAGAAAATCAAATATTTTATCACACTTAGTTATGTCAAATGAGTACTTGACCTCACTAGGTCGATTCTTTATGGGAGACGGCTGTAACTCGGAGCACGTGATAGGTTTACTCTTAGCGTTCCAAACCCATTCGGCTGCGTACATGTCGGTCAAATCCTCCTCTTCTGACTCCTCCTCATCGGAGTGTTCCATGACGTGGATTTCAGCCCTAGGCTTGTTAAACATCTCAATAAACTTTTTATCCTTGTTTCGGCCTTCTTGGACTAGAGCTTGTAGTAAGACTTGGCTAACCTCTAAAAAGTTCTAGTTGTCTAATCTTTCTTTAATCTCGAAACGCAACCCATTAAAAGCTAGTTCTGCCAAATCCTTTTCTGAAATACTAAGGCCAAAACATCGGTTTCTAGTATCCCTAAAATGCTTGATGTACTCGGAGATGTTCTCGTTAGATCTCTACCTAACCGATGTCAAGTGTGAAAGCCTAAGTTCTATCTCGCCCGTGTAAAAGTAGTCATGGAATTTTTGTTCCAACTCATCCCACATCTGAACGGAGTTCGGCGGGAGCGCCGAAAACCAAGTGAAAGTAGTGCCGGATAGCGAGAGAGAAAATAGTCTAATTTTTAGAGCGTCTGTCCCACTAGCTTCTCCACACTGTTCTAAAAATTGACTAACATGCTCTAGTGTGCGTGTGCACAGCTCTCCAACAATTGCCGCCTTCCATTTAGTCGGCTCGGCCTGTTCTGGCCGAACCATTACCTTTTTCTCGCCGAGGTCGACAGCGTTGACAGGGAAAGGATCTTTGTCCAACTTCATCTTTGGATTGTGGTCTATTTTCAATCGTCCTTCTTCTATGGCCGATTGAACCTGTCGTCGAAAAACATTGCAGTCGTTAGTATTATGTGAATGTGAATCATGCTACTTACAGTATGGATGTTTCTTCAATTCGTCAGCAGATGGAATGACTTGGCCTTTAGGCAACCTGAGGAGCTGGTTCTTTAAGAGAAAATCAAATATTTTATCACACTTAGTTATGTCAAATGAGTACTTGACCTCACTAGGCCGATTCTCTATGGGAGACGGCTGTAACTCGGAGCACGTGATGGGTTTACTCTTAGCGTTCCAAACCCATTCGGCTGCGTACATGTCGGCCGAATCCTCCTCTTCTGACTCCTCCTCATCGGAGTGTTCCATGACGTGGATTTCAGCCCTAGGCTTGTTAAACATCTTAATAAACTTTTTATCCTTGTTTCGGCCTTCCTGGACCAGAGCTTGCAGTAAGACTTGGCTAACCTCTAAAAAGTTCTAGTTGTCTAATATTTCTTTAATCTCGGAACGCAACCCATTAAAAGCTAGTTCCACCAAATCCCTTTCTGAAATACTAAGGCTGAAACATCAGTTTCTAGTATCCCTAAAATGCTTGATGTACTCGGAGATGTTCTCGTTAGATCTCTACCTAACCGATGTCAAGTGTGAAAGCCTAAGTTCTATCTCGCCCGTGTAAAAGTAGTCATGGAATTTTTGTTCCAAGTCATCCCACATCTGAACGGAGATCGGCGGGATTGCCGAAAACCAAGTGAAAGCGGTGCCGGATAGCGAGAGAGAAAATAGTCTAATTTTTAGAGCGTCTGTCCCGCTAGCTTCTGCACACTGTTCTAAAAATTGACTAACATGCTCTAGTGTGCGTGTGCACAACTCTCCAACCATTCCCGCCTTCCCTTTAGTCGGATCAGCCTGTTCTAGCCGAACCAGTACCTTTTTCTCGTCGAGGTCGACGGCGTTGACAGGGAAAGAATCTTTGTCCAACTTCATCTTTGGATTGTGGTCTATTTTCAATCGTCCTTCTTCTATGGCCGATTGAACCTATCGTCGAAAAACATTGCAGTCGTTAGTATTATGTGAATGTGAATCATGCTACTTACAGTATGGATGTTTCTTCAATTCGTTAGCAGATGGAATGACTTGGCCTTTAGGCAACCTGAGGAGCTGGTTCTTTAAGAGAAAATCAAATATTTTATCACACTTAGTTATGTCAAATGAGTACTTGACCTCACTAGGCCGATTCTTTATGGGAGACGGCTGTAACTCGGAGCACGTGATGGGTTTACTCTTAGCGTTCCAAACCCATTCTGTTGCGTCCATGTCGGCTGTTGGGGGGAAATTGCTTCACTTCTAAGACTTAGAGGTTAATAACTCAAAGGTTCCTTAAGCTTCGGAGCTGGTGGGCTCTTATTCGAAGGTGGAGGTGTCGGGCTGAAGGATGCTTCGATATGAAGTCCTGCGAAGCCCTCCGTAGGATATGGAGGCTCCGAAGCAGGGTGACAAGATTGATAAGATGTTTGGCTTATCCATCCGTATTGGGGAGTTTTACCTTCTTTAACCTTGCTCCGGGTACTGAACAGTTCTGCTATGTCGATTGTAATCTAGGAGTAATTAGGTCTTTTTCTTAGACGTTTTTGCCTATAAATACCCCCTCTCTACCCTGTAAGGAGGGACTTCTGACCATTTAATACACAGATTCGGACTACTTGAGTTATTATCCAATACGGAGGCTCGAGTAAGTGCTTAAACACGAGCACACTTTTTATTTGTTCTTGATTACAGAGAACCTGTTGGCATAATCTTTTGCGCCAACAGTTGGCGCCGTCCGTGGGGAACCAAGTTCTAAAAGCTTGTTCTCTACTGCTGACCACACTTCGAAGAGCACTTACGGAGGGAGCCTCAGAGTCCCAAGATTCCGCGCACCCTTCGGTAAGGGGCTTCTTAGTGTGGTTCGAAGGCCCCCGCTCGCCTTCCTAGATCAAGCGAAGTCCCCGATCTTCGGACCTCTCCGCAAATAGCTATGCCTCCGAAGCAAAGCCAAGCCTCGGGTCCCCTCCGAAGGTCCCCTCGGACTGCAGGAGCTTTGCCCTCTACCGCTCCAGCGATTCCCGAAGATGCCACTGGGCGTCGAGTGCCCAGGGTCCTCGAGCTCCTCCTACGGTGCTTCGGACTGATTACGTCAGCTCCCAAGACCCGGAGCTACCCTCCGATGAAGACGAAGACCTTCCTGGAACCGAGGCTACTCAACTAGCCAGGCTTCAGGAGGAAGTAGGTAGGTGGACGCAAGAGGATGCTGATCGCCTCCGCACTCAAGCCTCCACCGAGACTCCAGAAGGGCATCAAGATGGTGGTGCTCACAACCTCCCAAAAGTTATCCAAGTCTCGGAGGAGGCCGAAAACGCATCTTTCGATGATGAGTCTCCGCTACATTCGGACTTGCAAAGAGTCCCGTTTGATCCCAGGTTCAAGGCTTCGAAGTTGCACAAGTACTCCGGTGGGTCAGACCCCGGAGAGTTCGCTCGCTCATATGCCCTGGCCATAGAAGCAAGCGGAGGGGTGCGCAACACGATGGCGAAGTGTTTCCCCCTCGCTCTCGAGGGTGTGGCACTCCGATGGTTCTAGTCCTTGAAGACAGGATCGATCAGGTCCTGGGAGCAGTTGAAGAAGAAGTTCGTGAGCAACATCCAGGGTACCTTTGTGGCCCCGATGTCCACAGGAAGTTTGTTCTAAGTGAAACAGCGGGCGGGAGAAACACTCCGAGAATACTTCACGCGCTTCGCCCACACCAAGTCACAAATTAAGGGCTTGTCTACCTCTTCGGTAGTCGATGCCGCCCGCGAAGGGGTGCTAAACCCCGACCTCCTCAGCAAACTCCACCAAAAGCCGGTGACGTCTATGGCACAACTCATGGCATACTTCGAACAGTATGCCAAGATGGAGGAAGGCTGTCTCTGGCGGGCCAGAGCCCCCGCACCTACCCTCCGAGAAGTCAAGACGGAACCTGAAGCTTCGGCTCCTCTGCAACCCCCTCAAGATAACCGCTTCAACGAGCACATGTGAGGGAAGAAGCATTTCCGTTCAGAGGTGCTGAACATTACGCCTTCTGCCCCGAAGGCACCTGCCAATTTTTAGCAGGTACAGAAATTCAATGCTGGGGCCCCGAGACCTCAAGAGAGGGCGCCAGGCAGGCGCTAGAGTTTTTTCTGTTGCGTGCATGGTGACAACAGAAGCCATGACACGAAGGACTGCAAGTCGGTGTTAACCCTTCGGGGCGAATACCTAGGACGAAGTACCGAGAGGGGTACTTCAGATCGAGCCCAACCAGTGGCACGGTCGGAGCCTGTGCAGATCGTGGCCCGAGCCAGTGTCCCAGAAACCCCCATGCGACTTCCGGTGGCCAATATTATGCCACCACCGAAGCAGGAAGACCCACAAGACCACGGCAAGAGAGTGGTCTTGCCCATCTCTGGAGGGGGGACCCTCGGAAACATGTCAAAAAGGAAGCGGCGTGAGTACGTCCACGAGGTTGGGCACATTGGGACTTCGAGTTCCACAGAGAGAATGCCAAAGTGGTCCCATGTGCCCATCTCGTTTACTGCTAGCGATGCCTCAGGGGTAAAGTTCCCTCATGCCGACCCCTTGGTCATTTCCACAGACATAGCAGGGGTGGAGGTCCGAAGGATCCTGGTGGATGGCGGGAGCTCCGCAGACATACTTTTCGTCTAGGCCTTCGATCAAACGTGCATCTCCTGGAAGCATATGCTTCCAGTGGCCCGACCACTTCAAGGGTTCTCAGGACCGCCTCTCGATGCCCTCGGCCAGATAGGCCTCGAGGTTGCCTTCGGCGAGGGGCCTCTGGCCAGGATAGAAGAGGTGATCTTCGATGTTGTTGATGCCCCCTATGCTTACAATGCAATCTTCGGAAGAGGGATGCTGAACCAGTTCGGGGCTATAGCACACCACAATTATCTTTGTCTCAAAATGCCCACGCAAGGTGGAGTGCTTACTATTGCAGGAGACCAAGATATAGCCCGGAGAACGGAGTATGGTCACGGGCAACCGATTGATCCCCGGCAAGTGCACAGCGTAGCGGAAGGCGCTGAAGAGGTAACGGAGGTCGCTGGAAAAGCACCGGAGGTCTCGAACCTTTCAAAAGGAATCTCTCTCAAGCCAAGCCCAGAAGGTGAAGTTGAGACGAGGATAATTTCAAAAGATGGCAAAGAATATCCAGTGTAGTTCGGCAAAGGGCTATCCCCGGAGATAACCGCCTCACTGGAAGAAGTCGTCAAGCAAAATCTGGACGTCTTGGCCTGGACAGACGAAGACATCACCAGGGTGGATCGAAGAATCATCGAGCATCGCCTGCTGGTCAACCCGAAGGCTAGGCCAGTGCGCTAGGGGCTCCGCAAGCTGTCTGCAGAAAGAGCAAGCCTCGCCAAGGCCGAAGTAGAGAAATTGTTAAGGGCTGGCATCATTAGGGAGGTAGCCCATACCGAGTGGTTGGCTAACCCTGTTTTTGTAAGGAAGAAGGACTCGGAAAAATGGCGCATGTGTATTGACTTTACTTCATTAAATAAAGCATGCCCGTGAGACCCCTACCCGATGCCCCGAATAGATCAACTGGTGGATTCCACAGCCGACTCCGAATTGCTAAGTTTCCTTGACGCTTATTCTGGGTATCATCAAGTCTGGCTGAAACGCGAAGACGAAGCCAAGACAAGCTTCATAACTCCTTCCGGAGTATTTTGCTATGTAAGAATGCCTTTTGGCCTTCGGAATGCCGGAGCCACCTTTTCACGTTTAATAGATAAGGCTCTAGGTCATCAAATAGGCCGGAATGTCGAAGCCTACATGGATGATATTGTAATAAAAAGTGCTCAAAAGCACCAGCATAGCCTAGACCTAGCTGAAACATTTGAGAGCCTCCGAGCTTGTGGAGTACGCCTCAACCTAGAAAAATGTATATTCGGAGCCCAAGCAGGGAAGCTACTAGGGTACTTAGTTTCGAGCAGAGGAATCGAAGCTAGCCCAACGCAAATAAGTGCACTACAAAGAATGGCTCCGCCAGGAAATTTGAAGCAAGTCTAGAAGCTAGCAGGAAGGCTCGTAGCCCTTAGCAGATTCCTGGCCAGGTCAGCAGAGCGAAGCCTCCCAATTTTCAAAGCCCTAAAGGGGTCCGAGAGCTTTAGTTGGACACCAAAATGCCAGAAAAGCTTTGATGACATAAAAGCGTACCTCGGAAGCTTGTCAACACTTACTGTGCCCCTTCCAGAAGAAACACTTCTCCTTTATCTTGCAGCAACAGGCTCCGCAGTAAGTGCAGTGCTGGTCCGGGAAGTTGAGCTTAAGGGAAAGCTGGCGCAGAACCCAGTTTATTTTGTGTCAGAAGCTTTGTCCGGAGCTAAGATAAGATACTCCGAGCTCAAGAAATTTGCTTATGCCCTAGTAATGGCCTCGCGAAAGCTAAGACATTATTTTTTGGCGCATAACCTAATCGTTCCAACATCGTATCCTCTGGGGGATATGCTCTGGAGCAAAGACTCTACAGGAAGGATTGGAAAGTGGGTCGTCGAGCTAGCCCCCTTCAGAATCTCCTTCATGGCAAGAACAGCTATCGAATCCCAAATAATAACTGACTTCGTAGTAGAGTGGACTCCATCTGCCGTTTGGGCCCCAGAGGAGCCCTTTGAAGGTTATGGAAAATATTTTCTGATGGAGCTTATCAGGCATCCGGTGCCAGAGCAGGGGCGGTCATCATATCACCATCAGGGCAGAAGGCCATGTATTCTGCGAGGCTCAATTTTAAAACCACCAATAACATCGCATAGTACGAAGGGGTTCTGCTAGGCCTCCGAAAGGCTAAAGCACTTGGAACTGCAAGGATAATGATTAAGACAGATTCCCAAGTCATCGCAGGGCATGTTGATAAAAGTTTTCAAGCAAAGAACCCGCATCTAGCACAATACCTTGAAGAAATCCGCAAGGTTGATGCAGCATTCAAAGGATTCACTATTCGAAGTATCCCTCGAGCAGATAATCAGCTCACAGATATTCTGGCAAAAGCTGCAGCTGGATCGGTGGACCTCCCGGAGGGTGCTTTCCATGAAGAACTAATGCAGCCCGCAGCTAGCCATGTACCCTCTGCAAAAGTACTGTGCATTCTGACTACAGATTGGCGGGCTCCGATTATGAGCATATTGCAAGATGGCATATATCCTTCAGAAGGTCTGGATGCCCGAAGATTGCAAGCAAGAGCCCGAAATTAAAGCTTGTCAATGGAGTATTGTACAAAGCTGGCGTTTGCTCCCCTCTACTCCGATGCATCTCCCAACCCGAAGGTCAAGATATACTTCGGGACATTCACGAAGGTTTGTGCGGAAGTCATCTGGCACCTCGTGCTCTAGCTGGGAAGACACTTCGGCAGGGGCATTATTGGCCAACAATAGTGAGAGATGCAGAAGAGCTGGTTCGAACATGCCAAGGCTGCCAATGGATGTGCAGGCGAAGCCACTATCCACCAGTTCAACTTCAAGTTATTGCCCCGGTATGGCCAATGGCTCGATGGGGCATGGACCTCATAGGCCCTTTTCCAATGGCAAAAGGTGGCTTGAAGTTTGCGGTAGTAGCAATCGAATATTTTTCGATGTGGGTTGAAGCGGAGCCATTGACTGCTATCACCTCGAGGAACACGCAAAAAATTTTCTAGCAGAACATTATATGCAGGTTCGAAGTGCCAAGGGAGTTGACAGTGGATAATGGAACCTAGTTCGAAGCTGACACATTCCAAGCATTTTGTGAAGAGCTGGGCATTAAGTTGTGCTTCGTCGTGGTATGCCATCCACAGTCAAACGGAGCTGTCGAGAGAGCCAATGGGAACATCCTATCCGGTTTAAATCGAAGGATGGTGGGGCTGGCCAAAGGGCTGTGGGTCGAAGAGCTCCCCAAGATCTTGTGGTCCATTCGAACCACTCAAACCAGATCCACATGTTTTACCCCATTCAGACTACTCTTCGGAGATGAAGCCATGACTCCTACGGAGCTCAAGGGGGGATCCCTTCGTACGATTCAGCCTGGAGGCGAAGATGACAGAAACACTTCGCTGGACTTATCAGAAGAAACAAGGCTTCGAGCTGTTGCCAACCTGACGAAGTACCAGGGACAAACAAAACATGGTATGACCCGAAGATAAAGTCGAACGAGCTTAGACCAGGTCATCTAGTTTTGTGAAGTGTAATAGCGCCGGGGAAGCTAGGGAATAAATGGGAAGGACCATATATTATCCTACGCTCAGGACGTCCCGGATCGTTTAAATTAGCTAATTTAGAAGGAGAAGAGTTGAAACATGCGTGGCATGCAGAGCACCTTAAGCGTTATTACGCTTAGGGGCTCCTTGTAATCACTTGTAAAGCTTCCTTTTCTAAATAAAAGCGGGGGGGTCGAATTTTGTTTACTCTTCGAGTATCCCTTACTCCGGATGGACGCATCAGGAGGACGGAGATGCTTGCAGAGTCAAGCATCTTTCCCAAGACCCGGACAACAGTCTGCGAACCATGGGTTCGAGGACTCCGCTGCCAGCCTACAGATTCCAGGCTCCGGCTTGTTAGGATCCGTAGAAGAGTCTAAGGACTTTAAACGAACAGATTTCCGGCCTCTGGGTTCGAAGTATCTGTAAAAGAGCCGAAGGTGGCCAGCCTACGGATTCCAGGCTCCGGCTTGTTAGGATCCGTAGAAGAGTCTAAGGACTTTAAACGAACAGATTTCCGGCCTCCAGGTTTGAAGTATCTGTAAAAGAGCCGAAGGTGGCCAGCCTACGGATTCCAGGCTCCGACCTGTTAGGATCCGTAGAAGAGTCTAAGGACTTTAAAAAAAGAACAGATTTCCGGTCTACGGGTTCGAAGCATCTGTAAAAGAGTCGAAGGTGACCAAATAATAAAGTTTCGAGGCCCAGGCTAACGAGACGCTTAAAAAAAGATAATTAAAGGTCCTAAGCGAGAGATCTAACTTCGAAATTTACGAGGTAATAATACAAGAGTATGTTACAAGAAGCCTCTAAAAAGGTAAAGTACGAATATTAAGTGTGATACGAAGCATCAAGTAATCTGGCGTATCATTGTGTTCGGCGAACCCATTTGCACAGCAAAGGATCCCCCACCCACAAGGAGGGGTAGGAGGGTAAAAAGCAAACAAATACTTTCGGAACAATTCACATTAATCCATCGTACTTGTACATCAGGAGAAGTTTTGGTCCAAGCCTAGGAAAAATCGATGACCCTGTCGGCCTCTGGAGCTACCCCTCCGGCTACTTTGTCCTTCGGAGCTCGAAGCTGCCAGTTTAGTCCTTTTTGTCCGCGCACCTCTTTTCTTCTTCGAGGCTCGCAGTTTCTTTTGCTCCTCTTGGAGCTCGGCCTAGGTCAGAAGCCTTTCAGGATTAACCTCCGTAGGGTCCTCGGCCTGATACTCCGAGTCAGACCAATTCATGTGTTTAGAAGACGAGGATGCCTTCTCTTTCTCCTCTTCCTTGATATACGCTAAGACCTCGTGAAAAACTTCGGGAGGTATCTCCCCTTTGTCTCCACGAGGAACAGAGAAGCGAGATCGGTGGTAGGGCCTTAAGCTCTCGAGGCTTGTCCACTCCTTCCGGAGCCCTTCGGTAAACTCCAGTATTTCGAGGTCAAAGTTCGAAGGGCACGACCAAAACCTAAAAAGAAAGCAGAACACCCAAACGAGCTTCTCGATTATAACTTTTTCATTGATTAAAGGGGCTTTACAACAGTTTGCATACATGATGACCCTAAGAGCTAGACCTGCAGGTCGGTTGGCGGAGCAGGGATTGCCGGAGCTGGCGACGTAGGAAGTGGTGGCTTTGTTTGCGCCTGTTTCTACCGTCGGGCCTCGTCAATCCAAGCTTTGGCCGCAGCCTTATGGTCCGACTTCCAGGTTGACCGGCATGCTTCCCAGGCCAAGGCACCCAAAGCACGCGCTTTTCGGAGTCCTAACAAAATGCCTTCGAACTCCGCTATATTATTGGTGGAATTAAAGTTGAGCTTTGCGGAGTACATTGCTCTTTGCCTTGAAGGCAAAATTATTACTGCTCCAATACCTGCTCCGGACGCTTGAAAGGCTCCATCGGAGTATATGGTCCAAATTCCTTCGTTTGATTTCTCTAGAGCCCATATTGCAGACGGAGTCCATTCTGCCACAAAATCTGCCACTACTTGTGACTTGATTGCTGTCCTTGCTACGAAGGAGATGCCGAAGGGTGAAAGCTCGACGGCCCATTTTCCAATTCTCCCTGTAGAATCTTTGCTTCGGAGCATATCTCCCAAAGGATACGAAGTTGGTACAATTACATTATGTGCTTAAAAATAATGTCGTAATTTCCTCGAAGCCATTATCAGAGCATAAGTGAACTTTTCAAGCTCAGAATATCTTGTTTTTGCTCCAGATAAAGCTTCGGATACAAAATAAATTGGATTCTGTACCAACTTTCCATTGAAATCAACTTCTCTGACAAGGACTGCACTCACAGCGGAGCCAGTAGCTGCTAGGTAAAGAAGTAGGGTTTCATCTGCAACGGGCACAGTGAGTGTTGCAAGGTTGCTGAGATAATTTTTAATATCCTTGAAACTCTTTTGGCACTCCGGTGTCCATGCAAAATCTTCGGACCCTTTTAATACTTTGAATATGGGGAGTGCTGCAAGGCGGCCAGTCAGCTTCTGTACCTATTTTAAATTCTCCGGTGGAGCCATTTTTTGCACCGCTGTTATTTGAGTAGGGCTAGCTTCAATTCCTCTACTTGAAACTAGATACCCTAGTAACTTCCCAGCTTGAGCCCCGAAGATACATTTTTTGGGGTTGAGGCGGACTCCACATGCTCGGAGGCTCTCAAATGTTTCTGCTAAGTCTAGGCTATGTTGGTGCTTTAAAGCACTCTTTATTACAATATCATCCATATAGGCTTCTACATTGCGGACTATTTGATGACCTAGAGCCTTAGCAATTAATCTTGAAAAGGTTGCCCCAGCATTTCTCAAGCCAAAAGGTATTCTTACATAGCAAAAGACTCTCGAAGGAGTTACGAAGCTTGTTTTGATTTCATCTTCGCGCTTTAACAAGATTTTATAGTAGCCGGAATACGCATCGAGGAAGCTTAATAACTCCGAACCAGCAGTGTAATCAACTAATTGATCTATTCGGGGCATGAGATAGGGGTCACGTGGGCATGCTTTATTCAAAGATGTAAAATCAATACACATGCGCCACTTCCCGGAGGATTTCTTTCTGATGAAGACTGGATTAGCTAGCCACTCCGTATGAGCTACTTCTCTGATACTCTCAGCCTTTAATAATTTCTCCACTTCTGCCTTAGCAAGGCTTGCCCTTTCTACTAATAGCTTTCGAAGCCCTTGGGTTTACATGTAAGTTGTGCTCAATGATATCTCGTCTGACCCCTGGAATGTCTTCATCAGACCAAGCAAAGACATCCAAATTTTCTTCGACTACTTTTCCTAGCGAGGTAGCGATCTCCGAAGGCAAATATTTGCCGAACTGAAAAGAATAGTCTTTGTCATCTTTAACAATAATCTTCGTTACGATTTCTCCCTCGGGGCTTGGCCTTGGGAAGGATTTCTTCGAAGATTCACTTGAAGTAGATATATCCTCCGGATTTCCTTGTACGTTATTCACTAGTCTCTGGTCGAGAGGGGGCTATGACCTTATTCTGCTCTTCGTGCAGTGGCTTGATCACCGAAGATAGTGAGTACTCCCACTTGCGTGGGCATCTTCATACATAAATAGTTATGGTGTGCCACGGCTCCAAACTGATTCAACATGCCCCTTCCGAAGATAACATTATAAGCATAAGGGGCATCTACAACATCGAAGATTACTTCCTCCGTTCTTGCGAGGAGCCCCTCTCCGAAAGCAACCTCAAGGCCTATTTGGCGATGGCATCGAGAGGAGGTCCTGTGAAGCCTTGCAGAGGACGAGCTGCTGGGAGAAGATGTTTCCTAGAGATACAGAGCTGATCGAAAGCTTGAACGAAGATGATATCTTCTGAACTCCCACCATCGACCAGCACTCTTCGAACTTCAGTTGTTGCTATATCGGTAGTAATAACAAGGAGATCTGTATGTGGGAATTTTATGTCTGCTGCATCATCTGCAGAAAAAGATATAGGCACATGGGACCACTCAGGCATTGCGGCTGCAGACGAAGAAGTTCCAATATGACCTACTTTCTTTCCTTTATACATAAATGTGTACTTATTGTTCCTACCATGGTGTGTAGCATCAGTATCATACTCCCAAGGTCTACCAAGTAATAGAGAACATGCTTGCATTGGTACTACATCAAAATCAGCAACTCCGAAGTATGTACCAATGGAAAATCTGATGTGAGCAGTTTGTGTTACCTTGATCTTCCCGCTATTGTTGAACCATTGCACGTGGTAAGGGTGTGGATGTGCACGTGTGGGAAGTTGAAGCTTAGTTACCATGTCGTGGCTCACCAAATTGTTGCAACTACCGCTGTCGATGATGACACGTACACGGCGGTCATTGACGATGAAGAAGGTCTGAAACAGATTGTTCCGTTGTGCCCGGTCGTCCTGCTCCATGTGAGTGCTCAAAACACGTTGTACAATAAGTGCTTCATGGTCGGCAGAGGCATCCGGTGCAAAAATAGCGTCATCGTCGGAAGCATCGTAATCTCCTGCAATGTTAGCAGCAAGTGCATATTCATCTTCAACATCACTAGCACTTACATAGCCACCGTCTTCCGTAGCAATATAAGCCCGTTGACTAGGGCAGTCCTTCATAACGTGGCCGAATCCTTTGCATCGGTGACACTGGATCACTGCAGAACGTGCAGTAGAGGCCGCCGAGGAGGTGGCTTGGCTGGAGCCTTGGATGCTGCAGCTTTGGAGCTCTCAGCCTGGGCTGTAGATACAGAAGGTGCTGATGTAACCGCCGGTCGAGAAGGAGGTGGTGGTCGCTGCTGCTGCCCACTTGAGCGTGTAGTGGCACCACCAATGTTGGTCCTCATGTTGCGTTGTGGTTGTTGGCGACTCTGCAATTCTTTTTCTGCAAGTATAGCAAGGTGGAAAAGACGAGTGATAGTATTGTATTCTTTATAATCAATGATATCCTGAATTTCACGTCTTAAACCACCATAAAAACGGGTCATTTTATCCTCATTGTCCTCCTCAATTTCAGCATGCATGCAACCTATTTGCAGCTCCTGATAATACTCCTCTACCGATTTATTTCCTTGGTTTAGGCGCTGCAATTTTTTTCTCAAATCACGTTTATATGAAGGAGGAACCCATCTACCACGCATTTGCCGTTGTTGGCGTAAAAGATTACGCTAACAGGTTTCTGAAGATTAGAAACTAACAAACGAAGTGTTTGCGAAGAAAACTATTCCAAGCCTCCGAAAGGATAATAACTTAGAATAGTTCGAAAGTGTGTATTGAATAACTTGTATTCGGTCCCCCTTACAGGGTAAAATAGGGGGTATTTATAGGCCCAAACATTAAGGAAAAGACCTTTTTACCCCTCTATTACAACCGACATAGTGGAAACTATTCGGTACCCTTAATAGAGCTAAAATGGTAAAAGACTAATCTAATGAGATAGAAGATAAGTCTTCCATCTTAGCTGGCAAAGAAGCTCCCGGAAGAGTCCAAGTTCGAAGATATACTCCGAACTAGAATTCGTCATCATACTTCGAACTTGATTCAATGTATCTCCGAAGTTATATACTGGAAGTCTTCGGCTTAATCACCAGTCTTTATCTTGTCACTGCAATAACCCTGAAGATGGAATATTTTCCCCCAACAGTAGCCCTCGAATATGCTTCTCCGCTAAATCTGTAATGTTAGGAGAGCAGTATACGCAAGAAAAATAATCATGCGTAGGGGTTAGCAGATGTAAACCATCTCCGAACTATGTGGAGATGTAAGCTTCGAATCAGTTTCTAATAAAATTACATTCGAAGTAACTTAGAACTAACTGAGGAGCCATGCTGAATAGCGTGGGCCTCATGGCTCCAAAAAGTGATGAGTCATTGTCAACGATAGTCAAAGAGGACAGAAAAAGAAGAGATCTGCTGTTTCATGGGCCGCGTGTGACTCAGGTACACGGGCAGCGAGCGACTGTCGGGCAGAGGAGGCTGCGAAGTCGGGCTGACCCAATCCGGGTGCATGGGCCAGAAGCAGTAGAAGACCCACTGGGCTGTTGACCAGGGTTGACTCAGGTACACGGGCGGTGAGTGATTGCCGGGCTGAGAGAGCTGCGGAATCGGGCCGGCCCAATCCGGTACCTGGTGCAAAGTCGGTGGAGGCTTTGTCAGTTTCGACGCAAAACTGACGACCGTCGATCTTGTATCCGACTATCCAGAAGAGAAGCCGTAGTCGCTACGAAAGCTTAGCTTCCGGATAAGTCATCTGTAACTCTTGGCCCATAGTCAGTCAGTCGTGTCTGTAAAAATTCCTAAGGGCAAGTAGAGTCTTTTCCTTTATTCTTGCGTCTGTAAAAAAACCCTAAGGGGCTGGTGGAATATTCCTAGTGGTGGGCAGCCTATAAATAGGACACCAATCCCTAGGGTTGGACTACCCCCTTCCAGAATTCACTTTTTAATCTATTGGGTCATTTTGTCTCCTGCGCACTCTCTCTCTTATTCCTGTTTCTGTGCGCCGCCAGAGGCTTGTTCTTCTACTTGCATTCATTTTGTTCTTCATTAATGCAGTAAGATTTTGTTCCCTATTGAGTGCGAGGCGTGCGTTTGGTTATTGTGAATCTGAATCGCTGTGTACCGTGTGCATTTTTGTTCACTATTTGTTTCTGTTGCTTGTGTTCTTCACGCAAGTAGTACTAGTTCTTGCTGTTGCAAGTAGTACTACTACACTGTAGCAACAATACTCTAGTGCCAGCTTTTTGCTTTTACTGCGTAGCTTTTGATCGAGTTGACAGGCCAAAGTCCCTTTTCTTGTGTGAAGTTCAACTCTGTGAAGCAGACTTCGAATCAGCAGACTTCAAATCTGCAAGCTTCGAATCTGCAGACTTCGAATCAGCAGACTTCGAATCTGCAAGCTTCGAATCTGCAGACTTCGAATCAGCAGGCTTCGAATTAGCAGACTTTGAATCAGCAGACTTCGAATCTGCAAGCTTCGAATCTGCAGGCTTCGAATCAGCAGACTTCGAATCTGCAAGCTTCGAATCTGTAGACTTCGAATCAGCAGACTTTGAATCAGCAGACTTCGAATCTGCAAGCTTCGAATCTGCATACTTCGAATCTGCATACTTCGAATCTGCAGGCTTCGAATCTGCATACTTCAAATCTGCATACTTCGAATCTGCAACCTTCGAATCTGCAACCTCCGAATCTGCAACCTTCGAATCTACAACCTCTGAATCAGCAGACTTCGAATCTGCAGACTTAGTCAATCTGTTCTCGCTTTGCTGTTTAGTTTTCTTTTTAAATGCGTTGGGTTTTGGGAGCAGGCCATTGATTCGAAAGAATTTTTTAGGCGCCCATTCACCCCCCCTCTGGTCGCTACTTTCGGTCCTACAATAACTCAAGAAGTCTGAAAGTCTTTTTAGACTTAGAGGAAATAGCCGTTAGCTTCTTTCTTCTAACGGAAGTTACGGAATGCTTTAATTTCAGAGCAAAGTAACGGTTGAGAATGTGAAGCGACACAGACAAACGGTAAAAAATCAGGATTTGGGCTATAAATAGAGGGCCCAAACCCTTCTTGAGTACCTTTTCACTGCTTTCCTGCAAACAAACCATCACCTGAGCCCTAGCCTCCATTTTTCTTCTGAAGCAATCCGTGAGATCCAATGGCGAAGACTAGTTTCAAGGGCCCTGGAGCAGCTTCAACCCTGGCCTGACAGCAGGCTGCGGCAGCAGCGGCGGCTGCAACCTTGGCGGCAGTGACTCCAAATCCTTCAGTGGCGGCAATGGCGCCGGTGGGAGGAAATCCCGAGAATGTCGGCCCCCAAGACCTCTTTCCAGCCTCGACGAAGTACACAGACCAGTCTTATCAACTAGGGCCATCAACCTGCAGAAGGGAATCTCTTGCGGCTGCAGTAGAAGGCAAAATTAGTTCGGGGGTGATGATTCGCAAACCTAGGAAGGAAATCATTCCGTCACCAAGACCCGGAGAAGTGGTCGTCTTCGAAGCCTTCTTCGAAGCTGGTTTGGGTCTTCCAGTGGTAGACTTCTTGGCCGAGGTATTGGATTTGTTCCATGTCACTCTCCCCCAACTCTCTCCGAATGCAGTAGCACGTCTCGCCATCTTCGAATGGGCGTTGCGAGCAGAGGGTTATGAGGGAAGGGCAGAGATCTTCACAGCACTGCACAGAGCTTCGTGCCAACCAAAGACCTTCGTAGGCCCCGGAGGTGAAAAAATGGTAGTATCCTTCGGAAGCATTAACTTCAGGCTTCGGGACGAGTATGCTCTCCGATTTCCCGCCAAGGCTATCAACGCCAGATGGTATACAGACTGGATCCTGAAATGGTTTTACGCCGAAGTTGGGGCGAGCAACCGCCTAGCTGGACCTCTGCAAGACATCAACTTCCGAAAGGAAGCCCTTGTGCATCCAGATCCGGGTCAGCTCGAAGCTCGCCTTAGCTTGCTTCAAAAGATCAGTCATCGGTTAAGCATGCGAGACTTAGCCAAAGAATTCCTCGGGCTCCAAATCCCTCCTTTGATGGCTAACTGGCCAATCACCTTCGAAGAGGATTCGGAAGGTGGTCTTCGGAAAATTTCTTCAACTTCGAGTCCTGCAGGTAACTTCGAAAAAACATACTCTATGTATATTTATTCGAAGAGTTAACGAACTTAACTTATTTTTCAGCTTCTTCAGCCCTTATAACTTCGGAGCAAATCGTACGAGCTTCGGAGAAGATTTTGGGCGTCCCAACTCCGACCGAGAAAGAATGGAGAATCAAATTGGTTGGTAGTTGGGAGCGATCCAACCGAGTATGGGGGCTACTCGAATTGGTTCCGCCCCCTTTGGTGGATTGGGTGCCTTCGGAGAAAGGGCCCAAGAAGAGGAAAGCCGAAACTGGGACTTCGAGCTCTGCCAAGACTCCGGTCAAGAAGGTGGCTCGAAAGCCAAAAAGACTCCGGCTGTTCAAGAGGATTTACCTTAGGACGGAGTTCCTGTGGATGAGAGTGGAGTCGAAGTCACTGTGGCTTCGATTTCGGATGAAGCAACAATGACTGTCCAGGAAAATGTTCCGACAGTCGAAGATTTGACGCTTGATTCGGACGAAGATCTCGCCTTCGATCTGCCAAGCAGCCCAATGCTTACCCGCCACCAAAATGTTGAAGGTAAACTTCGAATAATTTTTTATCCTCTTTTTTTAAATGCAAAATTATACAATGTATAATACCTTTGTTTTTACAGAGTCCACTTCTATGGAAGAGGTCCGTCCCGAAGATATAGTTCCTAGACCTTCGACAACTTCGGAGCCAATCCCAGGAGGCGCTCAGATGGGGCCTGGAAAAGGCAAAGGAAAGATGGATCCCCTCCCTGCTCCGAGCTCCGGATCAACTCCATCTGAGTCAACAAACGAGAGCCAATCTACCGAGGGGGGCCAGTCTCCGGGGACTCCGAAGACCACAGCTCAACACTCCGGGCCTTCGCCAAACGAAGATGACCAGCAAGCCTTGAGCATGCTCCCCCTTCTAGCTCCTTTCTTGGAGCGAAGAACTGGGCTTCAGACTCTGCTCGAGCCTTTGGATCGAGCTAGTCACGAAGTCAGAGAGACGGACTTGGTGGCTATCTTGAGTGAGGTGGAGAGTTTGGAGCTTAACGCTGCCATGGAACGCGCAGCCTACTAGGTACGAAGTATCTGCAAAACAACATCAAATTTATATACAAATAATTTCTTACCTTGGTTTCTTCTTTTCGCAGCAAACAGTCTTGGCCCGAGCTGCGAACGTATAAAATGAACGTGAAATAGCTTGCCTTCGAGAGGAAAACGCAACTCTTCAACGAAATCTTACTATCTCCGAAGGTCGAGTGACCCATATGGACAATATGGTTTCAACGGAGCGCAGGGCCAGACAAGGCTTGGAGGCTGCAAACAAGGAGCTCGAAGCAGAAAAAATTGTGCTTCGAGCAGAAATTGAAAAGATGCGGACGGAGCACGCTACTGCGAGGGCCGAGCTTGTTAGACTCCGAGAAGAAGCTAGCCAGCTACTGAATCACAAGAATTCTTTAACTACGGAAGCGGCTAGGCTCTCTAGAGTAGTAGAAGAGCTAACTTCGGTGAAGGATGCGCTAATTGAAGATAAGCTGAAGTCTGAGAAGGTAGCTGCGAAGGTCATGGACCAATTGCTAGGCGTCCTGGAATACTTCGGTACTACTGGGACGCTTCCTTCGGATGACAACATCTCCCTACTACGCCGGTTGAAAAGGATTCAAGGAGTAGCGAAGCAAATGAAGACAGCAGGCATTCGTTACGGAGAAATCTCCGGACAAGTGGCTGCTGTTGGCCTACTTCGTTACTACGAAGATCTGGGTCTATCGATAGCTCCGAGCACAGGAGAGGGACCAATTACCTTTGATGACGATCAGCTTCTCACTCCTTCCGAAGGTGTGGCCGCTGCTTGGAAAGCCTTCCAAACTTCATGGAGAGCCGAAGGTCGCTCTGCGATCAAGGCCTGGATTGACGAAGGACAACGCCAGAAGCAGGCTCGGACCCAAGCTTCGAGCAGTCAGCCTCCTCCGAACCCACAGGTTTAGAAATATCTTAGGATCTTTGACTATGTAAAGCATTATGCTTATGTACATTTATGAATGAAGATTTGTTTATCATGTTTTTAGGCTTTGCCTCATATTGAATATGTCGAAGTGTTAGATGTTAACGACGAACTTCGCTTATTATGGGCTACCTTCGATATCTTAAAACTTCACAAGTGTCCTCGATTTCTAATTCCTCGAGATAGTTTCGGAGCAATTACGTCCGAAATAAGTAAAGACATATTATCTTGTATTAAAGAGGAAGAAAAAGAAGTTAACTTGGAAACTTCGTCTTCTCAAGACATTATATGGTCCGAAGACGAAGATGAAGCTCAAAGTAAAAAGCCTGAAGAACTTGGAAGCTAGGAAAGGAGCCCCGAACGGCTTCGAACTTGTGCCGAGCTTCAACAAGAACAAAAAGACTTTAGAGCTTCGAAGGGAGGCAAAAGAGTTAAACGTAAAGTTGTTAGAACTCCCGGCACTGGAACTAGTCATTCCAACCCTAGCTCTAGAGATCGAAGAGGTCTTCGATTCCTTCTTGGTATAGATACCAATTTTTCATGATGTAAACATATTTGTTCGATTAATAAATATCGATTTAAAATTGTCTCCCTGTTTATTAGCCCCTCTTTGGGCATAAGCAACTTCGAATTATATTCAAAGATGGTTAGGCACAAAGAAAACTTAGGAGTACAATTTTGGGGTTCGGAGCCCCTCAGTAATTTAAAGATCTTTTAAAATCTTATAAAATGTCTTCGACTATTTGTAGTCTGAAGAATGGTAACTTAGTACCTTCTGTTTTTTGAAAAGAAATCACTTGAGATAACTTTCCGGACACTTTAGTGTCTTAGATAATTTGTCTCTTTGGACTTTCTTAACAGACATTCGAAGCTCATCACTCAAACTCTGTTTTGTTTTGGCCTCCTTCGGCTCTTTTTTTGCGAATTCTGTCAAACCAGTGGTTTGGAGTTCGCAATGGTCTCTTTGGACTCTTTTTACGGATACCTACAAGCCGGTGGCTTGGGCTCCTCATTATTTGGCCTCTTTGGACTCTTTTTACAGATGTCTTCCAGCCGGTGGCTTGGACTCCGCATTCTGTGGTTTTCGGGCTCTTTTACGGATGTCTTCAAGCCGGTGGCTTGGACTCCGGATTATGTCAGCCCACCACCTCAGAAAATATGATTCAAATTAGTGACACTTCCCTCTCGTCAACTCCGCGGTTCCAGTGCGTCCACTCGGAAGTTGGAAGTTTATGAGGGGTAGGCACTATCTGAACCATATGCTTTATTGATTCGAAAAGTGATTACACATGATTACACATGATTACAAGGAGCACTTATGCGAAGTATCGCTTAGGTGCTCCGCATGCCACGTATGTTCTAACTCTTCACCTTCCAAATTAGCTAATTTAAAAGAGCCAGGACGTCCTGAACGAACAATTAAGTATGGACCTTCCCATTTATTTCCTAATTTTCCTGGCGCTATGATGCTTCGTAAAACGAGATGACCCGGTCTAAGTTCATTGATCTTAACCTTCGGGTCAAACCAAGCCTTCGTCTGCTGATGATACTTCGATATTTTTGCTACAGCTCGAAGTCTTGTCTCCTCTGTTAAATCCAGCGAAGCTTGTCTTTCTCCTTCAAACTCCGGTTCGGTGCTGCGAATTGATCCTCCTTTGAGCTCTGTTGGAGTCATAGCTTCATCTCCGAATAGCAATCTGAATGGAGTGAAACCTGTGGACCTTGTTTGCGTAGTCCGAATGGACCATAAAATCTTCGGAAGTTCTTCGGTTCACAGTCCTTTTGCTAATCCTACTATCCTTCGATTTAGCCCTGACAAAATATTTCCATTGGCTCTTTCTACAGCTCCATTAGACTGAGGATGCCTCACTGTAGCAAAACATAACTGGATGCCTAGATCTTCGCAGAACTTTCTGAAAGGTTCTGCATCGAACTGTGTTCCATTATCAACTGTAAGTTGTCTAGGCACTCCGAACCGGAAAATGATACTTTTCCAAAAGAATTTCTATACATTGTTCGAAGTGATAGCTGTTAAGGGCTCTGCTTCTACCCACTTAGAAAAATATTCAATAGCTACCACTGCGAACTTTAGATTTCCCTTAGCTACTGGAAAGGGACCAATCAAATCCATACCCCATCTGGCCATGGGCCATACCGGAGCAATAACTTGAAGAGCTGTTGGTGGGCGATGACTCCGTCGACCCATCCACTGACATCCTTGGCATGTGTGGACTAAATTCTCCGCATCTGCTACTATCGTAGGCCAATAAAGCCCCTGACGAAGTGTTTTTCCTGCCAAAGCTCGAGGGGCCAGATGGCTATCGCAAAGCCCTTCATGAATATCTCGATGGATATCTTGGCCTTCGGTTTGGGATATACATCGGAGTAAAGGGGAACATACTCCGGCCTTATATAAATACCGTTGATTATTTGATAATTCCTAGCCCTGAGTTTCAATCTTGAAAATTGTGGCTCTTCAAACGAATTTGCTCCTCCTTGCAAAAGTTCCATGATCGAATTTCTCCAATCTGTACTTGGAATGCAAAGAATCTCTGCGGAGGGAATTTGTGGCACCGAAGGTGTGCTGAGCTCCTCATAAAAAGCTTCTTCTGGTATATCCATAGCTCCGGCTGCAGCTTTTTCTAAGATGTCCGCTTGTACATTTTCTGTTCTTGGTATACTCCGAATTGAAATACCCTTGAATTGTGCTTCGATCTTACGGATTTCTTCTAAGTACTTTGCAAGTTGTGGATGCCGAACTTGAAAGCTTTTATCTACGTGCCCTGCTACTATTTGAGAATCTGTCTTTATAACAACTCTTGTATCCCCTAGAGCACGTGCTTTTCGGAGTCCCAGTAAAATCCCTTCATACTCCGCTATATTATTGGTAGACTTAAAGTTGAGTCTTGTGGAGTACATTGCTCTTTGCCCTGAAGGTGAAATTAAAACTGCTCCAATCCCTGCTCCGGATGCTTGAAAAGCCCCATCAGAATAAACAGTCCAAATTCCTTCACTTGGCTTCTCCGGAACCCACGTTGCAGGGGGAGTCCATTCTGCTACAAAATCTGCTAAGACTTGCGATTTGATTGCTGTCCTTGCCAGAAAGGATATGCCGAAGGGTGCTAGTTCTACTGCCCACTTTCCAATTCTTCCAGTGGAATCTTTACTTTGGAGCATATCTCCCAAAGGATATGAAGTTGGTACAATTACATTATGAGCTAAAAAATAATGTCTCAACTTCCTCGAAGCCATTATCAGAGCATAAGTGAACTTTTCGAGCTCGGAATACCTTGTCTTCGCTCCTGGTTATGCTTTGGACACAAAATAAACTGGATTTTGTACCAACTTCCCATTGAAATCTATTTCTCTGACAAGGACTGCGCTGACAGCAGAGCCTGTAGCTGCAAGGTAAAGGAGTAGGGTTTCGTCCACAGTAGGCACCGTGAGTGTAGCAAGATTACTGAGATACTCTTTAGTATCTTCGAAGCTTTTTTGACACTCCGGTGTCCATGCAAAATCTTCGGACCCTTTCAATGCTTTAAAGATGGGCAAACTTCTCTCCGCAGACCTTGCCAAAAACCTGCTAAGTGCTGCCAGACGACCAGTCAGCTTTTGCACTTGCTTTAAATTTTCTGGGGGAGCCATCTTCTGAAGCGCATTATTTGAGTAGGCCTAGCTTCAATCCCTCTGCTTGAAACTAAATACCCTAACAACTTCCCAGCCTTAGCTCCGAAGATACATTTCTCGGGGTTAGACGAATCCCACATGCCCGAAGGCTATTAAATGTTTCTACTAAGTCTAGGCTATGTTGGTGCTTTAAAGCACTCTTTATTACAATATCACCATATAGCCTCCACATTGCGACCTAATTGATGACCTAGAGCCTTAGCAACTAATCTCGAAAAAGTAGCCCGGCATTTCTTAAGCCAAAGGCATTCTTACATAACAGAAGACTCCCGAAGGAGTTACGAAGCTTGTCTTGATCTCATCTTCGCGTTTCAACCATATTTGATGGTAGCCGGAATACGCGTCAAGGAAGCTTAATAACTCCGAACCAGCAGTGGAGTCGACCAACTGATCAATTCGGGGCATGGGGTAGGGGTCACGAGGCATGCTTTATTCAAGGATGTGAAATCAATGCACATGCACCACTTCCCGGAGGATTTCTTCTTGACAAAAACTGGGTTGGCTAACCATTCTGTATGAGCCACTTCTCTGATAATCCCAGCCTTCAACAATTTTTTCAACTTTGTCTTTTGCAAGAACAGCTCTTTCTGCAGACATTTTTTGGAGTCCTTGCCCGAACAGGCCAAGCTTTCGTGTTTACAAGTAAACTATGTTCAATAATATCCCAATTTACTCCGGTGATGTCTTCGTCTGACCAAGCAAAGATATCTAAATTCTCCTCCACTACTTTTTCCAGGGAGTGGCAACTTCTGGAGGTAAATCTTTACCAATTGAAATTCATATCTTTACCATCTTTAATAATAATCTTCGTTGCGATCTCTCCTTCAGGACTTGGTCTTGGGAGATTTCTTCGAGGATTCGGAAGGAGCAGAAAATTTTCTTGATTATCTTGCACGTTATTCACTTGTCTTGGATCAAGAGGGGGGCCGTGACCATATTCCGCTCTTCGGGCGGTAGGTTGATCCCCGAAGATAGTGAGCACTCCCGCTTGCGTGGGCATCTTCATGCACAAGTAATTGTGATGTGCCACAGCTCCGAACTGATTTAACATGCCTCTTCCGAAGATGACGTTGTAGGCATATAGAGCATCTACAACGTCGAAGATTACCTTCCTCTGTCCTGGCTAACAATCCTTCTCCGAAGGTAACTTCCAGGCCAATTTGGCCGAGTGCATCAAGCGGAGGTCCTGCGAAGCCTTGCAAAGGACGAGCCGCTGGAAGAAGGTGCTTTTCTGGAGATGCACAATTGATCGAAGGCTTGAACAAAAATGATGTCCGCTGAACTCCCTCCGTCAATTAACACTCTTTGAACCTCAGTTCCTGCAATGTCAGTAGTAATGACAATGGGTCTGCATGTGGAAATTTAATGCCAGCTGCATCCTCTGCAGAAAAAGATATTGGCACATGGGACCATTCAGGCATAGCAGCTGCAGATGACGAAGTTCCAATGTGCCCCACTTCTCTGACATACTCTCTTCTCTGCCTTTTTGACATGCTTCCGAGAGTACCTCCTCCGGAGATGAGGAGGACTACTCTTTTCCTCGGTCTTGCCCTTCTTCTTGCTTTGGAGGTGGCATAATATTGACCCACCGAGGGCGTCTTGCGGCTTCGAAGTTTTCTATCCGCGCCACAGCCTGGACAGGCTCCGGGCGCACTTCAGCTGGAACTCGGTCAGTAGTACCTCGACCCGAAGTTCTTTCCAGATACTCTCCTCTCAAAGCAAGTATAGCCTTGCAAGTATCAGTTGCATGGCTTCGGTTTTCACCATGAATACAACAGAAAATGGTCTGGCCTTTGCCAACCGGTTTCCCTGGCGGCCTCCAGCCGCTGGTCTTGGTTCCTGATGGTTGCGGAGCTCTTTGGGAAAACTTTTTCGGGGGTGCATGTTCAGAACTTCCGAACGAGGATGCTTTTTGCCCCCTTCTCCTATCATGTTGAACTTCGAAGACAGGTTCCCGCGGCTGTGCCGAAGTTCACTTCCAACTTTACTTCCTGTAATATGGACGGAGAAGCTGCAGTTCTCCGAAGCCAGCCCTCTTCTGACCTTGCATATTCTTCAAAATAGGACATCAGCTGAGAAATAGAAGATATACTTTTCCGGTGGAGTTTATCAAGGAGGCCTAGATGAATGACTCCTTCCCGAGCTGCGTCAACTACTGAAGACGTAGTTAACCCTCGGATCTGCGACTTCGTATGAGCGAAGCGCTTGAAGTATTGTCTTAATGTTTCTCCGGGAGCTGCTTCACCTGGAAAAGACTTCCCGTCGACATTGGAGGCACGAAGGTGCCTTGGAAATTGCTTATGAACTTCTTCTTCAGCTGCCCCCATGAATTAATTGATCCTGGCTTCAAGGACCAGAACCACCGCAATGCCACTCCTTGAAGAGATAAGGGAAAGCATTTTGCATGGTGTCCCACACTCCTCCACTAGCTTCAATTGCTAGAGCATAAGAACGGACAAATTCTCCAGGATCCTCATGTCCAGCATACTTGCAAAGCTTCGAAGTCTTAAACTTAGGATTGAAGCGAACTTTTTGCAGTTCAGGATGTAACGGAGATTCGGTATCAAAGGAGGCGTTCTCTGGGCTTCAGGATAGATAGGTTTGTCGTCTTCAGGCACTTCCGGAATAACTGGGATGGCTTGAGAGCGAAGCCTATTTGCAGCTTCTTGTCGCCATCTCGCTACTTCAGCTTGGAGACTGGCCATTTGAGCGGCCATATCACCAAGATTGTCTTCATCTCCTTCGGAAGGATCTTCCGGGTCTTGAGAACTGTAAGGATCAGTTCGGAGTGGAACTTGAGGTGGAAGGGGAACTCCGGGTGGTCGAAGTATAGATGGAGTTGGCGGAGGAACTCGTATGCTCGAGGAATTGGAACCCCTTCTAGAGTTTGAGGTGGAGGAAACGTCGAAGGTCCTCGACCTCAACAGTGTCGGGAGATGCCCCTCCGGAGGTCCGAGGGGACCTCCGAACAGGGTTGCGAGTTGCGCTCCGCTTAGGAGGCATGATGTAGAAGTTGGTAGAGAACGAAGTTTCTTGGACTAGGTTCCCCATGGACGGCGCCAACTGTTGTGTAAAAGATTACGCTAACAGGTTTCTGAAGATTAGAAACTAACAACGAAGTGTTTTGCGAAGAAAACTATTCCAAGCCTCCGAAAGGATAATAACTTAGAATAGTTCGAAAGTGTGTATTGAATAACTTGTATTCGGTCCCCTTACAGGGTAAAATGGGGGTATTTATAGGCCCAAACATTAAGGAATGACCTTTAACCCTCTATTACAACCGACATAGTGGAAAACTATTCGGTACCTTATAGGGCTAAAATGGTAAAAGACTAATCTAATGAGATAGAAGATAAGTCTTCCATCTTAGCTGGCAAAGAAGCCTCCGGAAGAGTCCAAGTTCGAAGATATACTCCGAACTAGAATTCGTCATCATACTTCGAACCTTGATTCAATGTATCTCTGAAGTTATTACTGGAAGTCTTCGGCTTAATCACCAGTCTTTATCTTGTCATGCAATAACCCTGAAGATGGAATATTTTCCCCCAACAGCCGTTTTAACATACCCCAATTTTCTAGTTCATTGCCAACCTGAACTATTTCAGTCCACCAAAGAAGAGGCATATCCAGTGAAGTCAGTAGTAGCTAAGCGCACGCGGTGGATAGCAGGAACAATGTGAGCCTTAAATTTTTGTTCGACTGACATCTCCCAATCTAAATATGCATCTGGATCATAGGTGCCAGCAAAATGAGGTACTGAAAATTTTACCTTGGAGTAGGGATCATTGTTCCCGTGGTTGCCATTGTTACCCTCGTGGATGGCGGTTGCGGTGGCCGCCCATACCTTGATGATTAAACTGAAAGCGATGACGTGTAGCCTCATCAGGGTCAATGCCATTTGTTTCCCGGCATCGGATAGGTCGTCTTCCTCCTCAACATGGTCGTCTTCCTCCTCAACATGGTCGTCGTCAGCTTGTGCAGCAGGTAAGCGTGTCTCCAGGGCAGTCATCTGGTCCACTAGGTCAGCCATAGTACGTGCGAGACGTTCGATGGAGTGTTGGGTCTGCCGCTGCGACTCCAGTAGAGCATGTCGTGAGACACAAGTCATTAAAATCGGATGGAGGGGTACCGTTGTTATCTGCCATGTTAGTGAAAAGACAAACAACAATGAATACTCCTTATGGAACGCAACTAGGTGGAGTGGTGGGTGTGTGGTGGAAGCAATCCGTCAAGCGGCTTACCCACACTTGCAAGTGTTCTTACCACGCCGCAGTGAGGTCACCGGCCTGCAGGTGAAGAACCAAGTGGAGGGTGGTGGGCGATTGAAAGATGTGAACCTGTCCTGACCAAGAGAAGGTGTAGCTTGGAAGGCAAAGTAAGTAGCAAGGAATAGCGATATTAATAGCAGTTAAACCAAGTTCAATTAGTGTTCCCTAGTACTCGTCAAAGTTGCTGGTCTAAGTGCTCCCAAGGTGAAATTCAAGCAATATAGGGAAACTAAGTGCCCAAAACTCAAGTGGAGGCAGAACAAGGGTAGCAACGACAAGACCAGTTCTCTTTTGCTTCTCTACTTCTTCGTTTTTTTGTCTTTTTTTTCACTATATTTTTTGAACAAGGATGACAATAGATGCACCACAAAAATTGGCACCTGCAACTGAGGTGGGATGTGGTTCACAGAAATTCAACAAGTTATCTGACGGACGGGTTTTTGCAGAAACTTGACCAAATTTTTTCTTATCTTCCTGATTTTTTTTGGCAATTCTGACGCAACCAAACAGGCGAAGCCGAGTTGGGTCGGCTCCAAATTGGGTCAGAAGATTCTCAAAAAATTTCAGATTTTTCTGCCAAACGAGCAAAAAAGTTATGCATGTTTTACCGAAGGGAGGTCACAAAGGACTCGATGTGGAAAACTGAGTAGGAAACAAGTGGAAACCGACTAGGGTTGTGGAGGGGGGTTCGGGTGGGGTAATTTTTTTGAGACACAAGATCAATACTACTCAAACGACACAAAGGGATGACTCTAAACCAACAACAAGACTCGACCAAGAACACAAACTCAACAAAGCTAAAAACTGAAATTAAAATCGCAAGGCACAAAGGGGTTCTCGGGGGGATTTTTTTGTGAGGGTTTTCTAGCCTTAGGTAAAATAAAAGCCGAGATTAACTAACGGGAAACCTAAAATCGATACCAACTATAGGGGGGATGTCGTCCCGATCTTCGCTAGGTAAGGATAACTTGGATTGGTGGAGAATCTCGACCGTTGACGATCCAAGGCTCCGGTCCCGGCGGATCAAAACCTTACAATCGCTACACCACCATCTCCGTCGGGTATCAACCAGTAGGGCATGATTGACCTTGCCACGAAGGCTAGTTCCTGCAAGCGAATCCAAGAACACAAGCAAGACCAGGAAGAAAACGAGTCGAATGCCAAATCACAGATGAACTATGATGAGGTTGAGGTTCACAAATGCCGTTGCAGCAGCCAATCGGTCCGGTGCAAGAGAGGGATCTAAACAACGAGTTGTAGATGCAAACAAAGCAAAACATAACCCTAATGACGGCTGTCATGAGTATATAGGGCGTGGGCATCCTGTAGGAGGTGCACACGACTCGGACTATGGGCCAACACGGCCTCCAACTCGTACAAGGTCCAAATCAGCCCAATTCTGTCACGCGGGACTGTTTCAGTCACACAAGACGACTCCCAAAAGATCCATATTCTCCTTAGCTTTCCAAAAAGTCCAAGAACCGTGCCAATCGGACCTTCGTATGACGAAGTTACGCCCATTTTTTGTGCATGGTGGTTGATGTAGTCCGAACCAGCGAATTCATGACTTCAAATCATCCGTGCGACTCTGTTTTCAACTCCAACTCTCCTATCCATCTCCATGTTCCTAAGCAACAAAATATCACTAGTATTCAGTAGCATCCCATCCAAACAAATATTAACATAGTTGCTAAGGAAAGAATAACCTCATGGTTCAAGCGACGGGCATGGGCGCGTGTGATTGGTCCTTGTAAATGAATTGTAGGTGGAGGCTCCATGTGTGTATCATGTGATGTGATGTCCTCATTAGCACTGATCATGCCATGTGTCTTAGATAGTATGTCTTTTGCTATACTTGTAGATGTGATAATTGCAGTCCAATCATATCTGAGAAGCATGCTTTCGTCACCTGCACCCCAGTGCTTTCATTGCTATTTTGAGGGGGGAGTTGCATTTCAGGGGAGTTCTGTCTCTTTCGAGTGCATTTAGTCTCCCTTGATGAGTCCACTGTCAACAAGGGGGAGAATTTTGGGAGAAGAGTTTAAGGGGGAGTTTTGGCTTTCTATGGGATTTGTTTCAGGGGGAGTTTTTGTCCAGTTGTCCTTACTCTTTTGATATCCTTGTTGATTATTCTGAGATTGCACTCGTTTTGAGCTTTTACCTTTGGTTAACCATAATGACAATTTCTTGCTTTTGTTGGCTTTGGTCATTAGGGTTAAACTTTTACTTTATTTTTTCTTCTTCTCTATTTTCTTGTGCTTTGTTTTCGTGTTTCCACATGTGTTCGCAGGTACTGAGGAGTTGATGAAGAGAAGTGTTGACAATGCACTCATCAAGGAGGAGATTGAGGAGCCATGCTGAAGAGCGTGGGCCTCATGGCTCCAGATGTGATGAGTCATTGTCAACGATAGTCAAAA
>JAAALK010000288.1:56755667-57136511 GCA_019279435.1 Zizania palustris
GTCAGGGAGCATGCTTTATTCAAAGATGTAAAATCAATACACATGTGCCACTTCCCGGAGGATTTCTTTCTGACGAAGACTGGATTAGTTAGCCACTCCATATGAGCTACTTCTTTGATACTCCACCTTTAATAATTTCTCCACTTCTGCCTTAGCAAGGCTTGCCCTTTCTACTAATAGCTTTCGAAGCCCTTGGGTTTACAAGAAGTTGTGCTCAATGATATCTGGCTGACCCCTGGAATGTCTTCATCAGACCAAGCAAAGACATCCAATTTTCTTCGACTACTTTTCCTAGCGAGGTAGCGATCTCCGAAGGCAAATATTTGCCGAACTGAAAAGAATAGTCTTTGTCGTCTTTTACAATAATCTTCGTTACGATTTCTCCTCGGGCTTGGCCTTGGGAAGGATTTCTTCGAAGATTCACTTGAAGTAGATATATCCTCCGGATTGTCTTGTACGTTATTCACTAGTCCTGGGTCGAGAGGGGGGCCATGACCATATTCTGCTCTTCGTGCAGTGGCTTGATCACCGAAGATAGTGAGTACTCCCACTTGCGTGGGCATCTTCATACATAAATAGTTATGGTGTGCCACGGCTCCAAACTGATTCAAACATGCCCCTTTGAGATAACATTATAAGCATAAGGGGCATCTACAACATCGAAGATTACTTCCTCCGTTCTTGCGAGGAGCCCCTCTCCGAAAGCAACCTCAAGGCCTATTTGGCCGAGGGCATCAAGAGGAGGTCCTGGAAGCCTTGCAGAGGACAAGCCTGCGGGGGAGAAGATGTTTCCTAGAGATACAGAGCTGATTGAAAGCTTGAACGAAGATGATATCTTCTGAACTCCCACCATCGACCAACACTCTTCGAACTTCAGTTCCTCCTATATCGGCAGTAATAACAAGGAGATCTGCATGTGGGAATTTTATGCCTGCTGCATCATCTGCAGAAAAAGATATAGGCACATGTGACCACTCAGGCATTGCGGCTGCAGATGAAGAAGTTCCAATATGACCTACTTTCTTTCCTTTATACATAAATGTGTACTTATTGCTCCTACCATGGTGTGTAGCATCAGTATCATACTCCCAAGGTCTACCAAGTAATAGAGAACATGCTTGCATTGGTACTACATCAAAATCAGCAACTCCGAAATATGTACCAATGGAAATCTAATGTGAGCAGTCTGTGTTACCTTGACCTTACTGCTATGTTGAACCATTGCACGTGGTAAGGGTGTGGATGCGCACGTGTGGGAAGTTGAAGCTTAGTTACCATGTCGTGGCTCACCAAATTGTTGCAACTACCGTTGTCGATGATGACACATACACGGCGGTCATTGACAATGAAGAAGGTCTGAAACAGATTGTTCCGTTGTGCCCGGTCGTCCTGCTCCATGTGAGTGCTCAAAACACGTTGTACAATAAGTGCTTCATGGTCGGCAGAGGCATCCGGTGCAAAAATAGCGTCATCGTCGGAAGCATCGTAATCTCCTGCAATGTTAGCAGCAAGTGCATATTAATCTCAACATCACTAGCACTTACATAGCCACCGTCTTCCGTAGCAATATAAGCCCGTTGACTAGGGCAGTCCTTCATAACGTGGCCGAATCCTTTGCATGAGTGACACTGGATCGCTGCAGAACGTGTAGTAGAGGCCGCCGAGGAGGTGGGCTTGGCTGGCGCCTTGGATGCTGCAGCTTTGGAGCTCTCAGCCTGGGCTGTAGATGTAGAAGGTGCTGATGTAACCGCCGGTCGAGAAGGAGGTGGTGGTCGCTGCTGCTGCCCACTGAGCGTTGTAGTGGCACCACCAATGTTGGTCCTATGCTGCGTTGTGGTTTTTAGCGACCCTGCAATTCTTTTTCTGCAAGTATCGCAGGTGGAAAGATGAGTTGATAGTATTGTATTCTTTATAATCCATGATATCCTGAATTTCACGTCTTAAACCACCATAAAAACGGCCATTTTATCCTCATTGTCCTCCTCAATTTCAGCACGATGAAACCTATTTGCAGCTCCTGATAATACTCCCCTACCGATTATTTCCTTGGTTTAGGCGCTGCAATTTTTTTCTCAAATCACTTTCTATGAAGGAGGAACCCATCTACCACGCATTTGCCATTTTAACATACCCCAATTTTGTGGTTCATTGCCAACCTGAACTATTTCAGTCCACCAAAGAAGAGCATATCCACGTGAAGTCACTAGTAGCTAAGCGCACGCGGTGGATAGCAGGAACCATGTGAGCATTAAATTTTTTTTCGACTGACATCTTACAATCTAAATATGCATCTGGATCATAGGTGCCAGCAAAATGAGGTACTGAAAATTTTACCTTTTAGTAGGGATCATTGTTCCCGTGGTTGCCATTGGTTACCTCGTGGATGCAGTTGCGGTGACCGCCCATACCTTGATGATTGAACTGAAAGCGATGACGTTGCAGCCTCGTCAGGGTCAATGCCATTGTTCCCGGCATCGGATAGGTCGTCTTCCTCCTCAACATGGTCGTCTTCCCCTCAACATGGTCGGCGTCAGCTTGTGCAGCAGGCAAGCGTGTCTCTAGGGCAGTTCATCCGGTCCACTAGGTCAGCCACAGTACGCGCGAGACGTTCGATGGAGTGTTGTGTCTGTCGCTGAGACTCCAGTAGAGCATGTCGTGAGACACAGTCCATTAAATCGGATGGAGGGGTACCGTTGTTATCTGCCATGTTAGTGAAAAGACCAACAACAAAGAATATCCTTATGGAACGCAACTAGGTGGAGTGGTGGGTTTGTGCTAGAAGCAATCCGTCAAGCGCCTTACCCACACTTGCAAGTGTTCTTACCATGCCGCAGTGAGGTCACCGGCCTGCAGGTGAAGAACCAAGTGGAGGGTGGTGGGCGATTGCAAGATGTGAACCTGTCCTGACCAAGAGAAGGTGTAGCTTGGAAGGCAAAGTAAGTAGCAAGGAATAGCGATAGTAATAACAGTTAAACCAAGTTCAATAAGTGTTCCCTAGTACTCGTCAAGTTTCTGGTCTAAGTGCTCCCAAGGTGAAATTCAAGCAATATAGGGAAACTATGTGCCCAAAACTCAAGTGGAGGCAGAACAAGGTAGCAAACAACAGGACCGGTTCTCTTTTGCTTCTCTACTTCTCGTTTCTTTTTTCTTTTTTTTTCACTATATTTTGTTTTGAACAAGGATGACAATAGATGCAACCACAAAAATTGGCACCTGCAACTGAGGTGGGATCTGGTTCACAGAAATTCAACCAGTTCTCTGAACAACGTGAGGAAACTTTAACCAATTTTTTTCTTTATCTTCCTGATTTTTTTGACAATTCTGACGCAACCAAACAGGGCGAAGCCGAGTTTGGGTCGGCTCCAAATTGGGTCAAGAAGATGCTCAAAAAATTTCAGATTTTTCTACCAAACGAGCAAAAAGTTATTCATGTTTTACCGAAGGGGGGTCACAAGGACTCGATGTGGAAAACCGAGTAGGAAACCAAGTGGAAACCGACTAGGGTTGTGGAGGGGGGTTCGGGTGGGGTAATTTTTTTGAGACACAAGATCAACTACTACTCAAACGACACAAAGGGATGACTAAACTAACAACAAGACTCGACCAAGAACACAAACTCAACAAAGCTAAAAACTCAAATTAAAATCGCAAGGCACAAAGGGGTTCTCGGTGGGGATTTTTTTGTGAGGGTTTTCTGGCTCTAGGTAAAATAAAAGAAGATCGAGATTACCTAACGGGAAACCTAAAATCTAATACTAACTAATAGGGGGATTGGTCCCGATCTTCCGCTAGGTAAGGATAACTTGGATTGGTGGAGAATCTCGACGTTGACGATCCAAGGCTCCGGTCCAGCAGATCAAAACCTTACAATCGCTACACCACTATCTCCGTCGGTTATCAACCATGCAGGGCACGATTGACCTCGCCACGAAGGCTAGTTCCTGCAAGCGAATCCAAGAACACAAGCAAGAACAGGAAGAACACGAGTCGAATGCCAAATCACAGATGAACTATGATGAGGTGAGGTTTCACAAACACCGTTTGCAGCAGCCAATCGGTCCGGTGCAAGAGTGGGATCTAAACACACGAGTGTAGATGAAAACAAAGCAAAACCTAACCCTAATGACGGCTGTCATGAGTATATAGGGCGTGGGCATCCTGTAGGAGGTGCACACGACTCGGACTATGGGCCAACACGGCCTCCAACTCAGTACAAGGTCCAAATCGGCCCAATTCTATCACGCATGACTGTTTCAGTCACACAGGACGACTCCCAAAAGATCCATATTCTCCTTAGCTTTCCAAAAAGTCCAAGAACGTGCCAATCGGACTTCGTATGAGGAAGTTACGCCATTTTGGTGCATGGTGGTTGATGTAGTCAGAACCAGCAAATTCATGACTTCAAATCATCCGTGCGACTCCGTCTTCAACTCCAACTCTCCTATTCCATCTCCCATTTTCCTAAGCAATAAAATATCACTAGTATTCAGTAGCATCCCATCCAAACAAATATTAACATAGTTGCTAAGGAAAGAATTAACCTCATGGTTCAAGCGACGGGCACGGGCGCGTGTGATTGGTCCTTGTAAATGAATTGTAGGTGGAGGCTCCATGTGTGTATCATGTGATGTGATGTCCTCATTAGCACTGATCATGCCATGTGTCTTAGACAGTATGTCTTTTGCTATACTTGTTAGATGTGATAATTGCAGTCAATCATATCTGAGAAGCATGCTTTCGTCACCTGCACCCCAGTTGCATTCATTGCATATTTTGAGGGGGAGTTGCATTTCAGGGGGAGTCTCTGTCTCTTTCGAGTCCATTTAGTCTCCCTTGATGAGTCCACTTGTCAACAAGGGGGAGAAATTTTGGCAGAAGAGTTTAAGGGGGAGTTTTGGCTTTCTCTGGGATTTGTTTCAGGGGGAGTTTTTGTCCCGGTTGTCCTTACTCTTTTGATATCCTTGTTGATGATTCTGAGATTGCACTCATTTTGAGCTTTTACCTTTGGTTAACCATAATGACCATTTCTTGCTTTTGTTTTGCTTTTGGTCATTAGGGTTAAACTTTTACTTTATTTTTCTTCATCTCTGTTTTCTTGTGCTTTGTTTTCGTGTTTCCACATGTGTTCGCAGGTACTGAGGAGCTGATGAAGAGAAGTGTTGACAATGCACTCATCAAGGAGGAGATTGAGGAGCCATGCTAAAGAGCGTGGGCCTCATGGCTCTAGATTTGTTGAGTCATTGTCAACGATAGTCAAAGAGGACTGAAAAGAGAGAGAAGACCTGCTACGTCTGGGCCGCATGTGACTCAGGTATACGGGCAATGGGCGACTGTCGGGCAGAGGGGCCACGAAGTCGGGCTGGCCCAATCTGGGTACATGGGCTAGGAGCAGCAGAGGATCCACTGGGTGGTTGACCAGGATTGACTCAGGTACACGGGCGGCGAGCGATTGCCGGGCTGAGAGAGCTGCGGAATCGGGCCGGCCCAATCCGGGTACCTGGTGCAAAGTCGGTGGACGCTTTGTCAGTTTCGGCGCAAAACTGACGATCGCTGATCTTGGAACGGACTGTCCAGAAGTGAAGCCGTAGTCGCTACGAAAGCTCCGCTTCCGGATAAGTCATATGTAAATAGGAGTTTACTATTTTGTCCTTAGGCCCACAGTCAGTCAGTTGAGTTAGTAAAAATATCCTAAGGGCAGTTGGGTCTTTTCCTTTTTATTTCAGCGTCTGTAAAAAACCCTAAGGGTCTGGTGGAATATTCTAGGCTGATTGGGCTGCCTATAAATAGGGCCCCAATCCCTAGGGTTAGGTCACCCTTTCAGAAATCACTTTTTAATCAAGAGATTGGGTCACGATTTTTGTCTTGTTTCCTGTTCATTCTCCTGTGTGCGCCGCAATTGGTTTCATTTCGTGAACTCTGAGAAATCGCTTCAAACAGGTTCTTTGTTCTCTGTTTCTTTTCAGTGATCTGCATTCTCAGTAAACTCATTTGATTCACTGCCTCAGTTTGCGTGCTCCTGATACTAGTTTTTGTCCATGTTTTATTTTTCTCGGATTGATTGTGTTCCTGGTCTGAGTAGTTCTAGTTTCTCCTTGCTTGCTCCTATAGCAGCAAGTAGTACCTTGTCCAAGCTGAACTATTGTATGCCAGGCTACTCTGTTCATAGGCTGCAGCTAGTTTTCTATTGATACTTTTTCCTGGCATGGCTTTTTGATCGAGAAGAAAGCATCTGGCGCATTTTCTGGCGTTTCTGGCGAAGCCCCATGCTTTGTTCGAAGTCCTTCTATTTTGGTGAAGCAGGCTTCGAACTGGTTTAGCTTCTCAAACGAAGTTTGCTGCAAGGCTTCTCACTGTAACAACTGACTTCTACTGTGCTCCGAAGTCTGCGAAGTAGTACTCCGATTTGAGCACTTCGTAGTTGATACTTCGGTAGGTTTCGAAGTTAGCTTCGAAGCATGTCTCTCTGGTTGGCGTCGCTCAGAGTATGTTTCTAAGAAGTTTCTGCTGTTGTTATTTCTGTGGATCTCAGTTTGTGGGTTCGAAGTTTGAGATTCGAACTGTGTGTTTAGGCTTCGACTTCGTGCGTGAGAGCTTCAGAGGGCTCCGATTCGGAGTTGGTCTATATTTCGAAGGTCACTACTCCGGTAGTCATACCTCGAGCAATTTAACTTCGAAGGTTGTGTCACAGGCTTCGATTGTTCTCTGCTTTGCTTCGAAGTTAATTTTTCTTGTGTAAAGCTTCGTAGCTTCGAAGTGTGCTTTTCGGAGTAGGCTTTGGTATTTTCATACTTCGCACAAGGCACTTCGCTCCGAAGCATGCTTCGCATTCTGCCACACTCGAACTAGCCTAGACTCCACAAACCTTCAGCACTTTCACGACAGACTTCGTTAGCCTTCGACAAAGGACTCCGAATCAGGCTTCGACACTACGAAGCAGGCTTCGACACTGCAAAGCAGGCTTCGACACTACAGGCTTTGACGTTGCACGCTTCGTCGAGCACCAAACAGGAGACAACTTTTAAACAGTAACTCTTCATCACTATTTACGTGTCTTCAGTTTAATTGCCGTGATGATTAGTTTCTAAGAACTTTGATTTTCCATGTTTTTGAATGCTTTGTTATCTTCCTATTAGCACTGTTGGTGTTTCTTGTCTAGGACACCAGTTGTTTTTAGGCTAGATACTTTTAGGTTTTGGCAATCTATTTACGTTTTTGTTGTTGAGTCTTTTGAGGTGCGTTGGGTGTTGGGATCAGGTCATTAATTTGAAAGAATTTTTAGGCGCCCATTCACCCCCCTCTGGTCGCTACTTTCGGTCCTACAACTTCCCGTAGACATAGGGGGTATGAAGGTACCTTGAAAGTTACTTTTAAACTTTTTCCTTAGCTGCTCCCAAGTTCTAATTGATCCTGGCTTCAAGGACAAGAATCAACGTAAGGCAACCCTTCAAGAGCGAGGGGGAAACACTTGGCCATGGTGTCTCGGACTCCTCCGCTGGCCTCAATCGCCAAAGCATACGAACGAGAGAACTCCCTCGGATCCTCTTCTCCGTAGTACTTACAAAGCTTTGAAGTTTTAAATTTAGGGTCGAAGAGCACTTCTGTAAGTCGGGGTGCAGTGGAGACTCGCAGTCGAAGGAAGCATTCTCTGGGGCTTCGGGATAAAGAAGAGATTTGTCGTCTTGAGGCACCTCTAGGATGATAGGGGTGACTTGAGGATGAAGCCTATCTGCGGCCTCCTGCCTCCACCTTGTCACTTCAGCTTGGAGACTGGCCATCTGGGTTGTCATGTCGCCAAGGCTATCTTCATTTCTTCCGGAAGGATCTTTCAAGTCTTGAGAACTGAACATGTTAGTTCGGAGCACAGTCGGAGCTAGAGGAGGAGCTCCGTCTAGTCGAAGCATAGACGAAGTACCTAAGGGGGCTTCGTATGTTCGAGGAAGAAAATTCCCTTCAGGGGTCTGAGGTGGAGGAACTACTGAAGGTCCTCTTACCTCGACTGTATTAGAAGATCTTGCTCTAGAGGTCCAAGGGGACCTCCGAGTAGGACTACCACCTAAACTCCGCTTAGGAGGCATAACTCTAAAAACTTGGTAGAGAACGTTGTTTTTTGGACTAGGTTCCCCACGGACGGCACCAACTGTTGGCGTAAAGGATTACACTAACAGGTTCTCGAAGATTAAGAACTAACAAACAGAGAGTTTGTGAAGCGGACTATTTCAAGCCTCCGAATAGGATAATAGCTCGAAGTAGTTTGAAGTTGTGTATTGAATAACTGAGTATTCGATTCTCATTACAGGGTGAGAATGGGGGTATTTATAGGTAAAAATCTTAAGGAAAAGACCTTTTTACCCCTCAATTACAACCTACATAGTGGAAACTATTTCGGTACCCTAATAGGGTTAAAATAGTAAAAGACTAATCTAATTAGAAAGAAGATAAGTCTTCCATCCTCGTTGGCAGATAAGCTCTCTGAAGATTGAACCTTCGAAGTCATACTCCGAACAGAAGCCTGCATGGATTCTCTAAACTTGATCATACGCGAGGCCGGAGTTAATACTTGAACTTCGGTTTAGTAAATCGGCTTTGTCTTATAACTGTAGAGATCCTGGGGATGAAGTATTTTCCCCCAACAAACCCCAACCTCGGAACGACCATGGCTTGACAATAGGGTTGAGTAAGGAAGCAGGAGCTAACTGAATATTGCCAAACATCTGACATGCTTCACACCCTTTGTAATACTTAAAACAATCCTCGGTCATAGTCGGCCAGTAGAAACCTGCTCTTTTGAGCATCCAACTCATTTTCTAGGCCGACTGATGAGTGTCACAAAGTCCTTCATGGACTTCTCCTGTAGCCACCTAGGATCATTCGTGGTCTAGACACTTTAACAGTACTACGTCAATGGTTCGGCGATATAGTGTGTCGTCTATTAACACAAATTTAAACGCTTGTCGCCGAACCTTCCGATCAACCCTTTGGCTAGGTTCTCTCAAATATTGGACGATTGGAATTCTCCAATCGCCCTTATGGGCTTCGAAGGGTTTCGCTAGCTCATTCCCTGAAAAAGTATCTAGGCTACTGATTTCGGGGTGCCCCCCGAGACCTTCGTGCTTCTACCAAAGCCTGGCTAGACTGGCCGTGCGAAGCGCATTAGGCCGAAGCCTCATACCGGAGGGTCTGGGCTCCATGAGACCCTCACTGTCCCGAGGACTTTGTCTCATAGTCTCCGGTGTGCCAGACCCTTCAGTGGGTGGAGTACTCCGATCCCGGGACCTCGACGTGCGATAGTCTCTGGCAGCCGGAGGGGTCCGACCTAGAGGGTGCGCCTGCCCGAAGTCACTGGCTTCGGTAGTGAGACCAAACACCGGCTTCTCCCATTCAGAAAATTTTCCTCTCCAGATGCTTGCTGAGCCAAATCATTTGCAACCGAATTGGCCTCTCTTGACACATGAGAAATTTTGAAGTCATCAAAAGTAGCAACTATGTCCAGGCACTTATCCAAGTAGCTGTTTAGCAAGCCATTAAAACATTGAGCACTCTTAGCCACTTGTTGTACTACTAACAGATAATCACCATGCGCGTGAACATGTTTAACACCTATGGATTCTAACAATTCAAGTCGTAGAAGTAAAGCCTCGTATTCAGCTTGGTTATTAGTAGAAGGAAACTCTAAATGAGCCGAGGTCTCAAAGTGCACTCCGCTAGGTGATATGAGAACCACCCAATACCTTGTCCTATTTATAAGCTAAACCATGAAAGTAAAGTTTCCACGGTCTTACCTCAATCAAAGCAACATTGTCGCTCCAACTGAAGTCTATGTGGTGATCAACTATAAAGTTGGCTATGATCTGGCCTTTCATATCTCTTAGGGGTTCATAGGCCAAATCGTATTCAATCAAAGCGTAAGCCGACTTTCTGATTCTTCCACTTAGAATCGACTTTTGCAACATGTGTTTTATAACATCGGTTTGGCAAACAACAACACATGTAGTAGGGAGAAGATAATGGCGCAATTTGGTACATGCGTAGTAAATTGACAAACACAAACGTTCCACAAACGTGTACCTGGTTTTGGCATCCAGCAGGTGGTGGCTCAAGAATGTGATGATGTACTCTTTTCCTTCTACCTCTTGGGTTAGCACGGGCCCGATCATGCTATCTTCAGCAGCGATGTATAGCTAAAACGGAATCCTGGCTTTGGGTGCTCTCACCACGGGCGGTGATGACATGCTCTCCTTGATTTTCTCAAAGGAAATTTGCTGGCTTGCCCCCCAAGTGAACTCGGCCTCGTTCTTTAGCCAGAGTATGGGGACAAAGGCATCAATATTGCCAGACAAGTTCGATATAAAGCGACACAAATAATTCATCTTGCCTAGCAACTTTTGTACATCCTTTTCGCATGTTGGCACTGTAGCGTTTCTAATTTTCTCAAGCCTATTAGGATCAATCTCTATGTCTCTCTCATGAATCATGAAACCTAAGAACTTACCCGCCGACACGCCAAAAGCACATTTGAGTGGGTTCATTTTTAAACCATACTGCCGCATCCTATCAAAAGCAACTTTCAAATCGGCTAAATGGTTTCCCATAGCGTCTGATTTGACTACGACATCATCAATGTAAACTTTTAACATAACTCCTAGGAAGTCATGAAAGATCAAGTTCATAGCACGCTTATACGTGGCACCAACATTTTTCAAACCAAAAGTCATAACGACCCACTCGAATAAACCGACAAAGTCAGGGCATCGAAAGGCAGTCTTGTTGACGTCTTCTTCGGCCATAAAGATTTGATTATAACCAGCATTGCCATCATGAAAACTTAGTACCTTGTGTCCTGAAGCATCGTTGATTAGCATGTCGGCTATCGGCATCAGATACTCATCCTTCGGAGTGGCCTTGTTCAGATCCCTGAAATCAATACATACTAGTATCTCGTCGTTCCCTATCTTCTCTCCAGGCACAATGTTAGCGACCCATTCTGCGTACCTGCATGGCCTAATAATCCAGCTTTGTGTAGTCGCTCTACTTCTTCTTTAACTCGGTCATAGACGGCCGAGTTAAAGCGACGAGGAGGCTGTTTATAAGGCCTAAATACAGACTTGATAGGTAGCCGATGCTCCACGAGCTCACGGCTTAGTCCCGACATCTCGCTGTACTCCCATGCGAAACAATCGACATACGACCAAAGCAACTTTATTACTTTGGCCTTTTCATCAGGCTGTAAATGTTGGTTTACAAAAGTCGGCCTCGATATGCTATCATCACCTATGTCAACTTCTTCTAAGGGATCGGCCGACGCAAAACCTTGTCCTAATTTATCTACTTCGCTAAAGTCTTCGATGGCCTCGGCAATACCATCTTTATTAGACCGATACTGCTCTACACGAAACTTTAGCCAATCTAGATTACTCTTGCTATACATGACTACTAATACAAAAACAGTCGTGCTACACCAGTCGGCTTTACAGACACTGGTACAAAACGTCCTCCGGACACACTAACAAAATCGTAATCCGAAAGATCTCTACCTGACAGACACTCTACCTTGTTGTGAACAGCGTCAACTGACACATCAGCCAATGCTACTTGGGCCAAAGTGTCCCTAGGAACGACTTCTACTTCATCGCCGTCCCACTGAATTAGGCACTGGTGCAGAGTAGAAGGAATGCAGCAATTCACGTGAATCCAGTCGCACCTAAGCAGCACGCTGTAGTTACCTTGCACATCGACGACAAAAAATGCTATTGCCAATGTCTTGTTGTCCACTGTCAACTCCATGGAGAGCATGCCCTTGGCCTCGGAACTCTCGCCGTTGAAACCGTTGAGCATCAAGTTAGTCTTCTTCAGATCATCCTCGTCCTTGCTAAGTTTCTTCAACAGCGAGTAGGGCATTAGGTTAACAGTGGCGCCACCGTCGATAAGCATCCAGGAAATAGGCTTTCCGTCAATGTGACCTCTAATGTAGAGAGGCTTCAGATGGCGAGCCGAGTCCTTGGGCTTCTCAAAAATAGCGTTGCGCGGGACGAGGTTCTAATAAGCGACCTCGGCCTCGTCCCGTGGTAGGGCAAACTCGGCAGGCAGCGTGACGACGTTGATGTCCATCGCCTGGGGTGCGGGCCCCTCGAATACATGTGAGTAGTCGTCATGGAGCATATCATCATCATCGTCGCTCGGACTAGGAGCCGGGTTTGTCATCTCAACCGACTTCATCCTCCATACTTGTCTTGTAGTTGGTCGAGGGCGTATTTCTTCAAAAATAGCGTCGCGCTCGTCCTCGGCTTTCTTCTCACGCATCTCCTCTACCCGTAGTCGTTGCAGACGTCTCTTTTGTGATTTGGACATGCCTGGAGGTGCCCAAGATGGTTGTGGCTTGGTGTCAGGTGCCACTGCCTGGTTCCTTTCAACTTTAGCCAAAGTGGTCCTAACCAACTCGGCCTCGTGCACTCTGTATCCGGAGGGGCCTTCGCTGCGGACCCCGGTAGTTGGACTGGCCTCGTTCGGCTGATCGGACTAGGCTCCGGCGTGGGCTTCGGCCGAAACAGGGGACTTACCACCGTCAGACTTCGGCGATAAGGCCTTCGGGATTGGGACTTCATAATACCCTACTCCGACTGTGATATCTCCGGACTCCCTGTCATCGGCCTCTTTGCGCTTGTATTCTTCGACTTCGCTCTGCACGGGCCAATTCAGAGGTACCACGGAAAGCCTGTGGACAATGCCTCCCTCCACTGCGTCTGTTTGTCCCTACCATTCATAATACTCCGAAGGAAAACAAGGCATAGTGTTAGGTTGTGGAGGGTACTCCGGCTATGATACATACGGAGCCCACAGAGTCCTTGCCCAGTTGTACGGGGGAGGCATCGGCAGCTCCAGTGGCCTCGCCCACTATGAGCCAAACCCGTTACCCGGAGGGGGGTTCAGTAGAGTCGACGGTGTCTCGCACCAAATCAGTGAGGGGTCCTGCTAGGCCGGAGGTACGTTCGGCCAGTGCGGGCCAAAGCCTCCTATCGAAGGGTTCATCCAGAGTGGTGTGGGGTCAGGCCATTGGGTGCTAAACTCGCTCTGCATGGGGTTCAACCACTGTGGTCCGAAGCTACTGTACGAGGGGTTCATCCATTGAGGTCTGAAGCCACCGTACGGAGTGTTAGGCCACTGTGGCCCGAAGTCCCCGTGCGGAGGGTCCAGCCATTGTGGTCCAAAACCATCACGAGGAGGGCTCGGCCACTGTGGTTCGAAGCCACCCTCTGAACGCCTTGGGCCCTTCGGCTGCTTAGTTTTTTAGCGCGGGGGCCTACTTACTTGGCTTTTTCTTTGATGCTTGTTCCACAACATCTTGTATGTTACCTTCGGCTTCTTGCAAGCCTTAGCCGAAGGGACGCTGATGTTTTGTTTCCACACTCCCACCTCAGGGTTCTTAGGTATGAGTGTGCGTGTGCACAACTCTCAAACAATTACCGCCTTCCCTTTAGTCAGCTCAGCCTGTTCTGGCCGAACTAGTACCTTTTTCTCGCTGAGGTCGACGGCGTTGACAGGGAAAGGATCTTTGTCCAACTTCATCTTTGGATTGTGGTCTATTTTCAATCGTCCTTCTTCTATGGCCGATTGAACCTGTCGTCGAAAAACATTGCAGTTGTTAGTATTATGTGAATGTGAATCATGCCACTTACAGTATGGATGTTTCTTCAATTCGTCAGCAGATGGAATGACTTGGCCTTTAGGCAACCTGAGGAGCTGATTCTTTAAGAGAAAATCAAATATTTTATCACACTTAGTTATGTCAAATGAGTACTTGACCTCACTAGGCCGATTCTTTATGGGAGACGGCTGTAACTCGGAGCACGTGATGGGTTTACTCTTAGCGTTCCAAACCCATTCGGCTGCGTACATGTTGGCCGAATCCTCCTCTTCTGACTCCTCCTCATCGGAGTGTTCCATGAAGTGGATTTCAGCCCTAGGCTTGTTAACATCTTAATAAACTTTTTATCCTTGGTTCGGCCTTCTTGGACCAGAGCCTGCAGTAAGACTTGGCTAACCTCTAAAAAGTTCTAGTTGTCTAATCTTTCTTTAATCTCAGAACGCAACC
This sequence comes from Zizania palustris, assembly GCA_019279435.1. Taxonomy (NCBI): domain Eukaryota; kingdom Viridiplantae; phylum Streptophyta; class Magnoliopsida; order Poales; family Poaceae; genus Zizania; species Zizania palustris. Next base: position 56,769,754 of record JAAALK010000288.1, read on the forward strand.
CATTAAAAGCTAGTTCTGCCAAATCCCTTTCTGAATACTAAGGCTGAAACATCGGTTTCTAGTATCCCTAAAACGCTTGATGTACTCGAAGATGTTCTCGTTAGATTTCTAGCTAACCGATGTCAAGTGTGAAAGCCTAAGTTCTTGTTAAACATCTTAATAAACTTTTTATCCTTGGTTCGGCCTTCCTCGACCAGAGCCTGCAGTAAGACTTGGCTAACCTCTAAAAAGTTCTAGTTGTCTAATCTTTCTTTAATCTCGGAACGCAACCCATTAAAATCTAGTTCCGCCAAATCCCTTTCTGAAATACTAAGGTTGAAACATCGGTTTCTAGTATCCCTAAAACGCTTGATGTACTCGGAGATGTTCTCGTTAGATTTCTAGCTAACCGATGTCAAGTGTGAAAGCCTAAGTTCTATCTCGCCCGTGTAAAAGTAGTCATGGAATTTTTGTTCCAACTCATCCCACATCTGAACGGAGTTCGGCGGGAGCGCCGAAAACCAAGTGAAAACGGTGCCGGATAGATAGAGAGAAAATAGTCTAATTTTTAGAGCGTCTGTCCTGCTAGCTTCTCCACACTGTGCTAAAAATTGACTAACATGCTCTAGTGTGCGTGTGCACAGCTCTCTAACAATTACCGCCTTCCCTTTAGTCGGCTCGGCCTGTTCTGGCCGAACCAGTACCTTTTTCTCGCCGAGGTCAACGGCGTTGACAGGGAAAGGATCTTTGTCCAACTTCATATTTGGATTGTGGTCTATTTTCAATCGTCCTTCTTCTATGGCTTATTGAAACCGCCGTCGAAAAACATTGCAGTCGTTAGTATTATGTGAATGTGAATCATGCTACTTACAGTATGGATGTTTCTTCAATTCGTCACCAGATGGAATGGCTTGGCCTTTAGGCAACCTGAGGAGCTGGTTCTTTAAGAGAAAATCAAATATTTTATCACACTTAGTTATGTCAAATGAGTACTTGACCTCACTAGGCCGATTCTTTATGGGAGACGGCTGTAACTCGGAGCACGTGATGGGTTTACTCTTAGCGTTCCAAACCCATTCGGCTGCGTACATGTCGGTCAAATCCTCCTCTTCTGACTCCTCCTCATCGGAGTGTTCCATGACGTGGATTTCAGCCCTAGGCTTGTTAAACATCTCAATAAACTTTTTATCCTGTTTCGGCCTTCTTGGACTAGAGCTTGTAGTAAGACTTGGCTAACCTCTAAAAAGTTCTAGTTGTCTAATCTTTCTTTAATCTCGGAACGCAACCCATTAAAAGCTAGTTCCGCCAAATCCCTTTCTGAAATACTAAGGCTGAAACATCGGTTTCTAGTATCCCTAAAATGCTTGATGTACTCGGAGATGTTCTCGTTAGATCTCTACCTAACCGATGTCAAGTGTGAAAGCCTAAGTTCTATCTCGCCCATGTAAAAGTAGTCATGGAATTTTTGTTCCAACTCATCCCACATCTGAACGGAGTTCGGCGGGAGCGCCGAAAACCAAGTGAAAGCGGTGCCGGATAGCGAGAGAGAAAATAGTCTAATTTTTAGAGCGTCTGTCCCACTAGCTTCTCCACACTGTTCTAAAAATTGACTAACATGCTCTAGTGTGCGTGTGCACAGCTCTCCAACAATTGCCGCCTTCCATTTAGTCGACTCGGCCTGTTCTGGCCGAACCATTACCTTTTTCTCGCCGAGGTCGACAGCGTTGACAGGGAAAGGATCTTTGTCCAACTTCATCTTTGGATTGTGGTCTATTTTCAATCGTCCTTTTTCTATGGCCGATTGAACCTGTCGTCGAAAAACATTGCAGTCGTTAGTATTATGTGAATGTGAATAATGCTACTTACAGTATGGATGTTTCTTCAATTCGTCAGCAGATGGAATGACTTGGCCTTTAGGCAACCTGAGGAGCTGGTTCTTTAAGAGAAAATCAAATATTTTATCACACTTAGTTATGTCAAATGAGTACTTGACCTCACTAGGCCGATTCTCTATGGGAGACGGCTGTAACTCGGAGCACGTGATGGGTTTACTCTTAGCGTTCCAAACCCATTCGGCTGCGTACATGTCGGCCGAATCCTCCTCTTCTGACTCCTCCTCATCGGAGTGTTCCATGACGTGGATTTCAGCCCTAGGCTTGTTAAACATCTTAATAAACTTTTTATCCTTGTTTCGGCCTTCCTGGACCAGAGCTTGCAGTAAGACTTGGCTAACCTCTAAAAGTTCTAGTTGTCTAATCTTTCTTTAATGTCGGAACGCAACCCATTAAAAGCTAGTTCCGCCAAATCCCTTTCTGAAATACTAAGGCTGAAACATCAGTTTCTAGTATCCCTAAAATGCTTGATGTACTCGGAGATGTTCTCGTTAGATCTCTACCTAACCGATGTCAAGTGTGAAAGCCTAAGTTCTATCTCGCCCGTGTAAAAGTAGTCATGGAATTTGTGTTCCAAGTCATCCCACATCTGAACGGAGATCGGCGGGATTGCCGAAAACCAAGTGAAAGTAGTGCCGGATAGCGAGAGAGAAAATAGTCTAATTTTTAGAGCGTCTGTCCCGCTAGCTTCTGCACACTGTTCTAAAAATTGACTAACATGCTCTAGTGTGCGTGTGCACAACTCTCCAACCATTCCCGCCTTCCCTTTAGTCGGATCAGCCTGTTCTAGCCGAACCAGTACCTTTTTCTCGTCGAGGTCGATGGCGTTGACAGGGAAAGAATCTTTGTCCAACTTCATCTTTGGATTGTGGTCTATTTTCAATCGTCCTTCTTCTATGGCCGATTGAACCTGTCGTCGAAAAACATTGCAGTCATTAGTATTATGTGAATGTGAATCATGCTACTTACAGTATGGATGTTTCTTCAATTCGTCAGCAGATGGAATGACTTGGCCTTTAGGCAACCTGAGGAGCTGGTTCTTTAAGAGAAAATCAAATATTTTATCACACTTAGTTATGTCAAATGAGTACTTGACCTCACCAGGCCGATTCTTTATGGGAGACGACTGTAACTCGGAGCACGTGATGGGTTTACTCTTAGCGTTCCAAACCCATTCTGTTGCGTCCATGTCGGCTGTTGGGTGGAAATTGCTTCACTTCTAAGACTTAGAGGTTAATAACTCAAAGGTTCCTTAAGCTTCGGAGCTGGTGGGCTCTTATTCGAAGGTGGAGGCGTCGGGCTGAAGGATGCTTCGATATGAAGTCCTGCGAAGCCCTCCGTAGGATATGGAGGCTCCGAAGCAGGGTGACAAGATTGATAAGATGTTTGGCTTATCCATCCGTATTGGGGAGTTTTACCTTCTTTAACCTTGCTCCGGGTACTGAACAGTTCTGCTATGTCGGTTGTAATCTAGGAGTAATTAGGTCTTTTCCTTAGACATTTTTGCCTATAAATACCCCCTCTCTACCCTGTAAGGAGGGACCTCCGACCATTTAATACACAGATTCGGACTACTTGAGTTATTATCCAATACGGAGGCTCGAGTAAGTGCTTAAACACGAGCACACTGTTTGTTTGTTCTTGATTACAGAGAACCTGTTGGCATAATCTTTTGCGCCAACAGTTGGCGCCGTCCGTGGGGAACCAAGTTCTAAAAGCTTGTTCTCTACCGCTGACCACACTTCGAAGAGCACTTATGGAGGGAGCCTCGGAGTCCCAAGATTCCGCGCACCCTTCGGTAAGGGGCTTCTTAGTGTGGTTCGAAGGCCCCCGCTCGCCTTCCTAGATCAAGCGAAGTCCCCGATCTTCGGACCTCTCCGCAAATAGCTATGCCTCCGAAGCAAAGCCAAGCCTCGGGTCCCCTCCGAAGGTCCCCTCGGACTGCAGGAGCTGGGCCCTCTACCGCTCCAGTGATTCCCGAAGATGCCACTGGGCGTCGAGTGCCCAGGGGTCCTCGAGCTCCTCCTACGGTGCTTCGGACTGATTACGTCAGCTCCCAAGACCCGTAGCTACCCTCCGATGAAGACGAAGACCTTCCTGGAACCGAGGCTACTCAACTAGCCAGGCTTCAGGAGGAAGTAGGTAGGTGGACGCAAGAGGCTGCCGATCACCTCCGCACTCAAGCCTCCACCGAGACTCTAGAAGGGCATCAAGACGGTGGTGCTCACAACCTCCCAAAAGTTATCCAAGTCCCGGAGGAGGCCGAAAACGCATCTTTCGATGATGAGTCTCCGCTACATTTGGACTTGCAAAGAGTCCCGTTTGATCCCAGGTTCAAGGCTTCGAAGTTGCACAAGTACTCCGGTGGGTCAGACCCCGGAGAGTTCGCTCGCTCATATGCCCTGGCCATAGAAGCAAGCGGAGGGGTGCGCAACACGATGGCGAAGTGTTTCCCCCTCACTCTCGAGGGTGTGGCACTCCGATGGTTCTAGTCCTTGAAGACAGGATCGATCAGGTCCTGGGAGCAGTTGAAGAAGATGTTCGTGAGCAACATCTAGGGTACCTTTGTGGCCCCGATGTCCACAGGAAGTTTGTTCTAAGTGAAACAGCGGGCGGGAGAAACACTCCGAGAATACTTCACGCGCTTCGCCCACACCAAGTCACAAATTAAGGGCCTGTCTACCTCTTCGGTAGTCGATGCCACCCGCGAAGGGGTGCTAAACCCCGACCTCCTCAGCAAACTCCACCGAAAGCCGGTGACGTCTATGGCACAGCTCATGGCATACTTCGAAAAGTATGCCAAGGTGGAGGAAGGCTGTCTCTGGCGGGCCGGAGCCCCCGCACCTACCCTCCGAGAAGTCAAGACGGAACCTGAAGCTTCGGCTCCTCTGCAACCCCCTCAAGATAACCGCTTCAACGAGCACAGGTGAGGGAAGAAGCATTTCCGTTCAGAGGTGCTGAACATTACGCCTTCTGCCCCGAAGGCACCTGCCAATTTTTAGCAGGTACAGAAATTCAAGGCTGGGGCCCCGAGACCTCAAGAGAGGGCGCTAGGCAGGCGCTAGAGTTTTTTCTGTTGCGTGCATGGTGACAACAGAAGCCATGACACGAAGGACTGCAAGTCGGTGTTAACCCTTCGGGGCGAATACCTAGGACGAAGTACCGGGAGGGGTACTTCAGATCGAGCCCAACCAGTGGCATGGTCGGAGCCTGTGCAGATCGTGGCCCGAGCCGGTGTCCCAGAAACCCCCATGCGACTTCCGGTGGCCAATATTATGCCACCACCGAAGCAGGAAGACCCACAAGACCACGGCAAGAGAGTGGTCCTGCCCATCTCTGGAGGGGGGACCCTCGGAAACATGTCAAAAAGGAAGCGGCGTGAGTACGTCCACGAGGTTGGGCACATTGGGACTTCGAGTTCCACAGAGGGAATGCTAGAGTGGTCCCATGTGCCCATCTCGTTTACTGCTAGCGATGCCGCAGGGGTAAAGTTCCCTCATGCCGACCCCTTGTTCATTTCCACAGACATAGCAGGGGTGGAGGTCCGAAGGATCCTGGTGGACGGCGGGAGCTCCGCAGACATACTTTTCGTCTAGGCCTTCGATCAAACGTGCATCTCCTGGAAGCATATGCTTCCAGTGGCCCGACCACTTCAAGGGTTCTCAGGACCGCCTCTCGATGCCCTCGGCCAGATAGGCCTCAAGGTTGCCTTCGGCGAGGGGCCTCTGGCCAGGATAGAAGAGGTGATCTTCGATGTTGTTGATGCCCCCTATGCTTACAATGCAATCTTCGGAAGAGGGATGCTGAACCAGTTCGGGGCTATAGCGCACCACAATTATCTTTGTCTCAAAATGCCCACGCAAGGTGGAGTGCTTACTATTGCAGGAGACCAAGATATAGCCCAGAGAACGGAGTATGGTCACGGGCAACCGATTGATCCCCGGCAAGTGCACAGCGTAGCGGAAGGCGCTGAAGAGGTAACGGAGGTCGCTGGAAAAGCACCGGAGGTCTCGAACCTTTCAAAAGGAATCTCTCTCAAGCCAAGCCCAGAAGGTGAAGTTGAGACGAGGATAATTTCAAAAGATGGCAAAGAATATCTAGTGTAGTTCGGCAAAGGGCTATCCCCGGAGATAACCGCCTCACTGGAAGAAGCCGTCAAGCAAAATCTGGACGTCTTGGCCTGGACAGACGAAGACATCACCAGGGTGGATCGAAGAATCATCGAGCATCGCCTGCTGGTCAACCCGAAGGCTAGGCCAGTGCGCTAGGGGCTCCGCAAGCTGTCTGCAGAAAGAGCAAGCCTCGCCAAGGCCGAAGTAGAGAAATTGTTAAGGGCTGGCATCATTAGGGAGGTAGCCCATACCGAGTGGTTGGCTAACCCTGTTTTTGTAAGGAAGAAGGACTCGGACAAATGGCGCATGTGTATTGACTTTACTACATTAAATAAAGCATGCCCGTGAGACCCCTACCCGATGCCCCGAATAGATCAACTGGTGGATTCCACAGCCGACTCCGAATTGCTAAGTTTCCTCGACGCTTATTCTGGGTATCATCAAGTCTGGCTGAAACGCGAAGACGAAGCCAAGACAAGCTTCATAACTCCTTCCGGAGTATTTTGCTATGTAAGAATGCCTTTTGGCCTTCGAAATGCCGGAGCCACCTTTTCACGTTTAATAGATAAGGCTCTAGGTCTTCAAATAGGCCGGAATGTCGAAGCCTACATGGATGATATTGTAATAAAAAGTGCTCAAAAGCACCAGCATAGCCTAGACCTAGCTGAAACATTTGAGAGCCTCCGAGCTTGTGGAGTACGCCTCAACCTAGAAAAATGTATATTCGGAGCCCAAGCAGGGAAGCTACTAGGGTACTTAGTTTCGAGCAGAGGAATCGAAGCTAGCCCAACGCAAATAAGTGCACTACAAAGAATGGCTCTGCCAGGAAATTTGAAGCAAGTCTAGAAGCTAGCAGGAAGGCTCGTAGCCCTTAGCAGATTCCTGGCCAGGTCAGCAGAGCAAAGCCTCCCAATTTTCAAAGCCCTAAAGGGGTCCGAGAGCTTTAGTTGGACACCAAAATGCCAGAAAAGCTTTGATGACATAAAAGCGTACCTCGGAAGCTTGTCAACACTTACTGTGCCCCTTCCAGAAGAAACACTTCTCCTTTATCTTGCAGCAACAGGCTCCGCAGTAAGTGCAGTGCTGGTCCGGGAAGTTGAGCTTAAGGGAAAGCTGGTGCAGAACCTAGTTTATTTTGTGTCAGAAGCTTTGTCCGGAGCTAAGATAAGATACTCCGAGCTCAAGAAATTTGCTTATGCCCTAGTAATGGCCTCGCGAAAGCTAAGACATTATTTTTTGGCGCATAACCTAATCGTTCCAACATCGTATCCTCTGGGGGATATGCTCCGGAGCAAAGACTCTACAGGAAGGATTGGAAAGTGGGCCGTCGAGCTATCCCCCTTCACAATCTCCTTCATGGCAAGAACAGCTATCGAATCCCAAATAATAACTGACTTCGTAGCAGAGTGGACTCCATCTGCCGTTTGGGCCCCAGAGGAGCCCTCTGAAGGTTTATGGACAATATTTTCTGATGGAGCTTGTCAATGGAGTATTGTACAAAGCTGGCGTTTGCTCCCCTCTACTCCGATGCATCTCCCAACCCGAAGGTCAAGATATACTTCGGGACATTCACGAAGGTTTGTGCGGAAGTCATCTGGCACCTCGTGCTCTAGCTGGGAAGACACTTCGGCAGGGGCATTATTGGCCAACAATAGTGAGAGATGCAGAAGAGCTGGTTCGAACATGCCAAGGCTGCCAATGGATGTGCAGGCGAAGCCACTATCCGCCAGTTCAACTTCAAGTTATTGCCCCGGTATGGCCAATGGCTCGATGGGGAATGGACCTCATAGGCCCTTTTCCAATGGCAAAAGGTGGCTTGAAGTTTGCGGTAGTAGCAATCGAATATTTTTCGATGTGGGTTGAAGCGGAGCCATTGACTGCTATCACCTCGAGGAACATGCAAAAATTTTTCTGGCAGAACATTATATGCAGGTTCGGAGTGCCAAGGGAGTTGACAGTGGATAATGGAACCTAGTTCGAAGCTGACACATTCCAAGCATTTTGTGAAGAGCTCGACATTAAGTTCTGCTTCGCCGTGGTACGCCATCCACAGTCAAACGGAGCTGTCGAGAGAGCCAATGGGAACATCCTATCCGGTTTAAATCGAAGGATGGTGGGGCTGGCCAAAGGGCTGTGGGTCGAAGAGCTCCCCAAGATCTTGTGGTCCATTCGAACCACTCAAACCAGATCCACAGGTTTTACCACATTCAGAGTACTCTTCGGAGATGAAGCCATGACTCCTACGGAGCTCAAGGGGGGATCCCTTCGTACGATGCAGCCCAGAGGTGAAGATGACAGAAACACTTCACTGGACTTATCAGAAGAAACAAGGCTTCGAGCTGTTGCCAACCTGACGAAGTACCAGGGACAAACAAAAACATGGTATGACCCGAAGATAAAGCCGAACGAGCTTAGACCAGGTCATCTAGTTTTGTGAAGTGTAATAGCGCCGGGGAAGCTAGGGAATAAATGGGAAGGACCATATATTATCCTACGCTCAGGACGTCCCGGATCATTTAAATTAGCTAATTTAGAAGGAGAAGAGTTGAAACATGCGTGGCATGCGGAGCACCTTAAGCGTTATTACGCTTAGGGGCTCCTTGTAATCACTTGTAAAGCTTCCTTTTCTAAATAAAAGAGGGGGGTCGAATTTTGTTTACTCTTCGAGTATCCCTTACTCCGGATGGACGCATCAGGAGGACGGAGATGCTTGCAGAGTCAAGCATCTTTCCCAAGACCCGGACAACAGTCTGCGAACCATGGGTTCGAGGACTCCGCTGCCAGCCTACGGATTCCAGGCTCCAGCTTGTTAGGATCTGTAGAAGAGTCTAAGGACTTTAAACGAACAGATTTCCGGCCTCCGGGTTCGAAGTATCTGTAAAAGAGCCGAAGGTGGCCAGCCTACGGATTCCAGGCTCCGGCTTGTTAGGATCCGTAGAAGAGTCTAAGGACTTTAAACGAACAGATTTCCGGCCTCCGGGTCTGAAGTATCTGTAAAAGAGCCGAAGGTGGCCAGCCTACGGATTCCAGGCTCCGGCCTGTTAGGATCCGTAGAAGAGTCTAAGGACTTTAAAAAAAGAACAGATTTCCGGCCTACGGGTTCGAAGCATCTGTAAAAGAGTCGAAGGTGACCAAATAATAAAGTTTTGAGGCCCAGGCTGACGAGACGCTTAAAAAAAGATAATTAAAGGTCCTAAGAGAGAGATCTAACTTCGAAATTTATGAGGTAATAATACAAGAGTATGTTACAAGAAGCCTCTAAAAAGGTAAAGTACGAATATTAAGTGTGATACGAAGCATCAAGTAATCCGGCGTATCATTGTGTTCGGCGAACCCATTTGCACAGCAAAGGATCCCCCACCCACAAGGAGGGGTAGGAGGGTAAAAAGCAAACAAAATACTTTCGGAACAATTCACATTAATCCATCGTACTTGTACATCAGGAGAAGTTTTGGTCCAAGCCTAGGAAAAATCGAAGACCCTGTCGGCCTCTGGAGCTACCCCTCCGGCTACTTTGTCCTTCGGAGCTCGAAGCTGCCAGTTTAGTCCTTTTTGTCCGCGCACCTCTTTTCTTCTTCGAGGCTCGCAGTTTCTTTTGCTCCTCTTGGAGCTCGGCCTAGGTCAGAAGCCTTTCAGGATTAACCTCCGTAGGGTCCTCGGCCTGATACTCCGAGTCAGACCAATTCATGTGTTTAGAAGACAAGGATGCCTTCTCTTTCTCCTCTTCCTTGATATACGCTAAGACCTCGTGAAAAACTTCGGGAGGTATCTCCCCTTTGTCTCCACGAGGAACAGAGAAGCGAGATCGGTGGTAGGGCCTTAAGCTCTCGAGGCTTGTCCACTCCTTCCGGAGCCCTTCGGTAAACTCCAGTATTTCGAGGTCAAAGTTCGAAGGGCACGACAAAACCTAAAAAAGAAAGCAGAACACCCAAACGAGCTTCTCGATTATAACTTTTTCATTGATTAAAGGGGCTTTACAACAGTTTGCATACATGATGACCCTAAGAGCTAGACCTGCGGGTCGGTTGGCGGAAGCAGGGATTGCCGGAGCTGGCGACGTAGGAAGTGGTGGCTTTGTTTGCGCCTGTTTCTACCGTCGGGCCTCGTCAATCCAAGCTTTGGCCGCAGCCTTATGGTCCGACTTCCAGGTTGACCGGCATGCTTCCCAGGCCAAGGCACCCAAAGCACGCGCTTTTCGGAGTCCTAACAAAATGCCTTCGAACTCCGCTATATTATTGGTGGAATTAAAGTTGAGCCTTGCGGAGTACATCGCTCTTTGCCCTGAAGGCAAAATTATTACTGCTCCAATACCTGCTCCGGACGCTTGAAAGGCTCCATCGGAGTATATGGTCCAAATTCCTTCGTTTGATTTCTCTAGAGCCCATATTGCAGACGGAGTCCATTCTGCCACAAAATCTGCCACTACTTGTGACTTGATTGCTGTCCTTGCTACGAAGGAGATGCCGAAGGGTGCAAGCTCGACGGCCCATTTTCCAATTCTCCCTGTAGAATCTTTGCTTCGGAGCATATCTCCCAAAGGATACGAAGTTGGTACAATTACATTATGTGCTTAAAAATAATGTTGTAATTTCCTCGAAGCCATTATCAGAGCATAAGTGAACTTTTCAAGCTCAGAATATCTTGTTTTTGCTCCAGATAAAGCTTTGGATACAAAATAAATTGGATTCTGTACCAACTTTCCATTGAAATCAACTTCTCTGACAAGGACTGCACTCACAGCGGAGCCAGTAGCTGCTAGGTAAAGAAGTAGGGTTTCATCTGCAACGGGCACAGTGAGTGTTGCAAGGTTGCTGAGATAATTTTTAATATCCTTGAAACTCTTTTGGCACTCCGTTGTCCATGCAAAATCTTCAGACCCTTTTAATACTTTGAATATGGGGAGTGCTGCAAGGCGGCCAGTCAGCTTCTGTACCTATTTTAAATTCTCCGGTGGAGCCATTTTTTGCACTGCTGTTATTTGAGTAGGGCTAGCTTCAATTCCTCTACTTGAAACTAGATACCCTAGTAACTTCCCAGCTTGAGCCCCGAAGATACATTTTTGGGGTTGAGGCGGACTCCACATGCTCGGAGGCTCTCAAATGTTTCTGCTAAGTCTAGGCTATGTTGGTGCTTTAAAGCACTCTTTATTACAATATCATCCATATAGGCTTCTACATTGCGGACTATTTGATGACCTAGAGCCTTAGCAATTAATCTTGAAAAGGTTGCCCCAGCATTTCTCAAGCCAAAAGGCATTCTTACATAGCAAAAGACTCTCGAAGGAGTTACGAAGCTTGTTTTGATTTCATCTTCGCGCTTTAACAAGATTTGATAGTAGCCGGAATACGCATCGAGGAAGCTTAATAACTCCGAACCAGCAATGTAATCAACTAATTGATCTATTCGGGGCATGAGATAGGGGTCACGTGGGCATGCTTTATTCAAAGATGTAAACTCAATACACATGCGCCACTTCCCGAAGGATTTCTTTCTGATGAAGACTGGATTAGCTAGCCACTCCGTATGAGCTACTTCTCTGATACTCTCAGCCTTTAATAATTTCTCCACTTCTGCCTTAGCAAGGCTTGCCCTTTCTACTAATAGCTTTCGAAGCCCTGGGTTTACATGTAAGTTGTGCTCAATGATATCTCGGCTGACCCCTGGAATGTCTTCATCAGACCAAGCAAAGACATCCAAATTTTCTTCGACTACTTTTCCTAGCGAGGTAGCGATCTCCGAAGGCAAATATTTGCCGAACTGAAAAGAATAGTCTTGTCATCTTTTACAATAATCTTCGTTACGATTTCTCCCTCGGGGCTTGGCCTTGGGAAGGATTTCTTCGAAGATTCACTTGAAGTAGATATATCCTCCGGATTTCCTTGTACGTATTCACTAGTCTCTGGTCGAGAGGGGGCCATGACCTTATTCTGCTCTTCGTGCAGTGGCTTGATCACCGAAGATAGTGAGTACTCCCACTTGCGTGGGCATCTTCATACATAAATAGTTATGGTGTTCCACGGCTCCAAACTGATTCAACATGCCCCTTCCGAAGATAACATTATAAGCATAAGGGGCATCTACAACATCGAAGATTACTTCCTCCGTTCTTGCCAGGAGCCCCTCTCCGAAATCAACCTCAAGGCCTATTTGGCCGATGGCATCGAGAGGAGGTCCTGTGAAGCCTTGCAGAGGACGAGCTGCTGGGAGAAGATGTTTCCTAGAGATACAGAGCTGATCGAAAGCTTGAACGAAGATGATATCTTCTGAACTCCCACCATCGACCAGCACTCTTCGAACTTCAGTTCTTGCTATATCGGTAGTAATAACAAGGAGATCTGTATGTGGGAATTTTATGTCTGCTGCATCATCTGCAGAAAAAGATATAGGCCCATGGGACCACTCAGGCATTGCGGCTGCAGACGAAGAAGTTCCAATATGACCTACTTTCTTTCCTTTATAAATAAATGTGTACTTATTGTTCCTACCATGGTGTGTAGCATCAGTATCATACTCCCAAGGTCTACCAAGTAATAGAGAACATGCTTGCATTGGTACTACATCAAAATCAGCAACTCCGAAGTATGTACCAATGGAAAATCTGATGTGAGCAGTCTGTGTTACCTGACCTTACTGCTATTGTTGAACCATTGCACGTGGTAAGGGTGTGGATGCGCACGTGTGGGAAGTTGAAGCTTAGTTACCATGTCGTGGCTCACCAAATTGTTGCAACTACCGCTGTCGATGATGACACATACACGGCGGTCATTGACGATGAAGAAGGTCTGAAACAGATTGTTCCGTTGTGCCCGGTCGTCCTGCTCCATGTGAGTGCTCAAAACACGTTGTACAATAAGTGCTTCATGGTCGGCAGAGGCATCCGATGCAAAAATAGCGTCATCGTCGGAAGCATCGTAATCTCCTGCAATGTTAGCAGCAAGTGCATATTCATCTTCAACATCACTAGCACTTACATAGCCACCATCTTCCGTAGCAATATAAGCCTGTTGACTAGGGCAGTCCTTCATAATGTGGCCGAATCCTTTGCATCGGTGACACTGGATCACTGAAGAACGTGCAGTAGAGGCCGCCGAGGAGGTGGCTTGGCTGGCGCCTTGGATGCTGCAGCTTTGGAGCTCTCAGCCTGGGCTGTAGATGCAGAAGGTGCTGATGTAACCGCCGGTCGAGAAGGAGGTGGTGGTCGCTGCTGCTGCCCACTTGAGCGTGTAGTGGCACCACCAATGTTGGTCCTCATGTTGCGTTGTGGTTGTTGGCGACCCTGCAATTCGTTTTCTGCAAGTATAGCAAGGTGGAAAAGACGAGTGATAGTATTGTATTCTTTATAATCAATGATATCCCGAATTTCACGTCTTAAACCACCATAAAACGGGCCATTTTATCCTCATTGTCCTCCTCAATTTCAGCATGCATGCAACCTATTTGCAGCTCCTGATAATACTCCTCTACCGATTTATTTCCTTGGTTTAGGCGCTGCAATTTTTTTCTCAAATCACGTTTATATGAAGGAGGAACCCATCTACCACGCATTTGCCGTTGTTGGCGTAAAAGATTACGCTAACAGGTTTCTGAAGATTAGAAACTAACAAACGAAGTGTTTGCGAAGAAAACTATTCCAAGCCTCCGAAAGGATAATAACTTAGAATAGTTCGAAAGTGTGTATTGAATAACTTGTATTCGGTCCCCCTTACAGGGTAAAACAGGGGGTATTTATAGGCCCAAACATTAAGGAAAAGACCTTTTTACCCCTCTATTACAACCGACATAGTGGAAACTATTCGGTACCCTTAATAGAGCTAAAATGGTAAAATACTAATCTAATGAGATAGAAGATAAGTCTTCCATCTTAGCTGGCAAAGAAGCTCCCGGAAGAGTCCAAGTTCGAAGATATACTCGAACTAGAATTCGTCATCATACTTCGAACTTGATTCAATGTATCTCCGAAGTTATATACTGGAAGTCTTCGGCTTAATCACCAGTCTTTATCTTGTCACTGCAATAACCCTGAAGATGGAATATTTTCCCCCAACAGTAGCCCCTCGAATATGCTTCTCCGCTAAATCTGTAATGTTAGGAGAGCAGTATACGCAAGAAAAATAATCATGCGTAGGGGTTAGCAGATGTAAACCATCTCCGAACTATGTGGAGATGTAAGCTTCGAATCAGTTTCTAATAAAATTACATTCGAAGTAACTTAGAACTAACTGAGGAGCCATGCTGAATAGCGTGGGCCTCATGGCTCCAAAAGTGATGAGTCATTGTCAACGATAGTCAAAGAGGACAGAAAAAGAAGAGATCTGCTGTTTCATGGGCCGCGTGTGACTCAGGTACACGGGCAGCGAGCGACTGTCGGGCAGAGGAGGCTGCGAAGTCGGGCTGGCCCAATCCGGGTGCATGGGCCAGAAGCAGTAGAAGACCCACTGGGCTGTTGACCAGGGTTGACTCAGGTACACGGGCGGTGAGTGATTGCCGGGCTGAGAGAGCTGTGGAATCGGGCCGGCCCAATCCGGGTACCTGGTGCAAAGTCGGTGGAGGCTTTGTCAGTTTCGGCGCAAAACTGACAACCGTCGATCTTGTATCCGACTGTCCAGAAGAGAAGCCGTAGTCGCTACGAAACTTAGCTTCCGGATAAGTCATCTGTAACTCTTGGCCCATAGTCAGTCAGTCGTGTCTGTAAAATTCCTAAGGGCAGTAGAGTCTTTTCCTTTATTCTTGCGTCTGTAAAAAAACCCTAAGGGGCTGGTGGAATATTCCTAGTGGTGGGCAGCCTATAAATAGAACCCCAATCCCTAGGGTTGGACTACCCCCTTCCAGAATTCACTTTTTAATCTATTGGGTCATTTTGTCTCCTGCGCACTCTCTCTCTTATTCCTGTTTCTGTGCGCCGCCAGAGGCTTGTTCTTCTACCTGCATTCATTTTGTTCTTCATTAATGCAGTAAGATTTTGTTCCCTATTGAGTGCGAGGCGTGCGTTTGGTTATTGTGAATCTGAATCGCTGTGTACCGTGTGCATTTTTGTTCACTATTTGTTTCTGTTGCTTATGTTCTTCACGCAAGTAGTACTAGTTCTTGCTGTTGCAAGTAGTACTACTACACTGTAGCAACAATACTCTAGTGCCAGCTTTTTGCTTTTACTGCGTAGCTTTTTGATCGAGTTGACAGGCCAAAGTCCCTTTTCTTGTGTGAAGTTCAACTCTGTGAAGCAGACTTCGAATCAGCAGACTTCAAATCTGCAAGCTTCGAATCTGCAGACTTCGAATCAGCAGACTTCGAATCTGCAAGCTTCGAATCTGCAGACTTCGAATCAGCAGGCTTCGAATCAGCAGACTTCGAATCTGCAGGCTTCGAATCAGCAGACTTCAAATCAGCAGACTTCGAATCTGCAAGCTTCAAATCTGCAGACTTTGAATCAGCAGACTTTGAATCAGCAGACTTCGAATCTGCAAGCTTCGAATCTGCATACTTCGAATCTGCATACTTCGAATCTGCAGGCTTCGAATCTGCATACTTCGAATCTGCATACTTCGAATCTGCAACCTTCGAATCTGCAACCTCCGAATCTGCAACCTTCGAATCTACAACCTCTGAATCAGCAGACTTCGAATCTGCAGACTTAGTCAATCTGTTCTCGCTTTGCTGTTTAGTTTTCTTTTTAAATGCGTTGGGTTTTGGGAGCAGGCCATTGATTCGAAAGAATTTTTTAGGTGCCCATTCACCCCCCCTCTGGTCGCTACTTTCGGTCCTACACTAACTCAAGAAGTCTGAAAGTCTTTTTAGACTTAGAGGAAATAGCCGTTAGCTTCTTTCTTCTAACGGAAGTTACGGAATGCTTTAATTTCGGAGCAAAGTAACGGTTGAGAATGTGAAGCGACACAGACAAACGGTAAAAAATCAGGATTTGGGCTATAAATAGAGGGCCCAAACCCTTCTTGAGTACCTTTTCACTGCTTTCCTGGAAACAAACCATCACCCGAGCCCTAGCCTCCATTTTTCTTCTGAAGCAATCCGTGAGATCCAATGGCGAAGACTAGTTTCAAGGGCCCTGGAGCAGCTTCAACCCTGGCCCGATAGCAGGCTGCGGCAAGCAGCGGCGGCTGCAACGTTGGCGGCAGTGACTCCAAATCCTTCAGTGGCGGCAATGGCGCTGGTGGGAGGAAATCCCGAGAATGTCGGCCCCCAAGACCTCTTTCCAGCCTCGACGAAGTACACAGACCAGTCTTATCAACTGGGGCCGTCAACCTGCAGAAGGGAATCTCTTGCGGCTGCAGTAGAAGGCAAAATTAGTTCGGGGGTGATGATTCGCAAACCTAGGAAGGAAATCATTCCGTCACCAAGACCCGGAGAAGTGGTCGTCTTCGAAGCCTTCTTCGAAGCTGGTTTGGGTCTTCCAGCGGTAGACTTCTTGGCGGAGGTATTGGATTTGTTCCATGTCACTCTCCCCCAACTCTCTCCGAATGCTGTAGCACGTCTCGCCATCTTCGAATGGGCATTGCGAGCAGAGGGTTGTGAGGGAAGGGCAGAGATCTTCACAGCACTGCACAGAGCTTCGTGCCAACCAAAGACCTTCGTAGGCCCCGGAGGTGAAAAAATGGTAGTATCCTTCGGAAGCATTAACTTCAGGCTTCGGGACGAGTATGCTCTCCGATTTCCCGCCAAGGCTATCAACGCCAGATGGTATACAGACTGGATCCTGAAATGGTTTTACGCCGAAGTTGGGGCGAGCAACCGCCTAGCTGGACCTCTGCAAGACATCAACTTCCGAAAGGAAGCCCTTGTGCATCCAGATCCGGGTCAGCTCGAAGCTCGCCTTAGCTTGCTTCAAAAGATCAGTCATCGGTTAAGCATGCGAGACTTAGCCAAAGAATTCCTCGGGCTCCAAATCCCTCCTTTGATGGCTAAGTGGCCAATCACTTTCGAAGAGGATTCGGAAGGTGGTCTTCAGAAAATTTCTTCAACTTCGAGTCCTGCAGGTAACTTCGAAAACAACATACTCTATGTATATTTATTCGAAGAGTTAACGAACTTAACTTATTTTTCAGCTTCTTCAGCCCTTATAACTTCGGAGCAAATCGTACGAGCTTCGGAGAAGATTTTGGGCGTCCCAACTCCGACCGAGAAAGAATGGAGAATCAAATTGGTTGGTAGTTGGGAGCGATCCAACCGAGTATGGGGGCTACTCGAATTGGTTCCGCCCCCTTTGGTGGATTGGGTGCCTTCGGAGAAAGGGCCCAAGAAGAGGAAAGCCGAAACTGGGACTTCGAGCTCTGCCAAGACTCCGGTCAAGAAGGTGGCTCGAAAGCCAAAAATACTCCGGCTGTTCGAGAGGATTTACCTCAGGACAGAGTTCCTGTGGATGAGAGTGGAGTCGAAGTCACTGTGGCTTCGATTCCGGATGAAGCAACAACGACTGTCCAGGAAAATGTTCCGACAGTCGAAGATTTGACGCTTGATTCGGACGAAGATCTCGCCTTCGATCCGCCAAGCAGCCCAATGCTTACCCGCCACCAAAATGTTGAAGGTAAACTTCGAATAATTTTTTATCCTCTTTTTTTTTTAAATGCAAAATTATATAATGTATAATACCTTTGTTTTTACAGAGTCCACTTCTATGGAAGAGGTCCGTCCCGAAGATACAGTTCCTAGACCTTCGACAACTTCGGAGCCAATCCCAGGAGGCGCTCAGATGGGGCCTAGAAAAGGCAAAGGAAAGATGGATCCCCTCCCTGCTTCGAGATCCGGATCAACTCCATCTGAGTCAACAGACGAGAGCCAATCTACCGAGGGGGGCCAGTCTCCGGGGACTCCGAAGACCACAGCTCAACACTCCGGGCCTTCGCCAAACGAAGATGACCAGCAAGCCTTGAGCATGCTCCCCCTTCTAGCTCCTTTCTTGGAGCGAAGAACTGGGCTTCAGACTCTGCTCGAGCCTTTGGATCGAGCTAGTCACGAAGTCGGAGAGACGGACTTGGTGGCTATCTTGAGCGAGGCGGAGAGTTCGGAGCTTAACGCTGCCATGGAACGCGTAGCCTACTAGGTACGAAGTATCTGCAAAACAACATCAAATTTATATACAAATAATTTCTTACCTTGGTTTCTTCTTTTCGCAGCAAACAGTCTTGGCCCGAGCTGCGAACGTATAAAATGAACGTGAAATAGCTTGCCTTCGAGAGGAAAACGCAACTCTTCAACGAAATCTTACTATCTCCGAAGGTCGAGTGACCCATATGGACAATATGGTTTCAACGGAGCGCAGGGCCAGACAAGGCTTGGAGGCTGCAAACAAGGAGCTTGAAGCAGAAAAAATTGTGCTTCGAGTAGAAATTGAAAAGATGCGGACGGAGCACGCTACTACGAGGGCCGAGCTTGTTAGACTCCGAGAAGAAGCTAGCCAGCTACTGAATCACAAGAATTCTTTAACTACGGAAGCGGCTAGGCTCTCTAGAGTAGTAGAAGAGCTAACTTCGGTGAAGGATGCGCTAATTGAAGATAAGCTGAAGTCTGAGAAGGTAGCTGCGGAGGTCATGGACCAATTGCTAGGCGTCCTGGAATACTTCGGTACTACTAGGACACTTCCTTCGGATGACAACATCTCCCTACTGCGCCGGTTGAAAAGGATTCAAGGAGTAGCGAAGCAAATGAAGACAGCAGGCATTCGTTACGGAGAAATCTCCGGACAAGTGGCTGCTGTTGGCCTACTTCGTTACTACGAAGATCTGGGTCTATCGATAGCTCCGAGCACAGGAGAGGGCCCAATTACCTTTGATGACGATCAGCTTCTCACTCCTTCCGAAGGTGTGGCCGCTGCTTGGAAAGCCTTCCAAACTTCATGGAGAGCCGAAGGTCGCTCTGCGATCAAGGCCTGGATTGACGAAGGACAACGCCAGAAGTAGGCTCGGACCCAAGCTTCGAGCAGTCAGCCTCCTCCGAACCCGCAGGTTTAGAAATATCTTAGGATCTTTGACTATGTAAAGCATTATGCTTATGTACATTTATGAATGAAGATTTGTTTATCATGTTTTTAGGCTTTGCCTCATATTGAAGATGTCGAAGTGTTAGATGTTAACGACGAACTTCGCTTATTATGGGCTACCTTCGATATCTTAAAACTTCACAAGTGTCCTCGATTTCTAATTCCTCGAGATAGTTTCGGAGCAATTACGTCCGAAATAAGTAAAGACATATTATCTTGTATTAAAGAGGAAGAAAAAGAAGTTAACTTGGAAACTTCGTCTTCTCAAGACATTATATGGTCCGAAGACGAAGATGAAGCTCAAAGTAAAAAGCCTGAAGAACTTGGAAGCTAGGAAAGGAGCCCCGAACGGCTTCGAACTTGTGCCGAGCTTCAACAAGAACAAAAAGACTTTAGAGCTTCGAAGGGAGGCAAAAGAGTTAAACGTAAAGTTGTTAGAACTCCCGGCATTGGAACTAGTCATTCCAACCCTAGCTCTAGAGATCGAAGAGGTCTTCGATTCCTTCTTGGTATAGATACCAATTTTCATGATGTAAACATATTTGTTCGATTAATAAATATCGATTTAAAATTGTCTCCTTGTTTATTAGCCCCTCTTTGGGCATAAGCAACTTCGAATTATATTCAAAGATGGTTAGGCACAAAGAAAACTTAGGAGTACAATTTTGGGGGTTCGGAGCCCCTCAGTAATTTAGATCTTTTAAAATCTTATAAAATGTCTTCGACTATTTGTAGTCTGAAGAATGGTAACTTAGTACCTTCTGTTTTTTGAAAAGAAATCACTTGAGATAACTTTCCGGACACTTTAGTGTCTTAGATAATTTGTCTCTTTGGACTTTCTTAACAGACATTCGAAGCTCATGACTCAAACTCTGTTTTGTTTTGGCCTCCTTCGGCTCTTTTTTGCGAATTCTGTCAAACCAGTGGTTTGGAGTTCGCAATGGTCTCTTTGGACTCTTTTTATGGATACCTACAAGCCGGTGGCTTGGGCTCCGCATTATTTGGCCTCTTTGGACTCTTTTTACAGATGTCTTCCAGCCGGTGGCTTGGACTCCGCATTCTGTGGTTTTCGGGCTCTTTTACGGATGTCTTCAAGCCGGTGGCTTGGACTCCGGATTATGTCAGCCCACCACCTCGGAAAATATGATTCAAATTAGTGACACTTCCCTCTCGATCAACTCCGCGGTTCCAGTGCGTCCACTCGGAAGTTGGAAGTTTATGAGGGGTAGGCACTATCTGAACCATATGCTTTATTGATTCGAAAAGTGATTACACATGATTACAATGAGCACTTATGCGAAGTATCGCTTTAGGTGCTCCGCATGCCACGTATGTTCTAACTCTTCACCTTCCAAATTAGCTAATTTAAAAGAGCCAGGACGTCCTGAACGAACAATTAAGTATGGACCTTCCCATTTATTTCCTAATTTTCCTGGCGCTATGATGCTTCGTAAAACGAGATGACCCGGTCTAAGTTCATTGATCTTAACCTTCGGGTCAAACCAAGCCTTCGTCTGCTGATGATACTTCGATATTTTTGCTACAGCTCGAAGTCTTGTCTCCTCTGTTAAATCCAGCGAAGCTTGTCTTTCTCCTTCAAACTCCGGTTCGATGCTGCGAAGTGATCCTCCTTTGAGCTCTTTTTGAGTCATAGCTTCATCTCTGAATAGCAATCTGAATGGAGTGAAACCTGTGGACCTTGTTTGCGTAGTCCGAATGGACCATAAAATCTTCAGAAGTTCTTCGGTTCACAGTCCTTTTGCTAATCCTACTATCCTTCAATTTAGCCCTGACAAAATATTTCCATTGGCTCTTTCTATAGCTCCATTAGACTGAGGATGCCTCACTGTAGCAAAACATAACTGGATGCCTAGATCTTCGCAGAACTTTCTGAAAGGTTCTGCATCGAACTGTGTTCCATTATCAACTGTAAGTTGTCTAGGCACTCCGAACCGGCAAATGATACTTTTCCAAAAGAATTTCTATACATTGTTTGAAGTGATAGCTGTTAAGGGCTCTGCTTCTACCCACTTAGAAAAATATTCAATAGCTACCACTGCGAACTTTAGATTTCCCTTAGCTACTGGAAAGGGACCAATCAAATCCATACCCCATCTGGCCATGGGCCATACCGGAGCAATAACTTGAAGAGCTGTTGGTGGGCGATGACTCCGTTGACCCATCCACTGACATCCTTGGCATGTGCGGACTAAATTCTCCGCATCTGCTACTATCGTAGGCCAATAAAGCCCCTGGCGAAGTGTTTTTCCTGCCAAAGCTCGAGGGGCCAGATGGCTACCGCAAAGACCTTCATGAATATCTCGATGGATATCTTGGCCTTCGGTTTGGGATATACATCGGAGTAAAGGGGAACATACTCCGGCCTTATATAAAATACCGTTGATTATTTGATAATTCCTAGCCCTGAGTTTCAATCTTGAAAATTGTGGCTCTTCAAATGAATTTGCTCCTCCTTGCAAAAGTTCCATGATCGAATTTCTCCAATCTGTACTTGGAATGCAAAGTGTTGGAACAATTGCGTTAGTTCCAGCAGGTTTTTCTGTGGTGGAGTATGATGTGGATAATGAACCTCGATGGGTTCCCTCAGAGGGAGAAGGGGTTTATACTGGTTCGGGCCTCCCCTAGGGGATAATAGCCCTACGTCCAGTTTATGGTGGATTGGGCATGGTGTGCCTTAGTGTGGAGAAGAGAACTACAGGGTCTCATGGCTCCCTGGGGTCGTCCCCCGCTACAAGGGCTTGGCCCTGCTTATATAGGCACGCAGGCCAAAGGAAAAGACTGAGATGCCCCCTATGAGCCTCAGGCTCATAGGGGCGGAGAGGGGAAAAGGAGCTAGCTACAATACAAAAGGTGCCAGGCAACTTTACAGCTTTACTGGCGTGTCAGGCTGCGCCAGGCTTTGACCAGCTAAACGACATACCAGGGGCGGGGGCCCCCGGTATGGACTTGGCTCCGGAGGGCGGCCTCCGGGCGTGGCTCCGGAGAATGGCCTCCGGACTGGACTCCGGAGGGTGGCCTCCGGGCGTGGCTCCCGGAGGGTGGCCTCCGGACTTGGCTCCGGAGGGTGGCCTCCGAACTGGACTCCGGAGGGTTTCCTCCGGGCTGGACTCCGGAGGGTGGCCTCCGGGCTTGGCTCCCGGAGGGTGGCCTCCGGACTTGGCTCTCGGAGGATGGCCTCCGGACTTGGCTCCGGAGGGCGACCTCCGGGCTGGGCTCCCGGAGGGCGGCCTCCGGCCTCCGGCGCCCGGAGGGTGGCCTCCGGACTTGGCTCTCGGAGGATGGCCTCCGGACTTGGCTCCGGAGGGCGACCTCCGGGCTGGGCTCCCGGAGGGCGGCCTCCGGCCTCCGGCGCCCGGAGGGTGGCCTCCGGCGGCCTGTGCCCGGGCCTGAATTGGGGCTCCGGGCCGGACCTCCTGGTCCAGGGGCTCCGAAGCTACGGGCCCCGAAAGGCGCCTTGGGACCTGGAAACAATACTTAGAGAAAACAGGCTCCGACAGTACCTGGCTCTGGGCCGAAGGCTGTCGGAGGCTGACGTCATTTGGCCCCTGTTTAAGGGAAATATATTCCCCCAACAGTAGCCCCTCGCGTGTAGGCCTTCGGAACGAAGGGGTACACGCGCCCTTAGGACAAATGACCTGAAAACACTTCGGAGAAAACATACCTTCGGAGCCAGGACCGAAGGAGACCTCGATTCCTGGGGGTAATAAATGCTCGTGCCAGAGCGGCCTCGGGGAGCCCGAACGGCTCCGCAACGGTCAGAAAAGTTACCGTTACCTTGCTTGGG
Organism: Zizania palustris; assembly: GCA_019279435.1. Taxonomy (NCBI): domain Eukaryota; kingdom Viridiplantae; phylum Streptophyta; class Magnoliopsida; order Poales; family Poaceae; genus Zizania; species Zizania palustris. The sequence goes on from JAAALK010000288.1 coordinate 56,792,527, forward strand.
CTTGATTCGCTTTCGTCGGAGGCCCATCTGGCGGCGGGCTCGGCCCATGACGGTTGGAATTCTTACCGCGCCTATAAATAGGGACTTACCGCGTGCAGCCCCGGCACACTTTCATTCGCTTCTTCTTACCGCCTTACCACCTTCGCTCTCCTCTTCCTCCTAGCTTCGCAGAGCGACCTTCGCGAGCTTCTAGCCCTTCGCCATCCTTTAGCCCTTCGAGCCGAAGTCTGATCAGAATGCCGAAGAAGGCAGTGGCGAAGCCCCTGGTTTTGGGCTCGAGCTCGGGCTCCGCCCAAGTGCAGGCGGCCGCGGCAGCAGCCGCGGCAGCGAAGCCCGCAGCTAGGCGACTGGGGCCGAGGGACCTCCGGACGCCCTCCGACAGGTTCGAGCAGACCCTGGAGATGAGGGCTTCGATTTCTACGGAGGAGTCGGTCCGGAGAGCCTGCGAGGGGAAGATTGCGGCGAAAATCCAATTAAGGGTTCCAGAGAAGTCGGAGGCCGTACCGAAGCCTCGGGCCGACGAAGTGGTGGTGTTTGAAGCCTTCTTCGAGGCCGGCCTCGGACTGCCTGCGGTGGGGATGCTGAGCGAAGTCCTCAAGGCCTACAACCTCGAGCTCCCTCAGCTTTCGCCCAACGCAGTGGCGAGGCTAGCTGTTTTTGAGTGGGCCATGAGGGCCGAAGGCTGCGAGGGCCGCGCGGATGTCTTCGTTGCCCTTCACGACGCCAACTGCCAGCCGAAGCCCAGGGAGGGGACGGATCGCGTCAAGAGGGCGCTGGCCTTCGGCAGCGCCAATTTCCAGCTCCGGAAGGAGTTCCAGGACGCCTTCCCTGCGAGGGCTGTGAACAACAAGTGGTACTCGAGATGGGACCAAGAGTGGTTCTACGCCTCCGTCGGCGCGAACTCTCCCCTTCGAAGTACCAACGCCCACATCCTGTACCGGCGCGAAGGGGTGGTGACGACCAGCGAAGGCCTTCTTCACTCGAGGATCTCGCTGCTCCGAAGGGTGGCGGCGAAGATGAGCATGAGGGACCTCGCGGAGGAGTTCACTACCCTTCGGCTTAGCCCCCTCGCGCGCTCCTGGCCGGAGGGGCTCTTCCAGGCTTCGGGTCGAGGAGAACTCAGCGAGCTGGCCTTCGACCGCTTCTGTTAGGCTTCGCGCTCTTCTTGCTTTTAATACTTGAATACTTTACAGCTTTACTAGCGTGTCAGGCTGCGCCAGGCTTTGACCAGCTAAACGACATACCAGGGGCGGGGGCCCCCGGTATGGACTTGGCTCCGGAGGGCGGCCTCCGGGCGTGGCTCCGGAGAATGGCCTCCGGACTGGACTCCGGAGGGTGGCCTCCGGGCGTGGCTCCCGGAGGGTGGCCTCCGGACTTGGCTCCGGAGGGTGGCCTCCGGACTTGGCTCCGGAGGGTGGCCTCCGAACTGGACTCCGGAGGGTGGCCTCCGGGCTGGACTCCGGAGGGTGGCCTCCGGGCTTGGCTCCCGGAGGGTGGCCTCCGGACTTGGCTCTCGGAGGATGGCCTCCGGACTTGGCTCCGGAGGGCGACCTCCGGGCTGGTCTCCCGGAGGGCGGCCTCCGGCCTCCGGCGCCCGGAGGGTGGCCTCCGGCGGCCTGTGCCCGGGCCTGAATTGGGGGCTCCGGGCCGGACCTCCTGGTCCAGGGGCTCCGAAGCTACGGGCCCCGAAAGGAGCCTTGGGACCTGGAAACAATACTTAGAGAAAACAGGCTCCGACAGTACCTGGCTCTGGGCCGAAGATTGTCGGAGGCTGACGTCATTTGGCCCCTGTTTAAGGGAAATATATTCCCCCAACACAAAGAATCTCTGTGGAGGGAATTTGTGGCACCGAAGGTGTGCTGAGCTCCTCATAAAAAGCTTCTTCTGGTATATCCATAGCTCCGGCTGCAGCTTTTTCTAATATGTCCGCTTGTACATTTTCTGTTCTTGGTATACTCCGAATTGAAATACCCTTGAATTGTGCTTCGATCTTACGGATTTCTTCTAAGTACTTTGCAAGTTGTGGATGCCGAACTTGAAAGCTTTTATCTACGTGCCCTGCTACTATTTGAGAATCTGTCTTTATAACAACTCTTGTAGCCCCTAGAGCACGTGCTTTTCGGAGTCCCAGTAAAATCCCTTCATACTCCGCTATATTATTGGTAGACTTAAAGTTGAGTCTTGTGGAGTACATTGCTCTTTGCCCTGAAGGTGAAATTAAAACTGCTCCAATCCCTGCTCCGGATGCTTGAAAAGCCCCATCAGAATAAACAGTCCAAATTCCTTCACTTGGCTTCTCCGGAACCCACGTTTCAGGGGGAGTCCATTCTGCTACAAAATCTGCTAAGACTTGCGATTTGATTGCTGTCCTTGCCAAAAAGGATATGCCGAAGGGTGCTAGTTCTACTGCCCACTTTCCAATTCTTCCAGTGGAATCTTTACTTCGGAGCATATCTTCCAAAGGATATGAAGTTGGTACAATTACATTATGAGCTAAAAAATAATGTCTCAACTTCCTCGAAGCCATTATCAGAGCATAAGTGAACTTTTCGAGCTCGGAATACCTTGTCTTCGCTCCTGGTTATGCTTTGGACACAAAATAAACTGGATTTTGTACCAACTTCCCATTGAAATCTATTTCTCTGACAAGGACTGCGCTGACAGCAGAGCCTGTAGCTGCAAGGTAAAGGAGTAGGGTTTCGTCCACAGTAGGCACCGTGAGTGTAGCAAGATTACTGAGATACTCTTTAGTATCTTCGAAGCTTTTTTGACACTCCGGTGTCCATGCAAAATCTTCGGACCCTTTCAATGCTTTAAAGATGGGCAAACTTCTCTCCGCAGACCTTGCCAAAAACCTGCTAAGTGCTGCCAGACGACCAGTCAGCTTTTGCACTTGCTTTAAATTTTCTGGGGGAGCCATCTTCTGAAGCGCATTTATTTGAGTAGGCCTAGCTTCAATCCCTCTGCTTGAAACTAAATACCCTAACAACTTCCCAGCCTTAGCTCCGAAGATACATTTCTCGGGGTTAAGACGAATCCCACATGCCTGAAGGCTATTAAATGTTTCTACTAAGTCTAGGCTATGTTGGTGCTTTAAAGCACTCTTTATTACAATATCATCCATATAGGCCTCCACATTGCGACCTAATTGATGACCTAGAGCCTTAGCAACTAATCTCGAAAAAGTAGCCCCGGCATTTCTTAAGCCAAAAGGCATTCTTACATAACAGAAGACTCCCGAAGGAGTTACGAAGCTTGTCTTGATCTCATCTTTGCGTTTCAACCATATTTGATGGTAGCCGGAATACGCGTCAAGGAAGCTTAATAACTCCGAACCAGCAGTGGAGTCGACCAACTGATCAATTCGGGGCATGGGGTAGGGGTCACGAGGGCATGCTTTATTCAAGGATGTGAAATCAATGCACATGCACCACGTCCCGGAGGATTTCTTCTTGACAAAAACTGGGTTGGCTAACCATTCTGTATGAGCCACTTCTCTGATAATCCCAGCCTTCAACAATTTTTCAACTTCGTCTTTCGCAAGAACAACTCTTTCTGCAGACATTTTTCGGAGTCCTTGCCGAACAGGCCAAGCTTTCGTGTTTACAAGTAAACTATGTTCAATAATATCCCAATTTACTCCGGTGATGTCTTCGTCTGACCAAGCAAAGACATCTAAATTCTCCTCCACTACTTTTTCCAGGGAGGGTGGCAACTTCTGGAGGTAAATCTTTACCAAATTGAAATGCATATTCTTTACCATCTTTAATAATAATCTTCGTTGCGATCTCTCCTTCAGGACTTGGTCTTGGGAAGGATTTCTTCGAGGATTCGGAAGGAGCAGAAAAATTTTCTTGATTATCTTGCACGTTATTCACTTGTCTTGGATCAAGAGGGGGGTCGTGACCATATTCCGCTCTTCGGGCGGTAGGTTGATCCCCGAAGATAGTGAGCACTCCCGCTTGCGTGGGCATCTTCATGCACAAGTAATTGTGATGTGCCACAGCTCCGAACTGATTTAACATGCCTCTTCCGAAGATGACGTTGTAGGCATACAGAGCATCTACAACGTCGAAGATTACTTCCTCTGTCCTGGCTAACAATCCTTCTCCGAAGGTAACTTCCAGGCCAATTTGGCCGAGTGCATCAAGCGGAGGTCCTGCGAAGCCTTGCAAAGGACGAGCCGCTGGAAGAAGGTGCTTTCTGGAGATGCACAATTGATCGAAGGCTTGAACAAAAATGATGTCCGCCGAACTCCCTCCGTCAATTAACACTCTTTGAACCTCAGTTCCTGCAATGTCAGTAGTAATGACAAGTGGGTCTGCATGTGGAAATTTAATGCCAGCTGCATCCTCTGCAGAAAAAGATATTGGCACATGGGACCATTCAGGCATAGCAGCTGCAGATGACGAAGTTCCAATGTGCCCCACTTCTCTGACATACTCTCTTCTCTGCCTTTTTGACATGCTTCCGAGAGTACCTCCTCCGGAGATGGGGAGGACTACTCTTTTTCCTCGGTCTTGCCCTTCTTCTTGCTTCGGAGGTGGCATAATATTGACCACCGGAGGGCGTCTTGCGGCTTCGAAGTTTTCTATCCGCGCCACAGCCTGGACAGGCTCCGGGCGCACTTCAGCTGGAACTCGGTCAGTAGTACCTCGACCCGAAGTTCTTTCCAGATACTCTCCTCTCAGAGCAAGTATAGCCTTGCAAGTATCAGTTGCATGGCTTCGGTTTTCACCATGAATACAGCAGAAAATGGTCTGGCCTTTGCCAACCGGTTTCCCTGGCGGCCTCCAGCCGCTGGTCTTGGTTCCTGATGGTTGCGGAGCTCTTTGGGAAAACTTTTGCGGGGGTGCAATGTTCAGAACTTCCGAACGAGGATGCTTTTGCCCCCTTCTCCTATCATGTTGAACTTCGAAGACAGGTTCCCGCGGCTGTGCCGAAGTTTTCACTTCCAACTTTACTTCCTGTAATATGGACGGAGAAGCTGCAGTTCTCCGAAGCCAGCCCTCTTCTGACCTTGCATATTCTTCAAAATAGGACATCAGCTGAGAAATAGAAGATATACTTTTCCGGTGGAGTTTATCAAGGAGGCCTAGATGAATGACTCCTTCCCGAGCTGCGTCAACTACTGAAGACATAGTTAACCCTCGGATCTGCGACTTCGTATGAGCGAAGCGCTTGAAGTATTGTCTTAATGTTTCTCCAGGGAGCTGCTTCACCTGGAAAAGACTTCCCGTCGACATTGGAGGCACGAAGGTGCCTTGGAAATTGCTTATGAACTTCTTCTTCAGCTGCCCCCATGAATTAATTGATCCTGGCTTCAAGGACCAGAACCACCGCAATGCCACTCCTTGAAGAGATAAGGGAAAGCATTTTGCCATGGTGTCCCGCACTCCTCCACTAGCTTCAATTGCTAGAGCATAAGAACGGACAAATTCTCCAGGATCCTCATGTCCAACATACTTGCAAAGCTTCGAAGTCTTAAACTTAGGATCGTAGCAAACTTTTTGCAGTTCAGGATGTAACGGAGATTCGGTATCAAAGGAGGCGTTCTCCGGGGCTTCAGGATAGATAGGTTTGTCGTCTTCAGGCACTTCCGGAATAACTGGGATGGCTTGAGAGCGAAGCCTATTTGCAGCTTCTTGTCGCCATCTCGCTACTTCAGCTTGGAGACTGGCCATTTGAGCGGCCATATCACCAAGATTGTCTTCATCTCCTTCGGAAGGATCTTCCGGGTCTTGAGAACTGTAAGGATCAGTTTGGAGTGGAACTTGAGGTGGAAGGGGAACTCCAGGTGGTCGAAGTATAGATGGAGTTGGCGGAGGAACTCTGTATGCTCGAGGAATTGGAACCCCTTCCGGAGTTTGAGGTGGAGGAAACGTCGAAGGTCCTCCGACCTCAACAGTGTCGGGAGATGCCCCTCCGGAGGTCCGAGGGGACCTCCGAACAGGGTTGCGAGTTGCGCTCCGCTTAGGAGGCATGATGTAAGAAGTTGGTAGAGAACGAAGTTTCTTGGACTAGGTTCCCCATGGACGGTGCCAACTGTTGGTGTAAAAGATTACGCTAACAGGTTTATGAAGATTAGAAACTAACAAACGAAGTGTTTGCGAAGAAAACTATTCCAAGCCTCCGAAAGGATAATAACTTAGAATAGTTCGAAAGTGTGTATTGAATAACTTGTATTCGGTCCCCCTTACAGGGTAAAATGGGGGGTATTTATAGGCCCAAACATTAAGGAAATGACCTTTTTACCCCTCTATTACAACCGACATAGTGGAAACTATTCGGTACCCTTAATAGGGCTAAAATGGTAAAAGACTAATCTAATGAGATAGAAGATAAGTATTCCATCTTAGCTGGCAAAGAAGCTCCCGGAAGAGTCCAAGTTCGAAGATATACTCCGAACTAGAATTCGTCATCATACTTCGAACTTGATTCAATGTATCTCCGAAGTTATATACTGGAAGTCTTCGGCTTAATCACCAGTCTTTATCTTGTCACTGCAATAACCCTGAAGATGGTATATTTTCCCCCAACAGCCGTTTTAACATACCCCAATTTTCTAGTTCATTGCCAACCTGAACTATTTCAGTCCACCAAAGAAGAGCATATCCAGTGAAGTCAGTAGTAGCTAAGCGCACGCGGTGGATAGCAGGAACCATGTGAGCATTAAATTTTTGTTCGACTGACATCTCCCAATCTAAATATGCATCTGGATCATAGGTGCCAGCAAAATGAGGTACTGGAAAATTTTACCTTGGAGTAGGGATCATTGTTCCCGTGGTTGCCATTGTTACCTCGTGGATGGCGGTTGCGGTGGCCGCCCATACCTTGATGATTAAACTGAAAGCGATGACGTGTAGCCTCATCAGGGTCAATGCCATTGTTCCCGGCATCGGATAGGTCGTCTTCCTCCTCAACATGGTCGTCTTCCTCCTCAACATGGTCGTCGTCAGCTTGTGCAGCAGGTAAGCGTGTCTCCAGGGCAGTCATCTGGTCCACTAGGTCAGCCACAGTACGTGCGAGACGTTCGATGGAGTGTTGGGTCTGCCGCTGCGACTCCAGTAGAGCATGTCATGAGACACAGTCATTAAAATCGGATGGAGGGGTACCGTTGTTATCTGCCATGTTAGTGAAAAGACAAACAACAATGAATAATCCTTATGGAACGCAACTAGGTGGAGTGGTGGGTGTGTGGTGGAAGCAATCTATCAAGCGGCTTACCCACACTTGAAAGTGTTCTTACCACGCCGCAGTGAGGTCACCGGCCTGCAGGTGAAGAACCAAGTGGAGGGTGGTGGGCGATTGAAAGATGTGAACCTGTCCTGACCAAGAGAAGGTCTAGCTTGGAAGGCAAAGTAAGTAGCAAGGAATAGCGATAGTAATAGCAGTTAAACCAAGTTCAATTAGTGTTCCCTAGTACTCGTCAAAGTTGCTGGTCTAAGTGCTCCCAAGGTGAAATTCAAGCAATATAGGGAAACTAAGTGCCCAAAACTCAAGTGGAGGCAGAACAAGGTAGCAAATGACAAGACCGGTTCTCTTTTGCTTCTCTACTTCTCGTTTCTTTTTTTCTTTTTTTTTCACTATATTTTTTGAACAAGGATGACAATAGATGCAACCACAAAAATTGGCACCTGCAACTGAGGTGGGATGTGGTTCACAGAAATTCAACAAGTTATCTGAACGGCGTGCAGAAACTTTGACCAATTTTTTCTTTATCTTCCTGATTTTTTTTGGCAATTCTGACGCAACCAAACAGGGCGAAGCCGAGTTTGGGTCGGCTCCAAATTGGGTCAAGAAGATTCTCAAAAAATTTCAGATTTTTCTGCCAAACGAGCAAAAAGTTATGCATGTTTTACCGAAGGGAGGTCACATGGACTCGACGTGGAAAACTGAGTAGGAAACCAAGTGGAAACCGACTAGGGTTGTGGAGGGGGGTTCGGGTGGGGTAATTTTTTTGAGACACAAGATCAACTACTACTCAAACGACACAAAGGGATGACTAAACCAACAACAAGACTCGACCAAGAACACAAACTCAACAAAGCTAAAAACTGAAATTAAAATCGCAAGGCACAAAGGGGTTCTCGGTGGGGATTTTTTGTGTGGGTTTTCTAGACTCTAGGTAAAAATAAAAGAAGATCGAGATTACCTAACGGGAAACCTAAAATCTGATACCAACTAATAGGGGGATTCGTCCCGATCTTCCGCTAGGTAAGGATAACTTGGATTGGTGGAGAATCTCGACGTTGACGATCCAAGGCTCCGGTCCGGCGGATCAAAACCTTACAATCGCTACACCACCATCTCCGTCGGTTATCAACCACGCAGGGCACAATTGACCTTGCCACGAAGGCTAGTTCCTGCAAGCGAATCCAAGAACACAAGCAAGAACAGGAAGAACACGAGTCGAATGCCAAATCACAGATGAACTATGATGAGGTGAGGTTTCACAAACGCCGTTGCAGCAGCCAATCGGTTCGGTGCAAGAGCGGGATCTAAACACACGAGTGTAGATGCAAACAAAGCAAAACATAACCCTAATGACGGCTGTCATGAGTATATAGGGCGTGGGCATCCTGTAGGAGGTGCACACGACTCGGACTATGGGCCACCACGGCCTCCAACTCAGTACAAGGTCCAAATCGGCCCAATTCTGTCACGCGGGACTGTTTCAGTCACACAAGACGACTCCCAAAAGATCCATATTCTCCTTAGCTTTCCAAAAAGTCCAAGAACGTGCCAATCAGACTTCGTATGACGAAGTTACGCCCATTTTGGTGCATGGTGGTTGATGTAGTCCGAACCAGCGAATTCATGACTTCAAATCATCCGTGCGACTCCGTCTTCAACTCCAACTCTCCTATTCCATCTCCCATGTTCCTAAGCAACAAAATATCACTAGTATTCAGTAGCATCCCATCCAAACAAATATTAACATAGTTGCTAAGGAAAAAATTAACCTCATGGTTCAAGCGACAGGCACGGGCGCGTGTGATTGGTCCTTGTAAATGAATTGTAGGTGGAGGCTCCATGTGTGTATCATGTGATGTGATGTCCTCATTAGCACTGATCATGCCATGTGTCTTAGATAGTATGTCTTTTGCTATACTTGTTAGATGTGATAATTGCAGTCAATCATATCTGAGAAGCATGCTTTCGTCACCTGCACCCCAGTTGCTTTCATTGCATATTTTGAGGGGGAGTTGCATTTCAGGGGGAGTCTCTGTCTCTTTCGAGTGCATTTAGTCTCCCTTGATGAGTCCACTTGTCAACAAGGGGGAGAAATTTTGGGAGAAGAGTTTAAGGGGGAGTTTTGGCTTTCTCTGGGATTTGTTTCAGGGGGAGTTTTTGTCCCAGTTGTCCTTACTCTTTTGATATCCTTGTTGATTATTCTGAGATTGCACTCGTTTTGAGCTTTTACCTTTGGTTAACCATAATGACCTTTCTTGCTTTTGTTTGGCTTTTGGTCATTAGGGTTAAACTTTTACTTTATTTTTCTTCTTCTCTGTTTTCTTGTGCTTTGTTTTCGTGTTTCCACATGTGTTCGCAGGTACTGAGGAGCTGATGAAGAGAAGTGTTGACAATGCACTCATCAAGGAGGAGATTGAGGAGCCATGCTGAAGAGCGTGGGCCTCATGGCTCCAGATGTGATGAGTCATTGTCAACGATAGTCAAAGAGGACTGAAAAGAGAGAGAAGACCTGCTGCGTCTGGGCCGCATGTGACTCAGGTATACGGGCAACGAGCGACTGTCGGGCAGAGGGGCCGCGAAGTCGGGCTGGCCCAATCCGGGTACATGGGCTAGGAGCAGCAGAGGATCCACTGGGTTGTTGACCGGGATTGACTCAGGTACACGGGCGGCGAGTGATTGCCGGGCTGAGAGAGCTGCGGAATCGAGCCGGCCCAATCCGGGTACCTGGTGCAAAGTCGGTGGATGCTTTGTCAGTTTCGGCGCAAAACTGACGATCGCTGATCTTGGAACGGACCGTCCAGAAGTGAAGCCGTAGTCGCTACGAAAGCTCCGCTTCCGGATAAGTCATATGTAAATAGGAGTTTACTATTTTGTCCTTAGGCCCATAGTCAGTCAGTTGAGTCAGTAAAAATATCCTAAGGGTAGTTGGGTCTTTTCCTTTTTATTTCAGCGTCTGTAAAAAAACCCTAAGGGTCTGGTGGAATATTCTAGGCTGATTGGGCTGCCTATAAATAGGGCCCCAATCACTAGGGTTAGGTCATCCTTTCAGAAATCACTTTTAATCAAGAGATTGGGTCACGGTTTTTGTCTTGTTTCCTGTTCATTCTCCTGTGTGCGCCGCCATTGGTTTCATCTCATGAACTCTGAGAAATCGCTTCAAACAAGTTCTTTGTTCTCTGTTTCTTTTCAGTGATCTGCATTCTCAGTAAACTCGTTTGATTCGTTGCCTCGGTTTGCGTGCTCCTGATACTAGTTTTTGTGCACGTTTTATTTTTCTCGGATTGATTGTGTTCCTGGTTTGAGTAGTACTAGTTTCTCGTTGCTTGCTCCTATAGCAGCAAGTAGTACCTAGTCCAAGCTGAAATGTTGTATGCCAGGCTACTCTGTTCATAGGCTGCAGCTAGTTTTTCTGTTGATACTTTTTCCTGGCATGGCTTTTTGATCGAGAAGAAAGCATCTAGCGCATTTTCTGGCGTTTCTGGCGAAGCCCCATGCTTTGTTCGAAGTCCTTCTGTTTTGGTGAAGCAGGCTTCGAACTGGTTTAGCTTCTCAAACGAAGTTTGCTGCAAGGCTTCTCACTGTAACAACTGACTTCTACTGTGCTCCGAAGTCTGCGAAGTAGTACTCCGATTTGAGCACTTCGTAGTTGATACTTCGGCAGGTTTCGAAGTTAGCTTCGAAGAATGTCTCTCTGGTTGGCGTCGCTCAGAGTATGTTTCTAAGAAGTTTCTACTGTTGTTATTTTTGTGGATCTCAGTTTGTGGGTTCGAAGTTTGAGATTCGAAGTGTGTGTTTAGGCTTCGACTTCGTGTGTGAGAGCTTCAGAGGGCTCCGATTCGGAGTTGGTCTGTATTTTGAAGGTCACTTCTCCGGTAGTCATACCTCGAGCAATTTAACTTCGAAGGTTGTGTCACAGGCTTCGATTGTTCTCTGCTTTGCTTCGAAGTTGATTTTTCTTGTGTAAACCTTCGTAGCTTCGAATTGTGCTTTTTGGAGTAGGCTTCGGTATTTTCATACTTCGCACAAGGCACTTCGCTCCGAAGCATGCTTCGCATTCTGCCACACTCGAACTAGCCTAGACTCCACAAACCTTCAGCACTTTCACGACAGACTTCGTTAGCCTTCGACAAAGGACTCTGAATCAGGCTTCGACACTACGAAGCAGGGTTCGACACTGCGAAGCAGGCTTTGACACTACATGCTTCGACGTTGCAGGCTTCGTCGAGCATCGAACAGGAGACAACTTTTAAACAGTAACTCTTCATCACTATTTACGTGTCTTCAGTTTAACTGCTGTGATGATTAGTTTCTAAGAACTTTGATTTGCCATGTTTTGAATGCTTTGTTATCTGCCTATTAGCACTGTTGTTGTTTCTTGTCTAGGACACCAGTTGTTTTTAGGCTAGATACTTTTAGGTTTTGGTGATCTATTTGCGTTTTTGCTGTTGAGTCTTTTGAGGTGCGTTGGGTGTTGGGATCAGGTCATTAATTTGAAAGAATTTTTAGGCGCCCATTCACCCCCCCCCCTCTGGTCGCTACTTTTGGTCCTACAACTTCCCGTAGACATAGGGGGTACGAAGGTACCTTGAAAGTTACTTATAAACATTTTCCTTAGCTGCTCCCAAGTTCTAATTGATCCTGGCTTCAAGGACAAGAATCAACGTAAGGCAACCCCTTCGAGAGCGAGGGGGAAACACTTGGCCATGGTGTCTCGGAATCCTCCATTGGCCTCAATCGCCAAAGCATACGAACGAGAGAACTCCCCCGGATCCTCTTCTCCGGAGTACTTACAAAGCTTTGAAGTTTTAAATTTAGGGTCGAAGCACACTTTCTGTAAGTCAGGGTGCAGTGGAGACTCGCTGTCGAAGGAAGCATTCTCTGGGGATTCGGGATAAGAAGAGAGTTGTCGTCTTGAGGCACCTCTAGGATGATAGGGGTGACTTGAGGATGAAGCCTATCTGCGGCCTCCTGCCTCCACCTTGTCACTTCAGCTTGGAGACTGGCCATCTGGGTTGTCATGTCGCCAAGGCTATCTTCATTTCTTCCGGAAGGATCTTCTGGGTCTTGAGAACTGAACATGTTAGTTCGGAGCACAGTCGGAGCTAGAGGAGGAGCTCCGTCTAGTCGAAGCATAGACGAAGGTCCTCTTACCTCGACTGTATTCGAAGATCTTGCTCTAGAGGTCCAAGGGGACCTCCGAGTAGGACTACCACCTAAACTCCGCTTAGGAGGCATAACTCTAAAAACTTAGTAGAGAACGAAGTTTTTTGTACTAGGTTCCCCACGGACGGCACCAACTGTTGGCGTAAAGGATTACGCTAACAGGTTCTCGAAGATTAAGAACTAACAAACAGAGAGTTTGTGAAGTGGACTATTTCAAGCCTCCGAATAGGATAATAGCTCAAAGTAGTTTGAAGTTGTGTATTGAATAACTAAGTATTCGATTCTCATTACAGGGTGAGAATGGGGGTATTTATAGGTAAAAATCTTAAGGAAAAGACCTTTTTACCCCTCAATTACAACCTACATAGAGGAAACTATTTTGGTACCCCTAATAGGGTTAAAATAGTAAAAGACTAATCTAATTAGAAAGAAGATAAGTCTTCCATCCTCGCTGGCAGATAAGCTCTCTGAAGATTGAACCTTCGAAGTCATACTCCGAACAGAAGCCTACATGGATTCTCTAAACTTGATCATACACGAGGCCGGAGTTAATACTTGAACTTCGGTTTAGTAAATCGGCTTTGTCTTATAACTGTAGAGACCCTGGGGATGAAGTATTTTCCCTCAACAAACCCCAACCTCGGAACGACGATGGCTTGACAATAGGGTTGAGTAATGAAGCAGGAGCTAACAGAATATTGCCAAACATCTCAGATGCTTCACACCCTTTGTAATACTTCAAACAATCCTCAGTCATAGTCGGCTAGTAGAAATCTGCTCTTTTGAGCATCCAACTCATTTTCTAGGCCGACTGATGAGTGCCACAAAGTCCTTCATGGACTTCTCCTGTAGCCACCTGGGATCATTCGTGGTCTAGACACTTTAACAGTACTCCGTCAATGGTTCGGCGATACAGTGTGTCATCTATTAACACAAATTTAAATGCTTGTCGCCGAACCTTCCGATCAACCCTTTGGCTAGGGTCTCTCAAAGGGCTTCGAAGGGTTTTGCTAGCTCATTCCCTGAAAAGGTATCTAGGCTACTGATTTTGAGGTGCCCCCCGAGACCTTCCTGCTTCTGCCAAAGCCTGGCTGGACTGGCCGTGCGAAGCGCATCAGGCCGAAGCCTCCTACTGGAGGGTCTGGGCTCCCAGAGACCCTCACTGTCCTGAGGACTTTGTCTCATAGTCTCCGGCGCGCCAGACCCTTCAGTGGGTGGAGTACTCTGGTCTCGGAACCTCGACGTGCGATAGTCTCTGGCAGCCGGAGGGGTCCGACCTAGAGGGTGCGCCTGCCCGAAGTCACTGGCTTCGGTAGTGAGACCAAACACCGGCTTCTCCCATACAGAAAATTTTAATCTCTAGATGCTTGCTGAGCCAAATCATTTGCAACCGAATTGGCCTCTCTTGACACATGAGAAATTTTGAAGTCATCAAAAGTAGCAACTATGTCCAGGCACTTATCCAAGTAGCTGTTTAGCAAGCCATTAAAACATTGAGCACTCTTAGCCACTTGTTGTACTACTAACAGATAATCACCATGCGCGTGAACATGTTTAACACCTATGGATTCTAACAATTCAAGCCCTAGTAGTAAAGCCTCGTATTTAGCTTGGTTATTAGTAGAAGGAAACTCTAAACGAGCCGAGGTCTCAAAATGCACTCCGCTAGGTGATATGAGAACCACCCAATACCTTGTCCTATTTATAAGCTAAACCATCAAAGTAAAGTTTCCACGGTATTACCTCAATCAAAGCAACATTGTCGCTCCAACTGAAGTCTATGTGGTGATCAACTATAAAGTTGGCTATGATCTGGCCTTTCATATCTCTTAGGGGTTCATAGGCCAAATCGTATTCAATCAAAGCGTAAGCCCACTTTCCGATTCTTCCACTTAGAATCGGCTTTTGCAACATGTGTTTTATAACATCGGTTTGGCAAACAACAACACATGTAGTAGGGAGAAGATAATGGCGCAATTTGGTACATGCGTAGTAAAGTGACAAACACAAATGTTCCACAAACGTGTACCTAGTTTTGGCATCCAGCAGGCGGTGGCTCAAGAATGTGATGATGTACTCTTTTCCTTCCACCTCTTGGGTTAGCACGGGCCCGATCATGCTATCTTCAGCAGCGATGTATAGCTAAAACGGAATCCTAGCTTTGGGTGCTCTCACCACGGGCGGTGATGACATGCACTCCTTGATTTTCTCAAAGGCAATTTGCTGGCTTGCCCCCCAAGTGAACTCGGCCTCGTTCTTTAGCCGGAGTATGGGGACAAAGGCATCAATATTGCTAGACAAGTTCGATATAAAGCGACACAAATAATTCATCTTGCCTAGCAACTTTTGTACATCCTTTTGGCATGTTGGCACTGTAGCGTTTCTAATTTTCTCAAGCCTCTTAGGATCAATCTCTATGTCTCTCTCATGAATCATGAAATCTAAGAACTTACCCGCCGACACGCCAAAAGCACATTTGAGTGGGTTCATTTTTAAACCATACTGCTGCATCCTATCGAAAGCAACTTTCAAATCGGCTAAATGGTTTCCCATAGCGTCTGATTTGACTACGACATCATCAATGTAAACTTTTAACATAACTCCTAGCAAGTCATGAAAGATCAAGTTCATAGCACGCTTATACGTGGCACCAACATTTTTCAAACCAAAAGTCATAACGACCCACTCGAATAAACCGACAAAGTCAGGGCATCGAAAGGCAGTCTTGTAGACGTCTTCTTCGGCCATAAAGATTTGATTATAACCAGCATTGCCATCAAGAAAACTTAGTACCTTGTGTCCTGAAGCATCGTTGATTAGCATGTCGGCTATCGGTATCGGATACTCATCCTTCGGAGTGGCCTTGTTCAAATCCCTGAAATCAATACATACTAGTATCTCGTCGTTCCCTATCTTCTCTACATGCACAATGTTAGCGACCCATTCTACGTACCTGCATGGCCTAATAAATCCAGCTTTGAGTAGTCGCTCTACTTCTTCTTTAACTCGGTCATAGACGGCCGAGTTAAAGCGACGAGGAGGCTGTTTATAAGGCATAAATACAGACTTGATAGGTAGTCGACGCTCCACAAGCTCACGGCTTAGTCCCGACATCTCGCTGTACTCCCATGCGAAACAATCGACATACGACCGAAGCAACTTTATTACTTCGGCCTTTCATCAGGCTGTAAATGTTGGTTTACAAAAGTCGGCCTCGAGATGCTATCATCACCTATGTCAACTTCTTCTAAGGGATCGGCCGACGCAAAAGTCTTCGATGGCCTCGGCAATACCATCTTTATTAGACCGATACTGCTCTACACGAAACTTTAGCCAATCTAGATTACTCTTGCTATACATGACTACTAATACAAAAACAGCCGTGCTACACCAGTCGGCTTTACAGACACTGGTACAAAACATCCTCCGGACACACTAACAAAATCGTAATCCGAAAGATCTCTACCTGACAGACACTCTACCTTGTTGTGAACAGCGTCAACTGACACATCAGCCAATGCTACTTGGGCCAAAGTGTCTGTGGGAACGACTTCTACTTCATCGCCGTCCCACTTAATTAGGCACTGGTGCAGAGTAGAAGGAATGCAGCAATTCATGTGAATCCAGTCGCACCCAAGCAGCACGCTGTAGTTACCTTGCACATCGACGACGAAAAATGCTATTGCCAATGTCTTGTTGCCCACTGTCAACTCCATGGAGAGCACGCCCTTGGCCTCAGAACTCTCGCCATTGAAACCATTGAGCATCAAGTTAGTCTTCTTCAGATCATCCTCGTCCTTGCTAAGTTTCTTCAACAGCGAGTAGGGCACTAGGTTAATAGTGGTGCCACCATCGATAACCATCCAGGAAATAGGCTTTCCGTCAATGTGACCTCTAACGTAGAGAGGCTTCAGATGGCGAGCCGAGTCCTCGGGCTTCTCAAAAATAGCATTACGCGGGCCGAGGTTCAACTAAGCGACCTCGGCCTCGTCCTGTGGTAGGGCAAACTCGGCGGGCAGCGTGACGACATTGATGTCCATCGCCTGGGGTGCAGGCCCCTCGAATACAGGTGAGTAGTCGTCATTGAGCATATCATCGTCATCGTCGCTCGGACTAGGAGTCGGTTTTGTGATTTGGACATGCCTGGAGGTGCCCAAGATGGTTGTGGCTTGGTGTCAGGTGCCACTACCTGGTTCCTGTCAACTTTAGCCAAAGTGGTCCTAACCAACTCGGCCTCATGCACTCTGTATCCGGAGGGGCCTTCGCTGTGGACCCCGGCAGTTGGACTGGCCTCGTTCGGCTGATCGGACTAGGCTCCGGCGTGGGCTTCGGCCGAAACAGGGGACTTACCACCGTCAGACTTCGACGATAAGGCCTTCGGGATTGGGACTACATAATACCCTACTCTGACTGTGATATCTCCGGACTCCCTGTCATCGGCCTCTTTGCGCCTGTATTCTTCGACTTCGCTCTGCACGGGCCAATTCAGAGGTACCACGGACAGCCTGTGGACAATGCCTCCCTCCAATGCGTCTGTTTGTCCCTACCATTCATAATACTCCGAAGGAAAACAAGGCATAGCGTTAGGTTGTGGAGGGTACTCCGGCTATGATACATACGGAGCCCACAGAGTCCCTGCCCAGTTGTACGGTGGAGGCATCGGCAGCTCCAGTGGCCTCGCCCACTGTGAGACAAACCCGTTACCCAGAGGGGGGTTCGGTAGAGTCGATGGTGTCTCAGACCAAATCAGTGAGGGGTCCTGCTAGGCCGGAGGTACGTTCGGCCAGTGCGGGCCGAAGCCTCCTATCGAAGGGTTCATCCAGAGTGTTGTGGGGTCAGGCCATTGGGGGCTAAACTCGCTCCGCATGGGGTTCAACCACTGGGGTCCGAAGCTACTGTACGGGGGGTTCGTCCATTGAGGTCTGAAGCCACCGTACGAAGTGTTAGGCCACTGTGGCCCGAAGTCCCCGTGCGGAGGGTCAAGCCATTGTGGTCCCAAACCATAACGAGGAGGGCTCAACCACTGT
The DNA here is from genome assembly GCA_019279435.1 of Zizania palustris. Lineage (NCBI taxonomy): Eukaryota > Viridiplantae > Streptophyta > Magnoliopsida > Poales > Poaceae > Zizania > Zizania palustris. The sequence continues at coordinate 56,809,914 of JAAALK010000288.1, forward strand.
GGTTCGAAGCCACCCTCTGAACGCCTTGGGCCCTTCGGCTGCTTAGTTTTTTACCGCGGGGGCCTACTTACTTGGCTTTTTCTTTGATGCTTGTTCAACAACATCTTGTATGTTACCTTCGGCTTCTTGCAAGCCTTAGCCGAAGGGACGTATGGATGTTTCTTCAATTCGTCAGCAGATGGAATGACTTGGCCTTTAGGCAACCTGAGGAGCTGGTTCTTTAAGAGAAAATCAAATATTTTATCACACTTAGTTATGTCAAATGAGTACTTGACCTCACTAGGCCGATTCTTTATGGGAGACGGCTGTAACACGGAGCACGTGATGGGTTTACTCTTAGCGTTCCAAACCCATTCGGCTGCGTACATGTCGGCCGAATCCTCCTCTTCCGACTCCTCCTCATCGGAGTGTTCCATGACGTGGATTTCAGCCCTAGGCTTGTTAAACATCTTAATAAACTTTCTATCCTTGTTTCGGCCTTCCTGGACCAGAGCTTGTAGTAAGACTTGGCTAACCTCTAAAAAGTTCTAGTTGTCTAATCTTTCTTTAATCTCGGAACGCAACCCATTAAAAGCTAGTTCTGCCAAATCCCTTTCTGAAATACTAAGGGTGAAACATCGGTTTCTAGTATCCCTAAAATGCTTGATGTACTCGGAGATGTTCTCGTTAGATCTCTACATAACTGATGTCAAGTGTGAAAGCCTAAGTTCTATCTCGCCCGTGTAAAAGTAGTCATGGAATTTTTGTTCCAACTCATCCCACATCTGAACGGAGTTCGGCGGGAGTGCCGAAAACCAAGTGAAAGCGGTGCCGGATAGCGAGAGAGAAAATAGTCTAATTTTTAGAGCGTCTGTCCCGGTAGCTTCTCCACACTGTTCTAAAAATTGACTAACATGCTCTAGTGTGCGTGTGCATAGCTCTCCAACAATTGCCGCCTTCCCTTTAGTCAGCTCGGCCTGTTCTGGCCGAACCATTACCTTTTTCTCGCCGAGGTCGACGGCGTTGACAGGGAAAGGATCTTTGTCCAACTTCATCTTTGGATTGTGGTCTATTTTCAATCGTCCTTCTTCTATGGCCGATTGAACCTGTCGTCGAAAAACATTGCAGTCGTTAGTATTATGTGAATGTGAATCATGCTACTTACAATATGGATGTTTCTTCAATTCGTCAGCAGATGGAATGACTTGGCCTTTAGGCAACTGAGGAGCTGCTTCTTTAAGAGAAAATCAAATATTTTATCACACTTAGTTATGTCAAATGAGTACTTGACCTCACTAGGCCGATTCTTTATGGGAGACGACTGTAACTCGGAGCACGTGATTGGTTTACTCTTAGCGTTCCAAACCCATTCGGCTATGTACATGTCGGCTGAATCCTCCTCTTCTGACTCCTCCTCATCAGAGTGTTCCATGACGTGGATTTCAGCCCTAGGCTTGTTAAACATCTTAATAAACTTTTTATCCTTGTTTCGGCCTTCCTGGACCAGAGCTTGCAGTAAGACTTGGCTAACCTCTAAAAAGTTCTAGTTGTCTAATCTTTCATTAATCTCGGAACGCAACCCATTAAAAGCTAGTTCCGCGAAATCCCTTTCTGAAATACTAAGGCTGAAACATCGGTTTCAAGTATCCCTAAAACGCTTGATGTACTCGGAGATGTTCTCGTTAGATCTCTACCTAACCGATGTCAAGTGTGAAAGCCTAAGTTCTATCTCGCCCGTGTAAAAGTAGTCATGGAATTTTTGTTCCAACTCATCCCACATCTGAACGGAGTTCGGCGGGAGCACCGAAAACCAAGTGAAAGCGGTGCCGGATAGCGAGAGAGAAAATAGTCTAATTTTTAGAGCGTCTGTCCCGCTAGCTTCTCCACACTGTTCTAAAAATTGACTAACATGCTCTAGTGTGCGTGTGCACAGCTCTCCAACAATTCCCGCCTTCCCTTTAGTCGGCTCGGCCTGTTCTGGCCGAACCAGTACCTTTTTCTCGCCGAGGTCGACGGCGTTGACAGGGAAAGGATCTTTGTCCAACTTCATCTTTGGATTGTGGTCTATTTTCAATCGCCCTTCTTCTATGGCCGATTGAACCTGTCATCGAAAAACATTGCAGTTGTTAGTATTATGTGAATGTGAATCATGCTACTTACAGTATGGATGTTTCTTCAATTCGTCACCAGATGGAATGACTTGGCCTTTCGGCAACCTGAGGAGCTGGTTCTTTAGGAGAAAATCAAATATTTTATCACACTTAGTTATGTCAAATGAGTACTTGACCTCACTAGGCCGATTCTTTATGGGAGACAGCTGTAACTCGGAGCACGTGATGGGTTTACTCTTATCGTTCCAAACCCATTCGGCTGCGTACGTGTCGGCTGAATCCTCCTCTTCTGACTCCTCCTCATCGGAGTGTTCCATGACGTGGATTTCAGCCCTAGGCTTGTTAAACATCTTAATAAACTTTTTATCCTTGTTTCGGCCTTCCTGGACCAGAGCTTGCAGTAAGACTTGGCTAACCTCTAAAAAGTTCTAGTTGTCTAATCTTTCATTAATCTCGGAACGCAACCCATTAAAAGCTAGTTCCGCGAAATCCCTTTCTGAAATACTAAGGCTGAAACATCGGTTTCAAGTATCCCTAAAACGCTTGATGTACTCGGAGATGTTCTCGTTAGATCTCTACCTAACCGATGTCAAGTGTGAAAGCCTAAGTTCTATCTCGCCCGTGTAAAAGTAGTCATGGAATTTTTGTTCCAACTCATCCCACATCTGAACGGAGTTCGGCGGGAGCACCGAAAACCAAGTGAAAGCGGTGCCGGATAGCGAGAGAGAAAATAGTCTAATTTTTAGAGCGTCTGTCCCGCTAGCTTCTCCACACTGTTCTAAAAATTGACTAACATGCTCTAGTGTGCGTGTGCACAGCTCTCCAACAATTCCCGCCTTCCCTTTAGTCGGCTCGGCCTGTTCTGGCCGAACCAGTACCTTTTTCTCGCCGAGGTCGACGGCGTTGACAGGGAAAGGATCTTTGTCCAACTTCATCTTTGGATTGTGGTCTATTTTCAATCGCCCTTCTTCTATGGCCGATTGAACCTGTCATCGAAAAACATTGCAGTTGTTAGTATTATGTGAATGTGAATCATGCTACTTACAGTATGGATGTTTCTTCAATTCGTCACCAGATGGAATGACTTGGCCTTTCGGCAACCTGAGGAGCTGGTTCTTTAGGAGAAAATCAAATATTTTATCACACTTAGTTATGTCAAATGAGTACTTGACCTCACTAGGCCGATTCTTTATGGGAGACAGCTGTAACTCGGAGCACGTGATGGGTTTACTCTTATCGTTCCAAACCCATTCGGCTGCGTACGTGTCGGCTGAATCCTCCTCTTCTGACTCCTCCTCATCGGAGTGTTCCATGACGTGGATTTCAGCCCTAGGCTTGTTAAACATCTTAATAAACTTTTTATCCTTGTTTCGGCCTTCCTGGACCAGAGCTTGCAGTAAGACTTGGCTAACCTCTAAAAAGTTCTAGTTGTCTAATCTTTCATTAATCTCGGAACGCAACCCATTAAAAGCTAGTTCCGCGAAATCCCTTTCTGAAATACTAAGGCTGAAACATCGGTTTCTAGTATCCCTAAAACGCTTGATGTACTCGGAGATGTTCTCGTTAGATCTCTACCTAACCGATGTCAAGTGTGAAAGCCTAAGTTCTATCTCGCCCGTGTAAAAGTAGTCATGGAATTTTTGTTCCAACTCATCCCACTTCTGAACGGAGTTCGGCGGGAGCACCGAAAACCAAGTGAAAGCGGTGCCGGATAGCGAGAGAGAAAATAGTCTAATTTTTAGAGCGTCTGTCCCGCTAGCTTCTCCACACTGTTCTAAAAATTGACTAACATGCTCTAGTGTGCGTGTGCACAGCTCTCCAACAATTCCCGCCTTCCCTTTAGTCGGCTCGGCCTGTTCTGGCCGAACCAGTACCTTTTTCTCGCCGAGGTCGACGGCGTTGACAGGGAAAGGATCTTTGTCCAACTTCATCTTTGGATTGTGGTCTATTTTCAATCGCCCTTCTTCTATGGCCGATTGAACCTGTCATCGAAAAACATTGCAGTTGTTAGTATTATGTGAATGTGAATCATGCTACTTACAGTATGGATGTTTCTTCAATTCGTCACCAGATGGAATGACTTGGCCTTTCGGCAACCTGAGGAGATGGTTCTTTAGGAGAAAATCAAATATTTTATCACACTTAGTTATGTCAAATGAGTACTTGACCTCACTAGGCCGATTCTTTATGGGAGACGGCTGTAACTCGGAGCACGTGATGGGTTTACTCTTATCGTTCCAAACCCATTCGGCTGCGTACATGTCGGCTGAATCCTCCTCTTCTGACTCCTCCTCATCGGAGTGTTCCATGACGTGGATTTCAGCCCTAGGCTTGTTAAACATCTTAATAAACTTTTTATCCTTTTTTCGGCCTTCCTGGACCAGAGCTTGCAGTAAGACTTGGCTAACCTCTAAAAAGTTCTAGTTGTCTAATCTTTATTTAATCTCGGAATGCAACCCATTAAAAGCTAGTTCCGCCAAATCCCTTTCTGAAATACTAAGGCTGAAACATCGGTTTCTAGTATCCCTAAAACGCTTGATGTACTCGGATATGTTCTCGTTAGATCTCTACCTAACCGATGTGAAGTGTGAAAGCCTAAGTTCTATCTCGCCCGTGTAAAAGTAGTCATGGAATTTTTGTTCCAATCATCCCACATCAGAACGGAGTTCGGCGGGAGCACCGAAAACCAAGTGAAAGCGGTGCCAGATAGCGAGAGAGAAAATAGTCTAATTTTTAGAGCGTCTGTCCCGCTAGCTTCTCCACACTGTTCTAAAAATTGACTAACATGCTCTAGTGTGCGTGTGCACAGCTCTCTAACAATTCCCGCCTTCCCTTTAGTCGGCTCGGCTATTCTGGCCGAACCAGTACCTTTTTCTCGCCGAGGTCAACGGCGTTGACAGGGAAAGGATCTTTGTCCAACTTCATCTTTGGATTGTGTTCTATTTTCAATCGCCCTTCTTCTATGGCCGATTGAACCTGTTGTTGAAAAACATTGCAGTTGTTAGTATTAGGTGAATGTGAATCATGCTACTTACAGTATGGATGTTTCTTCAATTCGTCACCAGATGGAATGACTTGGCCTTTCGGCAACCTGAGGAGCTGGTTCTTTAGGAGAAAATCAAATATTTTATCACACTTAGTTATGTCAAATGAGTACTTGACCTCACTAGGCCGATTCTTTATGGGAGACAGCTGTAACTCGGAGCACGTGATGGGTTTACTCTTATCGTTCCAAACCCATTCGGCTGCGTACATGTCGGCTGAATCCTACTCTTCTGACTCCTCCTCATCGGAGTGTTCCATGACGTGGATTTCAGCCCTAGGCTTGTTAAACATCTTAATAAACTTTTATCCTTGTTTCGGCCTTCCTGGACCAGAGCTTGCAGTAAGACTTGGCTAACCTCTAAAAACTTCTAGTTGTCTAATCTTTATTTAATCTCGGAACGCAACCCATTAAAAGCTAGTTCCACCAAATCCCTTTCTGAAATACTAAGGCTGAAACATCGGTTTATAGTATCCATAAACGCTTGTTGTACTCGAAGATGTTCTCGTTAGATCTCTACCTAACCGATGTCAAGTGTGAAAGCCTAAGTTCTATCTCGCCCGTGTAAAAGTAGTCATGGAATTTTTGTTCCAAGTCATCCCACATCTGAACGGAGTTCGGCGGGAGCGCCGAAAACCAAGTGAAAGCGGTGCCGGATAGCGAGAGAGAAAATAGTCTAATTTTTAGAGCGTCTGTCCCGCTAGCTTCTCCACACTGTTCTAAAAATTGACTAACATGCTCTAGTGTGTGTGTGCACAGCTCTCCAACAATTCCCGCCTTCCCTTTAGTCGGCTCGGCCTGTTCTGGCCGAACCAGTACCTTTTTCTCGCCGAGGTCGACGGCGTTGACAGGGAAAGGATCTTTGTCCAACTTCATCTTTGGATTGTGGTCTATTTTCAATCGCCCTTCTTCTATGGCCGATTGAACCTGTCGTCGAAAAACATTGCAGTTGTTAGTATTATGTGAATGTGAATCATGCTACTTACAGTATGGATGTTTCTTCAATTCGTCACCAGATGGAATGACTTGGCCTTTCGGCAACCTGAGGAGATGGTTCTTTAGGAGAAAATCAAATATTTTATCACACTTAGTTATGTCAAATGAGTACTTGACCTCACTAGGCCGATTCTTTATGGGAGACGGCTGTAACTCGAAGCACGTGATGGGTTTACTCTTATCGTTCCAAACCCATTCGGCTGCGTACATGTCGGCTGAATCCTCCTCTTCTGACTCCTCCTCATCGGAGTGTTCCATGACGTGGATTTCAGCCCTAGGCTTGTTAAACATCTTAATAACTTTTTATCCTTTTTTCGGCCTTCCTGGACCAGAGCTTGCAGTAAGACTTGGCTAACCTCTAAAAAGTTCTAGTTGTCTAATCTTTATTTAATCTCGGAATGCAACCCATTAAAAGCTAGTTCCGCCAAATCCCTTTCTGAAATACTAAGGCTGAAACATCGGTTTCTAGTATCCCTAAAACGCTTGATGTACTCGGATATGTTCTCGTTAGATCTCTACCTAACCGATGTGAAGTGTGAAAGCCTAAGTTCTATCTCGCCCGTGTAAAAGTAGTCATGGAATTTTTGTTCCAATCATCCCACATCAGAACGGAGTTCGGCGGGAGCGCCGAAAACCAAGTGAAAGCGGTGCCGGATAGCGAGAGAGAAAATAGTGTAATTTTTAGAGCGCCTGTCCCGCTAGCTTCTCCACACTGTTCTAAAAATTGACTAACATGCTCTAGTGTGCGTGTGCACAGCTCTCCAACAATTCCCGCCTTCCCTTTAGTCGGCTCGGCTATTCTGGCCGAACCAGTACCTTTTTCTCGCCGAGGTCAACGGCGTTGACAGGGAAAGGATCTTTGTCCAACTTCATCTTTGGATTGTGTTCTATTTTCAATCGCCCTTCTTCTATGGCCGATTGAACCTGTCGTTGAAAAACATTGCAGTTGTTAGTATTAGGTGAATGTGAATCATGCTACTTACAGTATGGATGTTTCTTCAATTCGTCACCAGATGGAATGACTTGGGCTTTCGGCAACCTGAGGAGCTGGTTCTTTAGGAGAAAATCAAATATTTTATCACACTTAGTTATGTCAAATGAGTACTTGACCTCACTAGGCCGATTCTTTATGGGAGACGGCTGTAAATCGGAGCACGTGATGGGTTTACTCTTATCGTTCCAAACCCATTCGGCTGCGTACATGTCGGCTGAATCCTACTCTTCTGACTCCTCCTCATCGGAGTGTTCCATGACGTGGATTTCAGCCCTAGGCTTGTTAAACATCTTAATAAACTTTTTATCCTTGTTTCGGCCTTCCTGGACCAGAGCTTGCAGTAAGACTTGGCTAACCTCTAAAAAGTTCTAGTTGTCTAATCTTTATTTAATCTCGGAACGCAACCCATTAAAAGCTAGTTCCACCAAATCCCTTTCTGAAATACTAAGGCTGAAACATCGGTTTCTAGTATCCCTAAAACGCTTGTTGTACTCGAAGATGTTCTCGTTAGATCTCTACCTAACCGATGTCAAGTGTGAAAGCCTAAGTTCTATCTCGCCCGTGTAAAAGTAGTCATGGAATTTTTGTTCCAAGTCATCCCACATCTGAACGGAGTTCGGCGGGAGCGCCGAAAACCAAGTGAAAGCGGTGCCGGATAGCGAGAGAGAAAATAGTCTAATTTTTAGAGCGTCTGTCCCGCTAGCTTCTCCACACTGTTCTAAAAATTGACTAACATGCTCTAGTGTGCATGTGCACAGCTCTCCAACAATTCCCACCTTCCCTTTAGTCGGCTCGGCTGTTCTGGCCGAACCAGTACATTTTTCTCGCCGAGGTCGACAGCGTTGACAGGGAAAGGATCTTTGTCCAACTTCATCTTTGGATTGTGGTCTATTTTTAATCGCCCTTCTTCTATGGCCGATTGAACCTGTCATCCAAAAACATTGCAGTTGTTAGTATTATGTGAATGTGAATCATGCTACTTACAGTATGATTGTTTCTTCAATTCGTCACCAGATGGAATGACTTGGCCTTTCGGCAACCTGAGGAGCTGGTTCTTTAGGAGAAAATCAAATATTTTATCACACTTAGTTATGTCAAATGAGTACTTGACCTCACTAGGCCGATTCTTTATGAGAGACGGCTGTAACTCGGAGCACGTGATGGGTTTACTCTTATCGTTCCAAACCCATTCGGCTGCGTACATGTCGGCTGAATCCTCCTCTTCTGACTCCTCCTCATCGGAGTGTTCCATGACGTGGATTTCAACCCTAGGCTTGTTAAACATCTTAATAAACTTTTTATCCTTGTTTCGGCCTTCCTGGACCAGAGCTTGCAGTAAGACTTGGCTAACCTCTAAAAAGTTCTAGTTGTCTAATCTTTATTTAATCTCGGAACGCAACCCATTAAAAGCTAGTTCCGCCAAATCCCTTTCTGAAATACTAAGGCTGAAACATCGGTTTCTAGTATCCCTAAAACGCTTGATGTACTCGAAGATGTTCTCGTTAGATCTCTACCTAACCGATGTCAAGTGTGAAAGCCTAAGTTCTATCTCGCCCGTGTAAAATTAGTCATGGAATTTTTGTTCCAAGTCATCCCACATCTAAACGGAGTTCGGCGGGAGCGCCGAAAACCAAGTGAAAGCGGTGCCGGATAGCGAGAGAGAAAATAGTCTAATTTTTAGAGCGTCTGTCCCGCTAGCTTGTCCACACTGTTCTAAAAATTGACTAACATGCTCTAGTGTGCGTGTGCACAGCTCTCCAACAATTCCCGCCTTCCCTTTAGTCAGCTCGGCCTGTTCTGGCCGAACCAGTACCTTTTTCTCGCCGAGGTCGACGGCGTTGACAGGGAAAGGATCTTTGTCCAACTTCATCTTTGGATTGTGGTCTATTTTCAATCGTCCTTCTTCTATGGCCGATTGAACCTGTCGTCGAAAAACATTGCAGTCGTTAGTATTATGTGAATGTGAATCATGCTACTTACAGTATGGATGTTTCTTCAATTCGGCACCAGATGGAATGATTTGGCCTTTAGGCAACCTGAGGAGCTGGTTCTTTAAGAGAAAATCAAATATTTTATCACACTTAGTTATGTCAAATGAGTACTTGACCTCACTAGGACGATTCTTTATGGGAGACGGCTGTAACTCGGAGCACGTGATGGGTTTACTCTTAGCGTTCCAAACCCATTCGGCTGCGTACATGTCGGCCGAATCCTCCTCTTCTGACTCCTCCTCATCGGAGTGTTCCATGACGTGGATTTCAGCCCTAGGCTTGTTAAACATCTTAATAAACTTTTTATCCTTGTTTCGGCCTTCCTAGACCAGAGCTTGCAGTAAGACTTGGCTAACCTCTAAAAAGTTCTAGTTGTCTAATCTTTATTTAATCTCGAACGCAACCCATTAAAAGCTAGTTCCGCCAAATCCCTTTCTAAAATACTAAGGCTGAAACATCGGTTTCTAGTATCCCTAAAACGCTTGATGTACTCGGAGTTGTTCTCATTAGATCTCTACCTAACCGATGTCAAGTGTGAAATCCTAAGTTCAATCTCGCCCGTGTAAAAGTAGTCATGGAATTTTTGTTCCAAGTCATCCCACATCTGAACGGAGTTCGGCGGGAGCGCCGAAAACCAAGTGAAAGTGGTACCGGATAGCGAGAGAGAAAATAGTCTAATTTTTAGAGCGTCTGTCCCGCTAGCTTCTCCACACTGTTCTAAAAATTGACTAACATGCTCTAGTGTGCGTGTGCACAGCTCTCCAACAATTACTGCCTTCCCTTTAGTCGGCTCGGCCTGTTCTGGCCGAACCAGTACCTTTTTCTCGCCGAGGTCGACAGCGTTGACAGGGAAAGGATCTTTGTCCAACTTCATCTTTGGATTGTGGTCTATTTTCAATCGTCCTTCTTCTATGGTCGATTGAACCTGTCGTCGAAAAACATTGCAGTCGTTAGTATTATGTGAATGTGAATCATGCTACTTACAGTATGGATGTTTCTTCAATTCGTTAGCAGATGGAATGACTTGGCCTTTAGGGAACCTGAGGAGCTGGTTCTTTAAGAGAAAATCAAATATTTTATCACACTTAGTTATGTCAAATGAGTATTTGACCTCTCTAGGCTGATTCTTTATGGGAGACGGCTGTAACTCAGAGCACGTGATGGGTTTACTCTTAGCGTTCCAAACCCATTCTGCTGCGTACATGTCGGCTGTTGGGGGGAAATTGCTTCACTTCTAAGACTTAGAGGTTAATAACTCAAAGGTTCCTTAAGCTTCGGAGCTGGTGGGCTCTTATTCGAAGGTGGAGGCGTCGGGCCGAAGGATGCTTCGATATGAAGTCCTGCGAAGCCCTCCGCAGGATATGGAGGCTCTGAAGCAGGGCGACAAGATTGATAAGATGTTTGGCTTATCCATCCGTATTGGGGAGTTTTACCTTCTTTAACCTTGCTCCGGGTACTGAACAGTTCCGCTATGTCGGTTGTAATCTTGGGGTAATTAGGTCTTTTCCTTAGACGTTTTTGCCTATAAATACCCCCCTCTCTACCCTGTAAGGAGGGACCTCCGACCATTTAATACACAGATTCGGACTACTTGAGTTATTATCCAATACGGAGGCTCGAGTAAGTGCTTAAACATGAGCACACTGTTTGTTTGTTCTTGATTACAAAGAACCTGTTGGCATAATCTTTTGCGCCAACAGTTGGCACCGTTCGTGGGGAACTAAGTTCTAAAAGCTTGTTCTCTACTGCTGACCACACTTCGAAGAGAACTTACGGAGGGAGCCTCGGAGTCCCAAGATTCCGCGCACCCTTCGGTAAGGGGCTTCTTAGTGTGGTTCGAAGGCCCCCGCTCGCCTTCCTAGATCAAGCGAAGTCCCCGATCTTCGGACCTCTCTGCAAATAGCTATGCCTCCGAAGTGAAGCCAAGCCTCGGGTCCCCTTCGAAGGTCCCCTCAGACTGCAGGAGCTAGGCCCTCTACCGCTACAGCGATTCCCGAAGATGCCACTGGGCGTCGAGTGCCCAGGGTCCTCGAGCTCCTCCTACGGTGCTTCGGACTGATTACGTCAGCTCCCAAGACTCGGAGCTACCCTCCGATGAAGACGAAGACCTTCCTGGAACCGAGGCTACTCAACTAGCCAGGCTTCAGGAGGAAGTAGCTAGGTGGAGGCAAGAGGCTGCCGATCGCCTACGCACTCAAGCCTCCACCGAGACTCCAGAAGGGCCTCAAGACGGTGGTGCTCACAACCTCCCAGAAGTTATCCAAGTCCCGGAGGAGGCCGAAAACGCATCTTTCGATGATGAGTCTCTGCTACATTCGGACTTGCAAAGAGTCCCCTTTGATCCCAGGTTCAAGGCTTCGAAGTTGCACAAGTACTCCGGTGGGTCAGGCCCCAGAGAGTTCGCTCGCTCATATGCCCTGGCTATAGAAGCAAGCGAAGGGGTGCGCAACACGATGGCGAAGTGTTTCCCCCTCGCTCTCGAGGGTGTGGCACTCCGATGGTTCTGGTCCTTGAAGCCAGGATCGATCAGGTCCTGGGAGCAGCTGAAGAAGAAGTTTGTGAGCAACTTCCAGGGTACCTTTGTGGCCCCGATGTCCACAGGAAGTTTGTTCCAAGTGAAGCAGCGGGCGGGAGAAACACTCCGAGAATACTTCACGCGCTTCGCCCACACCAAGTCACAAATTAAGGGCCCGTCTACCTCTTCGGTAGTCGACGCCGCTCGTGAAGGGGTGCTAAACCCCGACCTCCTCAGCAAACTCCACCGAAAGCCGATGACATCTATGGCACAGCTCATGGCATACTTCGAACAGTATGCCAAGGTGGAGGAAGGCTGTCTCCGGTGGGCCGGAGCCCCCGCACCTACCCTCCGAGAAGTTAAGATGGAACCTGAAGCCTCGGCTCCTCTGCAACCCCCTCAAGATAACCGCTTCAACGAGCACAGGTGAGGGAAGAAGCATTTCCGCTCAGAGGTGCTGAACATTACGCCTTCTGCCCCGAAGGCACCTGCCAATTTTCAGTAGGTACAGAACTTCAAGGCTTGGGCCCCGAGACCTCAAGAGAGGGCGCCAGGCAGGCGCTAGAGTTTTTTCTGTTGCGTGCATGGCGACAACAGAAGCCATGACACGAAGGACTACAAGTCGGTGTTAACCCTTCGGGGCGAATAACTAGGACGAAGTACCGGGAGGGGTACTTCAGATCGAGCCCCACCAGCGGCACGGTCGGAGCCTGTGCAGATCGTGGCCCGAGCCGGTGTCCCAGAAACCCCCATGCGACTTCCGGTGGCCAATATTATGCCACCACCGAAGCAGGAAGACCCACAAGACCACGGCAAGAGAGTGGTCCTGCCCATCTCCAGAGGGGGACCCTCGGAAACATGTCAAAAAGGCAGCGGCGTGAGTACGTCCGCGAGGTTGGGCACATTGGGACTTCGAGTTCCGCGGAGGGAATGCCAGAGTGGTCCCATGTGCCCATCTCGTTTACTGCTAGCGATGCCGCAGGGGTAAAGTTCCCTCATGCCGACCCCTTGGTCATTTCCGCAGACATAGCAGGGGTGGAGGTCCGAAGGATCCTGGTGGACGGCGGGAGCTCCGCAGACATACTTTTCGTCCAGGCCTTCGATCAAATGTGCATCTCCCGGAAGCATCTGCTTCCAGCGGCCCGACCACTTCAAGGGTTCTCAGGACCGCCTCTCGATGCCCTCGGCCAGATAGGCCTCGAGGTTGCCTTCGGAGAGGGGCCTCTGGCCAGTATAGAAGAGGTGATCTTCGATGTTGTTGACGCCCCCTATGCTTACAATGCAATCTTCGGAAGAGGGATGCTGAACCAGTTCGGGGCTATAGCACACCACAATTATCTTTGTCTCAAAATGCCCACGCAAGGTGGAGTGCTTACTATTGTAGGAGACCAAGCTATAGCCCGGAGAACGGAGTATGGTAACGGGCAACCGATTGATCCCCGGCAAGTGCATGGCGTAGTGGAAGGCGCCGAAGAGGTAACGGAGGTCGCTGGAAAAGCACCGGAGGTCTCGAACCTTTCAAAAGGAATCTCTCTCAAGCCAAGCCCGGAAGGTGAAGTTGAGACGAGGATAATTTCAAAAGATGGCAAAGAATATCCAGTGCAGTTCGGCAAAGGCCTATCCCCGGAGATAACCGCCTCACTAGAAGAAGTCGTCAAGCAAAATCTGGACGTCTTGGCCAGGACCGACGAAGACATCACCGGGGTGGATCGAAGCATATTCGAGCATAGCCTGCTTGTCAACCCGAAGGCCAGGCCAGTGCGCCAGGGGCTCCGCAAGCTGTCTGCAGAAAGAGCAAGCCTCGCCAAGGCTGAAGTAGAGAAATTGTTAAGGGATGGCATCCTTAGGGAGGTAGCCCATACCGAGTGGTTGGCTAACCCTGTTTTTGTAAGGAAGAAGGACTCATACAAATGGCGCATGTGTATTGACTTTACTTCATTAAATAAAGCATGCTCGCGAGACCCCTACCTGATGCCCCGAATAGATCAACTGGTGGATTCCACAGCCGGCTCCGAATTGCTAAGTTTCCTCGACGCTTATTCCGGGTATCATCAAGTCTGGCTGAAACGCGAAGACGAAGCCAAGACAAGCTTTATAACTCCTTCCGGAGTATTTTGCTATGTAAGAATGCCTTTTGGCCTTCGGAATATCGGAGCCACCTTTTCACGTTTAATAGCTAAGGCTCTAGGTCATCAAATAGGCCGGAATGTCGAATCCTACATGGATGATATTGTAATAAAAAGTGCTCAAAAGCACCAGCATAGCCTAGACCTAGCTGAAACATTTGAGAGCCTCCGAGCTTGTGGAGTATGCCTCAACCTAGAAAAATGTATATTCGGAGCCCAAGCAGGGAAGCTACTAGGGTACTTAGTTTCGAGCAGAGGAATTGAAGCTAGCCCAACGCAAATAAGTGCACTACAAAGAATGGCTCCGCCAGGAAATTTGAAGCAAGTCTAGAAGCTAGCAGTAAGGCTCGTAGCCCTTAGCAGATTCCTGGCCAGGTCAGCAGAGCGAAGCCTCCCAATTTTCAAAGCCCTAAAGGGGTCCGAGAGCTTCAGTTGGACACCGGAATGCCAGAAAAGCTTTGATGACATAAAAGCGTACCTCGGAAGCTTGTCAACACTTACTGTGCCCCTTCCAGAAGAAACACTTCTCCTTTATCTTGCAGCAACAGGCTCCACAGTAAGTGCAGTGCTGGTCCGGGAAGTTGAGCTTAAGGGAAGCTGGTGCAGAACCCAGTTTATTTTGTGTCAGAAGCTTTGTCCGGAGCTAAGATAAGATACTCCGAGCTCAAGAAATTTGCTTATGCCCTAGTAATGGCCTATCGAAAGCTAAGACATTATTTTTTGGCGCATAACCTAATCGTTCCAACCTCGTATCCTTTGGGGATATGCTCTGGAGCAAAGACTCTACAGGAAGGATTGGAAAGTGGGCCGTCGAGCTAGCCCCCTTTGGAATCTCCTTCACGGCAAGAACAACTATCAAATCCCAAATCATAGCTGACTTCATAGCAGAGTGGACTCCATCTGCCGTTTGGGCCCTAGAGGAGCCCTCTGAAGGTTTATGGACGATATTTTCTGATGGAGCTTATCAGGCATCCGGTGCCGGAGTGGGGGCGGTCATCATATAACCATCAGGGCAGAAGGCCATGTATTCTGCGAGGCTCAATTTTAAAACCACCAATAACATCGCAGAGTATGAAGGGGTTCTGCTAGGCCTCCGAAAGGCTAAAGCACTTGGAGCTGCAAGGATAATGATTAAGACAGATACCCAAGTTATCGCATGGCATGTTGATAAAAGTTTTCAAGCAAAGAACCCGCATCTAGCACAATACCTTGAAGAAATCCGCAAGGTTGAAGCATCATTCAAAGGATTCACTATTCGGAGTATTCCTCGAGCAGATAATCAGCTCGCAGATATTCTGGCAAAAGCTGCAGCTGGAGCGGTGGACCTCCCGGAGGGTGCTTTCTACGAAGAACTAATGCAGCCCGCAGCTAGCCATGTACCCTTTGCAGAAGTGCTGTGCATTCTGACTACAGATTGGCGGGCTTCGATTATGAGCATATTGCAAGATGGCATAGATCCTTCAGAAGGTCTGGATGCCCGAAGATTGCAAGCAAGAGCCCGAAATTAAAAGCTTGTCAATGGAGTATTGTACAAAGCTGGCGTTTGCTCCCCTCTACTCCGATGCATCTCCCAACCCGAAGGTCAAGATATACTTCGGGACATTCATGAAGGTTTGTGCGGAAGTCATCTGGCACCTTGTGCTCTAGCTGGGAAGACACTTCGGCAGGGGCATTATTGGCCAACAATAGTGAGAGATGCAGAAGAGCTGGTTCGAACATGCCAAGGCTGCCAATGGATGTGCAGGCGAAGCCACTGTCCGCCAGTTCAACTTCAAGTTATTGCGCCGGTATGGCCAATGGCTCGATGGGGCATGGACCTCATAGGCCCTTTTCCAATGGCAAAAGGTGGCTTGAACTTTGCGGTAGTAGCAATCGAATATTTTCGATGTGGGTTGAAGCGGAGCCATTGACTGCTATCACCTCGAGGAACACGCAAAAAATTTTCTGGCAGAACATTATATGCAGGTTCGAAGTGCCAAGGGAGTTGACAGTGGATAATGGAACCTAGTTCGAAGCTGACACATTCCAAGCATTTTGTGAAGAGCTGGGCATTAAGTTGTGCTTCGTCGTGGTACGCCATCCACAGTCAAACGGAGCTGTCAAGAGAGCCAATGGGAACATCCTATCCGGTTTAAATCGAAGGATGGTGGGGCTGGCCAAAGGGCTGTGGGTCGAAGAGCTCCCCAAGATCTTGTGGTCCATTCGAACCACTCAAACCAGATCCACATGTTTTACCCCATTCAGACTACTCTTCGGAGATGAAGCCATGACTCTTACGGAGCTCAAGGGGGGATCCCTTCGTACGATTCAGCCTGGAGGCGAAGATGACAGAAACACTTCGCTGGACTTATCAGAAGAAACAAGGCTTTGAGCTGTTGCCAACCTGACGAAGTACCAGGGACAAACAAAAACATGGTATGACCCGAAGATAAAGTCGAACGAGCTTAGACCAGGTCATCTAGTTTTGCGAAGTGTAATAGCGCCGGGGAAGCTAGGGAATAAATGGGAAGGACCATATATTATCCTACGCTCAGGACGTCCCGGATCATTTAAATTAGCTAATTTAGAAGGAGAAGAGTTGAAACATGCGTGGCATGTGGAGCACCTTAAGCATTATTACGCTTAGGGGCTCCTTGTAATCACTTGTAAAGCTTCCTTTTCTAAATAAAAGCGGGGGGTCGAATTTTGTTTACTCTTCGAGTATCCCTTACTCCAGATGGACGCATCAGGAGGACGAAGATGCTTGCAGAGTCAAGCATCTTTCCCAAGACCTGGACAGCAGTCTGCGAACCATGGGTTCGAGGACTCCGCTGCTAGCCTACGGATTCCAGGCTCCAGCTTGTTAGGATCCGTAGAAGAGTCTAAGGACTTTAAACGAACAGATTTCCGGCCTCCGGGTTCGAAGTATCTGTAAAAGAGCCGAAGGTGGCCAGCCTACGGATTCCAGGCTCCGGCTTGTTAGGATCCGTAGAAGAGTCTAAGGACTTTAAACGAACAGATTTCCGGCCTCCGGGTTCGAAGTATCTGTAAAAGAGCCGAAGGTGGCCAGCCTACGGATTCTAGGCTCCGGCTTGTTAGGATCCGTAGAAGAGTCTAAGGACTTTAAAAAAAAGAACATATTTCCGGCCTACGGGTTCGAAGCATCTGTAAAAGTGTCCAAGGTGACCAAATAATAAAGTTTCGAGGCCCAGGCTAACGAGACGCTTAAAAAAAGAGAATCAAAGGTCCTAAGCGACAGATCTAACTTCGAAATTTACGAGGTAATAATACGAGAGTATGTTACAAGAAGCCTCTAAAAAGGTAAAGTACGAATATTAAGTGTGATACGAAGCATCAAGTAATCCGGCGTATCATTGTGTCCAGCGAACCCATTTGCACAGCAAAGGATCCCCCACCCACAAGGAGGGGTAGGAGGGTAAAAAGCAAACAAAATACTTTCGGAACAATTCACATTAATCCATCGTACTTGTACATCAGGAGAAGTTTTGCTCCAAGCCTAGGAAAAATCGAAGACCCTGTCGGCCTCTGGAGCTACCCCTCCGGCTACTCTGTCCTTCGGAGCTCGAAGCTGTCGGTTTAGTCCTTTTCGTATGCGCACCTCTTTTCTTCTTCGAGGCTCGCAGTTTCTTTTTCTCCTCTTGGAGCTCGGCCCAGGTCAGAAGCCTTTAGGATTAACCTTTGTAGGGTCCTCGGCCTGATACTCTGAGTCAGACCAATTCATGTGTTCGGAAGACGAGGATGTCTTCTCTTTCTCCTCTTCCTTGATATACGCTAAGACCTCGTGAAAAACTTCGAGAGGTATCTCCCCTTTGTCTCCACGAGGAACAGAGAAGCGAGATCGGTGGTAGGGCCTTAAGCTCTCGAGGCTTGTCCACTCCTTCCGGAGCCCTTCGGTAAACTCCAGTATTTCGAGGTCAAAGTTTGAAGGGCACGACAAAACCTAAAAAAGAAAGCAGAACACCCAAACGAGCTTCTCGATAATAACTTTTTCATTGATTAAAGGGGCTTTACAACAGTTTGCATACATGATGACCCTAAGAGCTAGACCTGCGGGTCGGTTGGCGGAGCAAGGATTGCCGAAGCTGGCGACGCAGGAAGTGGTGGCTTTGTTTGCGCCTGTTTCTGCCGTCGGGCCTCGTCAATCCAAGCTTTGGCTGTAGCCTTATGGTCCAACTTCCAAGTTAACCGGAATGCTTCCCAGGCCAAGGCACCCAAAGCACGCGCTTTTCGGAGTCCTAACAAT
Organism: Zizania palustris; assembly: GCA_019279435.1. Classification (NCBI taxonomy): domain Eukaryota; kingdom Viridiplantae; phylum Streptophyta; class Magnoliopsida; order Poales; family Poaceae; genus Zizania; species Zizania palustris. Next base: position 56,827,912 of record JAAALK010000288.1, read on the forward strand.
ATGCCTTCGAACTCCACTATATTATTGGTGGAATTAAAGTTGAGCCTTGCGGAGTACATCGCTCTTTGCCCTGAAGGCAAAATTATTACTGCTCCAATACCTGCTCCGGACGCTTGAAAGGCTCCATCGGAGTATATGGTCCAAATTCCTTCGTTTGATTTCTCTAGAGCCCATATTGCAGACGGAGTCCATTCTGCCACAAAATCTACCACTACTTGTGACTTGATTGTTGTCCTTGCTACGAAGGAGATGCCGAAGGGTGCAGGCTCGACGGCCCATTTTCCAATTCTCCTCGTAGAATATTTGCTTCGGAGCATATCTCCCAAAGGATACGAAGTTGGTACAATTACATTATGTGCTTAAAAATAATGTCGTAATTTCCTCGAAGCCATTATCAGAGCATAAGTGAACTTTTCAAGCTCAGAATATCTTGTTTTTGCTCCAGATAAAGCTTCGGATACAAAATAAACTGGATTATGTACCAACTTTCCATTGAAATCAACTTCTCTGACAAGGACTGCACTCATAGCGGAGCCATTAGCTGCTTGGTAAAGAAGTAGGGTTTCATCTACAACGGGCACAGTGAGTGTTGCCAGGTTGCTGAGATAATTTTTAATATCCTCAAAACTCTTTTGGCACTCCGGTGTCCATGCAAAATCTTCGGACCCTTTTAATACTTTGAATATGGGGAGTGCTGCAAGGCGACCAGTCAGCTTCTGTACCTATTTTAAATTCTCCGGCGGAGCCATTTTTTGCAATGCTGTTATTTGAGTAGGGCTAGCTTCAATTCCTCTACTTGAAACTAGATACCCTAGTAACTTCCCAGCTTGAGCTCTGAAGATACAATTTTTGGGGTTGAGGCAGACTCCACATGCTCGGATGCTCTCAAATGTTTCTGCTAAGTCTAGGCTATGTTGGTGCTTTAAAGCACTCTTTATTACAATATCATCCATATAGGCTTCTACATTGCGGCCTATTTGATGACCTAGAGCCTTAGCAATTAATCTTGAAAAGGTTGCCCCAGCATTTCTCAAGCCAAAAGGCATTCTTACATAGCAAAAGACTCCCGAAGGAGTTACGAAGCTTGTTTTGATTTCATCTTCGCGCTTTAAACCAGATTTGATGGTAGCCGGAATACGCATCGAGGAAGCTTAATAACTCCGAACCAGCAGTAGAATGAACTAATTGATCTATTCGGGGCATGAGATAGGGGTCACGTGGGCATGCTTTATTCAAAGATGTAAAATCAATACACATGCGCCACTTCCCGGAGGATTTCTTTCTGACGAAGACTGGATTAGCTAGCCACTCCGTATGAGCTACTTCTCTAATACTCCCAGCCTTTAATAATTTCTCCACTTCTGCCTTAGCAAGGCTTGCCCTTTCTACTAATAGCTTTCGAAGCCCTTGGGTTTACAAGTAAGTTGTGCTCAATGATATCTCGGCTGACCCCTGGAATGTCTTCATCAGACCAAGCAAAGACATCCAAATTTTCTTCGACTACTTTTCCTAGCGAGGTAGCGATCTCCGGAGGCAAATATTTGCCGAACTGAAAAGAATAGTCTTTGCCGTCTTTTACAATAATCTTCGTTACGATTTCTCCCTCGGGGCTTGGTCTTGGGAAGGATTTCTTCGAATATTCACTTGAAATAGATATATCCGCCGGATTGCCTTGTACGTTATTCACTAGTCTCGGGTCGAGAGGGGGGCCATGACCATATTCTGCTCTTCGTGTAGTGGCTTGATCACCGAAGATAGTGAGTACTCCCACTTGCGTGGGCATCTTCATACATAAATAGTTATGGTGTGCCAGGGCTCCAAACTGATTCAACATGCCCCTTCCGAAGATAACATTATAAGCATAAGGGGCATCTACAACATCGAAGATTACTTCCTCCATTCTTGCTAGGAGCCCCTCTCCAAAAGCAACCTCAAGGCCTATTTGGCCGAGGGCATCGAGTGGAGGTCTTGTGAAGCCTTGCAGAGGACGAGCTGCGGGGAGAAGATGTTTCCTAGAGATACAGAGCTGATCGAAAGCTTGAACGAAGATGATATCTTCTGAACTCCCACCATCGACCAGCACTCTTCGAACTTCAGTTCCTGCTATATCGGCAGTAATAACAAGGAGATCTGCATGTGGGAATTTTATGCCTGCTGCATCATCTGCAGAAAAAGATATAGGCACATGGGACCACTCAGGCATTGCGGCTGCAGACGAAGAAGTTCCAATATGACCTACTTTCATTCCTTTATACATAAATGTGTACTTATTGCTCCTACCATGGTGTGTAGCATCAGTATCATACTCCCAAGGTCTACCAAGTAATAGAGAACATGCTTGCATTGGTACTACATCAAAATCAGCAACTCCGAAGTATGTACCAATGGAAAATCTGATGTGAGCAGTCTGTGTTACCTTGACCTTACTGCTATTGTTGAACCATTGCACGTGGTAAGGGTGTGGATGCGCATGTGTGGGAAGTTGAAGCTTAGTTACCATGTCGTGGCTCACCAAATTGTTGCAACTACCGCTGTCGATGATGACACGTACACGGCGGTCATTGACGATGAAGAAGGTCTGAAACAAATTGTTCCGTTGTGCCCGGTCGTCCTGCTCCATGTGAGTGCTCAAAACACGTTGTACAATAAGTGCTTCATGGTCGACAGAGGCATCCAGTGCAAAAATAGCATCATCGTCGGAAGCATCATAATCTCCTGCAATGTTAGCAGCAAGTGCATATTCATCTTCAACATCACTAGCACTTACATAGCCACCGTCTTCCGTAGCAATACTCCTCTACCGATTTATTTCCTTGGTTTAGGCGCTGCAATTTTTTTCTCAAATCACGTTTATATTAAGGAGGAACCCATCTACCACGCATTTGCCGTTTTAACATACCCCAATTTTCTGGTTCATTGCCAACCTGAACTATTTCAGTCCACCAAAGAAGAGCATATCCAATGAAGTCACTAGTAGCTAAGCGCACGCGGTGGATAGCAGGAACCATGTGAGCATTAAATTTTTGTTCGACTGACATCTCCCAATCTAAATATGTATCTGGATCATAGGTGCCAGCAAAATAAGGTACTGAAAATTTTACCTTGGAGTAGGGATCATTGTTCCCGTGGTTGCCATTGTTACCTCGTGGATGGCGGTTGCGGTGGCCGCCCATACCTTGATGATTGAACTGAAAGCGATGACGTGCAGCCTCGTCAGGGTCAATGCCATTGTTCCTGGCATCGGATAGGTCGTCTTCCTCCTCAACATGGTCGTCTTCCTCCTCAATATGGTCGTCGTCAGCTTGTGCAACAGGCAAGCGTGTCTCCAGTGCAGTCATCCGGTCCACTAGGTCAGCCACAGTACGCGCGAGACGTTCGATGGATTGTTGGGTCTGCCGCTGAGACTCCAGTAGAGCATGTCGTGAGACACAGTCATTAAAATTGGATGGAGGGGTACCGTTGTTATCTGCCATGTTAGTGAAAAGACAAACAACAAAGAATAATCCTTATGGAACGCAACTAGGTGGAGTGGTGGGTGTGTGGTGGAAGCAATCCGTCAAGCGCCTTACCCACACTTGCAAGTGTTCTTACCACGCCGCAGTGAGGTCACCAGCCTGCAGGTGAAGGACCAAGTGGAGGGTGGTGGGCGATTGCAAGATGTTAACCTGTCCTGACCAAGAGAAGGTGTAGCTTGGAAGGCAAAGTAAGTAGCAAGGAATAGCGATATTAATAACAGTTAAACCAAGTTCAATAAGTGTTCCCTAGTACTCATCAAAGTTGCTGGTCTAAGTGCTCCCAAGGTGAAATTCAAGCAATATAGGGAAACTATGTGCCCAAAACTCAAGTGGAGGCAGAACAAGGTAGCGAACGACAAGACCGGTTCTCTTTTGCTTCTCTACTTCTCGTTTATTTTTTCTTTTTTTTCACTGTATTTTTTTTGAACAAGGATGACAATAGATGCAACCACAAAAATTGGCACCTGCAACTGAGGTGGGATGTGGTTCATAGAAACTCACCAAGTTCTCTGAACAGCGTGCAGAAACTTTGACCAATTTTTTTCTTTATCTTCCTGATTTTTTTGGCAATTCTTACGCAACCAAACAGGGCGAAGCCGAGTTTGGGTCGGCTCCAAATTGGGTCAAGAAGCTGCTCAAAAAATTTCAGATTTTTCTGCCAAACGAGCAAAAAGTTATGCATGTTTTACCGAAGGGGGGTCACAAGGACTCGATGTGGAAAACTGAGTAGGAAACCAAGTGGAAATCGACTAGGGTTGTGGAGGGGGGTTCAGGTGGGGTAATTTTTTTGAGACACAAGATCAACTACTACTCAAATGACACAAAGGGATGACTAAACCAACAACAAGACTCGACCAAGAACACAAACTCAACAAAGCTAAAAACTGAAATTAAAATCGCAAGGCACAAAGGGGTTCTCGGTGGGGATTTTTTTGTGAGGGTTTTCTGGACTCTAGGTAAAAATAAAAGAAGATCGAGATTACCTAACGGGAAACCTAAAATCTGATACCAACTAATAGGGGGATTGGTTCCGATCTTCCGCTAGGTAAGGATAACTTGGATTGGTGGAGAATCTCGACGTTAATGATCCAAGGCTCCGGTCCGGCGGATCAAAACCTTACAATCGCTACACCACCATCTCCGTCGGTTATCAACCATGCAGGGCACGATTGACCTCGCCACGAAGGCTAGTTCCTACAAGCGAATCCAAGAACACAAGCAAGAACAGGAAGAACACGACTCGAATGTCAAATCACAGATGAACTATGATGAGGTGAGGTTTCACAAACGCCGTTGCAGCAGCCAATCGGTCCGGTGCAAGAGCGGGATCTAAACACACGAGTGTAGATGCAAACAAAGCAAAACCTAACTCTAATGACGGCTGTCATGAGTATATAGGGCGTGGGCATCCTGTAGGAGGTGCACACGACTCGGACTATGGGCCAACACGGCCTCCAACTCAGTACAAGGTCCAAATCAACCCAATTCTGTCATGCGGGACTGTTTCAGTCACACAGGACGACTCCCAAAAGATCCATATTCTCCTTAGCTTTCCAAAAAGTCCAAGAACGTGCCAATCGGACTTTGTATGAGGAAGTTACGCCCATTTTGGTGCATGGTGGTTGATGTAGTCCGAACCAGCGAATTCATGACTTCAAATCATCCGTGCGACTCCGTCTTCAACTCCAACTCTCCTATTCCATCTTCCATGTTCCTAAGCAACAAAATATCACTAGTATTCAGTAGCATCCCATCCAAACAAATATTAACATAGTTTCTAAGGAAAGAATTAACCTCATGGTTCAAGCGACGGGCACGGGCGCGTGTGATTGGTCCTTGTAAATAAATTGTAGGTGGAGGCTCCATGTGTGTATCATGTGATGTGATGTCCTCATTAGCACTGATCATGCCATGTGTCTTAGACAGTATGTCTTTTGCTATACTTGTTAGGTGTGATAATTGCAGTCAATCATATCTGAGAAGCATGCTTTCGTCACCTGCACCCCAGTTGCATTCATTGCATATTTTGAGGGGGGTTGCATTTCAGGGGGAGTCTCTGTCTCTTTCGAGTGCATTTAGTCTCCCTTGATGAGTCCACTTGTCAACAAGGGGGAGAAATTTTGGGAGAAGAGTTTAAGGGGGAGTTTTGGCTTTCTCTGGGATTTGTTTCAGGGGGAGTTTTTGTCCCAGTTGTCCTTAATCTTTTGATATCCTTGTTGATGATTCTGAGATTGCACTCGTTTTGAGCTTTTACCTTTGGTTAACCATAATGACCATTTCTTGCTTTTGTTTGGCTTTTGGTCATTAGGGTTAAACTTTTACTTTATTTTTCTTCTTATCTGTTTTCTTGTGCTTTGTTTTCATGTTTCCACATGTGTTCGCATGTACTGAGGAGCTGATGAAGAGAAGTGTTGACAATGCACTCATCAAGGAGGAGATTGAGGAGCCATGCTGAAGAGCGTGGGCCTCATGGCTCCAGATGTGATGAGTCATTGTCAACGATAGTCAAAGAGGACTGAAAAGAGAGAGAAGACCTGCTGCGTCTGGGCCGCATGTGACTCAGGTATACGAGCAACGAGCGACTGTCGGGCAGAGGGGCCGCGAAGTCGGGCTGGCCCAATCTGGGTACATGGGCTAGGAGCAGCAGAGGATCCACTGGGTTGTTGACTTGGATTGACTCAGGTACACGGGCGGCGAGCAATTGCTGGGCAGAGAGAGCTGCCGAATCGGGCCGGCCCAATCCGGGTACCTGGTGCAAAGTCGGTGGACGCTTTGTCAGTTTCGGCGCAAAACTGACGACCGCTGATCTTGGAACGAACCGTCCAGAAGTGAAGCCGTAGTCGCTACGAAAGCTCCGCTTCCGGATAAGTCATCTGTAAATAGGAGTTTACTATTTTGTCCTTAGGCCCACAGTCAGTCAGTTGAGTCAGTAAAAATATCCTAAGGGCAGTTGGGTCTTTTCCTTTTTATTTCAGCGTCTGTAAAAAACCCTAAGGGTCTGGTGGAATATTCTAGGCTGATTGGGCTGCCTATAAATAGGGCCCCAATCCCTAGGGTTAGGTCACCCTTTCAGAAATCAGTTTTTAATCAAGAGATTGGGTCACGGTTTTTGTCTTGTTTCCTGTTCATTCTCCTGTGTGCGCCGCCATTGGTTTCATCTCGTGGACTTTGAGAAATCGCTTCAAATAGGTTCTTTGTTCTCTGTTTCTTTTCAGCGATCTGCATTCTCAGTAAACTCGTTTGATCCGCTGCCTCGGTTTGCGTGCTCTTGATACTAGTTTTTGTGCACGTTTTATTTTTCTCGGATTGATTGTGTTCCTGGTCTGAGTAGTACTAGTTTCTCCTTGCTTGCTCCTATAGCAACAAGTAGTACCTAGTCCAAGCTGAACTGTTATATGCCAGGCTACTCTGTTCATAGGCTGCTGCTAGTTTTTCTATTGATACTTTTTCCTGGCATGGCTTTTTGATCGAGAAGAAAGCATCTGGCCCATTTTCTGGCGTTTCTGGCGAAGCCCCATGCTTTGTTCGAAGTCCTTCTGTTTTGGTGAAGCATGCTTCGAACTGGTTTAGCTTCTCAAATGAAGTTTGCTGCAAGGCTTCTCACTGTAACAACTGACTTCTACTGTGCTCTGAAGGTCACTACTCCGGTAGTCATACCTCGAGCAATTTAACTTCGAAGGTTGTATCACAGGCTTCGATTGTTCTCTGCTTTGCTTCGAAGTTGATTTTTCTTGTGTAAAGCTTCGTAGCTTCGAAGTGTGCTTTTCTTAGTAGGCTTCGGTATTTTCATACTTCGCACAAGGCACTTCGCTCTGAAGCATGCTTCGCATTCTGCCACACTCGAACTAGCCTAGACTCCACAAACCTTCAGCACTTTCACGACAGACTTCATTAGCCTTCGACAAAGGACTCCGAATCAGGCTTCGACACTACGAAGCAGGGTTCGACACTACAGGCTTCGACGTTGCAGGCTTCGTCGAGCACCGAACAGGAGACAACTTTTAAACAGTAACTCTTCATCACTATTTACGTGTCTTTAGTTTAATTGCTGTGATGATTAGTTTCTAAGAACTTTGATTTGCCATGTTTTTGAATGCTTTGTTATCTGCCTATTAGCACTGTTGGTGTTTCTTGTCTAGGACACCAGTCGTTTTTAGGGTAGATACTTTTAGGTTTTGGCGATCTGTTTACGTTTTTGCTGTTGAGTCTTTTGAGGTGCGTTGGGTGTTGGGATCAGGTCATTAATTTGAAAGAATTTTTAGGCGCCCATTCACCCCCCTCTGGTCGCTACTTTCGGTCCTACAACTTCCCGTAGACATAGGGGGTACGAAGGTACCTTGAAAGTTACTTATAAACTTTTTCCTTAGCTGCTCCCAAGTTCTAATTGATCTTGGCTTCAAGGACAAGAATCAACGTAAGGCAACCCATTCGAGAGCGAGGGGGAAACACTTGGCCATGGTGTCTCGGACTCCTCCGCTGGCCTCAATCGCCAAAGCATACGAACAAGAGAACTCCCTCGTATCCTCTTCTCCGGAGTACTTACAAAGCATTGAAGTTTTAAATTTATGGTCGAAGCGCACTTTCTGTAAGTCGGGGTGCAGTGGAGACTCGCTGTCGATGGAAGCATTCTCTGGGGCTTCGGGATAAAGAAGAGAGTTGTCGTCTTGAGGCACCTCTGGGATGATAGGGGTGACTTGAGGATGAAGCCTATCTGCGGCCTCCTGCCTCCACCTTGTCACTTCAGCTTGGAGACTGGCCATCTGGGTTGTCATGTTGCCAAGGCTATCTTCATTTCTTCAGGAAGGATCTTCCGGGTCTTGAGAACTGAACATGTTAGTTCGGAGCACAGTTGGAGCTACAGGAGGAGCTCCGTCTAGTCGAAGCATAGACGAAGTACCTAAGGGGGCTTCGTATGTTCGTGGAAGAAAATTGCCTTCAGGGGTCTGAGGTGGAGGAACTACTGAAGGTCCTCTGACCTCGACTATATTCGAAGATCTTGCTCCAGAGGTCCTAGGGGACCTCCGAGTAGGACTACCACCTAAACTCCGCTTAGGAGGCATAACTCTAAAAACTTGGTAGAGAACAAAGTTTTTTGGACTAGGTTCCCCACGGACGGCACCAACTGTTGGGGTAAAGGATTACGCTAACAGGTTCTCGAAGATTAAGAACTAACAAACGGAGAGATTGTGAAGCAGACTATTTCAAGTCTCCGAATAGGATAATAGCTCGAAGTAGTTTGAAGTTGTGTATTGAATAACTGAGTATTCGATTCTCATTACAGGGTGAGAATGGGGGTATTTATAGGTAAAAATCTTAAGGAAAAGACCTTTTTACCCCTCAATTACAACCTACATAGTGGAAACTATTTCGGTACCCCTAATAGGGTTAAAATAGTAAAAGACTAATCTAATTAGAAAGAAGATAAGTCTTCCATCCTCGCTGGCAGATAAGCTCTCTGAAGATTGAACCTTCGAAGTCATACTCCGAACAGAAGCCTGCATGGATTCTCTAAACTTGATCATACACGAGGCCGGAGTTAATACTTGAACTTCGGTTTAGTAATTCGGCTTTGTCTTATAACTGTAGAGACCCTGGGGATGAAGTATTTTCCCCCAATAAACCCCAACCTCGGAACGACCATGGCTTGACAATAGGGTTGAGTAATGAAGCAGGAGCTAACTGAATATTGCCAAACATCTGACATGCTTCACACCCTTTGTAATACTTAAACAAATCCTAGTCATAGTCGGCCAGTAGAAACATGCTCTTTTGAGCATCCAACTCATTTTCTAGGCCGACTGATGAGTGCCACAAAGTTCTTCATGGACTTCTCCGATAGCCACCTGGGATCATTCGTGGTCTAGACACTTTAACAGTACTCCGTCAATGGTTCGGCGATACAACGTGTCGTCTATTAACACAAATTTAAATGCTTGTCGCCGAACCTTCCGATCAACCCTTTGGCTAGGGTCTCTCAAATATTGGACGATTGGAATTCTCCAATCGCCCTTATGGGCTTCGAAGGGTTTCGCTAGCTCATTCCCTGAAAAAGTATCTAGGCTACTGATTTCGGGGTGCCCCCCGAGACCTTCCTGCTTCTGCCAAAGCCTGGCTGGACTGGCCGTGTGAAGCGCATCAGGCCGAAGCCTCGTACCGGAGGGTCTGGGCTCCCAGAGACCCTCACTGTCCCGAGGACTTTGTCTCATAGTCTCCGGCGTGCCAGACCCTTCAGTGGGTGGAGTACTCCGGTCCCGGGACCTCGACGTGCGATAGTCTCTGGCAGCCGGAGGGGTTCGACCTAGAGGGTGCGCCTGCCCAGAGTCACTGGCTTCGGTAGTGAGACCAAACACCGGCTTCTCCCATACAGAAAATTTTCCTCTCCAGATACTTGCTGAGCCAAATCATTTGCAACCGAATTGGCCTCTCTTGACACATGAGAAATTTTGAAGTCATCAAAAGTAGCAACTATTCCAGGCACTTATCCAAGTAGCTGTTTAGCAAGCCATTAAAACATTGAGCACTCTTAGCCACTTGTTGTACTACTAACAGATAATCACCATGCGCGTGAACATGTTTAACACCTACGGATTCTAACAATTCAAGCCCTAGCCGTAAAGCCTTGTATTCAGCTTGGTTATTAGTAGAAGGAAACTCTAAACGAGCCGAGGTCTCAAAGTGCACTCCGCTAGGTGATATGAGAACCACCCAATACCTTGTCCTATTTATAAGCTAAACCATCAAAGTAAAGTTTCCACGGTATTACCTCAATCAAAGCAACATTGTCGCTCCAACTGAAGTCTATGTGGTGATCAACTATAAAGTTGGCTATGATCTGGCCTTTCATAGCTCTTAGGGGTTCATAGGCCAAATCGTATTCAATCAAAGCGTAAGCCCACTTTCCGATTCTTCCACTTAGAATCGACTTTTGCAACATGTGTTTTATAACATCGGTTTGGCAAACAACAACACATGTAGTAGGGAGAAGATAATGGCGCAATTTGGTACATGCGTAGTAAAGTGACAAACACAAACGTTCCACAAACGTGTACCTGGTATTGGCATCCAGCAGGCGGTGGCTCAAGAATGTGATGATGTACTCTTTTCCTTCTACCTCTTGGGTTAGCACGGGCCCGATCATGCTATCTTCAGTAGCGATGTATAGCTAAAACGGAATCCTGACTTTGGGTGCTCTCACCACGGGCGGTGATGACATGCACTCCTTGATTTTCTCAAAGGCAATTTGCTGGCTTGCCCCCCAAGTGAACTCGGCCTCGTTCTTTAGCCGGAGTATGGGGACAAAGGCATCAATATTGCCAGACAAGTTCGATATAAAGCGACACAAATAATTCATCTTGCCTAGCAACTTTTGTACATCCTTTTCGCATGTTGGCACTGTAGCATTTCTAATTTTCTCAAGCCTCTTAGGATCAATCTCTATGTCTCTCTCATGAATCATGAAACCTAAGAACTTACCCGCCAACACGCCAAAAGCACATTTGAGTGGGTTCATTTTTAAACCATATTGCCGCATCCTATCAAAAGCAACTTTCAAATCGGCTAAATGGTTTCCCATAGCGTCTGATTTGACTACGACATCATCAATGTAAACTTTTAACATAACTCCTAGCAAGTCATGAAAGATCAAGTTCATAGCACGCTTATACGTGGCACCAACATTTTTCAAACCAAAAGTCATAACGACCCACTCGAATAAACCGACAAAGTTAGGGCATCGAAAGGCAGTCTTGTAGACGTCTTCTTCAGCCATAAAGATTTGATTATAACCAACATTGCCATCAAGAAAACTTAGTACCTTGTGTCCTGAAGCATCGTTGATTAGCATGTCGGCTATCGGCATCGGATACTCATCCTTCGGAGTGGCCTTGTTCAGATCCCTGAAATCAATACATACTAGTATCTTGTCGTTCCCTATCTTCTCTATAGGCACAATGTTAGCGACCCATTCTGCGTACCTGCATGGCCTAATAAATCCAGCTTTGAGTAGTCTCTCTACTTCTTCTTTAACTCGGTCATAGACGGCCGAGTTAAAGCGACGAGGAGGCTGTTTATAAGGCCTAAATCCAGACTTGATAGGTAGCCGATGCTCCACGAGCTCACGGCTTAGTCCCGACATCTCGCTATACTCCCATGCGAAACAATCGACATACGACCGAAGCAACTTTATTACTTCGGCCTTTTCATCAGGCTGTAAATGTTGGTTTACAAAAGTCGGCCTCGAGATGCTATCATCACCTATGTCAACTTCTTCTAAGGGATCGGCCGACGCAAAACCTTGTCCTAATTTATCTACTTCGCTAAAGTCTTCGATGGCCTCAGCAATACCATCTTTATTAGACCGATACTGCTCGACACGAAACTTTAGCCAATCTAGATTACTCTTACTATACATGACTACTAATACAAAAACAGTCGTGCTACACCAGCCGGCTTTACAGACACTGGTACAAAACGTCCTCTGGACACACTAACAAAATCGTAATCCGAAAGATCTCTACTTGACAGACACTCTACCTTGTTGTGAACAGCGTCAACTGACACATCAGCCAATGCTACTTGGGCCAAAATGTCCGTGGGAACGACTTCTACTTCATCGTTGTCCCACTGAATTAGGCACTGGTGCAGAGTATAAGGAATGCAGCAATTCACGTGAATCCAGTCGCACCCAAGAAGCACACTATAGTTACCTTGCACATCGACGACGAAAAATGCTACTGCCAATGTCTTGTTGCGCACTGTCAACTCCATGGAGAGCACGCCCTTGGCCTCGGAACTCTCGCCGTTGAAACCGTTGAGCATCAAGTTAGTCTTCTTCAGATCATCCTCGTCCTTGCTAAGTTTCTTCAACAGCGAGTAGGGCATTAGGTTAACAGTGGCGCCACCGTCGATAAGCATCCAGGAAATAGGCTTTCCGTCAATGTGACCTCTAACATAGAGAGGCTTCAGATGGCGAGCCGAGTCCTCGGGCTTCTCAAAAATAGCGTTGCGCGGGCCGAGGTTCAACTAAGCGACCTCGGCCTCATCCTGTGGTAGGGCAAACTCGGTGGGCAGCGTGACGACGTTGATGTCCATCGCCTGGGGTGCAGGCACCTCGAATACAGGTGAGTAGTCGTCATGGAGCATATCATCGTCGTCGTCGCTCGGACTAGGAGCCGGGTTTGTCATCTCAACCGACTTCATCCTCCATACTTGTCTTGTAGTTTGTCGAGGGCGGATTTCTTCAAAAATAGCGTCGCCCTCGTCCTCGGCTTTCTTCTCACGCATCTCCTCTGTCCGTAGTCGTTGCAGACGTCTCTTTTGTGATTTGGACATGCCTGGAGGTGCCCAAGATGGTTGTGGCCTGGTGTCAGGTGCCACTGCCTGGTTCCTTTCAACTTTAGCCAAAGTGGTCCTAACCAACTCGGCCTCGTGCACTCTATATCCGGAGGGGCCTTTGCTGCGGACCCCGGCAGTTGGACTGGCCTCGTTCGGCTGATCGGACTAGGCTCCGGCGTGGGCTTCGGCCGAAACAGGGGACTTACCACCGTCAGACTTCGGTGATAAGGCCTTCGGGATTGGGACTTCATAATACCCTACTCTTACTGTGATATCTCCGGACTCCCTATCATCGGCCTCTTTGCGCCTGTATTCTTCGACTTCGCTCTGCTCGGGTCGATTCAGAGGTACCACGGACAGCCTGTGGACAATGCCTCCCTCCACTGCGTATGTTTGTCCCTACCATTCATAATACTCCGAAGGAAAACAAGGCATAGCGTTAGGTTGCGGAGGGTACTCCGGCTATGATACATACGGAGCCCACAAAGTCCCTGTTTTCCTCCGGATTGTTCCATGACGTGGATTTCAGCCCTAGGCTTGTTAAACATCTTAATAAACTTTATATCCTTGTTTCGGCCTTCCTGGACCAGAGCTTGAAGTAAGACTTGGCTAACCTCTAAAAAGTTCTAGTTGTCTAATCTTTCTTTAATCTCGGAACACAACCCATTAAAAGCTAGTTCCGCCAAATCCCTTTCTGAAATACTAAGGCTAAAACATTGGTTTCTAGTATACCTAATGTTGGCGTAAAAGATTACGCTAACAGGTTTCTGTAGATTAGAAACTAACAAACGGAGTGATTGTGAAGTGAACTGTTCTAAGCTTCCGAAAGGATAATAACTTAGAATAGTTCAAATGTGTGTATTGAATAACGTGTATTCGGTCCTTCTTACAAGATGAAATGGGGGGTTTTTAAAGGCCCAAATATTAAGGAAAAGACCTATTTACCCCTCTGTTACAACCGACATAGTGGAAACTATTCGGTACCCTTGATAGGGCTAAAATAGTAAAAGACTAATCTAATAATATAAAAGATAAATCTTCCATCTTAGCTGGCAATAAAGATCTCAAAAAGCCTTAGTTCGAAGATGTACTCTGAACCAATGCCTATCTTCGTACTTCGAGCTTGACTCAGGGTATCTCCGAAGATGGACGTTTGGAAACCATCGAATCCACTATCTGCTTTTATGCGGTTGCGGCAATAACCCCGGAGATGAGATATTTTCCCCCAACAGTAGCCCCTCGAATACGCTTCTCCGTTTAACCTGTAATGTTAGGAGAGCAGTATACGGAAGGAAAAAATAACCAGGCATAGGGGTTATTAGATTTTAATTTATCTCCGAAATGTACGAAGATATAAACTCCAAGTCAATCTTAGAACAGTTACTTTCGAACTATCTTAGAACTAACTCAAGGAATCTGAAAGCCTTTTAAACTTAGAATAAATAGCCATTAGTTTCCTTCTTCTAACGGAAACTGTAGAATGCGTTAATTTTGGAGAAAAGTAACGGCAGGAATGCGAAACGGCATGGACTAACGGTAAAAATGTGAAGTCTAGGCTACAAATAGAGGGCCTAGAACAATCCTATTTACCTTTTCACTGCTCTCTCGCAAACAAACACCTTCTGAGCCCTTTGAGTTCTTTGAGCCCTAGCCTCCATTTTCCCCAAAGTAACCCAGTGACTGCAATGGTGAAGACCGAGGGTTCTGGAGCCCCGTCGGCCTTGGCTCGGCAGCAGACGGCCGCAGCAGCAGCGGCTACGGCGTTGGCGACGGCGCCTCCGACATCTGCAACGACATCCATGGCGGCAGGAGGGAGAAATCCCCAAAATGTTGATGATCAAAGCCTTTGCCCGCCATCAACGAAGTACCTGGATCAATCCTTTCAATTGGGACCTTCTACCTGCAAGAGGGAGTCACTGGCAATCGCAGTAGAAGGGAGGATTAGCACCGGAGTTATGATCCGCAAGCCTGGAAAAGAACTCATCCCGTCACCAAGGCCCGGAGAAGTGGTCGTCTTCGAAGCCTTCTTCGAAGCCGGCTTGGGCCTTCCAGGAGTTGACTTCCTGGCGGAGGTACTCGATTTATTTCACGTCACTCTTCCTCAATTATCTCCGAACGCAATAGCTCGTTTGGCTATCTTCGAATGGGCATTAAGAGCCGAAGGCTGTGAAGGGAGAGCAGAAATCTTCGCCGCGTTACACAGAGCTTCATGCCAGCCAAAAACCTTTGTAGGCCCCAGAGGTGAAAAAGTAGTAGTAGCCTTCGGGAGCATCAATTTTAGGCTTCGGGACGAATACACCCTTCAATTTCCTGCTAAGGCCATCAATGCTAGATGGTATACTGACTGGGTCATGAGGTGGTTTTATGCCGAAGTTGGAGCGAGCAATCCTCTGGCCGGACCTTTGAAAGAGATCCAATTCCGGAAAGAAGCCCTAGTGCACCCGGACCAAGGTCAGCTCAAAGCTCGCCTTAGTCTACTCCAGAAGATTAGCCGGAGGTTAAGCATGCGAGACTTAGCCAAAGAATTCCTTGGGTTACAAATCTCTCCACTCATGGCCAACTGGCCTATCATCTTCGAAGAGGATTCGGAAGGCGGTCTTCGAAAGATCACTTCAACTTCGAGCCCTGCAGGTAACTTCGAAGACAACATGTATTATGCATATTCATTCGAAGAAAAACTAACTTGATTCATTTTTTATCTTCTTCAGCCCCTGTTACTTCGGAACAAATTGTAAGGGCTTCGGAGAAGATTTTGGGCGCTCCAACTCCGACCGAAAAAGAATGGAGAATCAAGTTGGTCGGGAGTTGGGAGAGATTTAACAGAGTATGGGGAATGTTGGAAATCACTCCGCCCCCTCTGATGGATTGGGTGCCTTCGGAGAAAGGACCCAAAAAGAGGAAAGTCGAAGCTGGGACTTCGAGCTCTGCTAAAACTCCGGTGAAGAAGGTGGCTCGGATGCCAAAAAATCTTGCACCTTCGAATCTTGCACCTTCGAGCTCAAGGGCTTCAGTCTCTCACTCCCAAGAGGATGAAGGGAGATTGCTTGTGCGTCTAATAGAAGAAGATGAAACTCAAAGGACTGCACAAGCCGAAGTACCTGCGAACGTGCCGGAGTCCCGAGATAATCTTGAGCAACCAAGGACTTCGGCAGTTCAGGAAGATATATCTCAGGACGAAGTTCCTGTGAATGAGAGTGGGGTCGAAGTTACTATGGCTTCGATTCCCGAAGAGGCAACAAGGACTGCTCAGGATGATGCTCCTGCAGTCGAAGACTTAACGGCTGATTCGGATGAAGATCTAGCCTTCGATCCACCGAACAGTCCGATGATGACTCCTCTGCAAAATGTCGAAGGTAGACTTCGAATAACTCTTTCATGTTTATTTTGTGTATTTATACAATGTATAATACTTTATATATTTTTTTACAGAGTCCACTCCTATGGAAGAGGTCCGCCAGGAAGAAATAATTCCTGGACCTTCGACGACTTCGGAGCCAACCCAGAGAGCTACTCAAATGGGACCTGGAAGAGGCAAAAGACATATAGAACCCCTCCCTGCTGCGAGTTCCGGATCAACTCCGTCTGATTCAACAGACGAGAGCCAATCTTCCGGGGAGGGCCAGTCTCCAGAGGCTCCGAAGACCACAGGCCAACGCTCCGGTCCTTCGCCGGACGAAGATGACCATCAAGCAATAAGTATGCTCCCCCTGCTAGCTCCTTTCTTAGGGCAAACAACTGGTCTTCGGACTTTGCTCGAACCTTTGGATCGAGCTAGCCGTGACATAGGGGAGACCAACTTAGTGGCCATTCTGAGCAAAGCGGACAGGACGGAGCTTAATGCCGCTATAGAACGTGCAACCTACCAGGTACGAAGCACCTGCGAAATAACATAGAATTCATCTACAAGTAAATATTTACCTTAGTTTTTTATTTTTGCAGCAAACTGTCTTGGCCCGAGCTGCGAATATATGTAATGATGAAGAGATCGCTCGTCTTCGGGAGGAAAATAACGTCCTTCAAAGGAATCTTAGCATCTCCGAAAGTCGAGTGGTTCAAATGGACAATATAGTGTCAACAGAGCGAAGGGCCAGACAAGGTTTGGAGGCTGCGAATAAAGAGCTCGAAGCAGAAAGAATTGTGCTTCGAGCAGAAGTTGAAAAGTTGCGGGCGGAGCACGCTACTGCGGGGACCGAGCTTGTCAGACTCCAAGAGAAAGCTAGTCAGCTGTTGAACCAAAAGAATATTTTGACCACTGAAAATGCTAGACTTTCTGGGGTTCTAGGAGAAGTAACTTCGATGAAGGATGCGCTGAACGAAGATAAGCTAAAGTCCGAGAAGGTGGCTGTGGAAGTTATGAATCAGTTGCTAGGTGTCTTGGAGTACTTCGGTACTACTGGGACACTTCCTTCTGATGATAACATCACTCTTCTGCGCCGGTTAAAAAGGATCCAAGGAGTGGCGAAGCAGATGAAAACAGCGGGCATTAGATACAGAGAACTCTCCGGACAAGTGGCTACTGTCGGCCTACTTCGCTACAACGAAGATCTGGGCCGATCGATAACTCCGGACGCAGGAGGGGGCCCAATTACCTTCGACGACGAGCGACTTCTGACTCCTTCCGAAGGTGTGGCTGCTGCCTGGCGAGCCTTCCAAACTTCATGGAGAGCCGAAGGTCGTTCCGCGATCAAGGCTTGGATCGACGAAGGCCAACGCCAGAAGCAAGTTCAGACCCAAGCTTCAAGCAGTCAGCCTCCTCCGAACCCGCAGGTTTAGAAATACCTTAGGATTTTTGGCCATGTAAAGCTTTATGCTTATGAACATTTATCAATGAAAATTTGTTTGTCATATTTTTAGGCTTTGCCTCATACGGAAGATATCGAAGTGTTAGACCTTAACGA
This sequence comes from Zizania palustris, assembly GCA_019279435.1. NCBI lineage: Eukaryota > Viridiplantae > Streptophyta > Magnoliopsida > Poales > Poaceae > Zizania > Zizania palustris. The sequence continues at coordinate 56,845,658 of JAAALK010000288.1, forward strand.
CGAAGTTCGCTCATTATGGACCACCTTCGATCTTCTAAAAGCTTATAAACGTCCTCGATTTCTAGTTCCTCGAGATAGCTCCGGTGTAATTGCGCACGAAGTAGTCAAAGATATATTGTCTTATATTAAAGAGGAAGAAAAAGAGGTTAACTTAAACACTTCGTCTTCTGAAGACGTTATATGGTCTGAAGACGAAGATGAAGTTCGAAGTAAAAAACCTGAAGAACTTGGAAGCTGGGAAAGGAGCCCCGAACGGCTTCGAACTTGGGCCTAGCTTCAACAAGAACAGAAGGATTTTAGAGCTTCGAAGGGGGGCAAGAGAGTTAAACGCAAAGTTGTTAGAACTCCCGGCGCTGGAACTAGTCGTTCCAACCCTAGCTCTAGAGACCGAAGATTGTCTCCATATTTACTAGCCCCTCTTTGGGTATAAGCAACTTCGAACTGTATTCAAAGATGGTTATGCACAAAGAAAAAACTTCGGAGTACAATTTTTTGGGGGTTCGGAGCCCCTTTGCAATTTAAAGATTTTTTTTTTAAAATCTTATAAAATGTCTTCAACTATTTGTAGTCTGAAGAATGGCAACTTAGTACCCTTGTTTTTTGAAAGAAATCACTTGAGATAACTTTCAAGATACCTTAGTATCTTAGATTATTTGTCACTTTGGACTATACTAACAGACATTCGAAGCTCATGGCTCAAACTCTGTTTTGCTTTAGCCACCTTCGGCTCTTTTTTGCGATCTCTGTCGAACCAATGGTTCGGAGTTTGCAATGGTCTCTTTGGACTCTTTTTACGGATGTCTACCAGCCAATGGCTTGGACTCCGTATATTTTGGCCACCTTCGGCTGTTTTTGCGGAAGTCTACCAGCCAATGGCTTGGACTTCGCAGGTTTTGGCCACCTTCGGCTCTTTTTACGGAAGTCTACCAGCCAATGGCTTGGACTCCGCATGATGTGGTTTTGGGCTCTTTTATGGATGCCTACAAGCCAGTGGCTTGGACTCCGGATTATGTCAGCCCCCTCGTCGGAAGCTTCGAACCAATGGTTCGAAGTCCGAAAATACGATTCAGCTTCATGACACTTCCCTCTCGGTCGACCCCGCGATTCCAGTGCGTCCACTCGGAAGCTGGAAGTCTATGAGGGGAAGGCATTATCTGGACCATATGATTTATTAATTTGGAAGATGATTACAAGTGAATTACAAGGAGCCCTTATGTGAAGTATCGCTTTAGGTGCTCCGCATGCCAAGTATGTGCTAACTCTTCACCTTCTAAATTAGCTAATTTGAAAGAGCCAGGGCGTCCTGAACGAACAATTAGGTATGGACCTTCCCATTTATTTCCTAACTTCCCTGGCGCTATAATGCTTCGTAGAACAAGATGACCCGGTCTTAGTTCACTGAGTTTAACCTTCGGGTGAAACCAAGCCTTGTCTGCTGATGATACTTTGATAAGTTTGCCACAGCTCGAAGTCTTGTTTCTTCTGATAAATCTAGCGAAGCTTGTCTTTCTTCTTCAATCTCCGGTTCGGTGCTGCGAAATGATCCTCCTTTGAGCTCCGTTGGAGTCATAGCTTCATCTCCGAATAGTAGTCTGAATGGAGTAAAACCTATGGACCTTGTTTGCGTAGTCCGAATGGACCACAAAATCTTCGGTCCACAGTCCCTTTGCTAATCCTACTATCCTTCGATTTAGCCCTGACAAAATATTTCCATTGGCTCGTTCTACGGCTCCATTAGACTGAGGATGCCTCATTGCAGCAAAACATAACTGAATGCCTAGATCTTCGCAAAACTTTCTGAAAAGGTTCTGCATCGAACTGTGTTCCATTATCAACTGTGAGTTGTCTAGGCACTCCGAACCGGCAAATGATATTCTTCTAGAAGAATTTCTGTACATTGTTCGAAGTGATAGCTGTCAAGGGCTCTGCTTCCACCCACTTAGAAAAATATTCAATAGCTACCACTGCGAAATTCAGATTTCCCTTGGCTACTGGAAAGGGACCGATTAAATCCATACCCCATCTGGCCATAGGCCATACCGGAGCAATGACTTGAAGAGCTGTTGGTGGGCGATGACTTCGTCAACCCATCCACTGGCATCCTTGACAAGTGCGGACTAAGCTCTCTGCATCAGCTGTTATTGTAGGCCAGTAAAGCCCCTGGCGAAGTGTTTTTCCTGCCAAAGCTCGCGGGGCTAAATGGCTACCACAAAGGCCTTCATGAATTTCTCAAAGAATTTCTTGACCTTCGGCTTGAGATATACATCGGAGTAGAGGGGAACATACTCCGGCCTTGTATAAAATACCGTTGATTATTTGATAATTTCTAGCTCTAAGCTTTAATCTTGACAGATGTGGCTCTTCGGACAAATTTGTTCCTCCCTGTAAAAGTTCCATGATTGAATTTTTCCAATCTGCACTAGGAATGCAAAGAATCTCTGCAGAGGGAATTTGTGGCACCGAAGGTATACTGAGCTCCTCATAGAAAGCTTCTTCTGGTACATCCACAGCTCCAGCTGCAGCTTTTGCTAAGATGTCCGCTTGCACATTTTCTGCTCTTGGTATACTCCGAATGGAAATACCCTTGAAGTGTGCTTCGATTTTACGGATTTCTTCTAAGTACTTTGCAAGCTGTGGATGCCGAACCTGGAAACTTTTATCTACGTGCCCTGCTACTATCTGAGAATCTGTCTTTATAATAATTCTTGTAGCCCCTAGAGCACGTGCTTTTCGGAGTCCCAATAAAATCCCTTCATACTCCGCTATATTATTAGTAGACTTAAAGTTGAGTCTTGCGGAGTACATTGCTCTTTGCCCTGACGGCGAAATTAATACTGCTCCAATGCCTGCTCCGGATGCTTGGAAAGCCCCATCGGAATAAACAGTCCAAACTCCGTCACTTGACTTCTCCGGAACCAAATTTGCAGGCGGAGTCCATTCTGCTACAAAATCTGCTAAGACTTGCGATTTGATTGCTGTCCTTGCCAGGAAAGATATGCCGAAGGGTGCTAGCTCAACTGCCCACTTCCCAATCCTTCCAGTGGAATCCTTACTTCGAAGCATATCTCCTAAAGGATACGAAGTTGGTACAATTACATTGTGTGCCAAAAAATAATGTCTTAATTTCCTCGAAGCCATTATCAGAGCATAAACGAACTTCTCAAGTTCGGAGTATCTTGTCTTCGCTCCTGATAATGCTTCGGATACAAAATAAACAGGATTTTGGACAAACTTCCCATTGAAATCCACTTCTCTGACAAGGACTACACTGACAGCAGAACCTGTAGCTGCAAGGTAAAGGAGTAGGGTTTCGTCCGCAGTAGGCACCGTGAGTGTAGCAAGATTACTGAGATACTCTTTAATATCTTCGAAGCTTTTCTGACACTCCGGTGTCCATGCAAAATCTTCGGACCCTTTCAATGCTTTAAATATAGGCAAGCTTCTCTCCGCAGACCTTGATAAAAACCTGCTAACTGCTGCCAGACGACCAGTCAGCTTTTGCACTTGCTTTAAATTTTCCGGAGGAGCCATCTTTTGTAGCGCAGTTATTTGAGTAGGGCTAGCTTCAATCCCCCTGCTTGAAACTAAATACCCTAACAACTTTCCAGCCTTAGCTCCGAAGATACATTTTTCGGGGTTAAGACGGATCCCACATGCCCGAAGGCTATTGAATGTTTCTGCTAAGTCTAGGCTATGCTGGTGCTTTAAAGCACTCTTTATTACAATATCATCCATATAGGCCTCCACATTGCGACCTAATTGATGACCTAGAGCCTTAGCAACTAACCTCGAAAAAGTAGACCCTGCATTTCTTAAGCCAAAGGGCATTCTTACATAACAAAAGACTCCCGAAGGAGTTACAAAGCTTGTCTTGATCTCATCTTCGCGCTTCAACCATATTTGATGATAACCAGAATACGCGTCAAGGAAGCTTAATAACTCCGAACCTGCGGTGGAGTCGACCAATTGATCAATTCGGGGCATGGGATAGGGGTCACGAGGGCATGCTTTATTCAAGGATGTGAAATCAATGCACATGCGCCACTTCCCGGAAGACTTCTTTCTGACGAAGACTGGGTTGGCTAACCATTCTGTGTGAGCCACTTCTCTGATAATCCCAGCCTTCAACAATTTTTCAACTTCGTCTTTCGCTAGAGCAGCTCTTTCTGCAGACATTTTCCGGAGTCCTTGCCGAACAGGGCGGGCCTTCGGGTTTACAAGTAAACTATGTTCAATGATATCCCGATCGACTCCGTTGATATCTTCGTAAGACCAAGCGAAGACATCTAAATTCTCTTCCACCACCTTTTCCAAGGAGGTTGCAACTTCTGGAGGTAAATCTTTACCAAATTGAAATGTATATTCTTTACCATTTTTAACAATGACCTTCGCTGCAATCTCTCCTTCAGGACTTGGTCTCGGAAAGGATTTCTTTGAAGCTTCGGAAGGGGCTGAAAAAATTTCTTCATTATCTTGTACATTGTTTACTTGTCTTGGATCAAGAGGGGGACCATGACCATATTCCGCTCTCCGAGCGATAGCTTGATCTCCGAAGACAGTAAGGACTCCTGCTTGTGTGGGCATCTTCATGCACAAATAATTGTGATGCGCCACAGCTCCGAACTGGTTTAGCATGCCTCTTCCGAAGATGACGTTGTAAGCATACGGGGCATCTACAACATCGAAGATTACTTCCTCAGTTCGGGCCAACAAACCTTCTCCGAAGGTAACTTCCAGGCCTATTTGACCAAGTGCATCAAGCGGAGGTCCTGCGAAGCCTTGCAAAGGACGAGCCGCTGGAAGGAGATGCTTTCTGGAGATGCACAATTGATCGAAGGCTTGAACAAAAATGATGTCTGCCGAACTACCTCCATCAATCAATACTCTTCGAACTTCAGTGCCCGCAATATCAGCAGTGATAACAAGTGGGTCTGCATGTGGGAACTTAATGCCAGCTGCATCCTCCGCAGAAAAGGATATCGGTACATGAGACCACTCCGGCATTGCAGCTGCAGATGACGAAGTTCCAATATGGCCTACTTCTCTGATGTAGTCTCTTCGCTGTCTCTTTGACATGCTTCCGAGGGTACGTCCTCCGGAGATGGGAAGGACTACTCTTTTCCCTCGGTCTTGCCCGTCCTCTTGCTTCGGAGGTGGCATAACATTGGCCACTGGAGGGTGTCTTGCGGCATCAAAGTTTTCTATCCGCGCTGCAGCCTGGACCGGCTCTGGGCGCTGCAGCAGAAAAGGGTCTGGCCTTTGCCAGCTGTTTTCCCTAGCGGCCTCTAGCCGCTGGCCTTGTTCCACAAAGACTGTGGAGCTCTCTGTATAAACTTCTGTGGGGGTGCAATATTCAAGACTTCAGAACGAGGGTGCTTTTGCCCTCTTCTCCGATCATGTTGAACTTCGAAGACTGGTTCTTGCGGCTGTGCTGAAGTTTTTACTTCTACTTTAACTTCTTGCAATATGGATGAAGTAGCTGCAGTTCTTCGAAGCCAACCTTCTTCTGACCTCGCATACTCCTCGAAGTATGACATCAGCTGAGAGACTGAGGAGATGCTTTTCCGATGAAGCTTATCCAGGAGGCCTTGATGAGTGACGCCTTCCCGAGCTGCATCAACTACCGAAGATGCAGACAATCCCCGGATCTGCGACTTCGTATGAGCGAAGCGCTTGAAATATTGCCTTAATGTCTCTCCGGGGAGCTGCTTAACCTGGAAAAGGCTTCCTATTGACATTGGAGGTACGAAGGTGCCTTGAAAATTGCTTACAAACTTCTTCTTCAGCTGCCCCCATGAATTGATTGATCCTGGCTTCAAAGACCAGAACCACCTTAATGCCACTCCTTGAAGAGCTAAGGGGAAGCACTTTGCCATGGTGTCTCGAACTCCTCCGCTAGCTTCAATTGCTAGGGCATAAGAACGAACAAACTCTCCGGGATCTTCATCTCCAGCATACTTACAGAGCTTTGAAGTCTTAAACTTCGGATCAAAGCGAACTTTCTACAGCTCAGGATGCAGCGGAGATTCATTATCGAAGGAGGCATTCTCCGGGGCTTCGGGATAATCGGGTTCGTCATTTTCAGGCACTTCTGGGATAGCGGGGATGGCTTGAGAGTGAAGCCTGTTCGCAACTTCTTGTCGCCATCTTGCTACTTCAGCTTGAAGGTTGGCCATTTGGGTGGCCATATCTCCAAGATTGTCTTCATCTCCTCCGGAAGGATCTTCCGGGTCTTGAGAACTAGTAGGATCAGTTCGAAGTGGGATGGAAGGTGGAAGAGGGATTCCAGGTGGTCGAAGTATGGAAGGATTTGGCGGAGAAGCTCCGTATGTTCGAGGGATGGAAACTCCTTCCGGAGTTTGAAGTGGAGGGAATGTCGAAGGCCCTCCAACTTCAACCGTATCGGATGGTGCCTCTCTAGAGTTCCGAGAGGACCTCCGAACAGGGTTACGAGGTGCGCTCCGCTTAGGAGGCATGATGTAAGAAGTTGGTAGAGAACGAAGTTTTTTGGACTAGGTTCCCCACGGACGGCGCCAACTGTTGGCGTAAAAGATTACGCTAACAGGTTTCTGTAGATTAGAAACTAACAAACGGAGTGTTTGTGAAGTGAACTGTTCTAAGCTTCCGAAAGGATAATAACTTAGAATAGTTAAAATGTGTGTATTGAATAACTTGTATTCGGTCCTTCTTACAGGATGAAATGGGGGTATTTATAGGCCCAAATATTAAGGAAAAGACCTATTTACCCCTCTGTTACAACCGACATAGTGGAAACTATTCGGTACCCTTGATAGTGCTAAAATAGTAAAAGACTAATCTAATAATATAAAAGATAAATCTTCCATCTTAGCTGGCAATAAAGATCTCAAAAAGCCTTAGTTCGAAGATGTACTCCGAACCAATGCCTATCTTCGTACTTCGAGCTTGACTCAGGGTATCTCCGAAGATGGACGTCTGGAAACCTTCGAATCCACTATCTGCTTTTATGCGGTTGCGGCAATAACACCGGAGATGAGATATTTTCCCCCAACACCTAAAATGCTTGATGTACTCGGAGATGTTCTCGTTAGATCTCTAGCTAACCGATGTCAAGTGTGAAAGCCTAAGTTCTATCTCGCCCGTGTAAAAGTAGTCATGGAATTTTTGTTCCAACTCATCCCACATCTGAACGGAGTTCGGCGGGAGCACCGAAAACCAAGTGAAAGCGGTGCCGGATAGCGAGAGAGAAAATAGTCTAATTTTTAGAGCGTCTGTCCCGCTAGCTTCTCCACACTGTTCTAAAAATTGACTAACAAGCTCTAGTGTGCGTGTGCACAGCTCTCCAATAATTGTCGCCTTCCCTTTAGTCGGCTCGGCCTATTCTGGCCGAACCATTACCTTTTTCTCGCCGAGGTCGACGGCGTTGACAGGGAAAGGATCTTTGTCCAACTTCATCTTTGGATTGTGGTCTATTTTCAATCGTCCTTCTTCTATGGCCGATTGAACCTGCCGTCGAAAAACATTGCAGTCGTTAGTATTATGTGAATGTGAATCATGCTACTTACAATATGGATGTTTCTTCAATTCGTCAGCAGATGGAATGACTTGACCTTTAGGCAACCTAAGGAGCTGGTTCTTTAAGAGAAAATCAAATATTTTATCACACTTAGTTATGTCAAATGAGTACTTGACCTCACTAGGCCGATTCTTTATGGGAGATGGCTGTAACTCGGAGCTCGTGATGGGTATAGTCTTAGCGTTCCAAACCCATTCGGCTGCGTACATGTCGGCCGAATCCTCCTCATCAGAGTGTTCCATGACGTGGATTTCAGCCCTAGGCTTGTTAAACATCTTAATAAACTTTTTATCCTTGTTTCGGCCTTCTTGGACCAAAGCTTGCAGTAAGACTTGGCTAACCTCTAAAAAGTTCTAGTTGTCTAATCTTTCTTTAATCTCGGAACGCAACCCATTAAAAGCTAGTTCCGCCAAATCCCTTTCTGAAATACTAAGGCTTAAACATCGGTTTCTAGTATCCCTAAAATGCTTGATGTACTCGGAGATGTTCTCGTTAGATCTCTACCTAACCGATGTCAAGTGTGAAAGCTTAAGTTCTATCTCGCCCGTGTAAAAGTAGTCATGGAATTTTTGTTCCAACTCATCCCACATCTGAACGGAGTTCGGCGGGAGCGCCGAAAACCAAGTGAAAGCTGTGCCGGATAGCGAGAGAGAAAATAGTCTAATTTTTAGAGCGTCTGTCCCGCTAGCTTCTCCACACTGTTCTAAAAATTGACTAACATGCTCTAGTGTGCGTGTGCATAGCTCTCCAACAATTCCCGCCTTCCCTTTAGTCGGCTCGACCTGTTCTGGCCGAACCAGTACCTTTTTCTCGCCGAGGTCGACGGCGTTGATAGGGAAAGGATCTTTGTCCAACTTCATCTTTGGATTGTGGTCTATTTTCAATCTTCCTTCTTCTATGGGAGACGATTGTAACTCAGAGCATGTGATGGGTTTACTCTTAGCGTTCCAAACCCATTCGGCTGCGTACATGTCGGCTGTTGGGGGAAATTGCTTCACTTCTAAGACTTAGAGGTTAATAACTCAAAGGTTCCTTAAGCTTCGAAGCTGGTGGGCTCTTATTCGATGGTGGAGGCGTCGGACCGAAGGATGCTTCGATATGAAGTCCTACGAAGCCCTCCGCAGGATATGGAGGCTCCGAAGCAGGGCGACAAGATTAATAAGATGTTTGGCTTATCCATCCGTATTGGGGAGTTTTACCTTCTTTAACCTTGCTCCGGGTACTAAACAGATCCGCTATGTCGGTTGTAACCTAGGGGTAATTAGGTGTTTTCCTTAGACGTTTTTGCCTATAAATACCCCCCTCTCTACCCTGTAAGGAGGGACCTCCGACCATTTAATACACAGATTCAGACTACTTGAGTTATTATCCAATACGGAGACTCGAGTAAGTTCTTAAACACGAGCACACTGTTTGTTTGTTCTTGATTACAGAGAACCTATTGGCGTAATCTTTTGCGCCAACAGTTGGCACCGTCCGTGGGGAACCAAGTTCTAAAAGCTTGTTCTCTACTGCTGACCACACATCGAAGAGCACTTACGGAGGGAGCCTCGGAGTCCCAAGATTCTGCGCACCCTTCGGTAAGGGGCTTCTTAGTGTGGTTCGAAGGCCCCCGCTCGCCTACCCAGATCAAGCGAAGTCCCCGATCTTCGGACCTCTCCGAAGGTCCCCTCGGACTGCAGGAGCTGGGCCCTCTACCGCTCCAGCGATTCCCGAAGATGCCACTGGGCGTCGAGTGCCTAGTGGTCCTCGAGCTCCTCCTACGGTGCTTCGGACTGATTACGTCAGCTCCCAAGACCAAGAGCTACCCTCCGATGAAGACGAAGACCTTCCTGGAACCTAGGCTACTCAACTAGCCAGGCTTCAGGAGGAAGTAGTTAGGTGGAGGCAAGAGGCTGCCGATCACCTCCTTACTCAAGCCTCCACTGAGACTCCAGAAGGGCCTCAAGACGGTGGTGCTCACAACCTCCCAGAAGTTATCCAAGTCCCGGAGGAGGCCGAAAACACATCTTTCGATGATGAGTCTCCGCTACATTCGGACTTGCAAAGAGTCCACTTTGATCCCAGGTTCAAGGCTTCGAAGTTGCACAAGTACTCCGGTGGGTCAGACCCCGGAGAGTTTGCTCGCTCATATGCCCTGGCCATAGAAGCAAGCGTAGGGGTGCGCAACACGATGGCGAAGTGTTTCCCCCTCGCTCTCGAGGGTGTGGCACTCTGATGGTTCTGGTCCTTGAAGCCAGGATCGATCAGGTCCTGGGAGCAGCTAAAGAAGAAGTTCGTGAGCAACTTCCAGGGTACCTTTGTGGCCCCGATGTCCACAGGAAGTTTGTTCCATGTGAAGCAGCGGGTGGGAGAAACACTCCGAGAATACTTCATGCGCTTCGCCCACACCAAGTCACAAATTAAGGGCCTGTCTACCTCTTCGGTAGTCAACGCCACCTGCGAAGGGGTGCTAAACCCTGACCTCCTCAGCAAACTCCACCGAAAGCTGGTGACGTCTGTGGCACAGCTCATGGCATACTTCGAACAGTATGCCAAGGCGGAGGAAGGCTGTCTCCGGTGGGCCGGAGACCCCGCACCTACCCTCCGAGAAGTCAAGACGGAACCTGAAGCCTCGGCTCCTCTGCAACCCCCTCAAGATAACCGCTTCAACGAGCACAGGTGAGGGAAGAAGCATTTCCGTTCAGAGGTGCTGAACATTACGCCTTCTACCCCGAAGGCACCTGCCAATTTTCAGCAGGTACAGAACTTCAAGGCTGGGGCCCCGAGACCTCAAGAGAGGGCGCCAGGCAGGCGCCAGAGTTTTTTCTGTTGCGTGCATGGCGACAACAGAAGCCATGACACGAAGGACTACAAGTCGGTGTTAACCCTTCGGGGCGAATACCTAGGACGAAGTACAGGGAGGGGTACTTCAGATCGAGCCCCACCAGCGGCACGGTTGGAGCCTGTGCAGATCGTGGCTCGAGCCAGTGTCCCAGAAACCCACATGCGACTTCTGGTGGCCAATATTATGCCACCACCGAAGCAGGAAGACCCACAAGACCGCGGCAAGAGAGTGGTCCTGCCCATCTCCGGAGGGGGGACCCTCGGAAACATGTCAAAAAGGCAGCGGCGTGAGTACGTCCGTGAGGTTGGGCACATTGGGACTTCGAGTTCCATGGAGGGAATGCCAGAGTGGTCCCATGTGCCCGTCTCGTTTACTGCTAGCGATGCCGCAGGGGTAAATTTCCCTCATGCCGACCCCTTGGTCATTTCCGCAGACATAGCAGGGGTGGAGGTCCGAAGGATCCTGGTGGACGGCGGGAGCTCCGCAGACATACTTTTCATCCAGGCCTTCAATCAAATGTGCATCTCCCGGAAGCATCTGCTTCCAGCGGCCCGGCCACTTCAAGGGTTCTCAGGACCGCCTCTCGATGCCCTCGGCCAGATAGGCCTCGAGGTTGCCTTCGGAGAGGGGCCTCTGGCCAGGATAGAAGAGGATATCTTCGATGTTGTTGACGCCCCCTATTCTTACAATGCAATCTTCGGAAGAGGGATGCTGAACCAGTTCGGGGCTATAGCACACCACAATTATCTTTGTCTCAAAATGCCCACGCAAGGTGGAGTGCTTACTATTGCAGGAGACCAAGCTATAGCCCGGAGAATGGAGTGTGGTCACGGGCAACCGATTGATCCCCGGCAAGTGCACAACGTAGCGGAAGGCGCCGAAGAGGTAATGGAGGTCGCTGGAAAAGCACCGGAGGTCTCGAACCTTTCAAAAGGAATCTCTCTCAAGCCAAGCCCGAAAGGTGAAGTTGAGATGAGGATAATTTCAAAAGATGGCAAAGAATATCCAGTGCAGTTCGGCAAAGGGCTATCCCCGGAGATAACCACCTCACTGGAAGAAGTCGTCAAGCAAAATCTGGACGTCTTGGCCTGGACCGACGAAGACATCACCAGGGTGGATCGAAGCATCATCGAGCATAGCCTGCTTGTCAACCCGAAGGCCAGGCTAGTGCGCTAGGGGCTCCACAAGCTGTCTGTAGAAAGAGCAAGCCTCGCCAAGGCTGAAGTAGAGAAATTGTTAAGGGCTGGCATCATTAGGGAGGTAGCCCATACCGAGTGGTTGGCTAACCCTGTTTTTGTAAGGAAGAAGGACTCGGACAAATGGCGCATGTGTATTGACTTTACTTCATTAAATAAAGCATGCCCACGAGACCCCTACCCGATGCCCCGAATAGATCAACTGGTGGATTCCACAGCCGACTCCGAATTGCTAAGTTTCCTCGACGCTTATTCCGGGTATCATCAAGTCTGTCTAAAACGCGAAGATGAAGCCAAGACAAGCTTCATAACTCCTTCCGGAGTATTTTGCTATGTAAGAATGCCTTTTGGCCTTCGGAATGTCGGAGCCACCTTTTCACGTTTAATAGCTAAGGCTCTAGGTCATCAAATAGGCCGGAATGTCGAAGCCTACATGGATGATATTGTAATAAAAAGTGCTCAAAGCACCAGCATAGCCTAGACCTAGCTGAAACATTTGAGAGCCTCTGAGCTTGTGGAGTACGCCTCAACCCAGAAAAATGTATATTCGGAGCCCAAGCAGGGAAGCTACTAGGGTACTTAATTTCGAGCAGAGGAATCGAAGCTAGCCCAACGCAAATCAGTGCACTACAAAGAATGGCTCCGCCAGGAAATTTGAAGCAAGTCTAGAAGCTAGCAGGAAGGCTCGTAGCCCTTAGCAGATTCCTGGCCAGGTCAGCAGAGCGAAGCCTCCCAATTTTAAAAGCCCTAAAGGGGTCCGAGAGCTTCAGTTGGACACCGGAATGCCAGAAAAGCTTTGATGACATAAAAGCGTACCTCGGAAGCTTGTCAACACTTACTGTGCCCCTTCCAGAAGAAACACTTCTCCTTTATCTTGCAGCAATAGGTTCCGTGGTAAGTGCAGTGCTGGTCCGGGAAGTTGAGCTTAAGGGAAAGCTAGTGCAGAACCCAGTTTATTTTGTGTCAGAAGCTTTGTCCGGAGCTAAGATAAGATACTCCGAGCTCGAGAAATTTGCTTATGCCCTAGTAATGGCCTCGTGAAAGCTAAGACATTATTTTTTGGCGCATAACCTAATCGTTCCAACCTCGTATCCTCTGGGCGATATGCTCCGGAGCAAAGACTCTACAGGAAGGATTGGAAAGTGGGCCGTCGAGCTAGCCCCCTTCAGAATCTCCTTCACGGCAAGAACAACTATCAAATCCCAAATCATAGCTGACTTCGTAGCAGAGTGGACTCCATCTGCCGTTTGGGCCCCAGAGGAGCCCTCCGAAGGTTTATGGACAATATTTTCTGATGGAGCTTATCAGGCATCCTGTGCCGGAGCGGGGTGGTCATCATATAACCATTAGGGCAGAAGGCCATGTATTCTGCGAGGCTCAATTTTAAAACCACCAATAACATCGCAGAGTACGAAGGGGTTCTGTTAGGCCTCCAAAAGGCTAAAGCACTTGGAGCTGCAAGGATAATGATTAAGACAGATTCCCAAGTTATCGCAGGGAATGTTGATAAAAGTTTTCAAGCAAAGAACCCGCATCTTGCACAATACCTTGAAGAAATCCGCAAGGTTGAAGCAGCATTCAAAGGATTCACTATTCGGAGTATCCCTCGAGCAGATAATCAGCTCGCAGATATTCTGGCAAAAGCTGCAGCAGGAGCGGTGGACCTCCCGGAGGGTGCTTTCTACGAAGAACTAATGCAGCCCACAGCTAGCCATGTACCCTCTGCAGAAGTACTGTGCATTCCGACTATAGATTGGCGGGCTCCGATTATGAGCATATTGCAAGATGGCATAGATCCTTCAGAAGGTCCGGATGCCCAAAGATTGCAAGCAAGAGCCCAAAATTACAAGCTTGTCAACGGAGTATTGTACAAAGCTAGCATTTGCTCCCCTCTACTCCAATGCATCTCCCAACCCGAAGGTCAAGATATACTTCGGGACATTCACGAAGGTTTGTGCGGAAGTCATCTGGCACCTCGTGCTCTAGCTGGCAAGACACTTCGGCAGGGGCTTTACTGGCCAACAATAGTGAGAGATGCAGAAGAGCTGGTTCGAACATGCCAAGGATGCCAATGGATGGGCAGGCGAAGCCACCGTTCGCCAGTTCAACTTCAAGTTATTGCCCCGGTATGGCCAATGGCTCGATGGGGCATGGACCTCATAGGCCCTTTTCCAATGGAAAAGGTGGCTTGAAGTTTGCGGTAGTAGGATTCGAATATTTTTCGAAGTGGGTTGAAGCGGAGCCATTGACTGCTATCACCTCGAGGAACGTGCAAAAATTTTTCTGGCAGAACATTATATGCAGGTTCGGAGTGCCAAGGGAGTTGACAGTGGATAATGGAACCCAGTTCGAAGCTGACACATTCCAAGCATTTTGTGAAGAGCTGGGCATTAAGTTGTGCTTCACCGCGGTACGCCATCCACAGTCAAACGGAGCTGTCGAGAGAGCCAATGGGAACATCCTATCCGGTTTAAATCGAAGGATGGTGGGGCTGGCCAAAGGGCTGTGGGTCGAAGAGCTCCCCAAGATCTTGTGGTCCATTCGAACCACTCAAACCAGATCCACAGGTTTTACCCCATTCAGACTACTCTTCGGAAATGAAGCCATGACTCCTACGGAGCTCGAGGGGGGATCCCTTCGTACGATGCAGCCCGGAGGCGAAGATGACAGAAACACTTCGCTAGACTTATCAGAAGAAACAAGGCTTCGAGCTGTTGCCAACCTGATGAAGTACCAGGGATAAATAAAAAAATGGTATGACCCAAAGATAAAGCCGAACGAGCTTAGACCAGGTCATCTAGTTTTGCGAAGTGTAATAGCGCCGGGGAAGCTAGGGAATAAATGGGAAGGACCATATATTATCCTACGCTCAGGACGTCCTGGATCGTTTAAATTAGCTAATTTAGAAGGAGAAGAGTTGAAACATGCGTGGCATGCAGAGCACCTTAAGTGTTATTACGCTTAGGGGCTCCTTGTAATCACTTGTAAAGCTTCCTTTTCTAAATAAAAGCGGGGGGTCGAATTTTGTTTACTCTTCGAGTATCCCTTACTCCGGATGGACGCATCAGGAGGACGGAGATGCTTGTAGAGTCAAGCATCTTTCCCAAGACCCAGACAGTAGTCTGCGAACCATGGGTTCGAGGACTCCGCTGCCAGCCTACGGATTCCAGGCTCTGGCTTGTTAGGATCCGTAGAAGAGTCTAAGGACTTTAAACGAATAGATTTCCAGCCTCCGGGTTCGAAGTATCTGTAAAAGAGCCGAAGGTGGCCAGCCTACTGATTCCAGGCTCCGGCTTGTTAGGATCCGTAGAAGAGTCTAAGGACTTTAAAAAAGAACAGATTTCCGGCCTACGGGTTCGAAGCATCTGTAAAAGAGTCGAAGGTGACCAAATAATAAAGTTTCGAGGCCCAGACTAATGAGACGCTTAAAAAAGAGAATCAAAGGTCCTAAGCGACAGATCTAACTTCTAAATTTACGAGGTAATAATACGAGAGTATGTTGCAAGAAGCCTCTAAAAAGGTAAAGTACGAATATTAAGTGTGATACGAAGCATCAAGTAATCCGGTGTATCATTGTGTCCAGTGAACCCATTTGCATAGCAAAGGATCCCCCACCCACAAGGAGGGGTAGGAGGGTAAAAAGCAAACAAAATACTTTCGGAACAATTCACATTAATCCATCGTACTTGTACATCAGGAGAAGTTTTGCTCCAAGCCTAGGAAAAATCGAAGACCCTGTCAGCCTCTGGAGCTACCCCTCCGGCTACTCTGTCCTTCGGAGCTCGAAGCTACCGGTTTAGTCCTTTTCGTCCGCGCACCTCTTTTCTTCTTCGAGGCTCGCAGTTTCTTTTGCTCCTCTTGGAGCTCGACCCAGGTCAGAAGCCTTTCAGGATTAACCTTCGTAGGGTCCTCGGCCTGATACTCCGAGTCAGACCAATTCATGTGTTCGGAAGACGAGGATGCCTTCTCTTTCTCCTCTTCCTTGATATACGCTAAGACCTCGTGAAAAACGTCGAGAGGTATCTCCCCTTTGTCTCCACGAGGAACAGAGAAGCGAGATCGGTGGTAGGGCCTTAAGCTCTCGAGGCTTATCCACTCCTTCTAGAGCCCTTCGGTAAACTCCAGTATTTCGAGGTCAAAGTTCGAAGGGCACGACAAAAACTAAAAAAGAAAGCAGAACACCCAAACGAGCTTCTCGATTATAACTTTTTCATTGATTAAAGGGCCTTTACAATAGTTTGCATACATGATGACCCTAAGAGCTAGACCTGCGGGTCGATTGGTGGAGCAGGGATTGCCGGAGCTGGCGACGCAGGAAGTGGTGGCTTTGTTTGCGCCTGTTTCTGCCGTCGGGCCTCGTCAATCCAAGCTTTGGTCGTAGCCTTATGGTCCGACTTCCAGGTTGACCGGAATGCTTCCCAGGCCAAGGCTACGTCCGAAGAAGGGCGCAGCAGGTCTTCGAAGGCGAAGCTTCCAGGGATCAACCCCCCGACTGAACCGAGGGGGATCTGAAGGGACTCGAGGTGGTTAAGAACTCCGATGCCGGTGCACTGCCCGGAGATCTCCCCATACCGGACGCCGGAGTTCATCATCAGCAACGCTGCCACTTGGATCCTCTTCATCTTCCGATCGAGGGGTTCGCTGGTTGCCGCAGAAGACGAAGGGCACATAGTGCCGAAGTATTCCAAGGTACCCTAAAGGGCGTCCAAGGTACGTTCTGCTGCACTAGCATTCTTCTTCTCCGTTGCTTCCAGGCCCGTAGCAGTAGCAGACACCTCGGCCACCTGGAGCATTAAAGAACTCTTCTGGGCCATCACTTGGTTGAGAGCTCCTTGGAGCTCCACAACCTGGGCGCTCGAAGTGGCCGCCGATTGACGAAGCCTTTCAACTTCCGCCTGAAGAACTACGCGTTCGTCTTCAACCTCTTGGGCCGAAATGTGGAGCACGTCGTTGTCTTCCCTCGCCGTTCGGAGAGCTTCGTCGGCCACAGCCCTAGCCCTCTGTTCCGCTAAGGCTTCCTCCTCTAACCTAAGGGATCTTTCGTTGGAGTCGTTGAGGGCGGTTTGGAGGGTGGTAACCTTCCTTTTGAGCCGATTAGTTTCGACCTCGTTGGAAGTCATTACCGCTCTAGCAAGGACGAATTGCTGCAAAGAAAAAAGAACAAGTAAGTACCAAAGTATTTATAACTATTTATTCGAATTAGCTATGGTGTTCTTCATACCTATAGGGCAGCCCTTTCGAGGGCCAAGTTGAGCGTCGGAGCCCTAGCTTCGCTCAAAACGGAGACCAAGTCCGAATTGGCGATGTCCTAGCTCTTCTCTCCCAGGGGCTCCAGGAGCGCTCGGAGGCCTACCCGGTGATCTAGGAACGGAGCCAGCAAAGGAAGCCAAGATGGAGCTTGGCGGTCGTCTGCCGTGGCCTCCTCCTCCGAGTTGCTGACCGAGGTCGTCGCGAGGCCAGGAGGAAGGCCGAGGCTAGCCATGCTTTTGCCCCTCCCCGGCACGAAGGCAGGCACAGCGGCTGAAGCAGAAGTGGCCCTTTCTTCAGCGGCTACCCCTTCGACCAGAGCCGCATCCATAGGGGTGACCTCGGTCGCCGGAGCCACTACAGAGGGGGTGACCTCAGTTACCGAATCCTCTCCAGTGGGCACGACTTCTGCTAAAAGGCATGGAGCGTCCGAAGGAGTAGGAGGGTCCACCTGGGCCACGACCCTCGAAGACGTTGGGACTTCGGGTGCAGCCGAGGCTTCGTCACCTTTCGAGGTACCTATCTTGTCAAGAATTTTGATAAGTATTTACAAGAAAAGATTGTTGTAGGTATCAACTAAAGTAGGAGTGTCAAGACGTACCTTCGGAGGCCCCATGAGGCAAGATCATCAGATCCTCCAGAACATCGTACAACTGAAGGATATCCTCGAAGTCATCTCGCAAAGCCCTCTCTGCCACATTTTTTGCCGGAGCTGCGACTCCCACCGTGACCACCCCAGTTACGGGTGTGTTGGGGGTGGTGGAGTCCGAGTCCAGATTTACGACGGTGGGCACGGAGGCGCGCGTTGGATCTACCTTCGCAACCTCGCGAGCAGAGGTTCCGGCTGGGACTTCCCCTATATCTTCGTCGTCCTCTAGGAGGTAATTCTCGAGGCTCGACGCTAACTGGACGTCGGAGCCCTCGGGCTCCTCGGAGGCTGAGCTCCGGGCATCCAGGGACGAAGCCGACGAAGCAGGGGTTAGCTGTGAAGGGATCTTCGCCACCTTTTTCTTCTTAGACGGTTGTAGGACCGAAAGTAGCGACCAGAGGGGGGGTGAATGGGCGCTTAAAAAATTCTTTCGAATCAATGGCCTGCTCCCAAAACCCAACGCATTTAAAAGAAAACTAAACAGCAAAGCGAGAACAGATTGACTAAGTCTGCAGATTCGAAGTCTACTGATTCAAAGGTTGCAGATTCTGAGGTTGCAGATTCTGAGGTTGCAGATTCGGAGGTTGCAGATTCGGAGGTTGCAGATTCGAAGGTTGCAGATTCGAAGGTTGCAGATTCGAAGGTTGCAGATTCGAAGGTTGCAGATTCGAAGTATGCAGATTCGAAGCCTGCAGATTCGAAGCCTGCAGATTCGAAGTATGCAGATTCGAAGTATGCAGATTCGAAGCTTGCTGATTCGAAGTCTGCTGATTCGAAGTCTGCAGATTCGAAGCTTGCAGATTCGAAGTCTGCTGATTCGAAGTCTGCTGATTCGAAGCCTGCAGATTCGAAGCTTGCAGATTCGAAGTCTGCTGATTCGAAGTCTGCTGATTCGAAGCCTGCAGATTCGAAGCTTGCAGATTCGAAGTCTGCTGATTCGAAGTCTGCTGATTCGAAGCCTGCAGATTCGAAGCTTGCAGATTCGAAGTCTGCTGATTCGAAGTCTGCTGATTCGAAGCCTGCAGATTCGAAGCCTGCAGATTCGAAGCCTGCAGATTCGAAGCTTGCAGATTCGAAGTCTACTTCACACAAGAAAAGAGACTTTGGCCCTGTCAACTCGATCAAAAAGCTACGTAGTAAAAGCAAAAAGCTGGCACTAGAGTACTGTTACTACAGTGTAGTAGTACTACTTGCAACATCAAGAACTAGTACTACTTGCGTGAAGAACACAAGCAACAGAAACAAATAGTGAACAAAAATGCACACGGTACACAGCGATTCAGATTCACAATAACCAAACGCACGCCTCCCACTCAACAGGGAACAAAATCTTACTGCATTAATGAAGAACAAAATGAATGCAAGCAGAAGAACAAGCCTCTAGCGGCGCACAGAAACAGGAATAAGAGAGAGAGTGCGTAGGAATCAAAGATGACCCAAGGAATGATGGGAAAAAGTGATTTCTAGAAGGGCAGTCCAACCCTAGGGATTGGGGCCCTATTTATAGGCTGCCCAATGGCCTAGAATATTCCACCAGCCCCTTAGGGTTTTTTACAGACGCAGAAATAAAGGAAAAGACTCTACTGCCCTTAGGAATTTTTACAGACACGACTGACTGACTGTGGGCCTAGAGATACAGATGACTTATCCGGAAGCTATGTTTTCGTAGCGACTACGGCTTCTCTTCTAGACAGTCGGATACAAGATCAACGGTTGTCAGTTTTGCGCCGAAACTGACAAAGCCTCCACTGACTTTGCACCAGGTACCCGGATTGGGCCGGCCCGATTCCGCAGCTCTCTCAGCCCGGCAATCACTCACCGCCGGTGTACCTGAGTCAACCCTGGTCAACAGCCTAGTTGGTCTTCTACTGCTTCTGGCCCATGCACCCGGATTGGCCAGCCCGACTTCGCAGCCTCCTCTGCCCGACAGTCGCTCACTGCCCGTGTACCTGAGTCACACGCGGCCCATCAAATAGCAGATCTCTTCTTCTTCTGTCCTCTTTGACTATCGTTGACAATGACTCATCACTTCTAGAGCCATGAGGCCCATGCTATTCAGCATGGCTCCTCAATCTCCCCCTTGATGAGTGCATTGTCAACACTCCTCTTCTTCAGCTCTTCAGCACCTGCGAACAAGTGTGGAAACCCGAAAACAAAGCACAAGAAAACAAAGAAGAAGAAAAATAAGGTAAAAGTTTAACCCTAATGACCAAAAGCCGAACAAAAGCAAGAAGTGGTCATTATGGTTAACCAAAACGTAAAAGCTCAAAATGAGTGCGATTTCAGAACAACAAGGATATCAACAGAGTAAGAACTCCCCCCTTAAATTCTGATCCCAAATTTTCTCCCCCTTGTTGACAAGTGAACTCATCAAGCACTCAATAGAGACACAGACTCCCCCTGAAATGCAACTCCCCCTCAAAATATGCAGTGATTTCAACTGGAGTGCATAAGGAGTGTAGAAAGCATGCTTCTCAGATATGATTGACTGCAATTACAACATCTAACAGATACAGCAAAAGACATACTGTAACGATACATGGCATGATCAGTGCAACAGATGATATCTAAAGAAAGTCATTTGCACGCATTTTTTCAGTTTTTTTTTGCAAACAAAAGCATCACCACATGTTCCCATAAACAAGCAAGGTAAAGCATGAGATGCAAAAGCTAACTGATATCTACCAAGATAAGCATTGTCCAAAAACAAAGTGCTTCAGCAAACTTGTTATCATTTCAATTTTCAAGCTTTTTCTTTTCCCTTTTTCATTTTTGCCAGGGGTTATTTGCATGTCAAACCTTATGCTGACCGACCAAGTCAAGCATAGGCCAGAACTAGACCATCAGAAGCTTAAGACATTGGTCTTGGCATACACTACAGTGTCCTAGTTCATACCAAAGTGCTATGGTACGCAGTCCAGAACAATGCAGTGCGACAAGACAAACCCACCTGGATCTTTTCAATTTTAAGCATAAAAGGCATGGAATTTTCATTTTTCTAGTTTATAGCATATTTCCATGATTAAAGCATACAGATGTCCAAGTTGCATATTTGCATCCAAGTCAGGAACTAGCTACAAGGCATGTACCAGATAACAAGAACATTCAGCCTACGCATGCTAGTTACCAGAAGCAATGGTGATCATTTTTCAATTTTAAAGCATAAAAAGCCATGGATATGACAGATATCAGACAAATCAAGTGAACTGAAGCAAAGCATGATCATCGACAAGTAATCAAAAGCATGTACCAGCTAGAATGAGTAAAGCAGTTCAATCATATAACAGAAGCAAGCTCAAACGTGTGATATGTGAATATGCAAGATATGAACACACACAAAAAGACTCAAGAAAAAGTAAAGAAGAAAGAAAACTGACGCAAAATATCCTAGAAAGGATACACAACACCCAAATCCCCTCGTAAACGCTCAAATGTAGACTGATCTAGGGGTTTGGTGAAAATATCAGCCAACTGATGATGGGTATCAACATGAACAAGGTCAATGACACCTTTCTCATATTGATCCCGCAGAAAGTGAAAGCGCACATCAATGTGTTTGGTTTTTGAATGGAGACATGGGTTTTTCCCTACACTAATTGCACTGGTGCTGTCACAAAACAAAGGAACTCTAGTAGGAAAGAACAACCCAAAATCTCGTAGAGTGGAAATCATCCAAACCAACTGTGAGCAGCAGCTAGCAGCAGCTACGTACTCAGCCTCTGTGGTCGAAAGAGCAACTCCAGATTGCTTTCGAGAAGACCAAGAGACAAGAGAAGAACCAAGAAACTGGCAAGTACCGGAAGTCAACTTGCGATCCAACCGGCACCCACCTAAGTCGGCATCCGAAAAGCCAGATAAATCGAGAGAAGATGATGCTGAATAGAAAAGACCAAGATCGGGCGCATAAGTGAGATACCTGAAGATGCGCTTGATAGCCTGCCGGTGAGATGCGCGTGGTGAAGACTAGAAGCGCGCGCACAGTCCCACGATGAACTGAATGTCTGGTCTGGTCGCCGTCAAGTACAGTAGCGAACCGATCATCCCTCGAAACTCCCTTTCATTGAACTTGACACCGCTCTCATCCTTGTCCAGACCCCCAGGAGTGCCCATCGGGGTCATCTGCGGCTTCAATTCACCACCAAAGTCAAATTTCTTTAACATATCACGAGTGTACTTACCTTGGTGGATGAAGGTGTCGTCCTTGGTCTGCTTGATCTAGAGCCCTAAGAAGTACTTGAGCTCACCCATGAGGCTCATCTCAAACTCGGTGTGCATCTGCTCAGAAAACTTGGACACGAGAGAATCAGTAGTACCGCCAAAGATAATATCGTCCACATAAATCTGAGCAACTAAGAAGTCTGAAGCGACTCTGAGCAAAAAGAGAGTTTTGTCCACAGAACCCATCACAAAGCCCTTCCCCAACAAAAATTGCTTTAACCGGTCATACCAAGCCCTGGGGGATTGCTTCAACCCGTATAAAGCTTTGTGCGACTTAAAAACATGTCGATGAAACTTAGGGTTCTCAAAGCCGGGGGGCTGCCTAACATAAACTTCCTCCTCTATGAACCCGTTCAGAAAAGCACTCTTAACGTCCATTTGAAAAAGCTTAAAACCCTTCGAAGCGGCAAAAGCTAAAAGAATGCGAATGGACTCAAGACGGGCAACAGGGGTGAAGGTTTCTTCAAAGTCAATACCTTCCTTCTGGCAATAAACCTGGGCAACTAGTCGAGCTTTGTTGCGCACCACAACCCCATCTTCACCTTGTTTGTTCTTGAATACCCACTTGGTGCCTATGGGGTTGCATCCTGGTGGCGGCTCAACTAGTGTCCAAACCCGATTGCGGACAAAGTTCTCAAGCTCTTCTTGCATAGCATTAATCCAATTAGAATCAGAAAGAGCATGAGAAACATCTCTGGGCTCAAAAGATGCAACAAACGTAGATTCAGCAAACACAGCAAGAGAGGCAGAAGAACGCAAAGTTCTCTCAGTCAGATCACCTATGATGAGCTCTGAGGGATGGTCACGCTGAACTGCTCGGGTTCCCTGGTGATCTGAAGTCACCTCACCAGAGTCAGCAGCTGGCACCTCTGGACTCGACTGAGGGGGCTCGATCGTAGTGGAAGAAGTGATCAGAGGTCCGCCCTCATCCTCAGTCGAAGTCTCAGAAGGTGTGGGATCTGCGGGGGGTGCAGAAGGCCCACCCTAATTAGTGGCCGGAGTGTCATCATCTTCCTCGAAGATGGACTCTCCGAGCTCACCATCAGAAGGCTCAAAAGAAGGAGTCAAAGAAGGCAAGGACTCATCAAATGAAACCTCACAGGTCTCGACAAGCAGCTGGGATTCGAGGTTCCAAACACGGAAGCCTCGAGAATGCAATGCATAACCAAGAAAAACACCATCCCAGCAACGAGACTCAAACTTGTCCAAATGCCCTCCCTTCTTGAGCACAAAGCACTTGCAGCCAAATGCTCGCAAGTGGCTCACCTTGGGTTGTCTGCCAAACTGCAGTTCATATGATGTCTTACCAAGGTAAGCTCTAAGAAAGATGCGGTTGGCCAGATAGCAAGCCGTGTTCATTGCTTCAGCCCAAAAACGCCTAGGAGTCCTATGCTCATCGAGCATCGTCCTGGCCATCTCGACTAGCATGCGGTTCTTTCATTCCACAACGCGTTCTGTGGGGAGTGTAAGGAGAAGAAAACTGGTGGTCCAGACCCTGATCACTACAAAAGCTGACGAACTGAGAGTTCTTGAACTCAGAGCCGTTGTCGGAGCGAATTGCTCGCATCCGACCATTGTTCTCATTCTTTAGATTCAAAATCAGGTCATGAACAAACTGAAAACGTTTCATCCTTAGACTCCAAAAAGAAAACCCACGAAAATCGAGAGAAGTCATCAACAATGACAAGTGCGTACCACTTCCCACCGACTGAACGTACCCGAGCTGGACCAACAGTGTCAAAGTGTAAAAGCTCGCCTGGATACGAAGTCATCACCTGAGTCACAGGTGAGTGAGAAGCTGGCAACCATTTTCCCATGACGACAGGGATGACAAACTAGATCCTTCTCCATCTTAAGCTTGGGCAATCCTCGGATGAGGTCCATAGAGCTTAACCTGACTAGCAGATCAAAACTCAGATGACCTAACCTCCTATGCCACTTCCAGAGCTCAGAAGAAGATCCAGCAATCAAACAGCGAGAAGGGCCAAAAGAACTAGAGAAGTCAATTCGAAACACTTTACCGAAAGGTAAAATCTGACAAACTAAAGACCCTCTAGAATCAATCACAGAAGAATTTCCCTTCTTAAAACGCACTTCCAAACCATCCTCAAGAAGTTGCAAACAGAAATCAAATTGAAGTTCAGATTCTTAACCAAAGCAACATTCTTCAAAGAGAAATGGTCTGAAATGCAAATTGAGCCTATGCCACTTACTTTCTCTTGACCGCTGTTCCCGAACGTGATGTATTCTTTGGAGCTCGGGGGAGTGAGACTGGAGAACCATCTGCGATGTCCCGTCATGTGGCGAGAGCATCCTGAGTCCATGATCCAAACATCCTCCAGTCCCCGGTCCTGCACAATCAGTGGCTGTAAGTGGGAGCAAATGGTCCGGCACCAGGTTTAGCAAAAGAGCTAAACCAGTGTTGAGCCATCTGCTCAAAAGATGGAAAGCGAAAACCATCAAAAGAGTTTGGACCAAAACGCGGCTCAAGGCGCGGTCCTCGGTTCTACCTAACCCTGCGGCCACGAGGTACAGGACCATAGCCAATACGGCCTAGAACTCTGCCGGAACGGACACCACCAACTGGAGCATGGGCAAGAAAGTCGTCTCCTCTACCACCACCTACACGACGCGGCCTGGCCTCCAGCCTCTCTCCGCGCCGAGGAACACACAGTCTACCACCCTGCTGGTAGAACTGCTCCTGTTCACCATGAGCTTTCTCCGCTCTCTCAACCCGGCTTCCTTCTGAAGCAGAACTCGCAATGATAGGTGGGTTTCTTGGGATGTAGTTGAGGCTTGGGATGTTTGGGCTTGGTAGTGTTTGGTGTGGTCTTCTTGGGTTGAGAGGGTCCAGGAATAGAGTCCAGAGCAGAGTGGAGGTGTTTGGGCTTTGGAACCCAGATAGGCTTCTTGGGTGGAGCTTTTGGTGGTTCATGGATTACTCCATCCTTTGGCTGACAAGCCTGGGAAGATTCAGTGGAGTGAGTCTTAGGGTATCTCTGCTCAGGAGTCATTTTACTCCACTCCACTGCCCGGCTAATGGCACTCTCGAAGTCAGCCCTTGGTGTAGGTGTAACCTACCCCAAACCCATCCTGCCTCTTGAACTGCTGGATCATCATGCCAAGCTGTGGCTCTCTGGCACTGATCCAACTCAGGATAGAACAGAGGTAAAAGTTCTCATTCTGAGAATCTGCTAGATCCTCTCTCAAGGAAGCTAGAACCTTCACCTGAGACAAGCAGGTCTCACACTCACTCTCTACTTGGACAGACTTTTCGGCTTTCAGCTTAATCAACTCCATTCTAAGAGACAGACAGTTCTCACAGACAGTGGGTGGAACTGACAGTGTCTCAAGCTCTAGCCTATTCTGCGCAAGCTCAGCTCTCAACCTCTCCAAAACACCAAATGCTCATCGCCCTTGGATTTCAGCTCAGCTAAGGTAGCTAGATGAGATAGGCAATCAACACAGGGTGCGACGACAGTGGCTTGAGCATCTTTCAGCTCCAGCTGAGCGCTTTCAAGCTCAGTGGCCAAAGCGTCCCTCTCATCAACCCTTTTTGTGTACCTGGACTTCAGAGTTGACATGTCACACAGAAGCACCTCACACTTCGGGCACTCACTGCTATCACCCAAGCAAGGGGAAGAAGATAGACTCTCAATTCTGCCGTTGGCCACGGCAAGCTCACTTTCTAACTCATCTATCCTCTTTTTGGCACCCCTAAGCAGTTTTTCCTGATACTTTAACTCCTGACGATTGCTCTCAAGTAAATCAACAATTTCTCGTTCATAGGATGATACCTTGTTGTCATCGTCGTAAGAGTCATCGGAGGCGCTCTTTTCTTCCCTATCCCTAAGAGCCATTGAACAGAAGCTCTTGCGGGATCTTCGGCGCTGGTGTGAGCGGCTCTTCGGCTTGTCTCCGAAGGCCATGAATTAGAGACCCGCCGGATCGTCCTTTTCCTTCCCCTTCCTGATGGCGATCTCCTCATCGCTTGAGCTCGATGAAGAGGAAGAAGACGTCGACCGCTTGGAGTAGCTTTTCTCCATCTCGGCGAAGAAGGCCTTGTCGCGCTTCTTGTCCTCACGCCGGTAGTCCTTCAGGGCCTTCTTGAAGAATCGAGTCTTCGGCTTGCCCTTGTTGAAGGATGAGCTCTCGTGCTTGCCGGAGTCATGGAAGCTGCCACCGGTACCCTTCTTGTATCCATTGCACTTGGGGCAGTTAGCGATGAAGTGTCCTGGATCACACACTCAAAGCATCCGGATTTTGTGCCGTGTCTTTTGAACATTCTCTTATCATAGACATGACGCACCCGGTTGTTAAAAAGACACAAATCATCATCTCCCAATAACTCTAGCTGGTCCTCAGTGATAGACATCAAAGAGAACCCAGCACAACTCACAGAAGAGGGATCAACAAAGGTGTAGCAAGGGCCAGGGATTTTGATCCAGAACCAGTGAGATTTGATCTCAGCTGGATATCTACCTCAGTGGCCTTCAGCTTGCTAAACAACTTAGAAATGGTCAAGGTATCGTAAGAAGTGCTCTCAACGATAGAGGATACCTTGATCTCCCAGATCTTTGGGTCCAAGGTATGGAGAACCTTGAGCGCCTGCTCGTGATCTGAGACTAACTGAGCACCCTCAGCCTTGTTGTCTCGAAGCTTGTTTATGATCTACTGAAAACGACCAAACAAAGCCTCAATAGATTCACTCGGCTTCTGTGTTAAATTTTCATATTCACGCTGGTAGGTCTGATAGAGCCGAGCCTTGACCTGAGCTATTCCCTCATGGTGTGCCTTGAGGGTAGCCCAGATCTCACTCGCAGTTGAGAGATGGCTGACACGCTCAAATTCAGTGGTACCTAAACCAGAAAAGAATATGTTCACAGCCTTACTGTTGCTCAGATGCTGAGCAATGATACCAGCAGTACCATGCTCAGCGACTAGCAAAATGACAAACGTAGTGTGAACGTAAATGTCCCATATGTCCGAGCCCTGGCTCATGAGATAGGCTCGCATGCGAGTCTTCCAATAATTATAGCCATAGGCTTCCAAGGACGGGACCTTGCCAGGAGACGTCATGGTCACTACTAGGGTTTAGAACCGGTTAAGGTATGGAAAAACCCTAACATCGCTCTGATACCACTTGTAGGACCGAAAGTAGCGACCAGAGGGGGGGTGAATGGGCGCCTAAAAATTCTTTCGAATCAATGGCCTGCTCCCAAAACCCAACACATTTAAAAAGAAAACTAAACAGCAAAGCGAGAACAGATTGACTAAGTCTGCTGATTCAGAGGTTGCAGATTCTGAGGTTGCAGATTCTGAGGTTGCAGATTCGGAGGTTGCAGATTCGGAGGTTGCATATTCGAAGGTTGCAGATTCGAAGGTTGCAGATTCGAAGGTTGCAGATTCGAAGTATGCAGATTCGAAGCCTGCAGATTCGAAGCCTGCAGATTCGAAGTATGCAGATTCGAAGTATAAAGATTCGAAGCTTGCAGATTCGAAGTCTGCTGATTCGAAGTCTGCTGATTCGAAGTCTGCAGATTCGAAGCTTGCAGATTCGAAGTCTGCTGATTCGAAGTCTGCTGATTCGAAGCCTGCAGATTCGAAGCTTGCAGATTCGAAGTCTGCTGATTCGAAGTCTGCTGATTCGAAGCCTGCAGATTCGAAGCTTGCAGATTCGAAGTCTGCTGATTCGAAGTCTGCTGATTCGAAGCCTGCAGATTCGAAGCTTGCAGATTCGAAGTCTGCTGATTCGAAGTCTGCTGATTCGAAGCCTGCAGATTCGAAGCCTGCAGATTCGAAGCCTGCAGATTCGAAGTCTACTTCACACAAGAAAAGAAACTTTGGCCCTGTCAACTCGATCAAAAAGCTACGTAGTAAAAGCAAAAAGCTGGCACTAGAGTACTGTTACTACAGTGTAGTAGTACTACTTGCAACAGCAAGAACTAGTACTACTTGCGTGAAGAACACAAGCAACAGAAACAAATAGTGAACAAAAATGCACACGGTACACAATGATTCAGATTCACAATAACCAAACGCACGCCTCCCACTCAACAGGGAACAAAATCTTACTGCATTAATGAAGAACAAAATGAATGCAAGCAGAAGAACAAGCCTCTAGCGGCGCACAGAAACAGGAATAAGAGAGAGAGTGCGTAGGAATCAAAGATGACCCATGGAATGATGGGAAAAAGTGATTTCTAGAAGGGCAGTCCAACCCTAGGGATTGGGGCCCTATTTATAGGCTGCCCAATGGCCTAGAATATTCCACCAGCCCCTTAGGGTTTTTTACAGACGCAGAAATAAAGGAAAAGACTCTACTGCCCTTAGGAATTTTTACAGACACAACTGACTGACTGTGGGCCTAGAGATACAGATGACTTATCCGGAAGCTAAGTTTTCATAGCGACTACAGCTTCTCTTCTGGATAGTCGGATACAAGATCAACGGTTGTCAGTTTTGCGTCGAAACTGACAAAGCCTCCACCGACTTTGCACCAGGTACCCGGATTGGGCCGGCCCGATTCCACAGCTCTCTCAGCCCGACAATCACTCACCGCCCGTGTACCTGAGTCAACCCTGGTCAACAGCCCAGTGGGTCTTCTACTGCTTTTGGCCCATGCACCCGGATTGGGCCAGCCCGACTTCGCAGCCTCCTCTGCCCGACAGTCGCTCGTTGCCCGTGTACCTGAGTCACACGCGGCCCATCAAACAGCAGATCTCTTCTTCTTCTGTCCTCTTTGACTATCGTTGACAATGACTCATCACTTCTAGAGCCATGAGGCCCACGCTATTCAGCATGGCTCCTCAACGGTGGCTTGCTGGCTCTCTTGGGCGGTTCAGCAACGGCCTTCCATTTCCGGGCGGCTGCTCCAGTCGTGGCAAAGTCTGGAAGAGGAGGGGGCTCCATCCCGATAGCTCCCCACACTCTATTGGAGCGTTCCCAGCTCCCCACTAGCTCCAGCCTTCGCTGCTTTTCAGCCACTGAAGGAGCTCCGAGGACCCGTTCGGTGGCCCGAGCTATGTCCTCCAGAGCCAATGCCAAAGGAGCCACTGAAGAAAAGGGGTAACGTGTCATAAGTATGTTGTTTTTACCATCTAAATGCAGTACTGCAGGAATTGAAGTCTTACCTAGGGTTCAGAGATCACCCTCTGAGGCCTGTTGGAACACTATTGGCCAGTTGGCCCAGAGAGGTGGAATCCGAAGGGCGATGAACTCTTTGGCCAAGTCGCGCATGCTCATGCGACGAGCCACCGAAGTCAACAACCCTAGCCTCATGGAAAGCAAGCTGGGGTTCGGAGCAACCTCCGCCTCCTTCCGGAACCAAATCTCTTAGAGAGGCCCTGCGAAGGGGGAGTCCTCTCCGACTTCGGCATAGAAACACCGAAGAATCCAGTTGGTGTACCATCGATCGTCGATGGCCTTCGCAGGGAAGTGTAGGGCGTGCTCCCTTCGCAACTAGAAGTTGACGCTGTCGAAAGCTGTTATCACCTTGGAATCCCCGGGCCCGTCCTGTGGCTTAGGCTGGCAGATAGCCTCGTGAGTTGTGGCGAAGATCTCCGAGCGTCCTTCGCACCCTTCGACCCGTAGCGCCCACTCAAAGAAAGCCAGGCGGGCGACGGCATTGGGGGGCAACTGAGGTAATGTAATGTGAAACAGGTCCAGTACCTCCGCCAAAAAGTCGATGGCTGGAAGCCCCAAGCCAGCTTCGAAGAACACCTCGAAGACTACCACTTCTCCGCTTCGCGGCCTCGGGGTCGATTCTGATCCTAGGACCCGAGTCCTTAGTCCGGCTCCCAGTTTCCCTTCTACGGCCTCCTCAATGGATTCGGCGGTGCTCGTAGATTGACCGATGAGGAAGCTCTGGGAAATCTTCTTTTGGAAGGCGGGCAGAGCTCCCGGGGATTCTTAGGCCAGGCGCCGCCCGAAGTCCCTGCCATTGCTGCCGCCGCCGAGGCGGCCCACGCTTGCCTCTGCGCCAGAGTACTTGCCACCACTGGGACAGTGTGGCTAGTTCTCGAAATTTGCTCGGAAGATTGAGAAACTGGAAGTTGGGGAAAGTGAATCGTGAGTGCTAAGTGCGGTAAAAAGTTTCGAGTAACTTCTGTTTTCCCTTTTATAACCATTCGTTGATTGCTATGCTTCGATTGCATTCACATCGCAGGTTCGGTTCGTGCCACTGGCAGGTGGGTCCAGAAAGTGGAACGGTGGGTAACTGCTGTAAAAATCGACTGTTACCTTTACTGGGCGTAACAGCTACTTGTGCCGTAACGGCTATAATCAAGAGGTTTCGTCACGACGTTTGTGCTCTGAAGCAGTCTTCCTTCCTACGATGTGTTCCCACTGCGTAGAGAGCCTAGAGAGGGAGTCCGAACACCAGGGATCTAAAATCCTCCGAAGAACTGTAATGTATTCAAATTCTCTCTAAGTCTCCGAATATGAAAATATTCCTTCTGTATACTGCCTTCCTTCTGTACAGGTTAAATACGGAGAGGCGTATTCGAGGGGCTATTGTTGGGGGAAAATTGCTTCACTTCTAAGACTTGGAGGTTAATAACTCAAAGGTTCCTTATGCTTCGGAGCTGGTGGGCTCTTATTCGAAGGTGGAGGCGTCGGGCCGAAGGATGCTTCGATATGAAGTCCTGTGAAGCCCTCCGCAGGATATGGAGGCTCCGAAGCAGGGCGACAAGATTGATAAGATGTTTGGCTTATCCATCGGTATTAGGGAGTTTTACCTTCTTTAACCTTGCTCCGGGTACTGAACAGTTCTGCTATGTCGGTTGTAATCTAGGGGTAATTAGGTCTTTTCCTTAGACGTTTTTGCCTATAAATACCCCCCTCTCTACCATGTAAGGAGGGACCTCCGACCATTTAATACACAGATTCGGACTACTTGAGTTATTATCCAATACGAGCACACTGTTTGTTTGTTCTTGATTACAAAGAACCTGTTGGCATAATCTTTTGCGCCAACATCGGCCGAATCCTCCTCTTCTGACTCCTCCTCATCGGAGTGTTCCATGACGTGGATTTCAGCCCTAGGCTTGTTAAACATCTTAATAAACTTTTTATCCTTGTTTCGGCCTTCCTGGACCAGAGCTTGCAGTAAGACTTGGCTAACCTCTAAAAAGTTCTAGTTGTCTAATCTTTCTTTAATCTCGGAACACAACCCATTAAAAGCTAGTTCCGCCAAATCCCTTTCTGAAATACTAAGGCTGAAACATCGGTTTCTAGTATCCCTAAAACGCTTGATGTACTCGGAGATGTTCTCGTCAGATCTCTACCTAACCGATGTCAAGTGTGAAAGCCTAAGTTCTATCTCGCCCGTGTAAAAGTAGTCATGGAATTTTTGTTCCAACTCATCCCACATCTGAACGGAGTTCGGCGGGAGCGCCGAAAACCAAGTGAAAGCGGTGCCGGATAGCGAGAGAGAAAATAGTCTAATTTTTAGAGCGTCTGTCCCGCTAGCTTCTCCACACTGTGCTAAAAATTGACTAACATGCTCTAGTGTGTTTTTGCTACCCTCGCCGTCGAAATTAGTGAATTCGTGGATTCTATAGCCGCGGGGGTAGGGTATTGTATCGAAATGATCGGGATATGGCTTACGGTAAACCCTAAACTGACCCCTAGGCACGAAGCCGGCGCATTCCCTAAATAGTGCGTGGATTAGCTCCTCTAGGTCATCTTGGCCTGCTTCCTGTGCACGTCTCTCGTCCGGGGGCGTGACACGCGGCGGGATATCAGCGTGTCGGTTGTGACGCCCCGATTTAACAAATTGGAACATTATTGAATTTCCAAAGAAAAACAATAATACAAGAGGTTCATCATGCGACAACGTACATACAGCAAACATTCGTGGCACGTAGACCACATTATTACGAAAGAGTAAAATTAAAATAAATAATAAAAAGCATGACGAACGCCCTCTTCAGGATCTTCTTCTTGACTGGGTCGCTACTCCAGGCCATCTTTCTCGTAGTAGGCCTCCTCTGAATGGTGTGTCCAATGGGTATGAGTACAAAAAGTACTCAACAAGCCACCGCAAATGCAATAGTAATGCAAGGTAATAACAAAGGAAGGATAATGACTAATTTTGCGGAAAAGCATATTTGTAAAGCAGTTAATGCGATCCAGTTATTAATACATAAACATAAACATGTATATACATCATCTTCTAACTCGAGTGGTATAGTCAGCCCCACCTCACTCAACAGTCCTTACATGTCAAATCATCATGCACGTTCATTTTGAAAGTAAACTAACTGTGGGATATCACGCAACCCGCCCTTGACTGTGGGCTCGGCTTTTCGAAAAGATTTATGACTCTAATTAGAGATGTACTACTGTACCCACAAGGCACGGACTCATCCCATACACCAAAGTGTAACGAGATGACCCATACCACGGGAACTCGTGCCAAAACCTCAGCATGAAATGCTCCAAGCAATAACCACCCGCTCTAGGTTTCGCCGGCGCGCCGGGGCGCATCCCGGCTAACGTCGCACCCCCTTTTGCGCCACGTCGGTACAAGCCACCCGCAGGTGCAGCTTGACCCATCTCCAAATGGTGTCCTCGGTTTGGAACACT
This sequence comes from Zizania palustris, assembly GCA_019279435.1. Classification (NCBI taxonomy): domain Eukaryota; kingdom Viridiplantae; phylum Streptophyta; class Magnoliopsida; order Poales; family Poaceae; genus Zizania; species Zizania palustris. The sequence continues at coordinate 56,877,940 of JAAALK010000288.1, forward strand.
CCATACCTTAGTTAGGACTTACACATTAGACTTGTGGTTAGTACGGAAGTGTATTGCAACGGATCCCACAGACCGGTCCTTATAGTGCCCCGGGTGCTACCGACCAATGCCCTAGCTTCCACCCGGAACCCACCATGCATACACTCACAACCAAAACTCTATCACCAACAGAATTCCAAAGATAAGGATAACAGGGATCATATAGTAGAACCAAGTTGCTACGACTCATTTTTAATCCTATAGCAATCATGTCGATACATTGGACACTAGCTAATAGTACTAATCATATGGTGACAAGGAGTTTAGGCTAGATAGCATGGCTTGGGTTGCACATCAAGGTCAGGGGATCCTAATAAATATACTGTAAGGGTTTCATTTGACTAATGCATGTATATCCTATGTGTTTTAGAAATAGTTGAGTAAAACATGGGTTCAATATGCTGAAAAGATTAGTTTGGTGACTTGCCTTGTTCAGCGAAAGGTGATGGGGGAACTTTCGGGTAATACTTCGGCTCCTCGGTGGCGTCGTAGTCTTTTCGACAAAAGTAATAAACATAACATTCAATAAGCATTCCAAGATCACACAATAAGCATATGGGTTTCGATTAGGTTTACATTAAGAAAAAAAGTTATTATGTTTCTGAAAATTATTATATGAATTTTTAATATGGGCTTTTGATGGAGTTAGAGATTTCTAAAAAGGAAATAAAAAATGTAAACTAGTGTATTATAAACTTCCAATTGATTTAAAATAAAAAGGTTCAGAATAAACCTAGTGGTTTTATTATTCTAATATGAAAGGAATAAAAGATAATTTTTCTAAAGTTGAAATGAACCAATTTGTAATTTACCCTAAAGTGCATTTGAATATTTTATAAAACAAAAATAAAATACTCAATATAAACCTATTGTTTTTATTGCATTAACATGTAGAGAATAAAATTGTAGATTTTCTAGAATTGAAATGGTAATTTTTGGAGTTAAAATGCGCTAGATATGAATTTTATAAGTTTAAAACTATTTCTAGAAATTAATTTAAATCCAAATACAGGCGTCGGTCCACGGTGAACCGGGTTCACCGCAAACCCGCGCATTGTGCGCGTGCGCCAGATCAAGATTCACCGTTGGATCGTGATCGGGCGGCCATGGGCGAGGCAAGGGCGCTAAGTCATCGTGGACGGCCAGGATTAAAACGTTGAACCGGTACGCGATGGATGGACAAGATTCGATGCGTGTTTTAAATATAAACGAACAGCTCAGATTATAATGTAATGCTTCGCTGAGATCTAACGGATCTAATTAAACCGCATAGATGATTTAATCGCCACCATCGGATCCAGATTGCACGGTCGCGATTGAATCCGACACGGCACGGGTACTCGACCCATGTCGGTCGTCTTCTCCGGCGATGGCGAGCGGGCCAGGGGCCACGGCGAGCGGTGGCGGTCGGATCTAAGGGCTAAAATGGACAGAGGGGACTACGGGGATCACGAGGGTACCTTAGGCAAGGCGAGAGGTCATCGGAGCGTGGTCGGCGACGAGCGTAGACGATGGAGGCATTCGGGTCCTCGTCGGCGATGGCGTTCCGGCAGGGTTCGTCGACGATGGAGGGGTGGCCGAGGTCGGGGAGGCGCCTATGGTCACAGAGGTGCAGTCATCGAGGACGGAGAGGGACTCTGGCGACAGCGAGCGGTGGCTGGAGCGAAGGTGGTAGAGTGGCGTTTAAGGGAGCGTCTCGGGCTTTCTAGTCGGGTTCGTTCCGAGTGTTAGCGAGGGGTGGACGCGGGGTACCAGGGGGTTTAAATATGGTCACCGGCAGGGCCGAGGGGGGCACAATTGACGGTGGCCGAGAACAAAGCGCTTCAACGCTGGCGAGCTCGGGTTGAAGGTGGGTTCATCGAACCGGGACGCGATTGGGCTAGTTTAAATGGAGGAAACGGTCGTCGGGGATCGAGCGTCATAACACCGAGCTCAATTTGAGGGGAGGGGGTCGGGAGCAGTGGATCCGAGGCGCATTAAGGCGTCGGCCAGCAAGGGGGGGGGGGAGATTTGGGGGCGGATCACGTGGAGACGACGGGTCCGACAGGTGGGCCAAGGCGGTCAGCGGGCACGGGCGAGGCAACGGGCGAGACAGATGGGTGGGGTCGGGCCCGGCCGAGAGGGGGTCGGCTGGCGCCAACAGGTGGGGTCGATCTGTATGGTGCGCGCGGAGGGAGAGGGGGTCGCTAACGAGTGGGGCCCGTCTATCAGTCCGAGGCATGGGAAGGGAGCGGGCTGGACCGGTCGGTTGGGGGAAATTGAGGGAGGGAGGCCCGTTACTGTTTCAATCCTTTTCCGAATAAAAATAATTACATAAATTAGTTTAAAATATTTGGGCTACTTCCAAGGGTGATAAAAATTTATAAAAATTCTCAAAAATATATCTTGGCCATGGGAACTCATACAAAATTTTCTAGCCTCTGGTTTGGTCATTTCACCTAGGTTCTAGTTCAAATAAGCTAAGGAGGGCATTAAAGGCATTTCCAAATTAATTAATTCCAGAAGAATATAATAAATGTTATTTTTATTTCTCTGAAAATTTGGGGTGTTACATCGGCCATGGGCCTCTTCCCTACGAGCTAGCTGTACGACACACTCGAGCCCAGGTGCTTGTGCATGTGGCGCGAGTAGCGCGGGCAGGGCTGGTACCGGCGTGGGTGGTGGTGGTGCGTGTTACGCGGTGCTAGTTTGGTCGTAAGCATAATGACTAGTCTCGGCCACGGGTGTTGAGGCTGGAGACGTAACTGGTCTTGCCAGTGCTATCGTCAGTTCTGTTGTACACTTGATTTACCGGAGGTACACTGGCAATAGGGACTGGTGGTATGGCCTTAGTAAAGCCGAACCTTCTAAGAGTCGCCTCTACTTGGGAGCTAACTGCCGAATCCAAATGGTTGGCTAGCAAAGCGCTAACGGCCTGATCTACTGATGCGGCTAATTTTTGCTCAATCTCTAAAGAAGATAAACGAGGCGATATGGGTGTTACCTGGATCTGAGCAAGGTCTGGGGTGATGATGTCGTGCTTGATGAAGCCTGCGCGTGTCTTGATGTAGCCCCCAAGCATCATGTCTTGGAGCGCCTTCAACTTTGCCTCGATCTCTGCTCGGTCTTCTGCAGGAATATCTTCAAGAGTAGGTGTTAGGATGTTGCGGTTGTTGATATACGTGCCTCCTATGGTGTCCATTGGTGGTGTAGACGTAGTAGTCATTGTAGATGTACTGGTGGTCGATGTAGACGTACCCGTCATGTTGGCGTAGCTTTTCCCCAGCGGAGTCGCCAAAAACTGTGTTGACACGAAAACGTGCCCCGCACTTGGGTCAGTTCGACGATCCAAAAGTGTGCGGATACTTAGGGACAAGCCTAAGCGTAACACAGCACCGACATCGTGTTCCAACTACCCTTAACCATGGTAAGGGTGGTGGAGTCGCCAGGTAATCGGATCACACAAAATAATCCAATTAGCCGAAAGAAATATATTAAGCTGAATAAATCAGTAGACTGAGCGAAGCCTGACTGATTCGAAGTATGGTGTGAAGGGGGTTGCCGAAGTGTACCTTCGATGTCTGATGCGAAGTGTCCCGCCGAAGGGTACCTACGGTGTCCGTACTGACCTGGCCGAAGATGAACTCCGAACAGATCTGTACGCGACAATCACCTCCGAATAGCGAGTGCTGGCATAAAAGATTACGCTAACAGGATCTCTAAGATTAAGAACAGACAAACAATGAGTTCGTGCTTAGGAACTATCTCAAGCCTCCGAATTGGATAATAGCTTAAGTAGTCCGAATATGTGTATTGAATAGCTGAGTATTCGATGCCTGTTACAGGGTAAGAAGGGGGGTATTTATAGGCAAAAAAGTCTAAGGAAAATACTTATTTACCCCTCAATTACAACTTACATAGCGGAAACTATTCGGTACCCTGAATAGGGTTAAAATGATAAAATCTACCTGGAACAAGTAGATGAGCCAAACATCTTATCAACCTTGCCGTCGTGTCTCCGGAGCCTCATATCCTTCGAATCGTAAGTTGGAGCACCCTTCGGCTTAATGACTCCACCTTCGCGCATGAGCCCATCAGCTCCGAAGTTGATAAGTTACTTTGAACTGTTAATCTCTAAGTCCCAAAGGTGAAGCATTTTCCCCCAACAATAGCCCCTTGAATACGCTTCTCCAAACTTGACCTATATAGAAGGGAAGCAGTATACGCAAGGAACATTTTCATATTTTGAGACTTAGAGAAATTTGAACGTATTGCAGCCATTCGGAGGGTCTTTGTCCCTGAAGCATTCAGACAACGGTTTCGAGCCCACAACCGCCATATGGATGCTTCGTGGGAAAGAGAACCGTTACGAAGTCCAAACGTCGTGAAGAGCCATTTACTTAGAACCGTTACTATACAAGTATCTGTTACACTCTCAAAAGGTAACGGTCGAAATTTTACGGCGGACTCACACCGTTTCGCTTCCTGGACCAACCTGTCAGCGACGGAAGTCGAACCTGCAGTGTGAATGTAATCGGAGCACAACAACTAGCGGAAGGTTATAAAAAGGGGATCGGAATTTACCAAGAGCCTTTTACCGTGCCTAACATCCGAAACTTACTTTCTTCAACCTCCAACTCTCTCTACTTCCTGAGCAACCAAGCCATGGCAAGGACCAGCCATACCGTGCCAACGGCGGCGGGCACTTTGGCGTAGAGGCAAGCGTGGGCGGCTTCAGTTGTAGCAGCAATGGAGGGAGCTCCGGGAGACGCCTGGCCCAAGAACCCTCGGGAACTCCTCCCTGCCATCCAAGAAGAAGATCCCTCAAAGTTTCGTCATCAGCCAATCCATAAGCACCGCTGTTGGCGTAAAAGATTACGCTAACAGGTTTCTGTAGATTAGAAATTAACAAACGAAGTGTTTGCGAAGTAAACTGTTCTAAGCCTCCAAAAGGATAATAACTTAGAATAGTTCGAATGTGTGTATTGAATAACTTGTATTCGGTCCCTATTACAGGGTGAAGTGGGGGGTATTTATAGGCCCAAATATTAAGAAAAAGACCTATTTACCCCTCTATTACAACCGACATAGTGGAAACTATTCGGTACCCTCGATAGGGCTAAAATGGTAAAAGACTAATCTAATAATATAAAAGATAAATCTTCCATCTTAGCTGGCAATAAAAATCTCGAAGAACCTTAGTTCGAAGATGTACTCCGAACTAACGCCTATCTTCGTACTTCGAGCTTGACTAAGGGTATCTTCGAAGATGGACGTCTGGAAACCTTCGAATCCACTATCTGCTTTTATGCTGTTGCGGCAATAACCCCGAAGATGAGATATTTTCCCCCAACAGTAGCCCCTCGAATACGCTTCTCCGTTTAACCTGTAATGTTAGGAGAGCAGTATATGGAAGGAAAAAATAACCAGACATAGGGGTTATTAGATTTTAATTCATCTCCGAAACGTATGAAGATATAAGCTCCGAATCGGTCTTAAGATAATTACTTTCGAACTATCTTAAAACCAACTCAGGAAGTGCGAAAGTCTTTTAGACTTAGAGGAAACAGCCGTTAGCCTTTGTTCCTAACGGAAACCGTAGAATGCGTTAATTTCGGAGAAAAGTAACGGGCAAGAATGCGAAACGGCATGGACTAACGGTAAAAATGTAAAGTCTAGGCTATAAATAGAGGGCCTAGAACTTACCCGATTACCTTTTCACTTGCTTTCTTGCAAACAAAAAACCTCCTGAGTCCTTTGAGTTCTTTGAGCCCTAGCCTCCATTTTCCCAAAAGCAACCCAGTGACTGCAATGGTGAAGACCAAAGGTTCTGGAGCCCCTTCAACCTTGGCTCGGCAGCAGGCGGCTGCAGCAGCAGCGGCTGCGGCATTGGCGACGGCTGCCTCCGGCATCGGCAACGACATCCATGGCAGCAGGAGGGAGAAATCCCCAAAATGTCGATGATCAAAGTTTCTGCCCGCCATCAACGAAGTACCTGGACCAGTCTTTCCAACTAGGATCTTCTACCTGCAAGAGGGAATCATTGGCAATCGCAGTAGAAGGGAAGATTAGCACCGGAGTTATGATCCGCAAACCCGGAAAAGAACTCATCCCGTCACCAAGGCCCGGAGAAGTGGTCCTCTTCGAAGCCTTCTTCGAAGCCGGCTTGGGTCTTCCCGCAGTGGACTTCTTGGCGGAGGTACTTGACTTATTCCACGTCACCCTTCCTCAACTGTCTCCGAATGCAGTAGCTCGTCTGGCTATCTTCGAATGGGCGTTGAGAGCCGAAGGTTGTGAGGGGAGGGCAGAGATATTCGCTGCGCTACATAGAGCCTCATGTCAGCCAAAAACCTTCGTAGGTCCCGGAGGTGAAAAAGTAGTGGTAGCCTTCGGAAGCATCAATTTTAGGCTTCGGGACGAATATGCCCTTCAATTCCCTGCTAAGGCCATCAATGCAAGATGGTACACAGATTGGGTCATGAGATGGTTCTATGTCGAAGTTGGGGCGAGCAATCCTCTGGCCGGACCTCTGAAAGAAATCCAATTCCGGAAGGAAGCCTTAGTGCATCCAGGCCAAGGTCAGCTCGAAGCTCGCCTCAACCTACATCAGAGGATCAGCCGAAGGTTGAGCATGCGAGACTTAGCCGAAGAATTCCTCGGGTTACAAATCTCTCCACTGATGGCCAATTGGCCTATCATCTTCGAAGAGGATTCGGAAGGCGGTCTCTGAAAGATCACCTTGACTTCGAGCCCTGCAGGTAACTTCGAAGACAACACGTATTATGCATATTCATTCGAAGAAAAACTAACTTGATTTATTTTTTTAGCTTCTTCAGCCCCTGTTACTTCGGAGCAAATCATAAGGGCTTCGGAGAAGATTTTGGGCGCTCCAACTCCGACCGAAAAAGAATGGAGAATTAAGTTGGTCAGGAGTTGGGAGAGATTTAACAGAGTATGGGGAATGCTGGAAATCACTCCGCCCCCTTTGATGGATTGGGTGCCTTCGGAGAAAGGACCCAAGAAGAGAAAAGCCGAAGCTAGGACTTCGAGCTCGGCCAAAACTCCGGTGAAGAAGGTGGCTCGGAAGCCAAAAAATCGTACACCTTCGAATCCTGCACCTTCGAGTTCAAGGGCTTCAGTTTCTGACTCCCAAGAGGATGAAGGGAGATTGCTTGTGCGTCTAATAGAAGAAGATGAAATTCAAAGGACTGCACAAGCCGAAGTACCTGCGAACGTGCCTGGAGTCTCGAGATAATCTTGAGCAACCAAGGAACTCGGCAGTTCAAGAAGATATCTCTCAGGACGAAGTTCCTGTGAATGAAAGTGGGGTCGAAGTCACTATGGCTTCGATTCCCGAAGAGGCAACAAGGACTGCACAGGATGATGCTCCTGCAGTCGAAGATTTAACGGCTGATTCGGATGAAGATCTAGCCTTCGATCCGCCGAACAAGTCCGATGATGACTCCTCGGCAAAACGTCGAAGGTATACTTCGAATAACTCTTTCATGTTTATTTTGTATATTTATACAATGTATTATACTCTTCTTGTTTTACAGAGTCCACTCCTATGGAAGAGGTCCGCCAAGAAGAAATAATTCCTGGACCTTCGACGACTTCGGAGCCAGCCCAGAGAGTTACTCAAATGGGACCTGGAAGAGGCAAAAGACATATAGAGCCCCTCCCTGCTGCGAGTTCCGGATCAACTCCGTCTGATTCAACATACGAGAGCCAATCTTCCGGGGAGGGCCAGTCTCCAGTGGCTCCGAAGACCACAAGCCAACGCTTCGGTCCTTCGCTGGATGAAGATGACCAACAGGCAATAAGTATGCTCCCCTTGCTAGCTCCTTTCTTAGGGCAAACAACTGGTCTTCGGACATTGCTCGAACCTTTGGATCGAGCTAGCCGTGACATTGGGGAGACCAACTTAGTGGCCATTTTGAGCAAGGCGGATAGGACGGAGCTTAATGCTGCTATAGAACATGCAGCCTATCAGGTACGAAGCAACTGTGAAATAACGTAGAATTCATCTACGAATAAACATTTACCTTAGTTTTTTATTTTTGCAGCAAACTGTCTTGGCCCGGGCTGCGAATATATGCAATGACGAAGAGATCGCTCGTCTTCAGGAGGAAAATAACGTCCTTCAAAGGAATCTTAACATCTCCGAAAGTCGAGTGGCTCAAATGGACAATATAGTATCAACAGAGCGAAGGGCCAGACAAGGTTTGGAGGCTGCTAATAAAGAGCTCGAAGCAGAAAGAATTGTGCTTCGAGCAGAAGTTGAAAAGCTGCGGGCGGAGCACGCTACTGCGGGGTTCGATCTTGTCAGACTCCAAGAGGAAGCTAGCCAGCTGTTAAACCAAAAGAATATTTTGACCACTGAAAATGCTAGACTTTCTGGGGTTTTGGGCGAAGTCACTTCGACGAAGGACGTGTTGAACGAAGACAAGCTGAAGTCTGAGAAGGTGGCTGTGGAAGTTATGAATCAGTTGTTAGGTGTCCTGGAGTACTTCGGTACTACTGGGATACTTCCTTCTGACGATAACATCACTCTTCTGCGCCGGTTGAAAAGGATCCAAGGAGTGGCGAAGCAGATGAAGACAGCGGGCATTAGATACGGAGAACTCTCCGGACAAGTGGCTGCTGTCGGCCTACTTCGCTACTACGAAGATCTGGGCCGATCGATAACTCCGGACGCAGGAGGGGGCCCAATCACCTTCGACGACGAGCGACTTCTGACACCTTCCGAAGGTGTGGCTGCTGCCTGGCGAGCCTTCCAAACTTCATGGAGAGCCGAAGGTCGTTCCGCGATCAAGGCTTGGATCGACGAAGGCCAACGCCAGAAGCAAGTTCGGACCCAAGCTTCAAGCAGTCAGCCTCCTCCGAACCCGCAGGTTTAGAAATACCTTAGGATTTTTGGCCATGTAAAGCTTTATGCTTATAAACATTTATCAATGAAAATTTGTTTGTCATATTTTTAGGCTTTGCCTCTTACGGAAGATATCGAAGTGTTAGACCTTAACGACGAAGTTTGCTCATTATGGACCACCTTCGATCTTCTAAAAGCTTATAAACGTCCTCGATTTCTAATTCCTCGAGATGACTCCGGTGTAATTGCACCCGAAGTAATCAAAGATATACTGTCTTATATTAAAGAGGAAGAAAAAGAGGTTAACTTAAACACTTCGTCTTCTGAAGACGTTATATGGTCTGAAGACGAAGATGAAGCTCAAAATAAAAAGCCTGAAGAACTTGGTAGCTCGGAAAGGAGCCCCGAACGGCTTCGAACTTGGGTCGAGCTTCAACAAGAACAGAAGGATTTTAGAGCTTCGAAGGGGGGCAAGAGAGTTAAACGCAAAGTTGTTAGAACTCCCGGTGCTGGAACTAGTCGTTCCAACCCTAGCTCTAGAGACCGAAGAGGTCTTCGATTCCTTCTTGGTATAGATACCAATTTTTCATGATGTAATCTGTAAACATATTCGTTTGAATAATGAATACCAATTTAAAATTGTCTCCATATTTACTAGCCCCTCTTTGGGTATAAGCAACTTCGAACTGTATTCAAAGATGGTTATGCGCAAAGGATGAACTTCGGAGTACAATTTTTTTGGGGGTTCAGAGCCCCTTTGCAATTTAAAGATTTTTTTAAAAAAAAATCTTATAAAATGTCTTCGACTATTTGTAGTCTGAAGAATGGCAACTTAGTACCCTTGTTTTTTGAAAGAAATCACTTGAGATAACTTTCAAGATACCTTAGTATCTTAGATAATTTGTCACTTTGGACTATGCTAACAGACATTCGAAGCTCATGGCTCAAACTCTGTTTTGCTTTAGCCACCTTCGGCTCATTTTTGCTGATCTCTGTCGAACCAATGGTTCGGAGTTTGCAATGGTCTCTTTGGACTCTTTTTACGGATGTCTACCAGCCAATGGCTTGGACTCCATATATTTTGGCAACCTTCGGCTCTTTTTGCGGAAGTCTACCAGCCAATGGCTTGGACTCCGCATGTTTTGGCCACCTTCGGCTCTTTTTACGGAAGTCTACCAGCCAATGGCTTGGACTCCGCATGTTTTGGCCACCTTCGGCTCTTTTTACGGAAGTCTACCAGCCAATGGCTTGGACTCCGTATGATGCGGTTTTGGGCTCTTTTACGGATGCCTACAAGCCGGTGGCTTGGACTCCGGATTATGTCAGCCCCCACGTCGGAAGCTTCGAACCAATGGTTCGAAGTCCGAAAATACGATCCAGCTTCATGACACTTCCCTCTCGGTCAACCCCGCGGTTCCAGTGCGTCCACTCGGAAGCTGGAAGTCTATGAGGGGAAGGCATTATCAGGATCATATGCTTTATTAATTTAGAAGATGATTACAAATGAATTACAAGGAGCCCTTATGCGAAGTATCGCTTTAGGTGCTCCGCATGCCAAGTATGTGCTAACTCTTCACCTTCTAAATTAGCTAATTTAAAAGAGCCAGGGCGCCCTGAACGAACAATTAGGTATGGACCTTCCCATTTATTTCCTAACTTCCCTGGCGCTATAATGCTTCGTAGAACAAGATGACCCGGTCTTAGTTCATTGAGCTTAACCTTCGGGTCAAACCAAGCCTTCGTTTGCTGATGATACTTTGATAAATTTGCCACAAGCTCGAAGTCTTGTTTCTTCTGATAAATCTAGCGAAGCTTGTCTTTCTTCTTCAATCTCCGGTTCGGTGCTGCGAAACGATCCTCCTTTGAGCTCCGTTGGAGTCATAGCTTCATCTCCGAATAGTAGTCTGAATGGAGTAAAACCTGTGGACCTTGTTTGCGTAGTCCGAATGGACCATAAAATCTTCGGAAGCTCTTCGGTCCACAGTCCTTTTGCTAGTCCTACTATCCTTCGATTTAGCCCTGACAAAATATTTCCATTGGCTCGTTCTACGGCTCCATTAGACTGAGGATGTCTTACTGTAGCAAAACATAACTGAATGCCTAGATCTTCGCAAAACTTCTTGAAGGGTTCTGCATCGAACTGTGTTCCATTATCAACTGTGAGTTGTCTAGGCACTCCGAACCGCAAATGATATTCTTCCAGAAGAATTTCTGTACATTGTTCGAAGTGATAGCTGTCAAGGGCTCTGCTTCCACCCACTTAGAAAAATATTCAATAGCTACCACTGCGAATTTCAGATTTCCCTTGGCTACTGGAAAGGGTCCAATTAAATCCATACCCCATCTGGCCATAGGCCATACCGGAGCAATGACTTGAAGAGCTGTTGGTGGGCGATGACTTCGTCGACCCATCCACTGGCATCCTTGACAAGTGCGGACTAAGCTCTCCGCATCAGCTGTTATTGTAGGCCAGTAAAGCCCCTGGCGAAGTGTTTTTCCTGCCAAAGCTCGCGGGGCTAAATGGCTACCACAAAGGCCTTCATGAATTTCTCGAAGAATTTCCTGACCTTCGGCTTGAGATATACATCGGAGTAGAGGGGAACATACTCCGGCCTTGTATAAAATACCGTTGATTATTTGATAATTTCTAGCTCTAAGCTTTAATCTTGACAGCTGTGGCTCTTCGGCAAATTTGTTCCTCCCTGTAAAAGTTCCATGATTGAATTTTTCCAATCCGTACTAGGAATGCAAAGAATCTCTGCAAAGGGAATTTGTTGCACCGAAGGTATACTGAGCTCCTCATAGAAAGCTTCTTCTGGTACATCCACAGCTCCGGCTGCAGCTTTTGCTAAGATGTCCGCTTGCACATTTTCTGCTCTTGGTATACTCCGAATGGAAATACCCTTGAAGTGTGCTTCGATTTTACGGATTTCTTCTAAGTACTTTGCAAGCTATGGATGCCGAACCTGGAAACTTTTATCTACGTGCCCTGCTACTATCTGAGAATTTGTCTTTATAATAATTCTTGTAGCCCCTAGAGCACGTGCTTTTCGGAGTCCCAATAAAATTCCTTCATACTCCGCTATATTATTGGTAGACTTAAAGTTGAGTCTTGCGGAGTACATTGCTCTTTGCCCTGAAGGTGAAATTAATATTGCTCCAATGCCTGCTCCGGATGCTTGAAAAGCCACATCGGAATAAACAGTCCAAACTCCGTCACTTGACTTCTCCGGAACCAAATTTGCAGGCGGAGTCCATTCTGCTACAAAATCTGCTAAGACTTGCGATTTGATTGCTGTCCTTGCGAGGAAAGATATGCCGAAGGGTGCTAGCTCAACTGCCCACTTCCCAATCCTTCCAGTGGAATCCTTACTTCGAAGCATATCTCCTAAAGGATACGAAGTTGGTACAATTACATTGTGTGCCAAAAAATAATGTCTTAATTTCCTCGAAGCCATTATCAGAGCATAAACGAACTTCTCAAGTTCGGAGTATCTTGTCTTCGCTCCTGATAATGCTTCGGATACAAAATAAACAGGATTTTCGATCAACTTCCCATTGAAATCCACTTCTCTGACAAGGACTGCACTGACAGCAGAACCTGTAGCTGCAAGGTAAAGGAGTAGGGTTTCGTCCGCAGTAGGCACCGTGAGTGTAGCAAGATTACTGAGATACTCTTTAATATCTTCGAAGCTTTTCTGACACTCCGATGTCCATGCAAAATCTTCGGACCCCTTCAATGCTTTAAATATAGGCAAGCTTCTCTCCACAGACCTTGATAAAAACCTGCTAAGTGCTGCCAGACGCCCAGTCAGCTTTTGCACTTGCTTTAAATTTTCCGGAGGAGCCATCTTCTGTAGCGCAGTTATTTGAGTAGGGCTAGCTTCAATCCCCCTGCTTGAAACTAAATACCCTAACAATTTTCCAGCCTTAGCTCCGAAGATACATTTTTCGGGGTTAAGATGGATCCCACATGCCCGAAGGCTATTGAATGTTTCTGCTAAGTCTAGGCTATGTTGGTGCTTTAAAGCACTCTTTATTACAATATCATCCATATAGGCCTCCACATTGCGACCTAATTGATGACCTAGAGCCTTAGCAACTAACCTCGAAAAGGTAGCCCCGGCATTTCTTAAGCCGAAGGGCATTCTTACATAACAGAAGACTCCCGAAGGAGTTACGAAGCTTGTCTTGATCTCATCTTCGCGCTTCAACCATATTTGATGATAACCAGAATACGCGTCAAGGAAGCTTAATAACTCCGAACCTGCGGTGGAGTCGACCAATTGATCAATTCGGGGCATGGGGTAGGGGTCACGAGGGCATGCTTTATTCAAGGATGTGAAATCAATGCACATGCGCCACTTCCCGGAAGACTTCTTTCTGACGAAGACTGAGTTGGCTAACCATTCTGTGTGAGCCACTTCTCTGATAATCCCAGCCTTCAATAATTTCTCAACTTCATCTTTCGCTAGAGCAGCTCTTTCTGCAGACATTTTCCGGAGTCCTTGCCGAACAGGGCGGGCCTTCGGGTTTACAAGTAAACTATGTTCAATGATATCCCGATCGACTCCGGTGATATCTTCGTCAGACCAAGCGAAGACATCCAAATTCTCTTCTACCACTTTTTCCAAGGAGGTTGCAACTTCTGGAGGTAAATCTTTACCAAATTGAAATGTATACTCTTTACCATCTTTAACAATGACCTTCGCTGCAATCTCTCCTTCAGGACTTGGTCTCGGAAAGGATTTCTTTGAAGCTTCGGAAGAGGCTGAAAAAATTTCTTCATTATCTTGTACATTGTTTACTTGTCTTGGATCAAGAGGGGGTACCATGACCATATTCCGCTCTCCGAGCGATAGCTTGATCTCCAAAGACAGTAAGGACTCCTGCTTGTGTGGGCATCTTCATGCACAAATAATTGTGATGCGCTACAGCTCCGAACTGGTTTAGCATGCCTCTTCCGAAGATGATGTTGTAAGCATACGGGGCATCTACGACATCGAAGATTACTTCCTCAGTTCGGGCCAACAAACCTTCTCCGAAGGTAACTTCCAGGCCTATTTGGCCAAGTGCATCAAGCGGAGGTCCTGCGAAGCCTTGCAAAGGACGAGCCGCTGGAAGAAGATGCTTTCTGGAGATGCACAATTGATCGAAGGCTTGAACAAAAATGATGTCTGCCGAACTACCTCCATCAATCAACACCCTTCGAACTTCAGTGCCCGCAATATCAGCAGTGATAACAAGTGGGTCTGCATGCGGGAACTTAATGCCAGCTGCGTCCTCCGCAGAAAAGGATATCGGTACATGAGACCACTCCGGCATTGCAGCTGCAGACGACGAAGTCCCAATATGGCCTACTTCTCTGACGTAGTCTCTTCGCTGTCTCTTTGACATGCTTCCGAGGGTACCTCCTCCGGAGATGGGGAGGACTACTCTTTTCCCTCGATCTTGCCCTTCCTCTTGCTTCGGAGGTGGCATAACATTGGCCACTGAAGGGTGTCTTGCAGCATCAAAGTTTTCTATCTGCGCCACAGCCTGGACCGGCTCTGGGCGCGTTGCAGCTGGAACTCGGTCGGTAGTACCTCGACCCGAAGTTCTTTCTAGATACTCTCCCCTTAGGGTAAGTATAGCCTTGCAAGTATCAGTTGCATGGCTTCGATTTTCTCCATAGATGCAGCAGAAAAGGGTCTGGCCCTTGCCAGCCGTTTTCCCTGGCGGCCTCCAGCCGCTGGCCTTGTTCCCCGAACACTGTGGAGCTCTCTAGTGTAAACTTCTGTGGGGGTGCAATATTCATGACATCAGAACGAGGGTGCTTTTGCCCTCTTCTCCGATCATGTTGAACTTCGAAGACTGGTTCTTGCGGCTGTGCTGAAGGTTTTTACTTCTACTTTAACTTCTTGCAATATGGATGAAGTAGCGGCAGTTCTTCGGAGCCAACCCTTCTTCTGACCTCGCATACTCCTCGAAGTATGACATCAACTGAGAGACCGAGGAGATGCTTTTCCGATGAAGCTTATCCAAAAGGCCTTGATGAGTGACGCCTTCTCGAGCTGCATCAACTACCGAAGATGTAGACAACCCCCGTATCTGCGACTTCGTATGAGCGAAGCGCTTGAAATATTGCCTCAATGTCTCTCTGGGGAGCTGTTTCACCTGGAAAAGGCTTCCTGTTGACATGGGAGGCACGAAGGTGCCTTGAAAATTGCTTATAAACTTCTTCTTCAGCTGCCCCCATGAATTAATTGATCCTGACTTCAAGGACCAGAACCACCTTAATGCCACTCCTTGAAGAGCTAAGGGGAAGCACTTTGCCATGGTGTCTCAAACTCCTCCGCTAGCTTCAATTGCTAGGGCATAAGAACGAACAAACTCTCCGGGATCTTCATCTCCATCATACTTACAGAGCTTCGAAGTCTTAAACTTCGGATCAAAGCGAACTTTCTGCAGCTCAGGATGCAGTGGAGATTCATTATCGAAGGAGGCGTTCTCCGGGGCTTCGGGATAGTCGGGTTCGTCGTCTTCGGGCACTTCTGGGATAGATGGGATTGATTGAGAGCGAAGCCTATTCGCAGCTTCTTGCCGCCACCTTGCTACTTCAGCTTGAAGGTTGGCCATTTGGGTGGCCATATCTCCAAGATTGGCTTCATCTCCTCCGGAAGGATCTTCCGGGTCTTGAGAACTGGTAGGATCAGTTTGAATTGGGATGGAAGGTGGAGAAGGGACTCCGGGTGGTCGAAGTATGGAAGGAGTTGGCGGAGAAGCTTCGTATGTACGAGGGATGGAAACTCCTTCAGGAGTTTGCGGAGGGAATGTCGAAGGCCCTCGACTTCAACCGTGTCAAATGGTATCTCTCCGGAGATCCGAGAGGACCTCCGAACGGAATTGCGAGGTGCGCTCCGCTTAGGAGGCATGATGTAAAAAGTTGGTAGAGAACGAATGTTTTTTGGACTAGGTTCCCCACGGACGGCGCAAACTGTTGGCGTAAAAGATTACGCTAACAGGTTTCTGTAGATTAGAAATTAACAAACGAAGTGTTTGCGAAGTAAACTGTTCTAAGCCTCCAAAAGGATAATAACTTAGAATAGTTCGAATGTGTGTATTGAATAACTTGTATTCGGTCCCTATTACAGGGTGAAGTGGGGGGTATTTATAGGCCCAAATATTAAGGAAAAGACCTATTTACCCCTCTATTACAACCGACATAGTGGAAACTATTCGGTACCCTCGATAGGGCTAAAATGGTAAAAGACTAATCTAATAATATAAAAGATAAATCTTCCATCTTAGCTGGCAATAAAAATCTCGAAGAACCTTAGTTCGAAGATGTACTCCGAACTAACGCCTATCTTCGTACTTCGAGCTTGACTCAGGGTATCTTCGAAGATGGACGTCTGGAAACCTTCGAATCCACTATCTGCTTTTATGCTGTTGCGGCAATAACCCCGAAGATGAGATATTTTCCCCCAACAACGCGGAATCCATCGAAGAGGTCATGGAAGGGAAGCTGGGGTCTGGAATGAGGACTCGAGTTCCCTAGACCAGAATCAAATCCTGCGACCACAGAGTGGAGAGGTCGTGGTCTTCGAGGCCTTCTTCGAAGCAGGCCTGGGGCTTCCTGCCATCGACTTCTTATCTGAGGTATTGGACATGTTCCACATTACCCTGCCTCAGCTTTCTCCAATGCTATCACCCGACTGGCCATCTTCGAATGGGCGCTTCGAGACGAAGGATGCGAAGGGCGATCGGAGGTCTTCACCGCCACCCACGAAGCCATCTACCAGCCAAAGCCGCAAGATGGCCCCGGAGACACCAAAGTGATAACGGCCTTCGGAAGCGTCAACTTCCAGTTGTGGAGGGAGCACACCCAGCATTTTCCAGTGAAGGCCATCAACGACCAATGGTATACTAACTGGATCCTTCGATGGTTCTACGCCGAAGTCGGAGAGGACTCCCCCCTCGCTGGACCCCTCCAAGAGATTTGGTTTCGGAAGGAGGCGGAGGTCACCCCGAACCCTAGCCTGCTCTCAACACGGCTAGGGCTATTGACTTCGGTGGCCAGCCGCCTGAGCATGCGCGATCTTGCCGAAGAGTTCATCGCTCTTCGAATTCCACCCCTCGGGGCAGACTAGCCAATAGTGTTTCAACACGCTTCGGAGGGTGAGCTCCGAACTCTAGGTAAGACTTTGATTCTCCTGCAATAATACGTTAGATGAAGAAATAACATACTTATAATATGTTACCTTTTTTCAGCGGCTCCACTGGCGTTAGCCATGGAGCAGATAGCACGGGCCACAGAACGGGTCCTCGGAGCCCCTACTGTGGCTGAAAGGCAGAAGAGGATGGAGCTGGTGGGGAGCTGGGAGCGCTCCAACCGGGTGTGGGGAGCCCTCAGGATGGTACCTCCTCCTTGCCGGATTTCAACCCGACCGGAGCGGCCCCTCGGAAGAGGAAGGCCATCACCGAGCCCTCAAAGAAGGCCAGCAAAATCCCCATCAAGAAGGGGAAGAAAATAGCAAAAATGCCCCCTCAGGTGGCCCCGGCTTCATCTACCTCGTCCCTGGGCATTCGGAGCTCAGCTTCGAATGACTCCGGGAGCAAAGGCTCTGGAAGCAAGGGCTCTGATGTCCAACTAGCAAAGGACTTCGAGAACTATCTTCTGGAAGGCGATGAAGACGAAGCAGGGGCCTCGACCGAAGCTTCTGCTCGAGAGGCTGTGGAGGTAGACATGGCACACACCTCAACGCCTGCTGTTGTGAGCCCGAGGCTAGAGATAGTTGTCCCCAACTCGCTTGTAGCTGGGGTGATTACGTCGGAGGTTGAAGCTCCAGCGGCAACTACACCAGAAAGAACTTCGGGGGATGACCTCGACGAGATCCTCCGGATGTACGAAGTCCTGGAGGATCCGACCATTTTACCTCAAGGCGCCTCCGAAGGTATACTTCAAAGCTTTTGATTTGTTCAATTCCTGCAACAGTTATTACTCGTGAATGTTCACCAAATACCTTACTGCTGTAGGCATCTCGAAGGGTGACGAAGCCCTGGCCGCAAACGAAGCTCCCGCCTCTTCTGAGGTCGCTGCTTCGATGGACATCTCTGCTCCACTGCGTGCCCCGGCTCCACTGGACGCCCCGGCTTCGGTGGCAGGGGCCGGCTCTGCCGATGTGGCTCCGGTCGAAGGTATAGGTTTCGAAGGAGGAGCTACCTCCACCGGAGTCGAGCCTCCTGCCTTCGTGCCGGGGAGGGGAAAAAGTATGTCAAGCCTCGGACTCCCTCCCGCTCTGACGATGACACCCTCTTCCAATGAGCCTTCAGCAAGCAACACGGAGGAAGAGGCCACGGTAGACGACCGCCAAGCTCTGTCTTGGCTTCCTTTGCTGGCTCCTTTCCTGGAGCAACGGACAGGCCTCCGGGCGCTTCTAGGGCCTTTGGCGGAGAAAGGCCAGGAAGTCATCAACTCTGACTTGGTCTCCGTCTTGAGCGAAGCCAGGGCCCTGGAGCTTAACTTAGCCCTCGAGAGGGCTCCCTTCATGGTATAAAAAGTACCACAAATATTTCCATTTAACGAATGTAAATACTTGGTACTTACTTGCTCCTCTTGCAGCAATTTGTCCTTGCTAGAGCGGCAGCGACTTCCAACGAAGTCGAGACTAACCGACTCAAGAGGAAGGTTACCACCCTCCAAACCGCGCTCAAGGGCTCCGAAGAGAAAATACTTCGGTTGGAGGAAGAGGTCCTTGAAGAACGAAGGGATAGGGCCGAAGCCGATGAAGCAATCCAACTTGAAAAGCAGAACAGTGGCACAATCTGAACTTCAGCCCAAGAGGCTGAAGCCGAGTGCTTGGTGCTCCGAGCGGAGGTCGAGAAGCTCCAGCAGGCGGCGGCTGCTTCGAGCACTCAATTGGTAGAGCTCCAAGGCTCTCTCAAGCATGCAATGGCTCAGAAAAGCTCATTGCTGTCCCAGATGGCCGAAGTATCTGCTACTACTACGGGGCTGGAGGCGGTAGAAAAGAAGAATGCCCTTATAGCGGAACGTACCTTGGATGCCCTTCAGGGTACCTTGGAATATTTTGGCACCATGTGCCCTTCGTCTTCTGCTATGGCCAGCGAGTCCCTCGATCGGAAGCTGAAGAGGATTCAAGTGGCGACGTCACTGATGATGTGCTCCGACGTCCGGTACGGAGAGATCTCCGGACAGTGCGCTGGAATCGGAGTCCTCCGTCACCTCAAAGCGCTTCGAATTCCTATCACTCCAGTCAAGGGTTCGACATCTGGAACTTTTGCCCTCTGAGAACTTGCTGCATCCTTCGCCAGATGTAGCTTTGGCTTGGGAAGTTTTCCGATCAACCTGGAATACGGACCACAAGGCTGCAGCTAAAGCCTGGATCAACGAGGCATGTCGGCAGAAGCAAGCACTAACAAGGCTGCCGCTTCCAACTTTGCCGGCTCCGACACCTCCTGCTCTGCCAACCGACCCGCTGGACTAGCTCATAGGGCGCTTAATTATGTATAAGAAATCTTGTAAAGCCCTTTGCATTAATTAAAAGTTTATAAACGAAGAACTTGTTCGGTTGTTTAATTCTTTTAGGTTCTGTCATGTCCTTCGGAGCCTGACTTCGAAATACTGGAAATTACTGAAGGGCTCCGTCGGCAATGGTCAGTCCTTCAGGGCTTACGGCCTTACCGTCGTTCCTGCTTCTCTGTTCCTCGCGGAGATAAAGGAGAGGTAACCCTCAAAGTCTGCCAAGAAGTCTTATCTTACATCAAGGAGGAGGAAAAAGAGAAGACATCCTCATCCTTTGAGTATATAGATTGGTCTGACTCGGAGTATCAGGCCGAAGACCCTGCGGAGGCGAACTCCGAAAGGCTTCTGACTTGGGCCGAGCTTCAAGAGGAGCAGAAGAAACTGCGAGCTTCGAAGAAGAAAATAAGCACTCGGACTAAAAAGACACTCTTGGCGGCTTCAAGCTCCGAAGGTCAAAGTAGCCGTAGAGGTAGCTCTAGAGGCCGAACGGGTCTCCGATTTTACCTAGGTTTAGACCAAAATTTCTCTTGATGTAAAAGTATGGCAGATTAATATGAATTGCACCGGAAACATCTTGTTGTTCTTTACCCTCCTACCCTTGCTTGTGGGTGGGGAACCTTATGCGTTGCAATAAGGTCCGTCAGACACAATGACGTGTACAACAATCCAATGTTTCGCACAACACTTAATAACCATATTTTACCTTTTCATAGAGTTCTTCGAACATAGGTTCGTATTATGATTTTTGTAAGTTTTGGAGCAGAATTTATATTTGCGGGCTCCTATACTAGTCGCTTAGGACTTTAAAAGTGACTCATTGGCCGGAGCCTTGAAACCTTATTGCTTGGTCACCTTCGACTCTTTTATAGATGCTTCGAACCCGGAGGCCGGAAATCTGTTTATTTTTAAAGTCCTTAGACTCTTCTACGAATCCTAACAAGCCGGAGCCTGGAATCCATAGGCTGGCCACCTTCGGCTCTTTTATAGATGCTTCGAACCCGGAGGCCAGAAATCTGTTTATTTTTAAGGTCCTTAGACTCTTCTACGGATCCTCACAAGCCAGAGCCTGGAATCCGTAGGCTGGCCACCTTCGGCTCTTTTACAGATGCTTCGAACCCGGGGGCCAGAAATCTGTTTATTTTTAAGGTCCTTAGACTCTTCTATGGATCCTAACAAGCCGGAGCCTGGAATCCGTAGGCTGGCCATCTTCGGCTCTATTACAGATGCTTTGAACATGGGGGCTGGAAATCTGTTTATTTTTAAAGTCCTTAGACTCTTCTACGGATCCTAACAAGCGAGAGCCTAGAATCCGTAGGCTGGCAGTGAAGCACTTGAACCAATGGTTCGCAGGCTGTTGCCCGGGTCCTTAGAAAGATGCTTGACTCCGCAAGCATCTCTATCCTCCTGATGCGTCCACTAGGAGTAAGGGATATTTGGAGAGCAAACAAGATTCAAACCTCCACTTTATTTAGAAAAGGAACTTTACAATTGATTACAAGGAGCCCCTAAGCGTAGTAACGCTTAAGGTGCTCCACATGCCATGCATGTTTCAATTCTTCCCCTTCTAAGTTAGCTAATTTAAACGATCCGGGGCACCCTGAGCGTAGGATAATATGTGGTCCTTCCCATTTATTTCCTAGCTTCCCTGGGGCTATTACACTTCACAAAACTAAATGACCTGGTCTAAGCTCGTTTAGCTTTATCTTCGGGTCATACCATGTTTTTGTTTGGTCTTGGTACTTCGTCAGATTGGCGACAGCTCGAAGCCTTGTTTCTTCTGACAAGTCCAGCGAAGTGTTCATCTCATCTTCGTCTCCGGGTTGCACTACACGAAGGGATCCACCCATGAGCTCCGTAGGAGTCATGGCCTCATCTCCGAATAGTAGTCTAAATGGGGTAAAGCCTGTGGACCTGGCTTGAGTGGTTCGAATGGACCACAAAATCTTGGGGAGCTCTTTGACCCACAGCCCCTTGGCCAACCCGACAATCCTTCGATTCAGACCAGAGAGAATATTCCCGTTGGCTCGCTCGACAGATCTGTTGGACTGTGGATGGCGCACTGCTGCGAAGCATAACTTAATGCCAGTTCTTCACAAAATTCTTTGAATGTGTCAGCTTCGAACTAGGTTCCATTATCCACAGGTAGCTCCCTTGGTACTCCAAACCTGCATATAATATTTTGCTAGAAAAATTTTTGCACATTCCTTGAAGTGATAGCAGTCAACGGTTCTGCTTCGACCCACATGGAAAAATATTCGATTGCTACCACTGCAAACTTCAAGCTGCCTTTGGCCATTGGAAAAGGGCTTATGAGGTCCATGCCCCACCGAGCCATTGGCCATACCGGGGCAATAACTTGAAGTGGTACTGGCGGACGGTGGCTTCGTCTTCCCATCCACTGGCATCCTTGGCAGGTTCGAACCAACTCCTCCGTATCTCTTACAATTGTCGGCCAGTAGAGCCCTTGTCGAAGTGTCTTGCCTGCTAGAGCACGAGGGGCTAGGTGGCTTCCACATAAACCTTCATGAATGTCCCGAAGTATGTCTTGGCCTTCGGGTTGGGAGATGCACCGGAGTAGAGGAGAACAAACTCCGGCTTTGTACAACATTCCATTGACAAGCTTATAATTTCGAGCCCTTGCTTGTAACCTTCGGAAATCCGGACCCTCTGAAGAATCTGTGCTACCTTGCAAGTTTTATGTTGGCGTAAAAGATTACGCTAACAGGTTCTCTAAGATTAAGAACAGACAAACAGTGAGTTCATGCTTAGGAACTATCTCAAGCCTCCGAATTGGATCATAGCTTAAGTAGTCCAAATATGTGTATTGAATAGCTGAGTATTCGATGCCTGTTACAGGGTACGAAGGGGGGTATTTATAGGCAAAAACGTCTAAGGAAAAGACCTATTTACCCCTCAATTACAACCGACATAGTGGAAACTATTCGGTACCCTGAACAGGGTTAAAATGGTAAAATCTAACCGGAACAAGTAGATGAGACAAACATCTTATCAACCTTGCCGTTGTGTCTCCGGAGCCTCATATCCTGCGGAGAGTTCCTTCGAATCGTAAGTCGGAGCACCCTTCGGCTTAACGACTCCACCTTCGCGCATGAGCCCATCATCTCCGAAGCTGATAAGTTACTTTGAACTGTTAATCTCTAAGTAATGAAGGTGAAGCATTTTCCCCCAACAGTAGCCCCTCGAATATGCTTCTACGAACTTGACCTGTATAGAAGGAAGGCAGTATACGCAAGGAACATTTTCATATTTTGAGACTTAGAGAAATTTGAACGTATTGCAGCCATTCGGAGGGTCTTTGGCCCCGAAGCATTCGGACAACGGTTTCGAGCCCACAACCGCCGTATGAACGCTTCGTGGGAAAGAGAACTGTTACGAAGTCCAAATGTCGTGAAGATCCGTTTACTTAGAACCGTTACTATACAAGTAGTCGTTACGCTCTCAAAAGGTAACGGTCGAAATTTTACGGTGGACTCACACCGTTTCGCTTTCTGGACCCACCTGTCAGCGATGGAAGTCGAACTTGCAGTGTGAATGTAATCGGAGCACAACAACTAGTAGAAGGTTATAAAAAGGGGATCAGAATTTACCAAAAGCCTTTTACCGTGCCTAACATCCAACTATCTCTACTTCCTGAGCAACCAAGCCATGGCAAGGACCAGTCATACCGTGCCAATGGCTGCGGGCACTTTGACGCAGAGGTAAGCATGGGCGACTTCAGCCATAGCAGCAATGGTGGGAGCTTCGGGAGACGCCTGGCCCAAGAACCCCCGGGAACTCCTCCCTCCATACAAGAAGAAGATCCCTCAAAGTTTCCTCATCGGCCAATCCATAAGCACCACAGAATCCATCGAAGAGGCCGTGGAAGGGAAGCTGGGGTCCGGAATGAGGACTCGAGTTCCCGGACCAGAATCAACTCCGCGGCCGCGGAGCGGAGAGGTCATGGTCTTCGAGGCCTTCTTCAAAGCAGGCCTGGGGCTTCCTGCCATCGACTTCTTATCTGAGGTATTGGACATGTTCCACATTACCTTGCCTCATCTTTATCCCAATGCTATCGCCCGACAGGCCATCTTTGAATGGGTGCTTCGAGCCAAAGGATGCGATGGGCGATCGGAGGTCTTCGCCGCCACCCACGAAACCATCTGCCAGCCAAAGCCGCAAGATGGCCCCGGAGACACCAAAGTGATAACGGCCTTCGGAAGCGTCAACTTCCAGTTGTGGAGGGAGCAAGCCCAGCATTTTCCAGTGAAGGCCATCAATGACTGATGGTATACTAACTGGATCCTTCGGTGGTTCAACGCCGAAGTCGGAGAGGACTCCCCCCTCGCTGGACCCCTCCAAGAGATTTGGTTTCGGAAGGAGGCAGAGGTCACCCCGAACCCTAGCCTACTCTCAACGTGGCTAGGGCTATTGACCTCGATGGCTAGCCACATGAGCATGTGCGATCTTGCCGAAGAGTTCATTGCTCTTCGAATTCCACCCCTCGAGACAGACTGGCCGATAGTGTTTCAACACGCTTCGGAGGGTGAGCTCCGAACTCTAGGTAAGACTTTGATTCTCTTGCAATAATACGTTAGATGAAGAAATAACATACTTATAATATGTTACCTTTTTTCAGCGGCTCCACTGGCGTTAGCCCCAGAGCAGATAGCACAGGCTACAGAACGGGTCCTTGGAGCCCCTATGATGGCTGAAAGGCAGAAGAGGATGGAGTTGGTGGGGAGCTGGGGGTGCTCCAACCGGGTGTGGGGAGCCCTCAGGATGGTACCTCCTCCTCTGCCGGATTTCAACCCGGACGGAGCGGCCCCTCGGAAGAGGAAGGCCATCGCCAAGCCCTCAAAGAAGGCCAGCAAAACCCCCATCAAGAAGCAAGGGCTCAGCTTCATCTACCTCGTCCCTAGGCATTCAGAGCTCAGCTTCGAATGACTCAGGGAGCAAAGGCTCCAGAAGCAAGGGCTCTGATGTCCAACTAGCAAAGGACTTCGAGAACTATCTTCTTGAAGGCGATGAAGATGAAGCAGGGGCCCCAACCAAAGCTTCTGCTCGAGAGGCTGTGGAGGTAGACACGGCACACACCCCAACGCCCGCTGCTATGAGCCCGAGGCTAGAGACAGATGTCCCCAACTCGCCCGTAGCTAGGGTGATTACAGCGGAGGTTGAAGCTCCAGCGGCAACTACACCGGAAAGAACTTCGGGGGACGACCTCGACGAGATCCTCCGGATGTACGAAGTCCTGGAGGATCCGACCATTTTACCTCAAGGCGCCTCCGAAGGTATACTTCGAAGCTTTTGATTTGTTCAATTCCTGCAACAGTTATTACTCGTGAATGTTCACCAAATACCTTACTGTTGTAGGCATCTCGAAGGGTGACGAAGCCCCGGCCGCAAACGAAGCTCCCGCCTCTTCTGAGGTCGCTACTTCAATGGACATCTCTGCTCCACTGCACGCCCCGGCTCCACTGGATGCCCCGGCTTCGGTGGCAGGGGCTGGCTCCATCGACGTGGCTCCGGTCGAAGGGACAGCTGTCGAAGGAGGAGCTACCTCCGCCGGAGTCGAGACTCCTGCCTTCGTGCCGGGGAGGGGAAAAAGTATGTCAAGCCTCGGACTCCCTCCCGCTCCGACGACGATACCCTCTTCCAACGAGCCTTCAGAAAGTGACTCAGAGTAAGAGGCCATGGCAGACGACCGCCAAGCTCTGTCTTGGCTTCCTTTGCTGGCTCCTTTCCTGGAGCAATGGACGGGCCTCCGGGCGCATCTGGAGCCTTTGGTGGAGAAAGGCCAGGAAGTCATCAACTCTGACTTGGTCTCCGTCTTGAGCGAAGCCAGGGCCCCAGAGCTTAACTTAGCCCTCGAGAGAGCTGCCCTTCAGGTATAAAAAGTACCACAAATATTTCCATTTAACAAATGTAAATACTTGGTACTTACTTGCTCCTCTTGCAGCAATTTGTCCTTGCTAGAGTGGCAGTGACTTCCAACGAAGTCGAGACTAACTGACTCAAGAGGAAGGTTACCACCCTCCAAACCACGCTCAAGGGCTCCGAAGAGAAAATACTTCGGTTGGAGGAAGAGGTCCTTGAAGAACGGAGGGCTAGGGCCGAAGCCGACGAAGCCCTCTGATTTGAAAAGCAGAACAGTGGCACACTCCGAACTTCAGCCCAAGAGGCTGAAGTCGAGTGCTTGGTGCTCTGAGCGGAGGTCGAGAAGCTCCGGGAGGCGGCGGCTGCGTCGAGCACTCAATTGGTAGAGCTCCAAGGCTCTCTCAAGCAGGCGATGACTCAGAAAAGCTCCATACTATCCTTGATGGCCGAAGTATCTGGTACTGCTATGGGGCTGGAAGTGGCAGAAAAGAATGCCCTTATAGCGGAGCGTACCTTGGATGCCCTTCAGGGTACCTTGGAATATTTTGGCAGCATGTGCCCTTTGTCTTCTGCTGCGGCCAGCGCGTCCCTCGATCGGAAGTTGAAGAGGATTCAAGTGGCGACGTCACTGATGATGGGCTCCGGCGTCCGGTACAGAGAGATCTCCGAACAGTGCGCTGGAATAGGAGTCCTCCATCACCTGGAAGACCTTCGAATTCCTATCACTCCGGTCAGGGGTTCGACACCTAGAACTTTTGCCTCTGAGAACTTGCTGCATCCTTCACCAGATGTAGCTTCGGCTTGGGAAGTTTTCCGATCAACCTGGAAAATGGACCACAAGGCCGCAGCTAGAGCCTGGATCGACGAGGCCCATCGGCAGAAGCAAGCACAAACAAGGCCGCCGCTGTTGGCGTAAAAGATTACGCTAACAGGTTTCTGTAGATTAGAAATTAACAAACGAAGTGTTTGCGAAGTAAACTGTTCTAAGCCTCCAAAAGGATAATAACTTAGAATAGTTCGAATGTGTGTATTGAATAACTTGTATTCGGTCCCTATTACAGGGTGAAGTGGGGGGTATTTATAGGCCCAAATATTAAGGAAAAGACCTATTTACCCCTCTATTACAACCGACATAGTGGAAACTATTCGGTACCCTCGATAGGGCTAAAATGGTAAAAGACTAATCTAATAATATAAAAGATAAATCTTCCATCTTAGCTGGCAATAAAATCTCGAAGAAATTTAGTTCGAAGATGTACTCCGAACCAACGCCTATCTTCGTACTTCGAGCTTGACTCAGGGTATCTTCGAAGATGGACGTCTGGAAACCTTCGAATCCACTATCTGCTTTTATGCTGTTGCAGCAATAACCCCGAAGATGAGATATTTTCCCCCAACAGTAGCCCCTCGAATACGCTTCTCCGTTTAACCTGTAATGTTAGGAGAGCAGTATACGGAAGGAAAAAATAACCAGACATAGGGGTTATTAGATTTTAATTCATCTCCGAAACGTATGAAGATATAAGCTCCGAATCAGTCTTAAGATAATTACTTTCGAACTATCTTAAAACCAACTCAGGAAGTGCGAAAGTCTTTTAGAATTAGAGGAAATAGCCGTTAGCCTTCTGTTCCTAACGGAAACCGTAGAATGCGTTAATTTCGGAGAAAAGTAACGGGCAAGAATGCGAAACGGCATGGACTAACGGTAAAAATGTAAAGTTTAGGCTATAAATAGAGGGCCTAGAACTTACCCGGTTACCATTTCACTGCTTTCTTGCAAACAAAAAACCTCCTGAGTCCTTTGAGTTCTTTGAGCCCTAGCCTCCATTTTCCCAAAAGCAACCCAGTGACTGCAATGGTGAAGACCAAAGGTTCTGGAGCCCCTTCAACCTTGGCTCGGCAGCAGGCATCCATGGCAGCAGGAGGGAGAAATCCCCAAAATGTCGATGATCAAAGTTTCTGCCCGCCATCAACGAAGTACCTGGACCAGTCTTTCCAACTGGGATCTTCTACCTGCAAGAGGGAATCATTGGCAATCGCAGTAGAAGGGAAGATTAGCACCGGAGTTATGATCCGCAAACCCGGAAAAGAACTCATCCCGTCACCAAGGCCCGGAGAAGTGGTCGTCTTTGAAGCCTTCTTCGAAGCCGGCTTGGGCCTTCCCGCAGTGGACTTCTTGGCAGAGGTACTTGACTTATTCCACGTCACCCTTCCTCAACTGTCTCCGAATGCAGTAGCTCGTCTGGCTATCTTCGAATGGGCGTTGAGAGTCGAAGGTTGTTAGGGGAGGGCAGAGATCTTCGCTGCGCTACATAGAGCCTCATGTCAGCCAAAAACCTTCGTAGGTCCCGGAGGTGAAAAAGTAGTGGTAGCCTTCGGAAGCATCAATTTTAGGCTTCGGGACGAATATGCCCTTCAATTCCCTGCTAAGGCCATCAATGCAAGATGGTACACAGATTGGGTCATGAGATGGTTCTATGCCAAAGTTGGGGCGAGCAATCCTCTGGCCGGACCTCTGAAAGAAATCCAATTCCGGAAGGAAGCCTTAGTGCATCCAGGCCAAGGTCAGCTCGAAGCTCGCCTCAACCTACTTCAGAGGATCAGCCGAAGGTTGAGCATGCGAGACTTAGCCGAAGAATTCCTCGGGTTACAAATCTCTCCACTGATGGCCAACT
The DNA here is from genome assembly GCA_019279435.1 of Zizania palustris. NCBI lineage: Eukaryota > Viridiplantae > Streptophyta > Magnoliopsida > Poales > Poaceae > Zizania > Zizania palustris. The sequence continues at coordinate 56,905,904 of JAAALK010000288.1, forward strand.
GGCCTATCATCTTCGAAGAGGATTCGGAAGGCGGTCTCCGAAAGATCACCTTGACTTCGAGCCCTGCAGGTAACTTCGAAGACAACATGTATTATGCATATTCATTCGAAGAAAAACTAACTTGATTTATTTTTTTTAGCTTCTTCAGCCCCTGTTACTTCGGAGCAAATCATAAGGGCTTCGGAGAAGATTTTGGGTGCTCCAACTCCGACCGAAAAAGAATGGAGAATTAAGTTGGTCGGGAGTTGGGAGAGATTTAACAGAGTATGGGGAATGCTGGAAATCACTCCGCCCCCTTTGATGGATTGGGTGCCTTCGGAGAAAGCACCCAAGAAGAGAAAAGCCGAAGCTGGGACTTCGAGCTCCGCCAAAACTCCGGTGAAGAAGGTGGCTCGGAAGCCAAAAAATCTTACACCTTCGAATCCTGCACCTTCGAGTTCAAGGGCTTTAGTTTCTGACTCCCAAGAGGATGAAGGGAGATTGCTTGTGCGTCTAATAGAAGAAGATGAAATTCAAAGGACTGCACAAGCCGAAGTACCTGCGAACGTGCCGGAGTCTCGAGATAATCTTGAGCAACCAAGGACTTCGGCAGTTCAAGAAGATATCTCTCAGGACGAAGTTCCTGTGAATGAAAGTGGGGTCGAAGTCACTATGGCTTCGATTCCCGAAGAGGCAACAAGGACTGCACAGGATGATGCTCCTGCAGTCGAAGATTTAACGGCTGATTCGGATGAAGATCTAGCCTTCGATCCGCCGAACAGTCTGATGATGACTCCTCTGCAAAACGTCGAAGGTAGACTTTGAATAACTCTTTCATGTTTATTTTGTATATTTATACAATGTATAATACTCTTCTTTTTTTACAGAGTCCACTCCTATGGAAGAGGTCCGCCAAGAAGAAATAATTCATGGACCTTCGACGACTTCAGAGCCAGCCCAGAGAGTTACTCAAATGGGACCTGGAAGAGGCAAAAGACATATAGAGCCCCTCCCTGCTGCGAGTTCCGGATCAACTCTGTTTGATTCAACAGACGAGAGCCAATCTTCCGGGGAGGGCCAGTCTCCAGTGGCTCCGAAGACCACAAGCCAATGCTCCGGTCCTTCGCTGGATGAAGATGACCAACAAGCAATAAGTATGCTCCCCTTGCTAGCTCCTTTCTTAGGGCAAACAACTGGTCTTCGGACTTTGCTCGAACCTTTGGATCGAGCTAGCCATGACATTGGGGAGACCAACTTAGTGGCCATTTTGAGCAAGGCGGATAGGACGGAGCTTAATGCTGCTATAGAACGTGCAGCCTATCAGGTACGAAGCAACTATGAAATAACGTAGAATTCATCTACGAATAAACATTTACCTTAGTTTTTTATTTTTGCAGCAAACTGTCTTGGCCCGGGCTGCGAATATATGCAATGACGAAGAGATCGCTCGTCTTCGGGAGGAAAATAACGTCCTTCAAAGGAATCTTAACATCTCCGAAAGTCGAGTGGCTCAAATGGACAATATAGTATCAACAAAGCGAAGGGCCAGACAAGGTTTGGAGGCTGCTAATAAAGAGCTCGAAGCAGAAAGAATTGTGCTTCGAGCAGAAGTTGAAAAGCTGCGGGCAGAGCATGCTACTGCGGGGTCCGAGCTTGTCAGACTCCAAGAGGAAGCTAGCCAGCTGTTAAACCAAAAGAATATTTTGACCACTGAAAATGCTAGACTTTCTGGGGTTTTGGGCGAAGTCACTTCGACGAAGGACGCGTTGAACGAAGACAAGCTGAAGTCTGAGAAGGTGGCTGTGGAAGTTATGAATCAGTTGTTAGGTGTCCTGGAGTACTTCGGTACTACTGGGATACTTCCTTCTGACGATAACATCACTCTTCTGTGCCGGTTGAAAAGGATCCAAGGAGTGGCGAAGCAGATGAAGATAGCGGGCATTAGATACGGAGAACTCTCCGGACAAGTGGCTGCTGTCGGCCTACTTCGCTACTACGAAGATCTGGGCCGATCGATAACTCCAGACGCAGGAGGGGGCCCAATTACCTTCGACGACGAGCGACTTCTGACACCTTCCGAAGGTGTGGCTGCTGCCTGGCGAGCCTTCCAAACTTCATGGAGAGCCGAAGGTCGTTCCGCAATCAAGGCTTAGATCGACGAAGGCCAACGCCAGAAGCAAGTTCGGACCCAAGCTTCAAGCAGTCAGCCTCCTCTGAACCCGCAGGTTTAGAAATACCTTAGGATTTTTGGCCATGTAAAGCTTTATGCTTATAAACATTTATCAATGAAATTTTGTTTGTCATATTTTTAGGCTTTGCCTCTTACGGAAGATATCGAAGTGTTAGACCTTAACGACGAAGTTCGCTCATTATGGACCACCTTCGATCTTCTAAAATCTTATAAACGTCCTCGATTTCTAATTCCTCGAGATGACTCCGGTGTAATTGCGCCCGAAGTAATCAAAGATATACTGTCTTATATTAAAGAGGAAGAAAAAGAGGTTAACTTAAACACTTCGTCTTCTAAAGACGTTATATGGTCTGAAGACGAAGATGAAGCTCAAAATAAAAAGCCTGAAGAACTTGGAAGCTGGGAAAGGAGCCCCGAACGGCTTCGAACTTGGGCCGAGCTTCAACAAGAACAGAAGGATTTTAGAGCTTCGAAGGGGGGCAAGAGAGTTAAACGCAAAGTTGTTAGAACTCCCGGTACTGGAACTAGTCGTTCCAACCCTAGCTCTAGAGACCGAAGAGGTCTTCGATTCCTTCTTGGTATAGATACCAATTTTTCATGATGTAATCTGTAAACATATTCGTTTGAATAATGAATACCAATTTAAAATTGTCTCCATATTTACTAGCCCCTCTTTGGGTATAAGCAACTTCGAACTGTATTCAAAGATGGTTATGCGCAAAGGATGAACTTCGGAGTACAATTTTTTTGGGGGTTCAGAGCCCCTTTGCAATTTAAAGATTTTTTTAAAAAATCTTATAAAATGTCTTCGACTATTTGTAGTCTGAAGAATGGCAACTTAGTACCCTTGTTTTTTGAAAGAAATCACTTGAGATAACTTTCAAGATACCTTAGTATCTTAGATAATTTGTCACTTTGGACTATGCTAACAGACATTCGAAGCTCATCCACCTTCGGCTCATTTTTGCGATCTCTGTCGAACCAATGGTTCGGAGTTTGCAATGGTCTCTTTGGACTCTTTTTACGGATGTCTACCAGCCAATGGCTTGGACTCCGTATATTTTGGCCACCTTCGGCTCTTTTTGCGGAAGTCTACCAGCCAATGGCTTGGACTCCGCATGTTTTGGCCACCTTCGGCTCTTTTTACGGAAGTCTACCAGCCAATGGCTTGGACTCCGTATGATGTGGTTTTGGGCTCTTTTACGGATGCCTACAAGCCGGTGGCTTGGACTCCGGATTATGTCAGCCCCCACGTCGGAAGCTTCGAACCAATGGTTCGAAGTCCGAAAATACGATCTAGCTTCATGACACTTCACTCTCGGTCAACCCCGCAGTTCCAGTGCGTCCACTCAGAAGCTGGAAGTCTATGAGGGGAAGGCATTATCAGGATCATATGCTTTATTAATTTAGAAGATGATTACAAATGAATTACAAGGAGCCCTTATGCGAAGTATCGCTTTAGGTGCTCCGCATGCCAAGTATGTGCTAACTCTTCACCTTCTAAATTAGCTAATTTAAAAGAGCCAGGGCGCCCTGAACGAACAATTAGGTATGGACCTTCCCATTTATTTCCTAACTTCCCTAGCGCTATAATGTTTCGTAGAACAAGATGACCCGGTCTTAGTTCATTGAGCTTAACCTTCGGGTCAAACCAAGCCTTCGTTTGCTGATGATACTTTGATAAATTTGCCACAGCTCGAAGTCTTGTTTCTTCTGATAAATCTAGCGAAGCTTGTCTTTCTTCTTCAATCTCCAGTTCGGTGCTGCGAAACGATCCTCCTTTGAGCTCCGTTGGAGTCATAGCTTCATCTCCGAATAGTAGTTTGAATGGAGTAAAACTTGTGGACCTTGTTTGCGTAGTCCGAATGGACCATAAAATCTTCGGAAGCTCTTCGGTCCACAGTCCTTTTGCTAGTCCTACTATCCTTCGATTTAGCCCTGACAAAATATTTCCATTGGCTCGTTCTACGGCTCCATTAGACTGAGGATGTCTTACTGCAGCAAAACATAACTGAATGCTTAGATCTTCGCAAAACTTCCTGAAGGGTTCTGCACCGAACTGTGTTCCATTATCAACTGTGAGTTGTCTAGGCACTCCGAACCGGCAAATGATATTCTTCCAGAAGAATTTCTGTACATTGTTCGAAGTGATAGCTGTCAAGGGCTCTGCTTCCACCCACTTAGAAAAATATTCAATAGCTACCACTGCGAATTTCAGATTTCCCTTGGCTACTGGAAAGGGTCCAATTAAATCCATACCCCATCTGGCCATAGGCCATACCGGAGCAATGACTTGAAGAGCTGTTGGTGGGCGATGACTTCGTCGACCCATCCACTGGCATCCTTGACAAGTGCGGACTAAGCTCTCCGCATCAGCTGTTATTGTAGGCCAGTAAAGCCCCTGGCGAAGTGTTTTTCCTGCCAAAGCTCGCGGGGCTAAATGGCTACCACAAAGGCCTTCATGAATTTCTCGAAGAATTTCCTGACCTTCGGCTTGAGATATACATCGGAGTAGAGGGGAACATACTCCGGCCTTGTATAAAATACCGTTGATTATTTGATAATTTCTAGCTCTAAGCTTTAATCTTGACAGCTGTGGCTCTTCGGGCAAATTTGTTCCTCCCTGTAAAAGTTCCATGATTGAATTTTTCCAATCCGTACTAGGAATGCAAAGAATCTCTGCAAAGGGAATTTGTTGCACCGAAGGTATACTGAGCTCCTCATAGAAAGCTTCTTCTGGTACATCCACAGCTCCGGCTGCAGCTTTTGCTAAGATGTCCGCTTGCACATTTTCTGCTCTTGGTATACTCCGAATGGAAATACCCTTGAAGTGTGCTTCGATTTTACGGATTTCTTCTAAGTACTTTGCAAGCTATGGATGCCGAACCTGGAAACTTTTATCTACGTGCCTTGCTACTATCTGAGAATTTGTCTTTATAATAATTCTTGTAGCCCCTAGAGCACGTGCTTTTCGGAGTCCCAATAAAATTCCTTCATACTCCGCTATATTATTGGTAGACTTAAAGTTGAGTCTTGCGGAGTACATTGCTCTTTGCCCTGAAGGTGAAATTAATATTGCTCCAATGCCTGCTCCGGATGCTTGAAAAGCCACATCGGAATAAACAGTCCAAACTCCGTCACTTGACTTCTCCGGAACCAAATTTGCAGGCGGAGTCCATTCTGCTACAAAATCTGCTAAGACTTGCGATTTGATTGCTGTCCTTGCGAGGAAAGATATGCCGAAGGGTGCTAGCTCAACTGCCCACTTCCCAATCCTTCCAGTGGAATCCTTACTTCGAAGCATATATCCTAAAGGATACGAAGTTGGTACAATTACATTGCGTGCCAAAAAATAATGTCTTAATTTCCTCGAAGCCATTATCAGAGCATAAACGAACTTCTCAAGTTCGGAGTATCTTGTCTTCGCTCCTGATAATGCTTCGGATACAAAATAAACAGGATTTTCGATCAACTTCCCATTGAAATCCACTTCTCTGACAAGGACTGCACTGACAGCAGAACCTATAGCTGCAAGGTAAAGGAGTAGGGTTTCGTCCGCAGTAGGCACCGTGAGTGTAGCAAGATTACTGAGATACTCTTTAATATCTTCGAAGCTTTTCTGGCACTCCGATGTCCATGCAAAATCTTCGGACCCCTTCAATGCTTTAAATATATGCAAGCTTCTCTCCACAGACCTTGATAAAAACCTGCTAAGTGCTGCCAGATGCCCAGTCAGCTTTTGCACTTGCTTTAAATTTTCCGGAGGAGCCATCTTCTGTAGCGCAGTTATTTGAGTAGGGCTAGCTTCAATCCCCCTGCTTGAAACTAAATACCCTAACAATTTTCCAGCCTTAGCTCCGAAGATACATTTTTCGGGGTTAAGATGGATCCCACATGCCCGAAGGCTATTGAATGTTTCTGCTAAGTCTAGGCTATGTGGTGCTTTAAAGCACTCTTTATTACAATATCATCCATATAGGCCTCCACATTGCGACCTAATTGATGACCTAGAGCCTTAGCAACTAACCTCGAAAAGGTAGCCCCGGCATTTCTTAAGCCGAAGGGCATTCTTACATAACAGAAGACACCCGAAGGAGTTACGAAGCTTGTCTTGATCTCATCTTCGCGCTTCAACCATATTTGATGATAACCAGAATACGCGTCAAGGAAGCTTAATAACTCCGAACCTGCGGTGGAGTCGACCAATTGATCAATTCGGGGCATGGGGTAGGGGTCACGAGGGCATGCTTTATTCAAGGATGTGATATCAATGCACATGCGCCACTTCCCGGAAGACTTCTTTCTGACGAAGACTGGGTTGGCTAACCATTCTGTGTGAGCCACTTCTCTGATAATCCCAGCCTTCAATAATTTCTCAACTTCATCTTTCGCTAGAGCAGCTCTTTCTGCAGACATTTTCCGGAGTCCTTGCCGAACAGGGCGGGCCTTCAGGTTTACAAGTAAACTATGTTCAATGATATCCCGATCGACTCCGGTGATATCTTCGTCAGACCAAGCGAAGACATCCAAATTCTCTTCTACCACTTTTTCCAAGGAGGTTGCAACTTCTGGAGGTAAATCTTACCAAATTGAAATGTATACTCTTTACCATCTTTAACAATGACCTTCGCATTCTGTGGTTTTCGGGCTCTTTTACGGATGTCTTCAAGCCGGTGGCTTGGACTCCGGATTATGTCAGCCCACCACCTCGGAAAATATGATTCAAATTAGTGACACTTCCCTCTCGGTCAACTCCGCGGTTCCAGTGCGTCCACTCGGAAGTTGGAAGTTTATGAGGGGTAGGCACTATCTGAACCATATGCTTTATTGATTCGAAAAGTGATTACACATGATTACACATGATTACAAGGAGCACTTATGCGAAGTATCGCTTTAGGTGCTCCGCATGCCACGTATGTTCTAACTCTTCACCTTCCAAATTAGCTAATTTAAAAGAGCCAGGACGTCCTGAACGAACAATTAAGTATGGACCTTCCCATTTATTTCCTAATTTTCCTGGCGCTATGATGCTTCGTAAAACGAGATGACCCGGTCTAAGTTCATTGATCTTAACCTTCGGGTCAAACCAAGCCTTCGTCTGCTGATGATACTTCGATATTTTTGCTACAGCTCGAAGTCTTGTCTCCTCTGTTAAATCCAGCGAAGCTTGTCTTTCTCCTTCAAACTCCGGTTCGGTGCTGCGAAGTGATCCTCCTTTGAGCTCTGTTGGAGTCATAGCTTCATCTCCGAATAGCAATCTGAATGGAGTGAAACCTGTGGACCTTGTTTGCGTAGTCCGAATGGACCATAAAATCTTCGGAAGTTCTTTGGTTCACAGTCCTTTTGCTAATCCTACTATCCTTCGATTTAGCCCTGACAAAATATTTCCATTGGCTCTTTCTACAGCTCCATTAGACTGAGGATGCCTCACTGTAGCAAAACATAATTGGATGCCTAGATCTTCGCAGAACTTTCTGAAAGGTTCTGCATCGAACTGTGTTCCATTATCAACTGTAAGTTGTCTAGGCACTCCGAACCGGAAAATGATACTTTTCCAAAAGAATTTCTATACATTGTTCGAAGTGATAGCTGTTAAGGGCTCTGCTTCTACCCACTTAGAAAAATATTCAATAGCTACCACTGCGAACTTTAGATTTCCCTTAGCTACTGGAAAGGGACCAATCAAATCCATACCCCATCTGGCCATGGGCCATACCGGAGCAATAACTTGAAGAGCTGTTGGTGGGCGATGACTCCGTCGACCCATCCACTGACATCCTTGGCATGTGTGGACTAAATTCTCCGCATCTGCTACTATCGTAGGCCAATAAAGCCCCTGGCGAAGTGTTTTTTCCTGCCAAAGCTCGAGGGGCCAGATGGCTACCGCAAAGCCCTTCATGAATATCTCGATGGATATCTTGGCCTTCGGTTTGGGATATACATCGGAGTAAAGGGGAACATACTCCGGCCTTATATAAAATACCGTTGATTATTTGATAATTCCTAGCCCTGAGTTTCAATCTTGAAAATTGTGGCTCTTCAAACGAATTTGCTCCTCCTTGCAAAAGTTCCATGATCGAATTTCTCCAATCTGTACTTGGAATGCAAAGAATCTCTGCGGAGGGAATTTGTGGCACCGAAGGTGTGCTGAGCTCCTCATAAAAAGCTTCTTCTGGTATATCCATAGCTCCGGCTGCAGCTTTTTCTAAGATGTCCGCTTGTACATTTTCTGTTCTTGGTATACTCCGAATTGAAATACCCTTGAATTGTGCTTCGATCTTACGGATTTCTTCTAAGTACTTTGCAAGTTGTGGATGCCGAACTTGAAAGCTTTTATCTACGTGCCCTGCTACTATTTGAGAATCTGTCTTTATAACAACTCTTGTATCCCCTAGAGCACGTGCTTTTCGGAGTCCCAGTAAAATCCCTTCATACTCCGCTATATTATTGGTAGACTTAAAGTTGAGTCTTGTGGAGTACATTGCTCTTTGCCCTGAAGGTGAAATTAAAACTGCTCCAATCCCTGCTCCGGATGCTTGAAAAGCCCCATCAGAATAAACAGTCCAAATTCCTTCACTTGGCTTCTCCGGAACCCACGTTGCAGGGGGAGTCCATTCTGCTACAAAATCTGCTAAGACTTGCGATTTGATTGCTGTCCTTGCCAGAAAGGATATGCCGAAGGGTGCTAGTTCTACTGCCCACTTTCCAATTCTTCCAGTGGAATCTTTACTTTGGAGCATATCTCCCAAAGGATATGAAGTTGGTACAATTACATTATGAGCTAAAAAATAATGTCTCAACTTCCTCGAAGCCATTATCAGAGCATAAGTGAACTTTTCGAGCTCGGAATACCTTGTCTTCGCTCCTGGTTATGCTTTGGACACAAAATAAACTGGATTTTGTACCAACTTCCCATTGAAATCTATTTCTCTGACAAGGACTGCGCTGACAGCAGAGCCTGTAGCTGCAAGGTAAAGGAGTAGGGTTTCGTCCACAGTAGGCACCGTGAGTGTAGCAAGATTACTGAGATACTCTTTAGTATCTTCGAAGCTTTTTTGACACTCCGGTGTCCATGCAAAATCTTCGGACCCTTCAATGCTTTAAAGATGGGCAAACTTCTCTCCGCAGACCTTGCCAAAAACCTGCTAAGTGCTGCCAGACGACCAGTCAGCTTTTGCACTTGCTTTAAATTTTCTGGGGGAGCCATCTTCTGAAGCGCATTTATTTGAGTAGGCCTAGCTTCAATCCCTCTGCTTGAAACTAAATACCCTAACAACTTCCCAGCCTTAGCTCCGAAGATACATTTTTCGGGGTTAAGACGGATCCCACATGCCCGAAGGCTATTGAATGTTTCTGCTAAGTCTAGGCTATGTTGGTGCTTTAAAGCACTCTTTATTACAATATCATCCATATAGTCCTCCACATTGCGACCTAATTGATGACCTAGAGCCTTAGCAACTAACCTCGAAAAGGTAGCCCCGGCATTTCTTAAGCCGAAGGGCATTCTTACATAACAGAAGACTCCCGAAGGAGTTACGAAGCTTGTCTTGATCTCATCTTCGCGCTTCAACCATATTTGATGATAACCAGAATACGCGTCAAGGAAGCTTAATAACTCCGAACCTGCGGTGGAGTCGACCAATTGATCAATTCGGGGCATGGGGTAGGGGTCACGAGGGCATGCTTTATTCAAGGATGTGAAATCAATGCACATGCGCCACTTCCCGGAAGACTTCTTTCTGACGAAGACTGGGTTGGCTAACCATTCTGTGTGAGCCACTTCTCTGATAATCCTAGCCTTCAATAATTTCTCAACTTCATCTTTCGCTAGAGCAGCTCTTTCTGCAGACATATTTATAGGCCCAAATATTAAGGAAAAGACCTATTCACCCCTCTATTACAACCGACATAGTGGAAACTATTCGGTACCCTCGATAGGGCTAAAATGGTAAAAGACTAATCTAATAATATAAAAGATAAATCTTCCATCTTAGCTGGCAATAAAAATCTCAAAGAACTTTAGTTCGAAGATGTACTCCGAACCAACGCCTATCTTCGTACTTCGAGCTTGACTCAGGGTATCTTCGAAGATGGACGTCTGGAAACCTTCGAATCCACTATCTGATTTGATGCTGTTGTGGCAATAACCCCAAAGATGAGATATTTTCCCCCAACAGCCACTTCCAACTTCGCTGGCTCCGACACCTCCTGCTCCGCCAACCGACCCGCAGGTCTAGCTCATAGGGCGCTTAATTATGTATAAGAAATCTTGTAAAGCCCTTTGCATTAATGAAAAGTTTATAAACGAAGAACTTGTTTGGGTGTTTTATTTTTTTAGGTTCTGTCATGTCCTTCGAAGCCTGACTTCGAAATACTAGAAATTACCGAAGGGCTCCAACGGCAATGGTCAGTCCTTGAGAGCTTATGGCCTTACCACCGTTCCCTCTTCTCTGTTCCTCGCGGAGATAAAGGAGAGGTAACCCTCAAAGTTTGTCAAGAAGTCTTATCTTACATCAAGGAGGAGGAAAAAGAGAAGACATCCTCATCCTTCGAGTATATAGATTGGTCTGACTCGGAGTATCAGGCCGAAGACCCTGCGGAGGCGAACACCGAAAAGCTTCTGACTTGGGTCGAGCTTCAAGAGGAGCAGAAGAAACTACGAGCTTCGAAGAAGAAAAGAAGCACTCGGACTAAAAAGACACTCTTGGTGGCTTCGAGATCCGAAGGCCAAAGTAGCCGTAGAGGTAGCTCTAGAGGCCGAACGGGTCTCCGATTTTACCTAGGTTTAGACCAAAATTTCTCTTGATGTAAAAGTATGGCAGATTAATATGAATTGCACCGGAAACATCTTTTTGTTCTTTACCCTCCTACCCCTCCGTGTGGGTGGGGGACCTTATGCGTTGCAATAAGGTCCGTCGGACACAATGACGTGTACAACAATCCGATGTTTCGTACAACACTTAATAACCATATTTTACCTTTTTGTAGAGTTCTTCGAACATAGGTTCGTATTATGATTTTTGTAAGTTTTGAAGCTGAATTTATATTTGCAGGCTCCTATACTAGTCGCTTAGGACTTTAAAAGTGTCTCATTGGCAGGAGCCTTGAAACCTTATTGCTTGGTCACCTTCGACTCTTTTACATATGCTTCGAACCCGGATGCCGAAAATCTGTTTATTTTTTAAGTCCTTAGACTCTTCTACGGATCCTAACAAGCTGGAGCCTGGAATCCGTAGGCTGGCCACCTTCGGCTCTTTTACAGATGCTTCGAACCAGGAGGCCGGAAATCTGTTTATTTTTAAAGTCCTTAGACTCTTTTACGGATCCTAACAAGTCGGCGCCTGGAATCCGTAGGCTGGCCACCTTCGGCTCTTTTTACAGTGCTTCGAACCCGGGGGCCAGAAATCTGTTTATTTTTAAAGTCCTTAGACTCTTCTATAGATCCTAACAAGCTGGAGCCTGGAATTCGTAGGCTGGCCACCTTCGACTCTTTTACAGATGCTTCAAACCCAGGGGCCGGAAATCTGTTTATTTTTAAAGTCCTTAGACTCTTCTACGGATCCTAACAAGCCGGATCCTGGAATCCGTAGGCTGGCCACCTTTGGCTCTTTTACAGGTGCTTCGAACCCAGGCGCCGAAAATCTGTTTATTTTTAAAGTACTTAGACTCTTCTACAGATCCTAACAAGCCGGAGCCTAGAATCTGTAGGCTGGCAGCGAAGCCCTTGAACCAATGGTTCGCAGGCTGTTGCCCGGGTCCTTAGAAAGATGCTTGACTCCACAAGCATCTCCGTCCTCCTGATGCGTCCACCAGGAGTAAGGGATATTTGGAGTGCAAACAAGATTCGAACCTCCACTTTATTTAGAAAATGAACTTTACAATTGATTACAAGGAGCCCCTAAGCATAGTAACGCTTAAGGTGCTCCGCATGCCATACATGTTTCAATTCTTCCCCTTCTAAGTTAGCTAATTTAAACGATCTGGGGCGCCCTGAGCGTAGGATAATATATGGTCCTTCCCATTTATTTCCTAGCTTCCCCGGGGCTATTACACTTCCCAAAACTAAATGACCTGGCTTAAGCTCGTTCAGCTTTATCTTTGGGTCATACCATGTTTTTGTTTGGTCTTGGTACTTCGCCAGATTGGCGACATCTCGAAGCCTTGTTTCTTCTGACAAGTCCAGCGAAGTGTTCCTCTCATCTTCGTCTCCGGTTGCACTACACGAAGGGATCCACCCCTGAGCTCCATAGGAGTCATGGCCTAATCTCCGAATAGTAGTCTAAATGGGGTAAAGCCTGTGGACCTAGCTTGAGTGGTTCGAATGGACCATAAAATCATGGGGAGCTCTTCGACCCACAGCCCCTTGGCCATCCCGACAATCCTTCGATTCAGACCGTAGAGAATATTCCCGTTGGCTTGCTCGATAGCTCCGTTGGACTGTGGATGGCGCACTGCTGCGAAGCATAACTTAATGCCCAGTTCTTCACAAAATTCTTTGAATGTGTCGGCTTCGAACTAGGTTCCATTATCCACAGTTAGCTCCCTTGGTACTCCGAACCTGCATATAATATTTTGCCAGAAAATTTTTTGCACATTCCTTGAAGTGATAGCAGTCAACGGTTCTGCTTCGACCCACTTGGAAAAATATTCGATTGCTACCACTGCAAACTTCAAGCTGCCTTTGGCCATTATAAAGGGCCTATGAGGTCCATGCCCCACCGAGCCATTGGCCATACCGGGGCAATAACTTGAAGTGGTACTGGCAGACGGTGGCTTCGTCTTCCCATCCATAGGCATCCTTGGCAGGTTCAAACCAACTCCTCCGCATCTCTTACAATTGTCGGCCAGTAGAGCCCCTGCCGAAGTGTCTTGCCTACTAGAGCACGAGGGGCTAGGTGGCTTCCACATAAACCTTCGTGAATGTCCCGAAGTATGTCTTGGCCTTTGGGTTGGGAGATGCACCGGAGTAGAGGAGAACAAACTCCGGCTTTGTACAACATTCCATTGACAAGCTTATAATTTCGAGCCCTTGCTTGTAACCTTCGGAAATCCGGAGCCTCTTAAGAATCTGCGCTACCTTGCAAGATATCCATTATCGGAGCCTGCCAATCTGCAGCTGGAATGCAAAGGACTTCTGCGGAGGGTAATTGATTGACTGTAGGCTTGACTAGTTCTTCATAAAAAGCACCCTTCGGGAGGTCCAATGCTCCGGATGTAGCTTTTGCTAGAATGTCTGCAAGTTGATTATCTGCCCGAGGGATACTTCGAACAGAAAATCCTTTGAATGCTGCTTCAGTCTTTGCTTGAAAGCTTTTTGTCAACATGCCCTGCGACGACTTGGAAATCTGTTTTAATTATTATCCTTGCTGTTCCAAGTGCCTTTGCCTTTCGGAGGCCTAGCAGGATCCCTTTGAATTCTGTGATATTATTGGTGGTCTTAAAGTTGAGCCTCGCAGAATACATGACCTTTTGTCCTAACGGTGATATAACGACTGCTCCAGCTCCAGCACCAGATGCTTGATAAGTTCTGTCAGAAAATATTGTCCATAAACCTTCGGAGGGCTCCTCTGGGCCCAAACTGCAAATGAAGTCCACTCTACTACGAAGTCAGCTATGATTTGGGATTTGATAGTTGTTCTTGCCGTGAAGGAAATTCCAAAGGGGGCTAGATCGATAGCCCACTTTCCGATCCTACCTGTAGAATCTTTGCTTTGGAGCATTTCACCAAGAGGATACGAGGTAGGAACGATTAGGTTATGTTCCAGAAAGTAATGCCTTAGCTTCCGCGAAGCCATTACTAAGGCATAAGCAAATTTCTCGAGCTCAGAGTATCTTGTCTTTGCTCCGGACAAAGCTTCTGAAATAAAATAAACAAGGTTCTGCACTAGCTTTCCCTTAAGCTCAACTTCTCTGACTAGTACTGCACTTAATGCGAAGCCTGTTGCTGCAAGATAAAGGAGGAGTGTTTCCTCCGGGAGGGGCACAGTAAGCGTTGACAGGCTTCCGAGGTATGCCTTGATATCATCGAAGCTCTTCTGGCATTCCGGCGTCCAGTTGAAACTTTCGGACCCCTTTAGGGCTTTGAAAATTGGAAGGCTTCGTTTGGCCGACCTGGCCAGGAAGCTGCTAAGAGCTGCGAGCCGTCCTGTTAACTTCTGGACTTGCTTCAAATTTTCTGGTGGAGCCATTCTTTGCAGTGCACTTATCTGCATTTGGCTAGCTTTGATTCCTCTGCTTGAAACTAAGTACCCTAGCAGTTTTCCTGCTTGCGCCCCGAATATACATTTTTCAGGGTTGAGGCGTACTCCACATGCTCAGAGGCTCTCAAACATTTCAGCTAAGTCTAGACTATGCTGGTGCTTTTGAGCACTCTTTATTACAATGTCATCCATATAGGCTTCAACATTCCGGCCTATTTGGTGACCTAGAGCTTTAGCTATTAAACGTGAGAATATGGCTACAACATTCCGCAAGCCAAAAGGCATTCTTACATAACAAAATACTCTGGATGGAGTGATGAAACTTGTCTTGGCTTCGTCTTCACGCTTTAGCCAGACTTGGTGATACCCAGAGTAAGCGTCGAGGAAACTTAGCAATTCGGAGCCAGCTGTGGAATCCACCAGCTAGTCTATTCGGGGCATAGGGTAGGGGTCTCGCAGGCATGCTTTATTTAATGATGTAAAATCGATGCACATGCGCCACTTGCTCGAGTCATTTTTCCTGACAAAAACAGAGTTTTCCAACCATTCGGTATGGGCTACCTCCCTGATGATGTCAGCCCTTAACAATTTTTCTACTTCGATCTTGGCGAGGCCTGCCCTTTCCGCAGACAGCTTATGGAGCCCCTGGCGTACTGGCCTAGCCTTCGGGTTGACGAGCAAGCTGTGCTCGATGATACTCCGATCAACCCCGGTGATGTCTTCATCAGTCCAGGCAAAGACGTCCAAATTTTGCTTGACAACTTCTTCCAATGAGGCAGCTATATCTGGGGATAGCCCTTTGCCGAACTATATTGGGTATTCTTTCCCCTCCTTCAAAATTATCTTCGTCACGAAATCAACTTCCGGGCTTGGCTTAAGGGAGAGCCCCTTCGAAGAGTTCAAAGCCTCCAGAACCTCTTCGGTGTGCTCCGTCACACTATGTACTTTCTGGGGGTCCAACGGCTGGCCGTGACCATATTCCATTCTTCAGGCTATAGCTTGGTCTCCTGAAAGAGTAAGAACTCCACCTTGTGTGGGCATCTTGAGACATAGATAGTTGTGATGTGCTATAGCCCCGAACTGGTTCAGCATAACTCGCTCAAAGATTGCGTTGTAGGCATAGAGGCGTCGACGACGTCGAAGATCACCTCCTCCACCCTGGCCAGAGGCCCCTCTCCGAAAGAAACCTCGAGGCCTATTTGGCCGAGGGCATCGAGAGGCGGACCTGCGAAACCTTGGAGTGGTCGGGCCGCTGGAAGTAGATGCTTCCGAGGTATGCACATTTGGTCGAAGGCCTAGACAACAAGTATGTCTGCTGAGCTCCCGCCGTCCACTAGGATCCTTCGAACTTCCACCCCAGCTATATCTGCGGAAATGACCAAGGGGTCAGCATGGGGGAACTTCACCCCCGCGGCATCACTGGCAGTAAAAGAAATAGGCACATGAGACCATTCTGGCATTCCCTCCGTGGAACTCGAGGTCCCAATGTCTCGTACTTCGCGGATGTATTCACGCCGCTGCCTCTTGGACATGTTACCGAGGGTCCCCCCTCCGGAGATGGGCAGGACTACTCGCTTGCCACGGTCTTGGGGGTCTTCCTGCTTCGGTGGTGGCATATTGTTGGCCACCGGTAGCCGCATGGGGGCTTCGGGGACACCGGCTCATGCCACGATTTGCACAGGCTCCGACCGTGCTGCTGGAGGGGTTCGATCTGAAGTACCCCGCCCGGTACTTCGTCCTAGGTATTCACCCCAAAGGGTTAACACCGCCTTACAGTCCTTCGTGTCATGGCTTCTATTGTCGCCATGCATCCAGCAGAAAAAACTTTGGCGCCTGACAGGTACTCTTTCTTGGGGCTTCGGTGCTCCAGCCTTGAAGCCTTGCGCCTACTGATAATTGGCAAGTGCCTTCAGAACATAGGGTGCGATGCTTAACACCTCCGAGCGGAAATGCTTCTTTCCTTGTCTGTGATCGTTGAAGCGATTGTCTTGAGGGGGTTGCAGAGAAGCTGAGGCTTCGGGCTCCGTCTTCACTTCTCGGAGGGCTGGCGCGGGTGCTACGGCTCGTCGAAGGCAGCCCTCCTCCGCCTTGGCATACTGTTCGAAGTATGCCATCAGCTGTGCTACGGATGACACAAGCTTCCGATGGAGCTTGTTGAGGAGATCAGGGTTCAGCACCCCCTCACGGGTAGCGTCGACTACCGAAGAGGTAGACAAGCCCTTGATCTGTGACTTGGTGTGGGCGAAGCGCGTGAAGTATTCCCAAAGCGTTTCCCTTGCTCACTGCTTCACCTGGAATAAGCTCCCTGTCGACATCGTAGCCACATAGGTACCTTGGAAGTTGCTTACGAACTTCCTCTTCAACTGCTCCCAAGATCTGATCGATCCTAGCTTCAGGGACCAGAACCATCGGAGAGCCACACCTTCGAGAGCGAGGGGGAAACATTTTGCCATAGTGTTGCGCACCCCTACGCTTGCTTCTATCGCCGGGGCATATGAGCGAGCAAATTCTCCGGGGTCAGACCCGCCGGAATACTTGTGCAATTTCGAGGCCTTGAACCTGGGATCGAATGGCACCCTTTGCAAGTCCAAATGTAGCGGAGACTCATCATCGAAAGATGCGTTCTCAGCCTCCTCCGGGACTTGAATAGCTTCGGGAAGATTGCGAGCACCACCGTCTTGGGGTCCTTCTGGAGTCTCAATGGAGGCTTGGGAGAGGAGGCGATCAGCGGCCTCTTGCCTCCACATAGACACTTCCTCCTGAAGCTGCGCTATTTGAGTAGCTTAGGCCTCAGGAAGGTCTTCGTCTTCATCGAAGGGTAGCTCCGGGTCTCGGGAACTGACATAATCAGTTTGGAGCACCGTAGGAGGAGCCCGAGGGCCTCTGGGCACTTGACGGCCAGCGGCACCCTCAGGAATTGTTGGAACAGCTGAGGGTCCAGCTCTGTTGGTCCGAGGGGACCTTCGGAGAGGAACCGAGGCTTGGCTTCACTTGGGAGGCATAGCTAGTAACGGAGAGGTCCGAAGACCGAGGACTTCGATTGGTCTGGGAAGGCGAGGGAAGGCCTTCGAACCACACTAGGAAGCCCCTTACCGAAGGGTGCGCAGAATCTTGGGACTCCGAAGCTCCCTCCATAAGTGCTCTTCGAAGTGCAGTCAGTAGTAGACAACTAGCTTCTATAACTAGGATCCCCACGGACGGCGCCAACTGTTGGCGTAAAAGATTACGCTAACAGGTTCTCTAAGATTAAGAACAGACAAACAATGAGTTCGTGCTTAGGAACTATCTCAAGCTTCCGAATTGGATAATAGCTTTAGTAGTCCGAATATGTGTATTGAATAGCTGAGTATTCGATGCCTGTTACAGGGTAAGAAGGGGGGTATTTATAGGCAAAAAAGTCTAAGGAAAAAACCTATTTACCCCTCAATTACAACCGACATAGTGGAAACTATTCGGTACCCTGAACAGGGTTAAAATGGTAAAATCTACCCGGAACAAGTAGATGAGCCAAACATCTTATCAACCTTGCCGTAGTGTCTCCGGAACCTCATATCCTGCGGAGAGTTCCTTCGAATCGTAAGTCAGAGCACCCTACGGCTTAAAGACTCTACCTTCGCGCATGAGCCCATCAGCTCCGAAGCTGATAAGTTACTTTGAACTGTTAATCTCTAAGTCCTAAAGGTGAAGCATTTTCCCCCAACAATATCCACTATCGGAGCCCGCCAATCTGCAGCTGGAATGCAAAGGACTTCTGCGAAGGGTAATTGATTGACTGTAGGATTGACTAGTTCTTCATAAAAAGCACCCTCCGGGAGGTCCAATGCTTCGGCTGCAGCTTTTGCTAGAATGTCTACAAGTTGATTATCTGCTCGAGGGATACTTCGAACAGAAATTCCTTTGAATGCTGCTTCAGTCTTACGGATTTCCTCCAGGTACTTCGCTAGATGTGGGTTCTTTGCTTGAAAGCTTTTGTCAACATGCCCTGCGACGACTTGGGAATCTGTTTTAATTATTATCCTTGCTGCTCCAAGTGCCTTTGCCTTTCAGAGGCCTAGCAGGATCCCTTCGTATTCTGCGATATTATTGGTGGTCTTAAAGTTGAGCCTCGCATAATACATGGCCTTTTGTCCTGACGGTGATATAATGACCGCTCTAGCTCTAGCACCAGATGCCTGATAAGCTCCATCAAAAAATATTGTCCATAAACCTTCAGAGGGCTCCTCCGGGGCCCAAACTGCAGATGGAGTCCACTCTCCTACGAAGTCAGCTATGATTTGAGATTTGATAGCTGTTCTTGCCGTGAAGGAAATTCCGAAGGGGGCTAGCTCGACAGCCCACTTTCTGATCCTACCTGTAGAATCTTTGCTTTGGAGCATATCACTAAGAGGATACGAGGTAGGAACGATTAGATTATGTGCCAGAAAGTAATGCCTTAGCTTCCGCGAAGCCATTACTAAGGCATAAGCAAATTTCTCGAGCTCAGAGTATCTTGTATTTGCTCCGGACAAAGCTTCTGAAACAAAATAAACTGGGTTTTGCACCAGATTTCCCTTAAGCTCAACTTCTCTGACCAGTACTACACTTACTGCGGAGCCTGTTGTTACAACATAAAGGAGGAGTGTTTCCTCCGGGTGGGGCACAGTAAGCGTTGACAGGCTTCCGAGGTATGCCTTGATATCATCAAAGCTCTTCTAGCATTCCGGCGTCCAGTTGAAACTTTCGGACCCCTTTGGGGCTTTGAAAATTGGAAGGCTTCATTTGGCTGACCTGGCCAGGAATCTGCTAAGAGCTGCGAGCCGTCCTGTTAACTTCTAGACTTGCTTCAAATTTTCGGGTGGAGCCATTCTTTGCAGTGCACTTATTTGCGTTGGGTTAGCTTCGATTCCTCTACTCGAAACTAAGTACCCTAGCAGTTTTCCTGCTTGCGCCCCGAATATACATTTTTCATGGTTGAGGCGTACTCCACATGCTCGGAGGCTCTCAAACGTTTCAGCTAAGTCTAGACTATGCTGGTGCTTTTGAGCACTCTTTATTACAATGTCATCCATATAGGCTTCGACATTCCGGCCTATTTGGTGACCTAGAGCTTTAGCTATTAAACATGAGAATGTGGCTCCGGCATTCCGTAAGACAAAAGGCATTCTTACATAACAAAATACTCCGGATGGAGTTATGAAACTTGTCTTGGCTTCGTCTTCACGCTTTAGCCAGACTTGGTTATACCCGGAGTAAGTGTCGAGGAAACTTAGCAATTCGGAGCCAGTTGTGGAATCCACCAGCTAGTCTATTCGGGGCATAGGGTAGGGGTCTCGCGGGCATGCTTTATTTAATGGTGTAAAATCGATGCACATGCGCCACTTGCTCGAGTCCTTTTTCCTGACAAAAACAGGGTTTGCCAACCATTTGGTATGGGCTACCTCCCTAATGATGCCAGCCCTTAACAATTTTTCTACTTCGATCTTGGCGAGGCCTGCCCTTTCCGCAGATAGCTTATGGAGCCCCTGGCGTACTGGCCTAGCCTTCGGGTTGACGAGCAAGCTGTGCTCGATGATACTCCAATCAGCCCCGGTGATGTCTTCATCAGTCTAGGCAAAGACGTCCAAATTTTGCTTAACGACTTCTTCCAATGAGGCAGCTATCTCTGGGGATAGCCCTTTGCCGAACTGTATTGGGTATTCTTTCCCCTCCTTCAAAATTATCTTCGTCACGACATCTCCTTCCGGGCTTAGCTTAAGGGAGAGCCCCTTCGAAGAGTTCGAAGCCTCCGGAACCTCTTCGGTGTGCTCCGTCACACTATGTACTTGCCGGGGGTCCAACGGCTGGCCGTCACCATATTCCATTCTTCGGGCTATAGCTTGGTCTCTCGAAACAGTAAGAACTCCACCTTGAGTGGGCATCTTGAGACATAGATAGTTGTGATGTGCTATATCCCCGAACTGGTTCAGCATCCCTCGCCCGAAGATTGCGTTGTAGGCATAGGGGGCGTCGACGACGTCGAAGATCACCTCCTCCACCCTGGCTAGAGGGCCCTCTCCGAAAGCAACCTCGAGGCCTATTTGGCCGAGGGCATCAAGAGGCGAACCTACGAAACCTTGGAGTGGTCGGGCCGCTGGAAGTAGATGCTTCCGAGGTATGCACATTTGGTCGAAGGCCTAGACAAAAAGTATGTCTGCGGAGCTCCCGCCGTCCACCAGGATCCTTCAAACTTCCACCCCATCTATATCTACGGAAAGGACCAAGGGGTCAGCATGGGGGAACTTCACCCCCGCGGCATCACTGGCAGTAAAAGAAATAGGCACATGAGACCATTCTGGCATTCCCTCCGTGGAACTCGAGGTCCCAATGTGCCCTACTTCGCGGACGTATTCACGCCGCTGCCTCTTGGACATGTTACCGAGGGTCCCCCCTCCAGAGATGGGTAGGAGTACTCACTTGTCGTGGTCTTGGGGGTCTTCCTGCTTTGGTTGTGGCATAATGTTGGCCACCGGTAGCCGCATGGGGGCTTTGCGGACACCGGCTCAGGCCACGATTTGCACAAGCTCCGACTGTGCCGCTGGAGGGGTTCGATCTGAAGTACCCCGCCCGGTACTTCATCCTAGGTATTCACCCCAAAGGGTTAACACCGCCTTGCAGTCCTTCGTGTCATGGCTTCTATTATCGCCATGCACGCAGCAGAAAAAACTCTGGCACCTGCCAGGTACTCTTTCTTGGGGCTTCGGTGCTCCAGCCTTGAAGGCTTGCGCCTGCTGATAATTGGCAGGTGCCTTCGGAACAGAGGATGCGATGCCTAACACCTCCGAGCGGAAATGCTTCTTTCCTCGTCTGTGATCATTGAAGCGATTGTCTTGAGGGGGTTGCAGAGAAGCTGAGGCTTCGGGCTCCGTCTTCACTTCTCGGAGGGCTGGCGCGGGTGCTACGGCTCGTCGAAGGCCGCCCTCCTCCACCTTGGCATACTGTTCGAAGTATGCCATCAGCTGTGCCACGGATGACACAGGCTTCCGATGGAGCTTACTGAGGAGATCGGGGTTCAGCACCCCCTCGCGGGCAGCGTCGACTACCAAAGAGGTAGACAAGCCCTTGATCTGGGACTTGATGTGGGCGAAGCGTGTGAAGTATTCCCGAAGCGTTTCCCCTGCTCGCTGCTTCACCTGGAATAAGCTCCCTGTCGACATCGTAGCCACAAAGGTACCTTGGAAGTTGCTTACGAACTTCCTCTTCAACTGCTCCCAAGATCTGATCGATCCAGGCTTCAGGGACCAGAACCATCGGAGAGCCACACCTTCGAGAGCGAGGGGGAAACATTTTGCCATAGTGTTGCGCACCTCTCCGTTTGCTTCTATCGCCAGGGCATATGAGCGAGCAAATTCTCTGGGGTCGGACCCACCAGAATACTTTTGCAACTTCGAGGCCTTGAACTTGGGATCGAAGGGCACCCTTTGCAAGTCCGAATGTAGCGGAGAATCATCATCGAAAGATGTGTTCTCAGCCTCCTCCGGGACTTGAATAGCTTCGAGAAGATTACGAGCACCACCATCTTGGGGCCCTTCTAGAGTCTCAGTGGAGGCTTGGGAGCGGAGGCGATCAGTGGCCTCTTGCCTCCATCTAGCCACTTCCTCCTGAAGCCACGCTATCTGAGTAGCTTCGGTCTCAGGAAGGTCTTCGTCGTCGTCGGAGGGTAGCTCCAGGTCTCGGGAACTGACATAATCAGTTTGGAGCACTGTAGGAGGAGCCCGAGGGCCTTTGGGCACTCGACGGCCAGCGACGCCCTCGGGAATTGTTGGAACAGCTGAGGTTCCGGCTCCGTTGGTCCGAGGGGACCTTCGGAGAGGACCCGAGGCTTGGCTTCGCTTGGGAGGCATAGCTATTAACGGAGAGGTCCAAAGACCGAGGACTTCAATTGGTCTGGGAAGGCGAGGAAGGCCTTCGAACCGCACTAGGAAGCCCCTTACCGAAGGGTGTGTGGAATCTTGGGACGCTGAAGCTCCCTCCGTAAGTGCTCTTTGAAGTGCAGTCAGCATTAGAGAACTAGCTTATAGAACTAGGATCCCAACGGACGGCGCCAACTGTTAGCGTAAAAGATTACGCTAACAGGTTCTCTAAGATTAAGAACAAAAAAATAGTGAGTTTGTGCTTAGGAACTATCTCAAGCCTCCGAATTGGATAATAGCTTAAGTAGTCTGAATATGTGTATTGAATAGCTGAGTATTCGATGCCTGTTACAGGGTAAGAAGGCGGGTATTTATAGGCAAAAAAGTCTAAGGAAAAGACCTATTTACCCCTCAATTACAACCGACATAGCGGAAACTATTCGGTACCCTGAACAGGGTTAAAATGGTAAAATCTACCCAGAACAAGTAGATGAGCCAAACATCTTATCAACCTTGCCGTCGTGTCTCCGGAGCCTCATATCGTGCGGAGAGTTCCTTCGAATCGTAAGTCGGAGCACCCTTCGGCTTAACGACTCCACCTTCGCGCATGAGCCCATCAGCTCTGAAGCTGATAAGTTACTTTGAACTGTTAATATCTAAGTCCTCAAGGTCAAGCATTTTGCCCCAATAGCGAGGTTCGGCGCGAAGTCTCTGATACAGTGAGATACAAAATAATGACTCAAACGCAACATGCGAGCGTGACTTCATCCGGAGCGGAGTACGAGCATGGCGAAGCCTGTCGTGATGAAGTCTGTTGGCGTGCGGTCGAAGCAGCAGTCTCGCCGAAGGGTGTTCTGGCAACCTCCAAAACCAATCTCTCAGCTCTAGACACCTCCGACGAAGTAGCTCCGAAAGTGGAAACCTGCAACAGAGTAGATTCGAAGTACTAATTCGGCCTGAGGACCGAATTCTGCTAAGTGTTGCACTAGGAGCGAAGGTAGCAATCTATTACACAGATTAGCGGATACTTCACAGGCGAAATAACAAGGCGATAGCAATCTATTACGTAGATTAACGGATACTTCACAGGTGAAGTAACAAGGATTACCACTATTCCAAAGTGGCCGTCGGAGGGCTTCGAGGCAAACCCATGAAGAGTACAAAAAAGTAAAGATAAAGTAAATGCGATTCAAAGCTAGGCTTTGTGGTTGATTTTGTCGGGGGGCTCTGAACTGGCTTCGCCTCTATACTTATAGGGGCTAGACCTCTAATCTAATCTGCTATAATTCGGCTGAATAGAGATAAACACTTAGCCGTAATTGGGTCCAACTCTATCTCTGCCTGAAGTGGGCCTTCGGCCAAGTCTGCCGAAGCCTGCTCCTTGGGCCGAAGCTTCGGCGGGGTGGGCCTCCGAAAGCCTCCTGGCCGAAGGCCGTGGGCTGGCTGGAAGCTTTCGGAGCCCATAGCCCAATGGTCCTTCGACCCTGTAGGGCTTCGGCCTGACCCGGGATGTGTATTTTCGGCCAAAATTACCAAATTTGATATTTTGACAATCTTAATCATTGATGCCATTTTTTGCTATCAACAATGACTTGGACTCGTATCTAAGTCAAATTAGAGCCCATGCACGTCATGTCCAACCCCTATAAATATAGGGGCAAGGCCAATTCAATGGACCCCCCGAAACCCTAATATATTCAATCTATTATTTACCTTGAATCGTACCTTTACTTTTCAGTCTACTTCCTGGCCCTAGGATTAGTTTAGCACGTCCAACTTTGTTGGTTTGCACTGTAAACCATCCATTCGCCGCATCGTATTCACGGTAAGCCTTGTTGATTCGCTTGTGAATCACCCGTTTAATCCACGTAATGGATTTCTATCGATTTTTTCGGTTTTTATCAGCAATTTGGTCTCTTGGCCAAATTGCCTTTGATTTCTTCGTGTTTTGCAGAGTTTTCTTCTTCATATTCATCGCCAAGAAGTTTTAGATCCATCCAATTCCTCTAAGTTGGTTGTAGGACCGAAAGTAGAGACCAGAGGGGGTGAATATTAGTAAAGAAAATTACAGGTACTAAAGTTGTTTATCCTAAAAATGACCGGTGTCCTAATTAAAATGATATCAACAACGATATTAAAAATAAATTAAACTAAACAAAAATAACTTCAGTAAATAAAAAAGGGTTCTCAAAAGATTTAATAAATAATTGATGTGCACAAGAAAACACTTAGATATATCAATAAATATTCATATTGCAATCTGACAATAAAGTACTAATCAAGTGAATAAAACATGGATCATTTAGAAATAAATTCAGAAATAAAACTGATATATTGCACATAAATTGAGAATGAAAGATATTACTATGACTAATTTTTTTCTTTTATACCAACAAACTAAAAATACTTAAATAAATAATATGCGAGCACTACTAAGGTTTTAGCAGCCAAAAATTAATCATGAAACCACTAATCATATTCGCATGCTAATTAATTAATCTTAGCTGAAAAATAGGAGATTAGATTGAAAATGTTTACGTGCCGAAAACAATTCCTTGCTGCCGAACCAGGATTTGCTACCATGCGCAACGCCTTCGTCTTCGTCTTCGTCTGGCGCACGCAAAAGCTAGCCGTAGCTAGGTGCTGTCGCTAGCAGTGCTGTAGGTCGCCGCTGTAGGTGCGCTGCTGCATGCACGTCTAGCTGTAGCTGTAGTTGCGTGCCTTGGCTGTTCCATGCGCCCACGCTGCTTGGCTTTTGCTCGTGCCCCCACGTGACCGGCGCTGCCACAAGAGGCCACTAGAGGAGCCAAAAAACGGACGCCGTCTCCCCGCGCCGAAGAACGGACTGGCACGCGCATAGATGAATGCTGCACGCCGCTGCCTGTGCTTGGTTCCTGCCACCTGCGCCTGTGCTTGGTTCCTGTTGGCCACGCCAGATGCTGCAGCCGAGAAAAAGAAACCAGCGGCCGGAGACAAATCGCACACGAAGAAGATTACGAAGGCTGCGGTGATGGAGAAAAACAGAAAATGATGGCGGCGGTGGAAAAACAAATCCGGACTCAGTAGATTGATTTTCGAAAGAGTCAACCCTAACCCTAGGGGGTTGGGGCTTATTTATAGGCAGCCCACTAATAAAGGAAAAGACTAATTTACCCCTAGGGTAAATTACACTGACTTTAAAAATAAAATTGGAAATTATTAAAATGCCCTTAGAATATTTAACTAACTCGAATAATAAAGACTGTGGACCTAAAGGCTAAATATTAAAATCCTAAATAAAAATAATCATCGGTTGTTAGTTTTGCACCGAAACTGACAAAGCGTCCACTATTTTCGCACTGGGTACCTGGATTGGGCTGACTCGATTCCGCAGCTCCCTCAGCCCGGGAATCGCTCGCCGCCCATGTACCTGAGTCAATCCCGGTCAACAGGCCAGTGGATCCTCTGCCGCGCCTAGCCCATGTACTCGGATTGGGCCAGCCCGACTCCACAGCTCCTCTGCCCGGCTGTCGCTCGCTGCCCGTGTACCTGAGTCACATGCGCCATAGACACAACATGTCTCATCTTCTTTTCACATCTCCTCTTTGACTTCTGTTGACAATCACTCATCACATCTAGAGCCATATGGCCCATGCTCTTCAACATGATTCCTCAATCTCCCCCTTGATGAGTGCATTGTCAACACCCTCTTCAGCAATTCTTCAAAACCTGCAAAACATGTGGAAACACGAAAACAAAAACAAAGGAAAAACAAAAAGAAGAAAGTAAAATAAAAGTTTAACCATAATGACCAAAAAAACAAACAAAAGCAATAAAAACGATCATTATGGTTAACCAAAAATAAAAGACTCAAAACAAGTGCAATCTCAGAACTATCAACAAGAATAACTAAATTTAAAAAATCGAGTAACCCAAAATTTCTCCCCCTTGTTGACAATTGAACTCATCAAGTGAGACTAAATGCACTCTAAAGAGACACAGACACAAACTCCCCCTGACATGCAGCGCCCCCTCAAAATATGCCATGAATGCAAATGGGGTACAGGTGGAGTGTTAAAAAGCATGCTTCTCAGATATGATTTACTGCAATTACAACATCTAACAAGTGTTGGCGTAAAATATTACACTAACAGGTTCTTGAAGATTAAGAACTAACAAATGGAGAGTTTGTGTTGAGAACTATTTCGAGCCTCCGAATAGGATAATAGCTCAAAGTAGTCCGAAATTGTGTATTGAATAGCTGAGTATTCGATGCCTATTACAGGGTAAGAAAGGGGGTATTTATAGGTAAAAACTCTAAGGAAAAGACCTATTTATCCCTCAATTACAACCGACATAGTGTAAACTATTCGGTACCCCGAATAGGGTTAAAATAGTAAAATTTATTTGGAGAAGGTAGATAAGGAAGACGTCTTATTAGTCTTGCTATTTTCCACTGTAGCTTCGGAGCCTTTGGAGGATGCCTTCAAACCATGAAGCCAAAGTATCGTCCGGCTTAGAAACTTCATCATCTCCGGAGATGAACGCAAGCTTTGATGCTGGTGAATTATCTTTGACTATTGATCTCTAAAGTCCTGAGGATGAAGTATTTTCCCCCAACAGTATCCCCTCAAGTATGCTTCTCTGATTTAACCTGTATGGAAGGAAAGCAGTATACGCAAGGAATATTTTCATATTTAGGGACCTAGAGAAATCTTAAGATGTTACAATTATTCGAAGGGTATTTGATATCGAGCCATCTCTGATGAAAACATGGAACTAGAACTGTTGTGTGAACACTTCTCAGGGAAGTGAACCGTTATGGAGGCTGAACGTCGTGAGGAGCCGTTAATTTTGAGCTTACCCTTCAAGTAGCTATTAGGCTCCCGAAAAAGGTAACGGTCGAAATTTTACCGTGAGTTCACACCTTTTTACTTCCTGGTCCCACCTGTCAGCGGCAGAAGTCAAAACTGCAATGCGAACGTGATCGAGGCGCAGTAGCCAGTGGAAAGGCTATAAAAGGGGGGGTCGAAGCCCACCGAAATTTTTTATAGAACTTGAAACTCGAAGCCTTCTCTCTTCAACCTCCAAATCTCCTCTCAATCTTTTGAGCGATCAACTCGTGGTGAGGACTAGTGCGACCGTGCCAGGCGTGGGAGACTTCAGCAGTAGTGGCCATGGCGGGAGCTCCAGGAGATTCTTGGCCCAAAAATCCTCGGGAGCTCCGCCCTCCATCCAAGAAACCGATTCTGCAAAGCTTCCTCATCGGCCAATCAACGAGTACTGCAAAATCCATTGAAGAAGCAGTGACTGGGAAGCTGGGCCCTGGAATGAGGACTCGGGTCCCGGGAATGGAGTAGACCCTGAAGCCACGGAGTGGAGAAGTGGTAGTCTTCGAAGCGTTCTTCGAAGCTGGACTGGGACTCCCTACAATCAATTTCTTAATAGAGGTACTGGAAATGTTCCATATTACCATGCCGCAGTTGTCCCCCAACGCTATTGCAAGACTGGCGATCTTCGAATGGGCCCTTCGGAGATCTTTGACGCTACCCATGAAGCCACTTGCCAACCGAAGCCACAAGATGGACCCGGAGATACCAAGGTGTTGACAGCGTTCGGAAGTGTCAACTTCCAGCTTCGGAAGGAACATGCGCAACATTTCCCGGTGAAGGCCAACAACGACCGGTGGTATACTAACTGGATCCTCCAGTGGTTTTACGCTGAAGTCGGCGAAGATTCCAGCTTCGCAGGGCCTCTTCAGGAGATCTGGTTCCGGAAGGAGGCAGAAGTTACTCCGAACCCAAGCCTACTCTCAACACGGCTTGGGTTGCTCTCTTCAATAGCCAGCCGCATGAGCATGCGGGATCTAGCAGAGGAATTCATCGCCCTCCGGATCCCGCCTCTCAGTGCTGACTGGCCGATTGCATTTCAAAATGCTTCGAAAGAAGATCTTCGAAGCCTAGGTAAATCTTTGATCTTCCTGCATTAATATATTATAAAATGGATAACATACTTATGAAATGCTACCTCTTTTCAGTGGCTCCTTTGGCGCTAGCTCTAGAGAAGATCGCGAAGGACACCGAACGGGTGCTCGGAGCCCCTACGGTGGTGGAGAGACAGCGAAGGGTGGAGATGGTGGGAAGCTGGGAGCGCTTCAACAGAGTGTGGAGGGCTCTCGGAATGGAGCCTCCACCTCTGCCAGACTTCGACTCGACCGGAGTGGCCCTTCGGAAGAGTAAAGCCACTGCTGAGCCTTCCAAGAAGGCCCCTAAGACCCCCGCCAAGAAAGGGAAGAAGACATTGAAACCTCCTCCTCAACCGACTCTGGTATCTACGCCTTCCTCCTTGGGCATTCAGAGCTCGTCTTCGGAAGACTCTGGAGATAAATACTCCGATGCCCGAATGGGGAAGGCCCTTGAGAATTATCTTATCGAAGACAGTGAAGATGAGGCCTTGGGCACAACCGGAGCTCCTTCTAAAGAGGTTACGGAAGCAGATACAGCACACTCCCCCGAGCCCATCGCAACTAGCTCAGGACTTGAGTCATCCCTTCCTAACTCACCCGTGGCTGGGGTGATAGTGTTAGAGATTGAGGCGCCTGCAGCGACTGCACCGGAGCAGACTTTGGGGGATGACCTCGAAGTGTACCTCCGAATGTATGAAGTCCTGGAGGACCCCACAATTCTCCCTCAAGGCACAGACGAATGTATACTTCGAAGCTTTTGCCTTTACAATTCCTGCAATAACTATTATCCACAAATGTTCACTGAATACCTTAATTTTGTAGGTGCGTCGAGGAGTAGCATAGCTCCGATCACCGATGGAGCTTCAGCTTCTCTTGGAGTTGAGGCTAAGGCAGACATAGCAGCTTAGACGACTGGAGCCGTCTCAGGCGAAGCAGTTCCGGCCGAGGGGGCATCGGTCGAAGGAGGATCTACCTCAGCCGGAGTTCTTGCTTCGATTTTTGTGCCAAGGAGGGGTAAGAGCATGACGAGCTTCGGTCCCCTCCCTGCCTTGACGGCGACGCCCTCCTCCAATGATCCTTCAGCAAGCAATTTGGCGGAGGAGGCCGTGGTAGACGATCGCCAGGCCCTATCCTGGCTCCCTCTATTGGCTCCATTCTTGGAGCAGCGAACAGGCCCCCGGGCGCTTCTAGAGCCCTTGGCGGACAAAGGCCAAGAAGTCGTGTACTCT
Organism: Zizania palustris; assembly: GCA_019279435.1. NCBI lineage: Eukaryota > Viridiplantae > Streptophyta > Magnoliopsida > Poales > Poaceae > Zizania > Zizania palustris. The sequence goes on from JAAALK010000288.1 coordinate 56,935,315, forward strand.
GAATTGGTCTCTTTCTTGAGCGAAGCCAGAGCCCCGAAGCTCAATTTGGCCCTCGAAAGGGCTGACCTTCAAGTATGAAACACACCGCAAGTGTATTCACTCAATAAATGGAATTACTTGGTACTTCTTGCTTTTTTGCAGCAATTTGTCCTTGCTAGAGCGGCAGCGACTTCCAATGAGCTCGAAACTAATCGACTCAAAAGAAAGGTTACTACCCTCCAGTCTGCCCTTAAAAGCTCCGAAGACAAAACACTTTGACTGGAGGAGGAACTTCTCGAGGAACAGAGGGCCAGAGCCACCACCCACGAAGCACTTTGGATCGAGCAGCAGAGCAGCACTACACTCAAAACTTCGGCCCAAGAGACCGAGGTCGAGTGTGTGGTGCTTAGAGCAGAGGTCAAGAAGCTCCGGCAAGCAGCAGCCAACTCGAGCGCACAACTCGTGGAGCTCCAAGACTCGATTCAACAAACACTGGCTCAGAAGAGTACTTTGCTATCCAAGATGGTCGAAGTGTCTGTTGCTGCTGCTGGGCTGGAAGCGGCAAAAGCGAAGAATGTTGCCATAGCGGATCATACCATGGATGCCCTTCGGGGTACCTTGGAATACTTCGGCAGGATGTGCCCTTTGTCTTCAGCTGTGGCGAGAGAGACCCTCGACCGGAAGCTGAAGATGATTCATGTGGCGACGAAGTTGATGATGGGCTCTGGCATTCGGTATGGAGAGATCTCCGGACAAGTTATCGGGATCGGAGTCCTTCATCACATCGAAGCTTTTGGGATTTATGTTGCTCCGGTTGGGGGTTCAACGCCTACAGGCTTCGCCGACGAGGACCTGTTGCGTCCTTCGCAAGATGTAGCTTCTGCCTGGGAAGCTTTCCGGACAATCTAGAAAATGGACCACAAAGCTACAACCAAAGCTTGGATCGACGAGGCTCGTCAACAGAAGCAAGCTCAGACAAAGCCTCTGCTTCCAACTTCACCGGCTCCGACCCCGCCTGCTCCGCCAGCCGACCCGTAGGTTTAGCTTTATAGGTCGCTTATGCATGTACAAGAAACCTCGTAAAAGCCCCTTTTATGAATGAAAATTTTAGAAACGAGGAAACTTTGTTTGGATGTTTATTCTTTTAGGTTTTGCCATGCACTTCGGAGCTCGACTTCGAAGTATTTGAACTTAGCGAAGGGCTCCATCGGCAGTGGTCTGTCCTCCAAAGCTTAAGGCATTATCGACGCTTGTGCTTCTCTGTTCCTCGAGGGGATCAAGGGGAGATAGCACCTGAAGTCCATCACGAGGTCTTAGCTTATATTAAGGAAGAGGATAAGGAAGAAGCATCTTCGTCATCCGAATACGTAGATTGTCTGACTCGGAGTACTAAGCCGAAGATCCAGCAGAGGCTAGCTCCGAAAGACTTCTGTCTTGGGCTGAACATCAAGAGGAGCAGAAAAAACTGCGAGCTTCGAAGAAGAAAAGCACTCAGACTAAGAAGAAAGTCTCGAAGGCTTCGAAGCCCGAAGGTCGAAGTAGTCTTAGAAGTAGCTCTAGAGGTCGGAGGGGTCTCCGTTTCTATCTAGGCTTAGACCAAAACTTCTCTTGATGTAATAATATGATTATCCAATTAATATGAATTGCTTTGGAAGCATCTTTTGGTTGTTCCTTACTCCCCTGCCCCTCCTTGTGGGTGGGGGACCATACGCATTGCGATAGGGTCCGTCAGACACAATGATTGATATAAAAATCTGATGCTTCACACAACACTTGATAACCATATTTTACTCTTTCGTACAGTTCTTCGAACTGTACATTCGTATTATGATGTTTATAAGATTCGGAGCTAAATTTATACTTGTAAGCTCCCATAGCAGTCGCTTAGGACTTTAAAAGTGTTTCATTGAGCCGCAGCCTTGAAACCTTATTGCTTGGTCACCTTCGACTCTTTTACAGATGCTTCGAATCCAGAGGCCGGAAATCTGTTCTTTTAAAGTCCTTAGACTCTTCTATGGATCCTAACAAGCCGGAGCCTAGAATCCATAGGCTGGCCACCTTCGGCTCTTTTACAGATGCTTCGAACCTAGAGGCCGGAAATCTATTCTTTTAAAGTCATTAGACTCTTCTATGGATCCTAACAAGCTGGAGCCTGGAATCCGTTGGCTGGCCACCTTCGACACTTTTATAGATGCTTCGAATCCGGAGGCTAGAAATCTGTTCTTTTAAAGTCCTTAGACTCTTCTACGGATCCTAACAAGCTGGAGCCTAGAATCCATAGGTTGGCCAAAAGGAATCCTTGAACCAATGGTTCAAAGGCCGTTGTCTGGGTTCCTTGAAAGATGCTTGACTCCGCAAGCATCTCCGTTCTCCTGATGCGTCCAACAGGAGTAAGGGATATTTGAGGAGTAAACACAATTCGAACCTCCATTTTTATTTAGAAAGGTACTTTTACAATTGATTACAAGGAGCCCCTAAGCGTAATAACGTTTAAGGTGCTCTGTATGCCATGTATGCTTCAACTCTTCCCCTTCTAAATTAGCTAATTTAAATGAGTCGGGGCGCCCTGAGCGTAGGATAATATATGTGCTGGCGTAAAAGATTACGCTAACAGGTTTCTAGAAGTTAGAAACTAACAAACGAAGTGTTTGTGAAGTAAACTATTTCAAGCCTCCGAAGTGGATAATATCTCAAAACAGTTCGAAGATATGTATTGAATAACTTGGTTTTCGATCCTCATTACAGGGTAAAGCGGGGGGTATTTATAGGCCCAAACATTAAGGAAAAGACCCTTTTGGCCCTCTGTTACAACCGACATAGTGGAAACTATTCGGTACCCTTAATAGGGCTAAAATGGTAAAAGACTAATCTAATGAGGAAGAAGATAAGTCTTCCATCCTAGCTGGCAAAGAAGCTCTCGGAAGAGTCAATGTTCGACGATATATTCCGAACTAGAGTTCGCCTCCATCCTTCGAACTTGACCCAATACACTTCCGGAGTTAGATGCTGGAAACCTTTGATTAAATCATCTGTCTTGGTCTTGTTACAGCAATAACCCTGAAGATGGAATATTTTCCCCAACAGTAGCCCCTCGAATACGCTTCTCCGCTAGATCTGTAATCGTTAGGAGAGCAGTATACGCAAGAAAAATAATCATGTGCAGGGGTTAACAAATTTAATCAACCTCCGAAATATGCGGAGATTCAAAACATCGAACCAACTTCTAAGAAAGTTACATTCGAACTATCTTGGAATTAACTTAATGAGCTCGAAAGTTATTTTAGACTCAGAAGAAATAGTCGTTGGCTTTTTCCTTCCAATGGAAGTTACGCGATGAGTTAACTCCGCAAGGGGTAACGGTCAAGAATGTGAAACGACAAACGTAAACGGTAAAAAATCATGGGCCTGGGCTATAAATAGGGGACCCAGACCCTTCCCGAATACCTTTCTCACCGCTTTCGTGCAAATAAGCCCTAGCCTCCAAATTCCTTCATAGCAATCCGTGCGATTTCATGGTGAAGACAAACTTCAAGGTCCCTGGGGTGGCCTCGACCTTAGCCCGACAGTAGGCTGCGGTCGCGGCGGCGGCAGCGGCATCAGCGACGCCCTCAGCGACGGCGACTCCGGCGGCAGCAGTAGCAACACCAGTGGCGGCGCCAACAAGAAATCCCCAAAATGTTGGTCCTCACGATCTCCTCCCCGCATCGTCTAAGTATTCGGACCAGTCTTATCAACTGGGGCCATCTACCTGCAAGAGGGAATCGCTCGCAACAGTAGTGGAAGGAAAAATTAGTTCGGAGATAATAATCCGCAAACCTGGAAAGGAGGCCATCCCTTCGCCAAGGCCTGGAGAAGTAGTAGTTTTCGAAGATTTCTTCGAAGCGGGGTTAGGACTCCCGACAGTCGACTTCTTATCGGAGGTACTAGATTTATTCCACGTCACCCTTCCTCAATTATCTCCAAATGCCATAGCGCGCCTGGCCATCTTCGAATGGGCGTTGTGAGCTGAGGGCTACGAAGGAAGAGCAGAGTTCTTCGCAGCACTACACAGGGCATCCTGCCAACCCAAGACTTACCTAGGCCCCGGAGGAGAAAATATTGTGGTAGCCTTCGGGAGCATTAACTTCCGGCTTCGGGATGAGTTTCAACTAAGATTTCCAACAAAGGCCATCAATGCTAGATGGTATACAGATTGGATCCTCCGGTGGTTCTATGCCGAAGTTGGGGCAAGCAGTCGTCTGGCTGGACCCCTACAAGACATAAACTTCCGAAGGAAAGCCCTTGTTCACCCAAATCCCGGCCAGCTCGAAGCTCGCCTTAGTTTGCTTCAAAGAATTAGTCGCCGCATGAGCATGCGGGACCTAGCGGAGGAGTTCATCGGACTTCAAATTCCTCCCCTGATGGCCGACTGGCCTATCACCTTCGAAGAAGATCCGCAAGGCGGACTCTGAAAAATCTCTTCGAACTCGAGCCTTGCAGGTAGCTTTGAAAACAATATGTTCTATATATATTTGTTATGAAATGACTAATACCAACTTATCTTTCAGCTTCTAAAGCCCCCATGACTTCGGAGCAAATTATTCGAGCTTCGGAGAAAATTCTGGGAGTTCCAACTCCGGCTGAGAAGGAGTGGAGAATGAAGCTAGTGGGTAATTGGGAGCGGCTCAACCGAGTATGGGGTGTACTCCGAGTTGCTCCCCCCTCTTCCAGACTGGGTACCTTCAGAGCAAGGGCCGAAGAAGAGGAAGGCGGAAGTTGGGACTTCAGCTCCTGTTAAGACTCCGTCAAAGAAGGTAGCCCGAAAGCCAAAGAATGTGGCACCTTTAAGTCTGGTGGCTTCGGTCTCGGATTCCTCTGAAGATGAAGGAAGAATCCTCGTTAACCTGATCGACGAGGGCGAAAACCAGGCGGGTGCAAACACCTGCGACTCCGCAAACGCGCCAGATGTTCTGAGTAGCTCCGGGCAGGATGGGACTTCGGCAATCTAGCCAGACTTGTCGCGTGAAGAGGTCCCTATGACTGAAGGCGGAGTCGAAGTTGCTGCTGAGCCAGCTTCGATTCCGGACGAAGCAACGACTGTAGCTCCAAGAGAGGCTTCAACAGTCAACCCTTCGGTCGTACGCTTCGACTCGGATGAAGATTTCGAGGTAGCTTTTGACCCTCCAAGCAGCCCCATACTCACCCGCCAACAAGACTTCGGAGGTAAACCTCGTATGAACCCTTTGTTCTTTTTTCTGCAAAATTGTGCAATACATAATACCTTTTGTCTTGGCAGGGTCCGCTCCTATGGAAGTGACTCCCACCGGAGATGTAGTCCCTAGGACCTCAACCTCTCTGGTCCCGATTCTAGAAGTCACACAGATGGGACCTGGAAAAGGTAAAGGCAAAATGTACCCCTTCCCTGCTCCTGAATTTAGGATTAACTCCGTCTGAATCAACTAGACGGAGATCAATCTACGGAGGGGGGCCAATCTACCGAAGTCTCCGAAGATGCGGCCCAGCGCTCCGACCCCTCGCCGAATGAAGACGATCAAAGGGCCCTGTCCATGCTCCCCCTCCTAGCTCCTTTCTTGGAGCGCAGGACCGGACTTCGGACCATGCTCGAACCTTTGGATCGAGCTAATCGCGAAGTTGGGGAAACGGACTTGGTGGCCATCCTGAGCGAAGCTGAGGGTTCGGAGCTCAACACCGCCTTGGAACGAGCAGCATACCAGGTACGAAGTATCTGCAAAACAAGATTAATTCCAACTTACAAATAGTTTCTCACCTTGCTTCTTTCTCTTCGCAGCAAATAGTTTTGGCTCGAGCCGCAGCTGTATCAAACGAGCGCAGAAATCTTCGTCTTCAGGAGAAGGTTACTGATCTTCAGAGGAGTCTTAACATCTCCGAAGTTCGAGTTTCCCGCTTGGACAAAATGGTTTTAGCGGAGAGGAGGGCCAGACAAAATCTGGAGGCTACAAATAAATAGCTCGAAGCGGAACAAATTGTGCTTCGGGCTGAGATAGAAAGAATGCGGGCAGAGCACGCTACAGCGGGGGCTGAGCAAGTTAAGCTCCAAGAAGAAAAAGCTAAAGCTGTGGAGGACGCTAGCAACTTACTTAGCCAGAAAAGTTCTCTGCCTACGGAGGCAGCTAGGCTCTCCGCTGTGGTGGATGCGCTGACTTCATCAAAGGATGCTTTGAATGAGATAAGCTGAAATCGAAGAAGGTAGCTGCGGAGGTCTTGGACAATCTCTTAGGTGTTCTAGAGTACTTTTGTACTCACTGGACACTACCTTCGAGCGACAACATCCCCCTGGTCCGACGGCTAAAGATGATCCAAGGAGCTGCGAAGATGATGAAGACAGCAGGCATTCGGTATGGAGAAATCTCCGGCCAAGTGGCTGCTCTCGGAGTACTTCGGTACTACAAAGATCTAGGGCTATCGATAACGCCAGACTCGGGGGCGGCTCCCATTACCTTCAACGAGAACCAACTTCTTAATCCTTCTGAAAGACGTGGCCGCAGCTTGGCAAGCCATCCAAACTTCATGGAGAGCCGAAGGTCGTACTGCGATCAAGGCTTGGATCGATGAAGGGCATCACCAGAAGCAAGCTCGGTCTCAAGCCTCGAGCAGCCAGCCTCCGCCAAACCCATAGGTCTAGATTTGTTTTAGGATCCCGACTATGTAAAAAATCATGCTTTCATACATTATGAATGAAAATTTACTTATCATGTTTTTAGGCTTCTCAACCCCGTATGGATGATGTCGAAGTGTTAAACATTACTGAAGAACTCTGCTTGCTATGGGCTACCTTCGATCTTTTAAAACTTCGTAAATGACCTCGATTTTTGATTCCTCGAGATAGCTCAGGTGCAATTGCGCCCGAAATATGTAAAGATATATTAGCTTATATTAAGGACGAAGAAAAAATGTTAACTTGGAAACTTCGTCTTCTGAAGACATTACGCGGTCCAAGGATGAAGGTATTGCTGAAGATCAAGGGAAAAAACCTGAAGAACGTCGAAGCTGGGAAAGGAGCCCCGAACGACTTCGAACTTGGGCTGAACTTCAACAAGAACAAAAAGATTTTAGAGCTTCGAAGGGAGGTAGAAGAGTTAAACGCAAGGTTGTTAGAACTCCCGGCTATGGAACTAGTCGTTCCGAGTTTAGTGGTCACTCTAGAGATCGAAGGGGTCTTCGATTCCTTCTCGGCATAAACACTGATTTTTCGTGATGTAATTGTAATTTGTTTGAATAATAAAGATTGTTTTATTAAAATTGTCTCCCTACTTCCCAGTCCCTCTTTGGGCGTAAGCAACTTCGAACTATACTCGAAGATGGTTAGGCGCAAAGAAAAACTTAGGAGTACAATTTTGGAGGCTCGAATGCCCCTCAGCAATTTAAAGATTGATTAAAATCTTATAAAATGTCTGACTACTTGGAGTCGTAAAACTAGGTAACTTAGTACCTTTTGTTTGAAAGAAATCACTTTGGACAAACTTTCCAGACACTTAAATGTCCCAAACAATTGGTCACTTTGGACTCTTTTCACAGATATTCGAAGCTTATCAGCTCAAACTCTGTTTTGTTTTGGCCTCCTTCGGCTCTTTTTGTGAATGCTATCAAATCGGTGGTTTGGAATTCGCAATGGTCTCCTTGGACTCTTTTTACGGATGCTTTCAAGCCGGTGGCTTGGAATCTGTATTATTTGGTCTCCTTCGACTCTTTTTACGGATGCTTTCAAGCCGGTGGCATGGAATCTATTTTTCAGTAACTTTCCCACCTCGTTGGAAGCTTCGAACCAGTGGTTCGAAGTCTGAAAAATTGGTTCAAATTAATGACAATTCCCTCCTAGCCAACTTCGTTCTTCCAGTGCGTCCACTTGAAGTAAGAAGTGTTTGAGAGGTAGGCATTATCTGAACCATGAACTTTATTAACTCAGAAGGTGTTTACAAATGATTACAAGGAGCCTCTATGCGAAATATCGCTTTAAGTGCTCCGCATGCCATGTATGTGTTAACTCTTCACCTTCTAAAGTGGCTAACTTAAAAGAACCGGGGTGTCCTGAACAAAGAATTATGTATGGACCTTCCCACTTATTCCCTAGTTTCCCTAGTGCTATAACACTTTGCACAACAAGATGACCTGGCTTAAGTTCGTTAAGCTTAACCTTCGAATCAAACCAAGTCTTCGTCTGTTGGTGATACTTTGATAAATTGGCGACAGCTCGAAGTCTTGTTTCTTCCATTAAATCAAGCGAAGTTTGCCTTTCTGCTTCTATTTCCGGTTCGGTGCTGCGAAGGGATCCTCCTTTAAGCTCCGTTGGCGTCATGGCTTTGTCTTCGAACAATAGTCTGAAAGGAGTAAAACCCGTGGACCTTGTTTGAGTGGTTCGAATTGACCATAGAATCTTCGGGAGCTCCTCGGTCCACAATCCTTTTGCCAATCCCACTATTCTTCGATTCAGCCCTGACAAGATATTACCATTGGCTCTTTCAACAGCTCCATTAGACTGAGGATGCCTTACTGCAGCGAAGCATAGTTGTATGCCAAGATCTTCACAAAACTTCCTGAAGGGCTTTGCATCAAATTGTGTCCCATTGTCAACTGTGAGTTGCCGAGGCACTCCAAACCGGCATATGATATTTTTCCAGAAAAATTTCTGTACATTATTCGAAGTGATAGTTGTTAGGGGTTCTGCTTCGACCCACTTGGAAAAATACTCAATTGCTACCACTGCGAATTTCAAATTTCCTTTCGCTACTAGAAAGGGGCCAATAAGGTCCATGCCCCATCTGGCCATGGGCCATACTAGGGAAATGACTTGAAGAGTTGTTGGCGGGCGATGACTTCTTCTTCCCATCCATTGACAACCTTGGCAAGTGCGGACTAAGCTCTCCGCATCAGCTACTATTGTAGGCCAATAAAGCCCTGACGAAGTGTTTTTCCTGCCAAAGCTTGAGGGGCCAGATGGCTACCGCAAAGTCCTTCATGAATTTCTCGAAGAATCTCTTGACCTTCGGCTTGAGATATGCATCGGAGCAGAGGGGAACATACTCCAGCCTTGTACAAAATACCGTTGATTATATGATAATTCCGGATTCTGAGCTTCAACCTCGAAAGCTGCGGCCCTTCAGGCAAATTTGCTTCTCCTTGCAATAATTCCATAATTGAACTTCGCCAATCTGTACTTGGAATGCAAAGAACTTCCGTAGAAGGGATCTGTGTTACCGAAGGTGTACTGAGCTCTTCGTAAAAAGCTTCTTCTAGAATGTCCATAGCTCCGGCCGCAGCTTTTGCCAAGATATCAGCTTGCGCATTTTCAGCTCTAGGTATACTTCGAATGGAAATCCCTTTAAATGCTCCTTCAATCTTATGGATCTCCTCCAAATATTTTGCAAGTTGTGGATGTCGAACTTGAAAACTTTTATTTACGTGCCCTGCTACAATTTGAGAATATGTCTTAATAACAACTCTTATAGCCCCCAAAGCATGTGCCTTTCGAAGTCCTAACAGAATTCCTTCATACTCCGCTGTATTATTGGTAGACTTAAAGTTGAGTCTTGCGGAGTACATTGCCTTTTGCCCTGAGGGTGAAATTATCACCGCTCCGACACCTGCTCCAGATGCTTGGAAAGCTCCATCAGAGTATATGGTCCAAATTCCTTCGCTTGGCTTCTCCGGAGCCCATGCTGTAGGGGGGGTCCACTCTGCCACAAAATCTGCCAACACATGTGACTTAATTGTTGTCCTTGCCACAAGGAGATGCCGAAGGGTGCTAGCTCAACAGCCCACTTCCCAATTCTTCCTGTGGAATCTTTACTTCGGAGCATATCTCCTAAGGGATATGAAATTGGTACAATCACATTGTGCGCCAAGAAATAATGCCTTAACTTCCTCGAAGCCATTGTCAGAGCATAGGTGAACTTCTCAAGCTCGGAATACCTTGTTTTTTCTCCGGACAATGCTTCAGATACAAAATAGACTGGATTATGTACCAACTTCCCATTGAAATCAACCTCTCTAACAAGGACTTGCGCTGACAGGAGAGCCAGTAGCTGCAAGGTAAAGGAGTAGGGTTTCGTCTGCACCAGGCACCGTGAGTGTAGCGAGGTTACTAAGATAATTCTTAATATCATCGAAGCTTCTTTGACACTTCGGTGTCCATGCAAAATCTTCGGACCCCTTCAATGCTTTGAAAATGGGCAAACTTCTCTCCGTAGACCTTGCCAAAAATCTGCTAAGTGCTGCAAGACGACCAGTCAGCTTTTGCACTTGCTTTAGATTCTCCGAGGGAGCCATCCTTTGCAACGCAGTTATTTGATTGGGCTAGCTTCGATCCCTCTGCTTGAAACTAGATACCCTAACAATTTTCCAGCCTGCGCCTCGAAGATACATTTTTCGGGGTTAAGACGGATCCCACATGCCCGAAGGCTATTGAATGTTTCTGCTAAGTCTAGACTATGTTGGTGCTTTAAAGCACTCTTTATTACAATGTCATCCATATAGGACTCTACATTGCGGCCTATTTGATGACCTAGAGCCTTAGCAATTAACCTCGAAAAAGTTGCCCCGGCATTTTTTAAGCCAAAGGGCATTCTTACATAATAGAAGACTCCCGACGGAGTTACAAAGCTTGTCTTGATTTCATCTTCGCGCTTTAGCCAAATTTGATGATAGCCGGAGTACGCGTCAAGGAAGCTTAATAACTCCAAACCAGCGGTGGAGTCAACCAATTGATCAATTTGGGGCATGGGATAGGGGTCACGGGTGCATGCTTTATTCAAGGATGTAAAATCAATACACATGAGACAATTCCCAGAAGATTTCTTCCTAACGAAGACTGGGTTGGCTAGCCACTCCGTATGAGCTACCTCTCTAATAATCCCAGCCTTCAGCAACTTTTCCACTTCATCTTTAGCAAGAATAGCCCTCTCCGTAGATAGCTTCCGGAGTCCTTGATGGACAGGCTGAACCTTCGGGTTCACAAGTAAACTATGCTCAATAATATCCCGACTGACTCCGGTAATGTCCTCATCAGTCCAAGCAAAGATGTCTAAATTCTCCTCAACTACTTTTTCTAACAAAGTAGTGACTTCTGGAGGCAAGTCCTTGCCAAACTGAAATGAATATTATTTGCCGTCCTTGATAATAACCTTCGTTATAATCTCCCCTTCAGGGCTTGGCCTTGGGAAGGACTTTTTCGAAGGTTCGCCTGCAGCTGAAAAATCTTCCAGATTGCCTTGCACGCTGTTCACCTGTCTCGGGTCAAGGGGAGGGCCATAACCATATTCCGCTCTTCGAGCAGTGGCCTGATCTCTGAAAACAGTAAGCACTCCTGCTTGTGTGGGCATCTTTATACACAGATAATTATGATGCGCCACAGCCCCGAATTGATTCAACATGCCCCTTCTGAAGATAACATTGTATGCATATGGGGCATCCACAACATAAAAAATTACTTCCTCCATCCTGGCCAGTAGTCCCTCTCCGAAAGTAACCTCCAGGCCTATTTGGCCGAGGGCATCAAGAGGGGGTCCTGCGAAGCCTTGCAAAGGACGAGCTGCTGGGAGAAGATGCTTCCTAGAGATGCAGAGTTGATCAAAAGCTTGGACGAAGATAATATCCACTGAGCTCCCTCTGTCGATCAGTACTCTCTGGACCTTAGTCCCTGCTATGTCGGCAGTGATGACAAGTGGGTCTGCGTGCAAAAACTTTATGCCAGCTGCATCCTCTATAGAAAAAGATATCGGCACATGGGACCATTCGGGCATAGCAGCTGCGGACGAAGAAGTTCCAATATGGCCCACTTCTCGGACATATTCTCTTCTCTGCCTCTTCGACATACTTCCGAGGGTCCCTCCCCCAGAAATGGGGCGGACTACTCTTTTCTCTCGATCCTGACCATCTTCTTGCTTCGGAGGTGGCATAACATTGACCACCGGAGGCTGTCTTGCATGGTCGAAGTTGTCTATACGCGCCACAGCCTAGACAGGCTCTAGACGCACCTCGGTCGAAACTCGGTCAGTAGTACCTCGACCCGAAGTTCTTTCAAGGTACTCACCTCTTAAAGCGAGTATAGACTTACACGCATTAGTCGCGTGACTTCGATTCTCACCATGGACACAGCAGAAGAAGGCCTGGGCTTTGCCAGCTAACTTCCTTGGCGGTCTTCAGCCGCTAGTCTTGCTTCCTGAAGGTTGCGAAGTCCTTAGGGTAAATTTCTGCGGAGGTGCAATGTTCAAGACTTCTGAACGAGGATGCTTTTGCCCCCGACGCCTGTCATGCTGAGCTTCGAAGCTAGGCCCTTGTGACTGTGTCGAAATCTTCACTTCTAGCTTGACTTCTTGCATGATTGACGGAGTTGCGGCAATTCTCCGAAGCCACCCCTCTTCTGACCTTGCATACTCTTCGAAATAAGACATCAACTGAGCAATAGAAGATATTTGTTTCCTGTGAAGTTTATCAAGGAGGCCCGCATGGGTAACTCCCTCTCGAGCTGCGTCAACTACAGAGGATGTAGTTAACCCTCGAATTTGCGACTTCGTATGAGCAAAGCGCTTGAAATACTACCTTAAGGTCTCTCCGGGGAGCTGCTTCACCTGGAAAAGACTTCATGTGGACATTGCGAGTATGAAGGTACCCTGAAAATTGCTTATGAACTTCTTCCTTAATTGCTCCCAGGTTCTGATTGACCCTGGCATCAAGGACCAGAACCACCGCAGTGACACTCCTTCAAGAGCTAGAGGAAAACATTTGGCCATGGTGTCTCGTACTTCCCCGCTAGCCTCAATGGCCAATGCATAAGAGCGGGAGAACTCCCCAGGGTCTTCATCTCCGGAATATTTGCAAAGCTTCGAAGTTTTTAACTTAGGGTCGAAGCGCACTTTCTGTAACTCAAGATGCAGCGGAAATTCATTGTCGAAGGAAGCATTCTCCGGGGCTTCAGGATAAGGAAGTTCGTCATCTTCGGGCACTTCGGGGATGACTGGGGTGGCTTGAGAACGAAGCCTATCTACGGCTTCTTGCCGCCACCTTGCTACTTCAGCTTGGAGACTGGCCATTTGAGCGGCCATATCACCAAGATCATCTTCATCTCCTCTGGAAGGACCTTTCGGGTCTTGAGAACTATATGCATCAGTTCGAAGTGGAACTTGAGGTGGAAGAGGAACTCCAGTTGGCCAAAGTATGGACGGAGTTGGGGGAGGAACTTCGTATGCTCGAGGAAGGGGAATCCCTTCCGGAGTCTGAGGTGGAGGAAAAGTCGAAGGTCCTCCGACCTCAACTGTGTTTGAAGATCTTGCTCCAGAGGTCCGAGGGGACCTCTGTAGGACCGAAAGTAGCGACCAGATGGGGGGTGAATGGGCGCCTAAAAATTTCTTGCTAAACTATGATTTAAATCCAACACCCAAACAAAGCAAAGCAAAAAATTAGAACTAAAGTTGTTTATCCTAAAATGATCGATGTACTAATTAAAATGATATTAATGATAAACTAAATAAAGATACTAAAGTAAATAAAAACACCTAAATATATTACTGAATATTTATATTGCAGTCTATAAATGAAATACTAATTAACTAAATAGAAACATGAATCATCCATAAATTTATTTAGATATAACCCTAAAATATTTCACGTAATTCTAGAATAAAAATATTGTTGTAACTAAAATAAGATAAGATTAACGAATATTCAAATAAAAATTTACGAGTACAAAAATTAATTAGCCAGATTAAATTACCATGAAATTTCTAAACAAATTTTTGCTAACTAATTAACAGATGATTATCTCTAAAAATTGATCTACTAAAAATTAACAGATTAAAATATTAACTGTGGAATTAATTTTTTCAGACTAATTAAAAAATAATTGACTAACAGATTTAATCTAACTAAAACTTAAAATAGATAGAGAAAAACAAACATGCATTGCCGTGTGCAAGAAGTCCGGCCAGAAATAACTACTTCTCACCTATGCGTTGTGGGCCCGCGATCAAGGTTTGTAGCTGGCCGCCGTGAGTGCTAGCCGGAGGCAGGGCAAAAAAAAGGAATTTGCTTGCTGCCAATCAATCGTTAGGAGAAAAAATTATTTTTCTTGGCCGAAGAAAAGCTGCTGCGCAGGCTTGGCTTCCGTGCCGAGTGCATGCGGCGGAACTGTGCACGGCCAGCGAAGGCTGACGCTCGCGGGGCCCGTGCGAAAGAAAATTTCCGCTTGGAAATCTTCGTCGTGCCTTGTGCTGCTCCTGTGGCTGGAAATCCGGTGCAGATGCGTTTGCCTACCAGATGTGCTGCCGCCGGCTGACAGCCTGTGTGTGACGCACCCAAAGCTGCGCTTCAGCCGTCGCCGTGAGAGCTACGCCGGAGAAATAACAGCAGCGACGACTCCAAAAATGCTTGCGCATTTTCAGCTCTAGGTATACTTCGAATGGAAATCCCTTTAAATGCTCCTTCAATCTTATGGATCTCCTCCAAATATTTTGCAAGTTGTGGATGTCGAACTTGAAAACTTTTATTTACGTGCCCTGCTACAATTTGAGAATATGTCTTAATAACAACTCTTATAGCCCCCAAAGCATGTGCCTTTCGAAGTCCTAACAGAATTCCTTCATACTCCGCTGTATTATTGGTAGACTTAAAGTTGAGTCTTGCGGAGTACATTGCCTTTTGCCCTGAGGGTGAAATTATCACCGCTCCGACACCTGCTCCAGATGCTTGGAAAGCTCCATCAGAGTATATGGTCCAAATTCCTTCGCTTGGCTTCTCCGGAGCCCATGCTGTAGGGGGGGTCCACTCTGCCACAAAATCTGCCAACACTTGTGACTTAATTGCTGTCCTTGCCACAAAGGAGATGCCGAAGGGTGCTAGCTCAACAGCCCACTTCCCAATTCTTCCTGTGGAATCTTTACTTCGGAGCATATCTCCTAAGGGATATGAAATTGGTACAATCACATTGTGCGCCAAGAAATAATGCCTTAACTTCCTCGAAGCCATTGTCAGAGCATAGGTGAACTTCTCAAGCTCGGAATACCTTGTTTTTTCTCCGGACAATGCTTCAGATACAAAATAGACTGGATTATGTACCAACTTCCCATTGAAATCAACCTCTCTAACAAGGACTGCGCTGACAGGAGAGCCAGTAGCTGCAAGGTAAAGGAGTAGGGTTTCGTCTGCACCAGGCACCGTGAGTGTAGCGAGGTTACTAAGATAATTCTTAATATCATCAAAGCTTCTTTGACACTTCGGTGTCCATGCAAAATCTTCGGACCCCTTCAATGCTTTGAAAATGGGCAAACTTCTCTCCGTAGACCTTGCCAAAAATCTGCTAAGTGCTGCAAGACGACCAGTCAGCTTTTGCACTTGCTTTAGATTCTCCGAGGGAGCCATCCTTTGCAACGCAGTTATTTGATTGGGCTAGCTTCGATCCCTCTGCTTGAAACTAGATACCCTAACAATTTTCCAGCCTGCGCCTCGAAGATACATTTTTCGGGGTTAAGACGGATCCCACATGCCCGAAGGCTATTGAATGTTTCTGCTAAGTCTAGACTATGTTGGTGCTTTAAAGCACTCTTTATTACAATGTCATCCATATAGGACTCTACATTGCGGCCTATTTGATGACCTAGAGCCTTAGCAATTAACCTCGAAAAAGTTGCCCCGGCATTTTTTAAGCCAAAGGGCATTCTTACATAATAGAAGACTCCCGACGGAGTTACAAAGCTTGTCTTGATTTCATCTTCGCGCTTTAGCCAAATTTGATGATAGCCGGAGTACACGTCAAGGAAGCTTAATAACTCCAAACCAGCGGTGGAGTCAACCAATTGATCAATTTGGGGCATGGGATAGGGGTCACGGGTGCATGCTTTATTCAAGGATGTAAAATCAATACACATGAGACAATTCCCAGAAGATTTCTTCCTAACGAAGACTGGGTTGGCTAGCCACTCCGTATGAGCTACCTCTCTAATAATCCCAGCCTTCAGCAACTTTTCCACTTCATCTTTAGCAAGAATAGCCCTCTCCGTAGATAGCTTCCGGAGTCCTTGATGGACAGGCTGAACCTTCGGGTTCACAAGTAAACTATGCTCAATAATATCCCGACTGACTCCGGTAATGTCCTCATCAGTCCAAGCAAAGATGTCTAAATTCTCCTCAACTACTTTTTCTAACAAAGTAGTGACTTCTGGAGGCAAGTCCTTGCCAAACTGAAATGAATATTATTTGCCGTCCTTGATAATAACCTTCGTTATAATCTCCCCTTCAGGGCTTGGCCTTGGGAAGGACTTTTTCGAAGGTTCGCCTGCAGCTGAAAAATCTTCCAGATTGCCTTGCACGCTGTTCACCTGTCTCGGGTCAAGGGGAGGGCCATAACCATATTCCGCTCTTCGAGCAGTGGCCTGATCTCCGAAAACAGTAAGCACTCCTGCTTGTGTGGGCATCTTTATACACAGATAATTATGATGCGCCACAGCCCCGAATTGATTCAACATGCCCCTTCTGAAGATAACATTGTATGCATATGGGGCATCCACAACATAAAAAATTACTTCCTCCATCCTGGCCAGTAGTCCCTCTCCGAAAGTAACCTCCAGGCCTATTTGGCCGAGGGCATCAAGAGGGGGTCATGCGAAGCCTTGCAAAGGACGAGCTGCTGGGAGAAGATGCTTCCTAGAGATGCAGAGTTGATCAAAAGCTTGGACGAAGATAATATCCACTGAGCTCCCTCTGTCGATCAGTACTCTCTGGACCTTAGTCCCTGCTATGTCGGCAGTGATGACAAGTGGGTCTGCGTGCAAAAACTTTATGCCAGCTGCATCCTCTATAGAAAAAGATATCGGCACATGGGACCATTCGGGCATAGCAGCTGCGGACGAAGAAGTTCCAATATGGCCCACTTCTCGGACATATTCTCTTCTCTGCCTCTTCGACATACTTCCGAGGGTCCCTCCCCCAGAAATGGGGCGGACTACTCTTTTCTCTCGATCCTGACCATCTTCTTGCTTCGGAGGTGGCATAACATTGACCACCGGAGGCTGTCTTGCATGGTCGAAGTTGTCTATACGCGCCACAGCCTAGACAGGCTCTAGACGCACCTCGGTCGAAACTCGGTCAGTAGTACCTCGACCCGAAGTTCTTTCAAGGTACTCACCTCTTAAAGCGAGTATAGACTTACACGCATTAGTCGCGTGACTTCGATTCTCACCATGGACACAGCAGAAGAAGGCCTGGGCTTTGCCAGCTAACTTCCTTGGCGGTCTTCAGCCGCTGGTCTTGCTTCCTGAAGGTTGCGAAGTCCTTAGGGTAAATTTCTGCGGAGGTGCAATGTTCAAGACTTCTGAACGAGGATGCTTTTGCCCCCGACGCCTGTCATGCTGAGCTTCGAAGCTAGGCCCTTGTGACTGTGTCGAAATCTTCACTTCTAGCTTGACTTCTTGCATGATTGACGGAGTTGCGGCAATTCTCCGAAGCCACCCCTCTTCTGACCTTGCATACTCTTCGAAATAAGACATCAACTGAGCAATAGAAGATATCTGTTTCCTGTGAAGTTTATCAAGGAGGCCCGCATGGGTAACTCCCTCTCGAGCTGCGTCAACTACAGAGGATGTAGTTAACCCTCGAATTTGCGACTTCGTATGAGCAAAGCGCTTGAAATACTACCTTAAGGTCTCTCCGGGGAGCTGCTTCACCTGGAAAAGACTTCATGTGGACATTGCGAGTATGAAGGTACCCTGAAAATTGCTTATGAACTTCTTCCTTAATTGCTCCCAGGTTCTGATTGACCCTGGCATCAAGGACCAGAACCACCGCAGTGACACTCCTTCAAGAGCTAGAGGAAAACATTTGGCCATGGTGTCTCGTACTTCCCCGCTAGCCTCAATGGCCAATGCATAAGAGCGGGAGAACTCCCCAGGGTCTGCATCTCCGGAATATTTGCAAAGCTTCGAAGTTTTT
The DNA here is from genome assembly GCA_019279435.1 of Zizania palustris. NCBI lineage: Eukaryota > Viridiplantae > Streptophyta > Magnoliopsida > Poales > Poaceae > Zizania > Zizania palustris. The sequence goes on from JAAALK010000288.1 coordinate 56,953,228, forward strand.
AACTTAGGGTCGAAGCGCACTTTCTGTAACTCAAGATGCAGCGGAAATTCATTGTCGAAGGAAGCATTCTCCGGGGCTTCAGGATAAGGAAGTTCGTCATCTTCGGGCACTTCGGGGATGACTGGGGTGGCTTGAGAACGAAGCCTATCTACGGCTTCTTGCCGCCACCTTGCTACTTCAGCTTGGAGACTGGCCATTTGAGCGGCCATATCACCAAGATCATCTTCATCTCCTCTGGAAGGACCTTTCGGGTCTTGAGAACTATATGCATCAGTTCGAAGTGGAACTTGAGGTGGAAGAGGAACTCCAGTTGGCCAAAGTATGGACGGAGTTGGGGGAGGAACTTCGTATGCTCGAGGAAGGGGAATCCCTTCCGGAGTCTGAGGTGGAGGAAAAGTCGAAGGTCCTCCGACCTCAACTGTGTTTGAAGATCTTGCTCCAGAGGTCCGAGGGGACCTCTGTAGGACCGAAAGTAGCGACCAGATGGGGGGTGAATGGGCGCCTAAAAATTTCTTGCTAAACTATGATTTAAATCCAACACCCAAACAAAGCAAAGCAAAAAATTAGAACTAAAGTTGTTTATCCTAAAATGATCGATGTACTAATTAAAATGATATTAATGATAAACTAAATAAAGATACTAAAGTAAATAAAAACACCTAAATATATTACTGAATATTTATATTGCAGTCTATAAATGAAATACTAATTAACTAAATAGAAACATGAATCATCCATAAATTTATTTAGATATAACCCTAAAATATTTCACGTAATTCTAGAATAAAAATATTGTTGTAACTAAAAATAAGATAAGATTAACGAATATTCAAATAAAAATTTACGAGTACAAAAATTAATTAGCCAGATTAAATTACCATGAAATTTCTAAACAAATTTTTGCTAACTAATTAACAGATGATTATCTCTAAAAATTGATCTACTAAAAATTAACAGATTAAAATATTAACTGTGGAATTAATTTTTTCAGACTAATTAAAAAATAATTGACTAACAGATTTAATCTAACTAAAACTTAAAATAGATAGAGAAAAACAACCATGCATTGCCGTGTGCAAGAAGTCCGGCCAGAAATAACTACTTCTCACCTATGCGTTGTGGGCCCGCGATCAAGGTTTGTAGCTGGCCGCCGTGAGTGCTAGCCGGAGGCAGGGCAAAAAAAAGGAATTTGCTTGCTGCCAATCAATCGTTAGGAGAAAAAATTATTTTTCTTGGCCGAAGAAAAGCTGCTGCGCAGGCTTGGCTTCCGTGCCGAGTGCATGCGGCGGAACTGTGCACGGCCAGCGAAGGCTGACGCTCGCGGGGCCCGTGCGAAAGAAAATTTCCGCTTGGAAATCTTCGCCGTGCCTTGTGCTGCTCCTGTGGCTGGAAATCTGGTGCAGATGCGTTTGCCTACCAGATGTGCTGCCGCCGGCTGACAGCCTGTGTGTGACGCACCCAAAGCTGCGCTTCAGCCGTCGCCGTGAGAGCTACGCCGGAGAAATAACAGCAGCGACGACTCCAAAAATAGTAGATCAAAAATACTACCCGGAAAACAGATGTGGACTGTAGATTGATTCTTGGAAAAAAACAGTCATCTATCCCCAAGGGGATAGGGGCCTATTTATAGGCAAATCCTAATACATGAAAAGACTACTTTACCCTCGAGTAAAATAAACTGACTCTAAAATAAATTCCGAAAATTACTAAAATATTCTTAGAAAAATTAACTGACTCGAATAAAAATATTCTAAACTTAAAAACTAAATATTAATATCCTAAAAACGAATTAATGATAGATTGTCAGTTTTACGCCGAAACTGATAAAGCGTCCACCGTCTTCGCACCGGGTACCCGGATTGGGCCGACCCGACCCCGCAGCTCCCTCAGCCCGGCAATCGCTCGCCGCCCGTGTACCTGAGTCAAACCCAGTCAACAGACCAGTGGATCATCTGCCGCTCCTAGCCATGTACCCGGATTGGGCCAGCCCGACTCCGCAGCTCCTCTGCCCGGTCGTCGCTCACTGCCCGTGTACCTGAGTCACATGCGCCTCAGACTCGGCAGGTCTTCATCTCTCCCTTCCATTACTTCCGTTGAAAATCACTCATCACATCTGGAATATCAAAACCATATTCTTCAACATGGTTTCTCAACCTCCGAGTAGGACTACCACCTGAACTCCGTTTGGGAGGCATGGTTGAGAACTTGGTAGAGAACGAAGCTTTTTGGACTATGTTCCCCACGGACGGCGCCAACTGTTGGCGTAAAAGATTACGCTAACAGGTTTCTAGAAGTTAGAAACTAACAAACGAAGTGTTCGTGAAGTAAACTATTTCAAGTATCCGAAGTGGATAATAGCGCAAAATAGTTCGAAGATATGTATTGAATAACTTGGTTTTCGATCCTCATTACAGGGTAAAGCGGGGGGTATTTATAGGCCCAAACATTAAGGAAAAGACCCTTTTGCCCCTCTGTTACAACTGACATTGTGGAAACTATTCGGTACCCTTAATAGGGCTAAAACGGTAAAAGACTAATCTAATGAGAAAGAAGATAAGTCTTCCATCCTAGCTGGCAAAGAAGCTCTCAGAAGAGTCAATGTTCGAAGATATATTCCGAACTAGAGTTCGCCTCCATCCTTCGAACTTGACCCAATACACTTCCGGAGTCAGATGCTGGAAACCTTTGATTAAAGGGCCAAATTTTTCTATGCCATTATAATTTTTACAGTTTTGAAATATACCATCGGTGTGTCACTGACATATGGGACCTACCACAGTCACTGACAATGGCATTTTTCAAATTACAGAATATTGTAATGGCATGTTTCAAAATTTCCCTTGATTAAATCATCTGTCTTGGTTCTGTTACAGCAATAACCCTGAAGATGGAATATTTTCCCCAACAATATGGTCCTTCCCATTTATTCCCTAGCTTCCCCAGAGCTATTACACTTCGCAATACCAAATACCTGGTTTAAGCTCGTTAACTTTTATCTTCGGGTCATACCATGTCTTTGTTTGGTCTTGGTACTTTGTCAGATTGGCGACAGCTCGAAGCCTTGTTTCTTTTGACAAGTCCAGCGAAGTATTTCTCTCCTCTTCATCTCCAGGTTCTACTATGCAGAGGGATCCACCCTTGAGCTCCGTAGGAGTCATGGCATCATCTCCGAATAGCAGCCTGAATGGGGTGAAGCCTGTGGACCTGGCTTGAGTGGTCCGAATCGACCATAGAATCTTAGGAAGTTCTTCGGTCCACAGTCCTTTTGCCAGCCCGACAATCCTTCGATTTAAACCAGAGAGAATATTTCCATTGGCTCGCTCGATGGCTCCGTTGGATTGTGGATGGCGAACTGCTGTGAAGCATAACTTGATGCCCATTTCTTCGCAAAATTCTTTAAAGGGTTCGGCTTCGAATTGGGTGCCACTATCTACAATTAACTCCCTTTGCCCTCCGTACCTGCATATGATATTTTGCTAGAAGAATTTTTGCACATTTGTTGAAGTGATAGCAGTTAGGGGTTCAACTTCGACCCATTTAGAAAAATACTCAATTGCTACCACTGTAAACTTCAAGTTGCCTTTCGCCATTGGAAAAGGGCCAATGAGATCCATTCCCTATCGTGCCATTGGCCATACCGGGGCAATAACTTGAAGGCGTGTTGGCGGACGGTGGCTCCGTCTACCCATCCACTGGCATCCTTGATAGGTTCGAACTAGCTCTTCCTCATCTCTCACAATTGTTGGCCAATAGAGCCCCTACCGAAGTGTCTTTCCTACTAGAGCACGGGGGGCTAGATGGCTTCCACATAAGCCTTCGTGAATTTCCCGAAGTATATCTTGGCCTTCAGGTTGTGAGATGCACCGGAGTAGGGGAGAACAAACTCCGGCTTTGTATAATATCCCATTGACAAGCTCATAATTACGAGCCCTTGCTTGCAACCTTCGGAAATCCTGGACGTTCTGACAAGACTACACTATTTTGCAAGACATCCATTATCGGAGTCCGCCAATATGCAGCTGGGATGCAAAGGACTTCTGCGGAGGGTAATTGATTTACCGTAAGCTTGATAAGTTCCTCATAACAAGCACCCTCCAGGACGTCCAATGCTCCGGCTGTAGCCTTCGCTAGAATGTCTGCAAGTTGATTATCTGCTCGAGGACTACTCCGAACAGAAAATCCTTTAAACATTGCTTCTGTCTTGTGGATTTCTTCTAGATACTTTGCAAGATGCGGATTCCTGGCTTGAAAGCTTTTGTCGACATGCCCTGCGATGACTTGGGAATCTGTCTTAATTATAATTCTTGCTTCTCCAAGCGCTTTTGCCTTTCGGAGGCCTAGCAGGATCCCTTCGTACTCTGCGATATTATTGGTGGTCTTAAAGTTGAGCCTCGCATAATACATAGCCTTCTTCCCTGACGGCGATATTATCACAGCTCCAGCTCCGGCACCAGATGCCTGATACACTACAAGAAAACATGAAATTTTCGTCGGCAATTTTAATTTCCGTCAGCTTTCGGAAAAGTCGACGAAAGTTAATTCACTTCCGTCGGCTCCTGTAGGCCGACGAAAGTTAGATTAACTTCCGTCGGCTTCTGACTATGGCCGACGGAAGTTAAAAGGCTTTCGCCCCCGCCCAGAATAAAAATCATAACTTCCGTCGGCCAACATTAAAGCCGACGGAACTTAAATTAACTTCCGTCGGCTTTAGTTGTGGCCGATGGAAGATATTTTTCCAGAAGCGCTTTATTTTTCCCAGCCCGCGCACGCCCTATTTTTACGCTAGGTTTTGCGCCGCCTGCCTCCCCTCCCCGCCTCCCCACATCCCGGCCACCGCCTCCCCACCTCCCGGCCGCCGCCTCCCCTCCCTGCTTCCCCACCTCCCGGCCACCGCCTCCCCACCTCCTGGCCGCCGCCTCCCCTCCCCGCTTCCCTACCTCCCGGCCGCCGCCTCCCCTCCCCGCTTCCCCACCTCCTGGCCACTGCTTCCCCACCTCCCGGCCGCCGCCTCCCCTCCCCGCTTCCCCACCTCCCAGCCGCCGCCTCACCACCTCCCGGCCACCGCCTCCCCTCCCCGCTTCCCTACCTCCCGGCCACCACCTCCCCTCCCCGCTTCCCCACCTCCCGGCCGCCACCTCCCCACCTCCCGTCCGTCGCGTCCCCTCCCCAGCTCTAGCATCTGCATTTCTACCCCCACACCAGAAGCCGGCGGCGAGAGACAGCGGAGGGGCAGGCCATGGCGGTGTCATTGTCGTCGTTCACCTTGGCGGCAGTCCGCGAGATGCAGCGCGACCTCGAGTCCCAGGCCAACGCCCTCAGCAAGATCCAGAAAGGCACGCGCGCGAACGAGCTGGTCCTCAAGGTAATTCACTCGCTGTGCTCCCTTGCTTGCCTCAATGCTGTGCTGATGGTGGGATGTTTATTCTTTGTCAGGAAGCGGATGGATCGAGCACTAAAGGACTTGGAGGAAAAGCAGACAAGAGTTTTGTTCATGTGTGCTCTTTGTTTCTGAAGTTTGGAAAGAAATGGAACATTGGGGACTTTACTCTTCATTATTCATTGTGCCTATCTGTATACTTCACATTCTTTTGTTGTTCATGTGTGCTCATTGTGTCTATCTGTATACTTCACATTGATGATTGAATATTTTTATGCTCCTATTTGTGATGTTGTATACTGAGGATGTATACTGAAAAAAGGAAAAAAAAAGAAAAAAAATTATAAGTGCTTAGTCTAGTGCATTGTTGGAATGTATAGAAAAAAGCTTAAAAAAAGAAAAAAATAACTTCCGTCGGCTAATGTTTGGTCGACGGAAGTTATCGATTCCTTGTGTTAATTTTCGTCGGCCATGGTTAGCTGACGGAAGTTAGCTAACTTCCGTCTACCCGCTTCCATCGGCCAAAGCCGACGGAAGTTAGCCTTTTGCCGACGGAAGTTAGCCTTTTGCCGACGGAAGTTAGCTTCTTCCGTCGAAAAAGGGCTAACTTCAGTCGGCTTTGGCCAACGGAAATTGCCTAGATTGTTGTAGTGATAGGCTCTGTCGGAAAAAATTGTCCATAAACCTTTGGAGGTTTCTTCCGGAGCCTAGACTGCAGATGAAGTCCACTCTGCCACGAAGTCAGCTATGATCTAAGATTTGATAGTTGTTCTTGTCGTGAAGGAAATACCAAAGAGGGCTAGCTCGACAACCCATTTTCCGATCCTACCCGTAGAATCTTTGCTTCGAAGCAAGTCACCAAGGGGATACGAGGTAGGAACGGTTAGATTATATGCTAGAAAGTAATGCCTGAGCTTCCGCGAGGCCATTACCAAAGCATAAGCAAATTTTTCGAGCTCAGAGTATCTTGTCTTTGCTCCGGACAAAGCTTCTAAGACGAAGTAAACTGGGTTTTGCACTAGCTTTCCTTTAAGCTCAACTTCCCTAACCAATACTGCACTTACTGCGGAGCCCGTTGCTGTAAGATAAAGAAGGAGAGTTTCTTCCAGGAGGGGCACAGTAAGTGTTGACAAGCTTCCGAGGTAATATTTAATGTCATCAAAGCTTCTCTGGCACTCCGGCGTCCACTTGAAACTTTCGAACCCCTTTAGAGCTTTAAAAATTGGAAGGCTTCGCTCGGCTGATCTGGCCAGGAATCCACTGAGAGCTACGAGTCGTTCCTTGTTAGCTTCTAGACCTGCTTCATATTTTCTGGTGGAGCCATTCTTTGCAATGCGCTTATCTGCGTCGGGATAGCTTCGATTCCCCTACTCGAAACTAAGTACCCTAGCAGTTTTCCTGCTTGCACCCCCGAAAATACATTTTTTAGGGTTAAGGTGAACTCCCCATGCTCGGAGGCTCTCAAATGTTTTGCTAGGTCTAGGCTATGATGGTGCTTTACAACATTCTTTATTACAATGGCATCCATATAGGCTTCGACATTTCAGCCTATTTGATGACCTAGAGCCTTAGCTATCAAACGTGAGAAGGTGGCTCCGGCATTTCGCAAGCCAAAAGGCATTCAAACATAACAAAATACTCCAGAGGGAGTTATAAAACTCATCTTGGCTTCGTCTTCGCGCTTTAGCTAGACCTGATGATAACCGGAGTATGCATCCAGGAAGCTCAGTAATTTGGAGCCAGCCATCGAATCCACCAGCTGGTCTATTCGGGGCATAGGGTAGGGATCTCGCGGGCATGCTTTGTTTAAAGATGTGAAGTCAATGCACATGCGCCACTTGCCGGAGCCCTTCTTCCTCACAAAAATAGGGTTAGCCAGCCACTCCGTGTGGGCTACTTCCCTGATGATGCCAGCCCTTAGCATTTTTTCCACTTCTACCTTAGCGAGGTCTGCCCTCTCTGCTAATAACTTACGGAGCCCCTTCCGCACTGGCCTAGGCTTCGGGTTGACAAGCAAACTATGCTCGATGATACTCCGGTCAACCCCGGTGATGTCTCCGTCGGTCCAGGCAGAGATATCCAAATATTGTTTGACAACTTCCTCTAGTGATGTGGCTATCTCCGAAGGTAGCCCCTTGCCGAACTGTATTGGGTACTCCTTGCCATCTTTCAGGATTATCTTCATGACGACATCACCTTCCGGGCTTGGCTTTAGGGAAAGGCCCTTCGAGGAGTTTGAAGACTCTGAAGCCTCCTCTGTGTGCTCTGACACACTGTGCACTTGTCGAGGGTCAAATGGCTGACCGTGGACATACTCCGTTCTTCGGGCTACAGCTTGGTCTCCTGAGATAGTGAGAACTCCACCTTGCGTGGGCATCTTGAGACATAAGTAGTTATGATGTGCTATAGCCCCGAACTGGTTCAACATTCCCCGTCCAAAAATCGCATTATAGGCATATGGGGCATCGACGACATCGAAGATCACCTCCTCCACCCTGGATAGGGGCCCCTCTTCGAAGGAAACCTCGAGGCCTATATAGCTGAGGGCATCGAGAGGCAGACCTGCGAAGCCTTGGAGTGGGCGGGTCGCCAGAAGTAAATGCCTCTGAGGGATGCACATTTGGTCGAAGGCATGGACGAAGAGTATATCTGCGGAGCTTCCACCGTCTACCATGATCCTTTAGACTTCGACTCCCGCTATATCAACTGAAATGACAAGGGGGTCAGCATGAGGGAATTTCACCCCCAGAGCATCATTGGCAGTAAAAGAAATAGGTACATTGGACCACTCGGGCATTTTTGCCGCAGAATTCGAGGTCCCTATGTTCCCTACTTCGCGGACATATTCTCGTCGCTACCTTTTTGACATGTTACCGAGGGTCCCCCTCCAGAGATGGGCAGGACCACTCGCTTGCCGCGATCTTGGGGATCTTCCTGCTTCGGTGGTGGCATAATATTGGCCATCGGGAGCTGCATTGGAGCTTCAGGGATGCCGACTTGGGCAACGGTTTGCACAGGCTCTGAACGCGCCACTGGAGGGGCTCGATTCGAAGTACCTCACCCTATACTTCGTCCAAGGTATTCACCCCGAAGGGTTAATAAAAACTTACAATCCTTCGTGTCATGGCTTCGTGTCGGGGCGGAGGGTGCAATGTTCAACACCTCGGAGCGGAAGTGCTTCTTTCCCCGCCTATGATCATTGAAGTGATTGTCAAGAGGGACTTGTGGAGAGGTTGGGACTTCAGGCTCCGTCTTCACTTCTCGAAGGGCTGGTGCAGGTGTCGTTGTTCTTCGGAGGCAGCCTTCCTCTGCCTTGGCATACTGTTCGAAGTATGCCATCAGTTGTGCCACACATGACATCAGTTTCCAATGAAGCTTGCTGAGGAGATCTGGGTTCAGCACCCCTTCGCGCGCGGCATCGACTACCGAAGAGGTAGACGAGCCTTTGATCTGAGACTTGGTGTGGGCGAAGCATGTGAAATACTCCTGAAGTGTCTCCCCCACTTGCTGCTTCACCTGAAACACACTTCTAGTTGACATTGGGGCTACAAATGTACCCTGGAAGTTGCTTACAAACTTCTTCTTTAGCTGCTCCCAAGACTTGATTGATCCTGGCTTTAGAGACCAGAACCATCGGAGAGCTACACCTTCAAGAGTGGGGGGAAACACTTCGCCATAGTGTTACGCACCCCTCCACTGGCTTCTATTGCCAAAGCATACGAACGAGAGAATTCTCCAAGGTCAGACCCACCGGAGTATTTGTGCAGCTTCGAGGCCTTAAACCTGGGGTCGAAAGGCACTTTCTGCAGGTCCAGATGCAATGGAGACTCGTCGTCAAAGGACGCATTCTCGGCTTCCTCCAGGACTTGGACAGCTTTGGGAAGATCGCCTGCACCGCCGTCTTGAGGCCCTTCTACAGCATGAGTGGAGGCTTGAGAGCGAAGTCGATCGGCTGCCTCTTGCCTCCACCTTGCCACTTCCTCCTAAAGTCGCGCTACTTGGGTAGCCTCGTCCTCAGGAAGGTCTTCATCTCCTTCAGAGGGGATCTCCAGGTCTCGGGAACTGGTGTAGTCGGTTTGGAGCACTGTGGGAGAGGCTCGGGTGCCTTTGGGTGCTCGACGTCCGGCGACCCCTTCGGGCGTTAGCGGGATAACTGAGAGTCTTGCACCGTTGGTCCGAGGGGACCTTCGGGGAGGATCAGAGGCTAGGCTCCGCTTGGGATGCATAGCTAATGAAGATGAGGTCCGAAGACCAAGGACTTCGATTGGTTTGGGAAGGCAAGGAAAGGCCTTCGAGCTGCACTAGGAAGCCCCTTACTGAAGGGTGCACGGAATCCTAGGACTCTGAAGCTCCCTTCGCTAGTGCTCTTTGAAGTACAGTCAGTGGCAGAGAACTAGCTTTTAGAACTACGTTCCCCACGAACGGCGCCAACTGTTGGCGTAAAATATTACGCTAACAGGTTCTTGAATATTAAGAACTAACAAACAAAGAGTTTGTATTGAGAACTATTTCGAGCCTCCCAATAGGATAATAGCTCAAAGTAGTCCAAAATTGTGTATTGAATAGTTGAGTATTCGATGCCTATTACAGGGTAAGAAAGGGGGTATTTATAGGTGAAAACTCTAAGGAAAAGACCTATTTACCCCTCAATTACAACCGACATAGTGGAAACTATTCGGTACCCCAAATAGGGTTAAAATAGTAAAATTTATCCGAAGAAGGTAGATAAGGCAGATGTCTTATCAGTCTTGCTGTTTTCCACTGTAGCTTCGGAGCCTTCAGAGGATACCTTCAAACCATGAAGCCGAAGTATCCTTCAGCTTAGAAACTTCATAATCTCCCTAGATGAACGCAAGCTTTGATGTTGGTGAATTATCTTTGACTTTTGATCACTAAAGTCCTGAGGATGAAGTATTTTCCCCCAACAACATGCATAGCAAACGACATACTGTCTAAGATACATATATGATCAGTGCAACAGATGATATCTAAAGAGAGTCATTAGCACGCATTTTTCGATTTTTGCAAACAAAAGCATCACCAAATTTTCTAGTTGACAAGCAAAGTAAAGCATGAGATGCAAAAGCTAACTGATATCTACCAAGATAAGCATTGTCCAGAATAAAGTGCTTCAGCAAACTTGTCATCTTTTTAAATTTCAAGTTTCTTCTTTTCCTTTTCATTTTTGCTAGGGGTTATTTGCATGTCAACCTTATGCTAACCGACCAAGTCAAGCCTAGGCCAGAACTGGACCATCAGAAGCTTAAGACATTGGTCTTGGCATACATTACACTGACCTAGTTCATACCAAAGTGTTAAGGTAAGAAGTCCAGAACAATGCAATGCGACAAAACAAACCCACCTGGATCTTTTCAAATAACCATAAAAAGGCATGAATTTTTCATTTTTCTGAATTTTTATCATTTTTATAGCACATTTTTCATGTTTAAAGCATATAGATGTCCAAGTTGCATATCTGCATCTAAGTAAGGAACTAGCTACCAGGCATGTAAAAGATAGCAAAAGCATTCAACCTACACACGCTAGTTACCAGAAGCAATGGTGATCATTTTTCAACTTTAAAGCATAAAAGCCATGCAGATGACAGATATTAGACATATCATGTGAACTGAAGCAAAACATGATCATCGACAGGTAATCAAAAGAATATACTAGCTAGATCAAGTAAAGCATATCAATCATATAATAGAAGCAAGCTCAAAGTATGATATGTGAATATGCATGATATGAACACACACAAAAAGACTCAAGAAAAGAATAAAGAAGAAGGAAAAACTGACTCAAAATATCCTAAAAATGATATACAACTCCAAAATCCCCTCGCAAACGCTCAATAGTAGACTGAACTAGGGTTTGGTAATAATGTCAGCCAACTGCTGATGGGTATCAACATGTACAAGATCAATGACCCCTTTCTCATATTGATCCCTGAGAAAGTGAAAGCACACATCAATATGTTTGGTTTTTGAATGAAGACATGGGTTTTTCCCTACACTAATCACGCTGGTACTATCACAAAACAAAGGAACTCTGGCAAGGAAGAACAACCCAAAATCCCGCAAAGTAGAAATCATCTAAACCAACTGTGAGAAGCAGCTAGCAACAACTACATACTCAGCCTTAGTAGTAGAAAGTGCAACTCCAGATTGTTTTCGAGAAGACCAAGATATAAGTGAAGAACCAAGAAACTAGCAAGTACCGGAAGTTGACTTGCGATCCAGCTGGCACCCACCGAAATCAGCGTTGGAAAAGCCAGATAAATCAAGAGACGATGATGCAGAATAGTAAAGACCTAGATCAGGAGCATAAGTATTCTGCTGCCATTCAGCTCTTAAGATTTAAGCTTACTACTATGTCTACTCGTGTTTCTTTGCTCAAAAAGCCCCCTCCTTGATGGCATTCAAACTTTCTATACTTATTAATAAGTACATCCCTACTACATGATTGTTTTCGAGAAGACCAAGATACAAGTGAAGAACCAAGAAACTGGCAAGTACCGGAAGTCGACTTGCGATCCAACCGGCACCCACCGAAATCAGCGTCGGAAAAGCCAGATAAATCAAGAGACGATGATGCAGAATAGTAAAGACCTAGATCAGGAGCATAAGTATTATGCTGCTGTTGGGGGAAAATATCTCCTCTTCGGGGTTATTGCCGCAACAGCATGACAGCAGATAGTGGATTCGAAGGTTTCCAGACGTCCATCTTCGAAGATACCCTGAGTCAAGCTCGAAGTACGAAGATAGGCATTAGTTCGAAGTACATCTTCGAACTAAGGTTCTGCGAGATCTTTATTGCCAACTAAGATGGAAGATTTATCTTTTATATCATTAGATTAGTCTTTTACCATTTTAGCCCTATCAAGGGTACCGAATAGTTTCCACTATGTCGGTTGTAATAGAGGGGTAAATTGGTCTTTTCCTTAATATTTGGGCCTACAAATACCCCCCGTTTCACCCTGTAATAGGGACCGGATACAAGTTATTCAATACACACATTCGAACTATTCTAAGTTGTTATCCTTTCGGAGGCTTAGAATAGTTCTCTTCACAAACACTTCGTTTGTTAGTTTCTATTTTACAGAAACCTGTTAGCGTAATCTTTTACGCCAACAGTTGGCGCCGTCCGTGGGGAACCTAGTCCGAAAAACTTCGTTCTCTACCAACCTCTTACATCATGCCTCCTAAGCGGAGCGCACCCCACAATCCCGTTCGGAGGTCTTCTCGGATCTCCGGAGAGATACCATTTGACACGGTGGAAGTCGGAGGCCCTTCGACATTCCCTCCGCAAACTCCGGAAGGGGCTTCTATCCCTCGAACATACGAAGCTTCTCCGCCAACCCCTTCCATACCTCGACCACCCGGAGTCCCTCCTCCACCTTCCATCCCAATTCGAACTGATCCTACTAGTTCTCAAGACCCGGAAGATCCTTCCGGAGGAGATGAAGATAATCTTGGAGATATGGCCACTCAAATGGCCAACCTTCGAGCTGAGGTAGCAAGGTGGCGACAAGAAGCTGCGAACAGGCTTCGCTCTCAAGCCATCCCAACTATCCCAGAAGTGCCCGAAGACGACGATCTCGATTATCCGAAGCCCCGGAGAATGCCTCCTTCGATAATGAATCTCCGCTGCATCCTGAGCTGCAGAAAGTTCGCTTTGATCCAAAGTTCAAAACTTCGAAGCTCTGTAAGTATGCCGGAGATGAAGATCCCGGAGAGTTCGTTCGTTCTTACGCCCTAGCAATTGAAGCTAGCGGAGGAGTTCGAGACACCATGGCGAAGTGCTTCCCCTTAGCTCTTCAAGGAGTGGCATTACGGTGGTTCTGGTCCTTGAAGCCAGGATCAATTAATTCATGGTCACAGCTGAAGAAGAAGTTTATAAGCAATTTTCAAGGCACCTTCGTGCCTCCCATGTCAACAGGAAGCCTTTTTCAGGTGAAACAGCTTCCTAGAGAAACATTGAGGCAATATTTTAAGCGCTTCGCTCATACGAAGTCGCAAATCCGGGGGTTGTCTGCATCTTCGGTAGTTGATGCAGCTCGAGAAGGCGTCACTCATCAAGGCCTCTTGGATAAGCTTCATCGGAAAAGCATCTCCTCGGTCTCTCAGTTGATGTCATACTTCGAGGAGTATGCGAGGTCAGAAGAGGGTTGGCTTCGAAGAACTGCCGCTACTTCATCCATATTGCAAGAAGTTAAAGTAGAAGTGAAAACTTCGGCATAGCCGCAAGAACCAGTCTTCGAAGTGCAACATGATCGGAGAAGAGGGCAAAAGCACCCTCGTTCTGAAGTCATGAATATTGCACCCCCACAGAAGTTTACACAGAGACCTCCACAGTCTTCGGGGAACAAGGCCAGCGGCTGGAGGCCACCAGGGAAAACGGCTGGCAAGGGCCAGACCCTTTTCTGCTACATCCATGGAGAAAATCGAAGCCATGCAACTGATACTTGCAAGGCTATACTTACCCTAAGGGGAGAGTACCTAGAGAGAACTTCGGGTCGAGGTACTACCGACCGAGTTCCAGTTGCAACGCGCCCAGAGCCGGTCCAGGCTGTGGCGCGGATAGAAAACTTTGATGCTGCAAGACACCCTCCGGTGGCCAATGTTATGCCACCTCCGAAGCAAGAGGAAGGGCAAGATCGAGGGAAGAGAGTAGTTCTCCCCATCTCCGGAGGAGGTACCCTCGGAAGCATGTCAAAGAGACAGCGAAGAGACTACGTCTGGGAAGTAGGTCATATTGGGACTTCGTCGTCTGCAGCTGCAATGCCGGAGTGGTCTCATGTACCGATATCCTTTTCTGCGGAGGATGTAGCTGGTATTAAGTTCCCGCATGCAGATCCACTTGTTATCACTGCTGATATTGCGGGCACTGAAGTTCGAAGGGTGTTGATTGACGGAGGTAGTTCGGCAGATATCATTTTTGTTCAAGCCTTCGATCAATTGTGCATTTCCAGGAAGAATCTCCTTCCAGCGGCTCGTCCTTTGCAAGGCTTCGCAGGACCTCCGCTTGATGCACTTGGCCAAATAGGCCTGGAAGTTACCTTCGGAGAAGGTTTATTCGCCTGAACTGAGGAAGTAATCTTCGATGTTGTAGATGCTCCGTATGCTTACAACGTCATCTTCGGAAGAGGCATGCTAAACCAGTTCGGAGCTGTGGCGCATCACAATTATTTGTGCATGAAGATGCCCACACAAGCAGGGGTCCTTACTGTCTTCAGGAGATCAAGCTATTGCTCGGAGAGCGGAATATGGTCATGGTCCCCCTCTTGATCCAAGACAAGTAAACAGTGTACAAGATAATGAAGAAATTTTTTCAGCCTCCTCCGAAGCTTCGAAGAAGTCCTTTCCGAGACCAAGTCCTGAGGGAGAAATTGCAACGAAGGTCATTGTTAAAGATGGTAAAGAGTATACATTTCAATTTGGTAAAGATTTACCCCCAGAAGTTGCAACCTCCTTGGAAAAGATGGTAGAAGAAAATTTGGATGTCTTTGCTTGGTCTGACGAAGATATCACCGGAGTCGATCGGGATATCATTGAACATAGTTTACTTGTAAACCCGAAGGCCCGTCCTATTCGGCAAGGACTCCGGAAAATGTCTGCAGAAAGAGCTGCTCTAGCGAAGGACGAAGTTGAGAAATTGTTGAAGGCTGGGATTATCAGAGAAGTGGCTCACACAGAATGGTTAGCCAACCCAGTCTTCGTCAGAAAGAAGTCTTCCGGGAAGTGGCGCATGTGCATTGATTTCACATCCTTGAATAAAGCATGCCCACGTGACCCCTACCCCATGCCCCGAATTGATCAATTGGTTGACTCCACCGTAGGTTCGGAGTTATTAAGATTCCTTGACGCGTATTCTGGTTATCATCAGATATGGTTGAAGCGCGAAGATGAAATCAAGACAAGCTTCGTAACTCCTTCGGGAGTTTTCTGTTATGTAAGAATGCCCTTCGGCTTAAGAAATGTCGGGGCTACTTTTTCGAGGTTAGTTGCTAAGGCTCTAGGTCATCAATTAGGTCGCAATGTGGAGGCCTATATGGATGATATTGTAATAAAGAGTGCTTTAAAGCACCAGCATAGCCTAGACTTAGCAGAAACATTCAATAGCCTTCGGGCATGTGGGATCCGTCTTAACCCTGAAAAATGTATCTTCGGAGCTAAGGCTGGAAAGTTGTTAGGGTATTTAGTTTCAAGCAGGGGAATTGAAGCTAGCCCTACTCAAATAACTGCGCTACAAAAGATGGCCCCTCCGGAAAATTTAAAGCAAGTGCAAAAGCTGATTGGGCATCTGGCAGCACTTAGCAGGTTTTTATCAAGGTCTGCGGAGAGAAGCTTGCCTATATTTAAAGCATTGAAAGGGTCCGAAGATTTTGCATGGACACCGGAGTGTCAGAAAAGCTTCGAAGATATTAAAGAGTATCTCAGTAATCTTGCTACACTCACGGTGCCTACTGCGGACGAAACCCTACTCCTTTACCTTGCAGCTACAGGTTCTGCTGTCAGCGCAGTCCTTGTCAGAGAAGTGGATTTCAATGGGAAGTTGGTCCAAAATCCTGTTTATTTTTTATCCGAAGCATTATCAGGAGCGAAGTCAAGATACTCCGAACTTGAGAAGTTCGTTTATGCTCTGATAATGGCTTCGAGGAAGTTAAGACATTATTTTTTGGCACACAATGTAATTGTACCAACTTCGTATCCTTTAGGAGATATGCTTCGAAGTAAGGATTCCACTGGAAGGATTGGGAAGTGGGCAGTTGAGCTAGCACCCTTCGGCATATCTTTCTTGGCAAGGACAGCAATCAAATCGCAAGTCCTAGCAGATTTTGTAGCAGAATGGACTCCACCTGCAAATTTGGTTCCGGAGAAGTCAAGTGACGGAGTTTGGATTGTCTACTCCGATGGGGCTTTCCAAGCATCCGGAGCAGGCATTGGAGCAGTGTTGATTTCACCTTCAGGGCAAAGAGCAATGTACTCCGCAAGACTCAACTTTAAGTCTACCAATAATATAGCGGAGTATGAAGGGATTTTATTGGGACTCCGAAAAGCACGTGCTCTAGGGGCTACAAGAATTATTATAAAGACAGATTCTCAGATAGTAGTAGGGCACGTAGATAAAAGTTTCCAAGTTCGGCATCCACAGCTTGCAAAGTACTTAGAAGAAATCCGTAAAATCGAAGCACACTTCAAGGGTATTTCCATTCGGAGTATACCAAGAGCAGAAAATGTGCAAGCGGACATCTTAGCAAAAGCTGCAACCGGAGCTGTGGAAGTACCCGAAGAAGCTTTCTATGAAGAGCTCAATATACCTTCGGTGCCACAAATTCCCTCTGCAGAGATTCTTTGCATTCCTAGTGCAGATTGGAAAAATTCAATCATGGAACTTTTACAGAGAGGAACAAATTTGCCCGAAGAGCCGCAGCTGTCAAGATTAAAGCTTAGAGCCAGAAATTATCAAATAATCAACGGTATTTTATACAAGGCTAGGAGTATGTTCCCCTATACTGCGATGTATATCTCAAGCCGAAGGTCAAGAAATTCTTCGAGAAATTCATGAAGGCCTTTGTGGTAGCCATTTAGCCCCTAGAGCTTTGGCAGGAAAAACACTTCGCCAGGGGCTTTATTGGCCTACAATAACAGCTGATGCGGAGAGTTTAGTCCGCACTTGTCAAGGATGCCAGTGGATGGGTCGACGGAGTCATCGCCCACCAACAGCTCTTCAAGTCATTGCTCCGGTATGGCCTATGGCCAGATGGGGTATGGATTTAATTGGTCCCTTTCCAGTAGCCAAGGAAATCTGAAGTTCGCAGTGGTAGTTATTGAATATTTTTCTAAGTGGGTGGAAGCAGAACCCTTAACAGCTATCACTTCGAACAATGTACAGAAATTCTTCTGGAAGAACATCATTTGCCGGTTCGGAGTGCCTAGATACCTCACAGTTGATAATGGAACACAGTTCGACGCAGAACCCTTCAGGAAGTTTTGCGAAGATCTAGGCATTCAGTTATGTTTTGCTGCAGTGAGGCATCCTCAGTCTAATGGAGCCGTAGAGCAAGCCAATGGAAATATTTTATCAGGGCTAAATCGAAGAATAGTAGGATTAGCAAAGGGACTGTGGACCAAAGAGCTTCCGAAGATTTTATGGTCCATTCGGACTACGCAAACAAGGTCCACAGGTTTTACTCCGTTCAGACTACTATTCGGAGATGAAGCTATGACTCCAACGGAGCTCAAAGGAGGATCATTTCGCAGCACCGAACCGGACATCAAAGAAGAATGACAAGCTTCGCTAGATTTATCAGAAGAAACAACACTTCGAGCTGTAGCAAATTTATCAAAGTATCATCAGCAGACGAAGGCTTGGTTTGACCCGAAGGTTAAGCTCAATGAACTAAGACCGGGTCATCTTGTTCTACGAAGCATTATAGCACCAGGGAAGTTAGGGAATAAATGGGAAGGTCCATACCTAATCGTCCGTTCAGGGCACCCTGGCTCCTTTAAGTTAGCTAATTTAGAAGGTGAAGAGTTAGCACATACTTGGCATGCGGAGCACCTAAAGCGATACTTCGCATAAGGGCTCCTTGTAATTCGCTTGTAATCATCTTCCAAATTAATAAAGCATATGATCCTGATAGTGCCTTCCCCTCATAGACTTCCAGCTTCCGAGTGGATGCACTGGAACCGTGGGGTCGACCGAGAGGGAAGTGTCATGAAGCTGGGTTGTATTTTCGGACTTCGAACCATTGGTTCGAAGCTTCCGACGTGGGGGCTGACATTATCCGGAGTCCAAGCCACCGGCTTGTAGGCATCCGTAAAAGAGCCCAAAACCACATCATACGGAGTCCAAGCCATTGGCTGGTAGACTTCCGTAAAAAGAGACGAAGGTGGCCAAAACATGCGGAGTCCAAGCCATTAGCTGGTAGACTTCGTAAAAAGAGCCGAAGGTGCCAAAACATGCGGAGTCCAAGCCATTGGCTGGTAGACTTCCGCAAAAAGAGCCGAAGGTGGCCAAAATATACGGAGTCCAAGCCATTGGCTGGTAGACATCCGTAAAAAGAGTCCAAAGAGACCATTGCAAACTCCGAACCATTGCTTCGACAGAGATCGCAAAAATGAGCCGAAGGTGGCTAAAGCAAAACAGAATTTGAATTATGAGCTTCGAATATCTGTTAACATAGTCCAAAGTGACAAATTATCTAAGATACTAAAGTATCTTGAAAGTTATCTCAAGTGATTTCTTTCAAAAAACAAAGGTACTAAGTTGCCATTCTTCAGACTACAAATAGTCGAAGACATTTTATAAGATTTTAAAAGATCTTTAAATTGCAGAGGGGCTCCGAACCCCCAAAAAATTGTACTCCGAAGTTTTTTCTTTGCGCATAATCATCTTTGAATACAGTTCGAAGTTGCTTATACCCAAAGAGGGGCTAGTAAATATGGAGACAATTTTAAATCGGTATTCATTATTCAAACGAATGTGTTTACAGATTACATCATGAAAAATTGGTATCTATACCAAGAAGGAATCGAAGACCTCTTCGGTCTCTAGAGCTAGGGGTGGAACGACTAGTTCCAGCGCCGGGAGTTCTAATAACTTTGCGTTTAACTCTCTTGCTCCCCTTCGAAGCTCTAAAATCCTTCTGTTCTTGTTGAAGCTCGGCCCAAGTTCGAAGCCATTCGGGGCTTCTTTCCCAGCTTCGAAGATCTTCAGATCTTTTATTTTGAACTTCATCTTCGTTTTCAGACCAAGTAGCGTCTTCAGAAGATGAAGTGTTCAAGCTAACCTCTTTTTCTTCCTCTTTAATATAAGACAGTATATCTTTGATTACTTCGGGCGCAATTACACCGGAGCTATCTCGAGGAATTAAAAATCGAGGATGCTTGTAAGTCTTTAGAAGTTCGAAGGTGTTCCATAATGAGCGAAGTTCGTCGTTAATATCTAACACTTCGATATCTTCCGTATGAGACAAAGCCTAAAAATATGATAAACAAATTTTCATTGATAAATGTTCATAAGTATGAAGCTTTACATAGTCAAAAATCCTAAATTATTCATAAACATGCGGGTTCGGAGGAGGCTGACTGCTTGAAGCTTGGTTCCGAACTTGCTTCTGGCGTTGACCTTTGTCGATCCAAGCCTTGATCGCAGTGCGACCTTCGGCTCTCCATGAAGCTTGGAAGGCCTGCCAGGCAGCGGTCACGCCTTCGGAAGGAGTCAGAAGCCGCTCATCGTCGAAGGTAATAGGGCCCTCTGTGCTCGGAGTGATTGTTCGGCCCAAGTCCTCATAGTAACGAAGTAGTCCGATGGCAGACACTTGTCCGGAGAGTTCTCCGTAACGAATGCCCGTCGTCTTCATTTGCTTCGCTGCTCCTTGGATCCTTTTTAACCGGCGCAGCAGAGTGACGTTGCCATCTGAAGGAAGTGATCCAGTAGTACCGAAGTACTCCAGAACACCTAGCATCTGTTCTATGACCTCCGTAGCTACCTTCTCGGACTTAAGCTTTTCTTCAATTAATGCATCCTTGCTCGAAGTCGTTTCTTCTAGAACTCCGGAAAGCCTAGCATTCTCCGTAGTTAAAGTATTCTTCTGATTTAGGAGTTGGCTAGCTTCCTCTTGGAGCTTGACAAGCTCAGGACCCCGCATTAGCATGCTCCAACCGCACCTTTTCGATTTCCGCCCGAAGCACGATCCTTTCTGCTTCGAGCTCCTTATTTACAGCCTCCAAACCTTGTCTGGCCCTGCGTTCTGCCGAAATCATATCATTCATTTGAACCACTCTAGCTTCGGAGAAAGATAAGTTGCGCTGAAGAGCTTCGTTTTCTTCCCGAAGCTGAGCAATTTCACGTTCGCCTGATAAAGTTGCAGCACGGGCCAAGACCGCTTGCTAAGAAAAGAAAAAACTGAAGTAAGAAATTATTCATGTATAATTTGTTATTGGTTCGAAGGTGTTCCGTACCTGGTAGGCTGCTCGTTCCATGGCAACGTTTAGCTCCGAACTCTTCGCCTCGCTTAAAATAGCTACCAGCTCTGTCCCCCCGACTTCGCGACTGGCTCGACCCAAAGGTTTGAGCAGAGTCTGAAGCCCAGTTCTTTGCTCCAAAAAAGGAGTTAAAAGAGGGAGCATTGCCGAAGCTTCTTGGTCATCCCTGCTTGGCGAAGCTCAGGAGCGTTCTACGGAGGTCCTTGGAGCTTCAGTAGATGGTCCCCCCTCAGTAGATTGACTTTCGCTTGTTGATTCAGACGAAGTTGATCCTTGAGCAGGGAGAGGTTCTATATGTCTTTTACCCTTTCCAGACCCTTGTGAGCGACTTCCGGGTGCAGGTTCCGAAGTTGTCAAAGGCCCTTGAATTGGATCTTCACGACGCACTTCTTCCACGGAAGAGGGTTCTGCAAAAGCAAAAGTATTATACACTGTATAATGTTGCAGAAAAGAACAAGAAAATTATACGAAGTTTACCTTCGACATTTTGGTGGTGAGCGAGCATCGGACTGCTCGGAGGATCGAAGGTGAGGTCTTCGTCTGAATCAACAGTCAAAACTTCAACTGCCGGAGTATCTTCTTGAGCAGTTCTCCCTTCATCCAAGACTGAAGTCACAGCAACTTCGACTTCACTTTCAGTCGTAGGGGCTTCGATTTGCTCTTCCCCTTGAGGTAAATCCTCTTGAGCATTCGGAGTTCTCATTTCTTCTAGGTTAGCCTGAGACTCCAGCGTAACTGCAGCATCTTCGATATGAATATCTGTTTGAGATGCATCTTCATCAATCAACCTCACTAATAGTTTACCTTCATCCTCTTTAGAACCGAGGTTGAGGTTCTTGGGCTCAGAGGTGCAGGTTTTCTGGGTTTCTTAGCCACCTTCTTCACCGGAGTCTTTGCGGAGCTCGAAGCTCCAGCTTCGGCTTTCCTTTTCTTGGGTCCTTTCTCCGAAGGCACCCAATCCATCAGAGGGGGCGGAGTGATTCCCAACATTCCCCATACTCTGTTAGATCTCTCCCAACTCCCGACTAACTTGACTCTCCATTCTTTTTCGGTCGGAGTTGGAGCGCCCAAAATCTTCTCCGAAGCCCTTACGATTTGTTCCGAAGTAACAAGGGCTGAAGAAGCTAAAAAAGAAAAATAAATTAAGTTAGTTTTTCTACGAATGAATATGCATAATACATGTTGTCTTCGAAGTTACCTGCAGGGCTCGAAGTCAAGGTGATCTTCCTGGAGACCGCCTTCCGAATCCTCTTCGAAGATGATAGGCCAGTTGGCCATCAGTGGAGAAATTTGTAACCCGAGGAACTCTTCGGCTAAGTCTCGCATACTCAATCTTCGGCTGACTCTTTGAAGTAGATTGAGGCAAGCTTCAAGCTGACCTTGGCCGAGATGCACTAAGGCTTCTTTCCGGAATTGAATTTCTTTCAGGGGTCCGGCCAAAGGATTACTCGCCCCAACTTCGGCATAGAACCACCTCATAACCCAATCAGTATACCATCTTGCATTGATGGCCTTAGCAGGGAATTGCAGGGCATATTCGTCCCGAAGCCTAAAATTAATGCTTCCGAAGGATACCACTACTTTTTCACCTCTGGGGCCTACGAAGGTTTTAGGTTGGCATGAAGCCCTGTGCAGTGCAGTGAAGATCTCTGCCCTCCCCTCACAGCCTTCGGCTCTCAATGCCCATTCGAAGATAGCCAGTCTAGCTACTGCATTCGGAGATAATTGAGGGAGGGTGACATGGAATAGATCGAGTACCTCCGCTAGGAAGTCTACTGCAGGAAGGCCCAAGCCGGCTTCGAAGAAGGCTTCGAATACAACCACTTCTCCGGGCCTTGGTGACGGAATGAGTTCTTTCCCGGGCTTCCGAATCATCACTCCGGTACTGATTTTTCCTTCTACCACAATTGCCAGCGATTCCCTCTTGCAGGTAGAAGATCCCAGTTGGAAAGACTGGTCCAGATACTTCGTTGATGGCGGGCAGAGACTTTGATCATCGACGTCTTGGGGATTTCTCCCTCCTGCCGCCATGGATGTTGCTGCAGATGCCGGAGGTGCCGCCGCCAATGCTGCAGTCGCTGCTGCTGCAGCCGCCTGCTGCCGGGCCAAGGCCGACGGAGCTCCAGATACTTTGGTCTTCACCATTGCGGTCGCTGGATTGCTTTGGGGAAATGGAGGCTAGGGCTCAAAGAACTCAAGGGGCTCAAAAGATGTTTGATTGCGAGAGAGCAGTGAAAAGGTAACCGGGTAAGTTCTAGGCCATCTATTTATAGCCTAAACTTTACATTCTTACTGTTAGCCCATGCCGTTTCGCATTCCTGCCCGTTACTTTTCTCCGAAATTAACGCTTTCTACAGTTTCCGTTAGGAACAGAAAGCTAACGGCTATTTTCTCTAAGTCTAAAAGACTTTCGAACTTCCTAAGTCAGTTCTAAGATAGTTCGAA
Organism: Zizania palustris; assembly: GCA_019279435.1. Classification (NCBI taxonomy): domain Eukaryota; kingdom Viridiplantae; phylum Streptophyta; class Magnoliopsida; order Poales; family Poaceae; genus Zizania; species Zizania palustris. The sequence goes on from JAAALK010000288.1 coordinate 56,976,046, forward strand.
AGTAATTATCTTAAGACTGATTCGGAGTTTATATCTTCGTACATTTCGGAGATGAATTGAAATCTAATAACCCCTATGTCTGGTTATTTTTTCCTTCCGTATACTGCTCTCCTAACATTACAGGTTAAACGGAGAAGAGTATTCGAGGGGCTACTGTTGGGGGAAAATATCTCCTCCTCGGGGTTATTGCCGCAACAGCATGACAGCAAATAGTGGATTCGAAGGTTTCCAGACGTCCATCTTCGAAGATACCCTGAGTCAAGCTCGAAGTATGAAGATAGGCATTAGTTCGAAGTATATCTTCGAACTAAGGTTCTGCGAGATCTTTATTGCCAGCTAAGATGGAAGATTTATCTTTTATATCATTAGATTAGTCTTTTACCATTTTAGCCCTATCAAGGGTACCGAATAGTTTCCACTATGTCGGTTGTAATAGAGGGGTAAATAGGTCTTTTCCTTAATATTTGGGCCTATAAATACCCCCCGTTTCACCCTGTAATAGGGACCGGATACAAGTTATTCAATACACACATTCGAACTATTCTAAGTTGTTATCCTTTCGGAGGCTTAGAACAGTTCTCTTCGCAAACACTTCGTTTGTTAGTTTCTATTTTACAGAAACCTGTTAGCGTAATCTTTTACGCCAACAGCTGCCATTCAGCTCTTAAGATTTAAGCTTACTATTGTGTCTACTTGTGTTTCTTTTCTCAAAAAGCCCCCCCCCCTTGATGGCATTCAAACTTTCTATACTTATTAATAAGGACATCCCTACTACACATATAACCGATATACCAACAACTTCTCATCAACATAGCCCACATATTTTACAGGGTGTTGCATCACTTTTAGTTGGGCCAAGCCCATGTAATTTTCGTCTAAATTAATAACCATATTTTTGTTAGAATCCCTAGTTAGGGAGAAGCCTAACTAGAGACAAATTCAGCTAGATTTTTGTTAGAGATTTTATTAGAGTCCTTGCTTAGAGAGAAAACCTAATTTAGAGTTCAATTATAGTCTAATTCGGCCGGCCACCCCTTAGGCTAGCCGAATTTCACCTCTTTCCCCCTTATATAAAACCCCTAGGTGCAATAGGACTTGGATTTTTTTAGTTTAAGATTTAGTTGTTTTTGCTATCTTCGCCATAGACACGAGTGTCGTCTAGAACTCCTGTACTACGCACTTGCAAAATCCCACCTATCAAACCTTCCTTCTAAATTTGCAATATCTTGATTGCACTTTTAGTTCTTGCTTGTTCTCGATTTCAGGCAAGGATTAAGACCCTCATGGTCAGGCTGATCGACCATCTGCAAGATCGGTAACCTCCATGAGATGGTCTAGCAATTGCATTGGCTCAACATACATTGTGTTGACACCCAAATTTGCCACCAATTTGGAGTAGAACTAGTGCTAGCTGTTGGCGTAAAAGATTACACTAACAGGTTTCTGTTGATTAGAAACTAACAAACGAAGTGTTTGCGAAGTGAACTGTTCTAAGCCTCCAAAAGGATAATAACTTAGAATAGTTCGAATGTGTGTATTGAATAACTTGTATTCGGTCCCTATTACAGGGTGAAATGGGGGGTATTTATAGGCCCAAATATTAAGGAAAAGACCTATTTACCCCTCTATTACAACCGACATAGTTGAAACTATTCGGTACCCTTAATAGGGCTAAAATGGTAAAAGACTAATCTAATGAGAAAGAAGATAAGTCTTCCATCTTAGCTGGCAGAAAAGAACTCAAAGAGCCTTAGTTCGAAGATATACTCCGAACCAATGCCTATCTTCAGGCTTCGAGCTTGACTCGGGGTATCTTCGAAGATGGACATCTGGAAACCTTCGAATCCATTATCTGCCTTTGTCTTGTTACAGCAATAACCCCGAATATGGGATATTTTCCCCCAACACTAGCCAAGTTTGGAAGAAATTGGAAATTTTGCACGAAGGCCGGTCCGACCTTTTCTACATGGCTGGTCCGACCTTAGTTATGTGACCGATCTGACCGGCAATACATGGTCGGTCCGACCTTCAGGATTCCAGCACTCCGAGTCCGAGTTCGAGTTAGTTACAACTATATCTCGTGTTTCTTTGTTTAAACCCAGAATATTTCGTATCTAAATCAATCTCTAACCAACCTAGGACATGGATAACCTCCAAATATCACAAGACAAGCCCCTATATAAAGGGACAAGGCCAATTGAAGCCAACCCCTCCCCCCCTCGGCGGCACTACATTAAATCGTTCTTTTCGCTTTCAATCTACTATTTCCTCTCTACTCTTGCCATAGCTTTATTCTTTACTCTAGCAGTAGCCCTTAGTCAATTTGATCAGTAAATTATCTGAATTTCACCATGTTATCATGAGTTCTTTGTGGGTTTGATCTGAAAACCTTCCGTTTCACCGCCGTATGGGTTTTATCGGTTACTTTTGAGTAATTCGGTCCCTAGGCTGAATTGTCGTTAATCTCATCTATCTTGCAAGGGTTAACACGCTCATCTACTTCACCAAGAACACCTGCACTAAGCCATCATCGATGGTGCGTCTATCGGTGAAACGAAGTGCTCCCTGCGTCGCTGGCGGCTTGACCGGCCAACTCTAGTCGGTCCGACCGGGCCGTGTTGGCACAGACCGGTCCGACCGGGCCGTGCTGGCACAGACTGGTCCGACCGGTTGCATGAGGCCGGTATGATTGCCAAGCCCTGATCGACCTATTTTGCCTTCCGGTCGATTCACGCGCACCATCCCTGCATCACCGGTCCGACCGCCGCCTTTAGGCTGGTCTTATCGACCCCTTCACCATAGCCCAATTGGGCCTATTCGGTCGGTTTGATCTATCCCCTTAACACTTCGGTTAATCAAGCTGTATTTGCATAGTACGGTTTGATTGTCTGGCGACTCCACCCATTTATTCTTGTGTCACGGTCAAGGGTCATCGGAACGCGTCGTCAGCGTCGTGTGACGTTTAGTGAGCCACCCCTAGGCATCTACTCGCTTTTGGATCGCCGAATCAACGTCGGTGTTGATTGGTGCTTTGTCGGACGATTTTAGTGTCAACACATTGTACGTTGTAGCTGGATCGTCAAATTCGACCTCGACCAAATCGACTTATCCCATCTCACCGAAAGATCGGGTGCCTTTGTCTCTATCAAGTGGTATCAAAATTTAGGTTGCTTGGTGAGATCTTACAATTGTAATAGATTAGATTGCATCTGTTTTTCGTACATAGAGTCTACGAAAAAGCCAAAATTCATTTTAGGTTTTTTCCTGTCCCATAACTAATCCAGGCCTTCTACAATTATCTTTTCAGTGTATTCCTTCATTGAGTTTAATTTTGCATCGTCATGTCGAGTTGTTGGTCTTAGCGTCTAGTTTCCTTTTGAGTTTCGAGTTCTATTCATACTAGGTCACGTCGTTGCCACACCACCCCATCACCACCACCATTACATACACAACCTGTTCTTCCACACCCACCACTTCCACCATCAGTTTAACCATCGCTTGAATCCAGCTGATCAAGAGGAAATAAAAAAGAGTTATATTCTAATTTGGATGATTTGGAGTGCTATTCTGATTTGGAATAAAAAAGAAAGAAGAGTCATATTATGATTTGGAGTCCTATTCTTATTTGGAATTCTACTCTAAGTAGGAATCCTACTAAAAATGAAAAAAAAAGAAACAAGAGAGAAAGAAAGAAAGATGAGTCCTATTCTGATTGGAGTCCTACCTTGATTTGCAATCCTACTCTAAGTAGGAGCCCTATTTTTGGCGTTTGCGTGCTTTTTGAGAGCTCTACCATTGTTGACTCTTGCTTCGGTGCCACACCATGACTACGTTGGTGTTCTTGGCTCGTATCTCTAATACGGTCTAGCCTTGGACCAGCACAGTACCATTGTTCAGACTTTATTCAACATTGCATCACTGTTCTCATTATTGCTAATCCTTGCTATCATATTTTAAGCCTCCTATAGATCCACATATTTCTACACCATGTCAGTTGACGTGCCCTAGCAATCGCTTTGTCAATTTTTTGGAGTGACTGGTTCTTGTTGTTGTCGTTCACCCCTCCTGTGTGGTAAGAAATTTTAAGAGTTTACATTGTGCTTGATAGATTACGCGTTATCACTCCACCTTTTAGTAGTTCGTAGGCGTATGTTGGACCGGAAACGGCGACCAGAGGGGGGTGAATGGGAGCTTTTAAAATTTCAGACTAAAAATAGCCTTCTGTTTTAATTCTGTCTTCTACGGAACAGGCTTCGAACACACCCTTCGAAGTTCTAGCTCGGAGGTATTTCATAGCTTCGAAATCAGGCTTCGCAAGGAGCAAAATTCGAAGCCAAGAAGACTTCGCTCAACCCACAACCCCGAAGATTCAGCTCTGCTAAGTCAGTGCAGGCTCCGCACACTGGGTGCCTTCGAGCAGGCTTCGCACTTCACGCTTCGCAAGAGCAGACTTCCCTCTGTGGACTTCAACCAAATACTCAGCGACAGCAACTGGTGCTAGGCTTTGTACTTCGAAGGTCTAAACACACACTGAACAGACTTCGCCGAGGACTTCAACAAGGGAAGAAAACAGGCTTTGATCTAAGTCAAGAACAGTGCTTCGGTAGTAATCAGAGAGGTCTTGCCTCCAGTTTACACAGAGCGAACAAACACTGAAAAGCCCACACTTCACTCGAACAGGCTTCTCACACACTTCTCCAGAAAAGATTCAGTGCACAAACTCAACTCAAAAGAAGTGAGACACGGAGAGATCAAAGCATGCAGTGAAGTACGCATACAAGTTCAAGCAGTAAATGAAAACAGAATCAAAGCTTCATTGCTTGAACAGGGAACACAAAATGAACTCACGGGATGAACACAAGAGTATGTGGCGGCTAGCACAGGAGCTCAAAAATGACTACTCAAAGTGTTGATGTGACCTAGCTAGCTTTCACTATTTATAGGCGCTATTCAGCCCTATGAATAGACTACTTTACCCCTAGGGTTTACACTGTTTTTGTCTCATCAGAACAGGGGGTACAGCTGGTAGTCTACTTTAATTGGAGGCTTCTTTTGTCAGCTTCGCAGAGGAGACAACATCAGCTTTTGCAGAGCAGACACGGTCAGCCTTTGTAGTTTTGGAACATTCTGAAGCCCCCCTTCGCACGCGAGGGGTGCGGTAGCTTCGGTGAGAAGCCTTGAGCCTGACGGCCTTCGCTTCACCGAAGTCAGCCTTCGATACAGTGACGGTTTTGAGACGAAGCCATCAAAGCCCTTGGGCCTTCACACCAACACTTCCAGAGTGGACCACCACGGCTTCGCAGCTTCTTCCAGCTCGAACTCCGTCAGTCCGTATACCGAAACCATGCATGACCGAAGTACCTCAAGTTAACCATCCAAGGCCTCCGCAAGTCAGCTTCACTCCAAAGCCCCACCTTCGGAGTACCATCCTTCGAAGTCCCTCCTTCGTCCAAGGCCTCCGCATGAAGCATTACATGAGCACTTCGTCGCAATGTCTCTCCCCGAGCACACTCCTCGACGAACCTCACCCGGACCATGCCTTCGATGCACCTCGACTTCTAAGACCTTCGTCGGGTATACCTTTGAGTGTCTCCCTCCGGAGCACACTTCGAAAGCCCTGCCTCATTGCTGAGAACTCGGTCCACCATACTCCGAAGTCACTCCATTCGGAGTACCCTTCGAAGTGTCTCGCCTCCGAGGACTTCATCTCGGGGTACCTTCACCCGGAGCCACACTCTGCACTTACTGCCTTCTCCTGGCGCACCTCGACCCGAGGTCCGACCTCGGCCCCTTTGCATCCTTCGTGACCGAGATCCCCACTCGCCGGGCATCAAGCCTCCCGCTTGACCCAGGTTCACTTGCTGCAAACCGTTCGTCGCCTCCGAAGTCACCTGCGCACCACAGACAAACAGACAAGTGTATCTAGTACCCCGGAGACCTCTCCAGGTAAACAACATTTGGTACACACTCCGGTGTACCGCCCAAAGTACCGAACCCTTCGGTACAACCAAGTCATCGTGTACTGTCGGACCCCTCCGACAGGCACACTCCGCTGCTATAGCTGCAGCAAACAGAATCCACCGAACCTTTCGGTGAAACAACCTTCGAACCCCTTCGGAGGGACCCCTTCAAATCAGATGATAAAATATATCAATCACTCATCACAGGCTCCGAAACCAACCCTTGGTTTCTCACCATATATATTTGTGCTTTTGAAAACTAATTCATAGCAGGACCAGTGAAGCCTCTAGATCCTATTGATCCAGGACAGATGACAAACACTGAGGTACATGCATATTTCACCAAGCTAGTGGTGGACCATGTGTAGGATGTTGACACGAGATTGGTGAACACAATGAAGAGGATCGATGGCCTCGAGACAACATTCAATGTCATGCTTGACGTTAAATTCAAGGAGGTCCTGGATCAACTACCACATCCTCGGGTCTTCGAAGGCCACGGACGTTCCCGTCATGTTCCTGTCCAGCAAGGGAAAAACTCTACTACTACTACTAATTTGGTGACTGCTAATCTGTATAATGATTATGCACGAGAAGAGGAGTATGCAGATGAGAACATGGAGGACGTTGAGGTTCATCAACAACATCCCGGTCGTCCACGTCCCCTCATTCACAATGCTCAGCCACCACTACCACACTACGACAATCGGTACATGATGATGATCGTGTAGCTAAGATTAAATTAAACATTTCACCGTTTGATGGTCGATATAATACTGATACTTATCTAACATGGGAATTATAAGTACAACAACATTTTACATGTTTAAATTATCTAAAGGATAAACGTGTTAGTGTTGCCACTTGTGAATTCACTAATTTTGCTTCTATTTGGTGGTCTGAATATTGTCGTTTGCATCATGATAATGTTACTAATACTTGGGATGCATTGAAACGTGCTATGGGTACTCGTTTTGTTCCTCCATATTTTCAACGTGATTTGATTAAAAATTATCTAATTTTGTAGGACCGAAATAGACAACTAGAGAGGGTGAATAAGAGCCTCAACAAATTCTTTCGAATAAGATGGCCTCTTCCTTTTACTCAATGCTCCTCCAAATAAAACTAGAGAAAGCAAAACAGATAGATTTAAAAAGATCAAATCTTTTATGTACAAACAGAAACTTCACTCAACATCCATAACATTTCATCAAACACACAATGTGCATTTCTGAATTCACATGCAATTAATCAATTATCAAGTAAGCATTTCATCAAGCACTAGTCATGCATAAAATAATCACATCCAATTCATCGAATAGATTAAGTAATAGTTAGAATCATACATACCTGTAATTACATGTGAAGCCAGAAGGAGAAGATTCGGTGCAGTCAGTCAGCAAGGCAGTCTGGTCGAACCGGCAATGGGTGGATGATTCAAGAACTGGGCATCGGTAACAAGCATGCACACCGAGGTGGTTGTGACCGAAGAAGCGGAAGGCATGTTCGAGAAAACAAGCAGTGAAAAGTGATGTGCATCCAAGCAGTAAAGAACTGAAAATAACGGTGTAGCACACGATGGCACCGAGACCAAGGCAGCGCAGAAACCGAGGTTTGGCGGAGCAGATGTGGAAAGAACCTTGTGTAGACGTCTGGGCACAGAAAAATAAGGTTGGTCTAGACACAAACTAAGAGAAAAACCGAGCACACAAAACTGAGCAGGTCAGGTGGAGAGAAACATGAACACGAACGCACACAACATAGCTAAGTGCAAGAGATGAGCACAAGGGTTTGGTCCTTGTATTGGCATGGCAGAGCTACACGATGAGCTCAGGCTTACTAAAAAATCAAGAGGTCGGCACCTGGTGGACCTCCTATACCGATATTTTTGTTGAGAAGCACGGTGTCCAAGAATAGATAACCAGTGGTGGCAGAATAAGATTCCGATGAAGAAAAGAGGGTTTTTGGATCCATGGGCTAAATTTTAGCCCCGTGTCACATCGGATGTTTCGATATTAATTGGAAGAATTAAACGTGAACTAATTATAAAAATAATTGCAGAATCGGAGACTAAATCGCAAGACGATTTTTTAAAGCCTAATTAATCCATAATTAGCATATGTTTACTGTAGCATCACATTGTCAAATCATGGTGTAATTAGACTAATTAAATTTGTCTCGTGAATAATCCTCCGATTATGAATAGATTTTATAAATAGTTTACATTTAATACTCAAAAATAATATTTAAACATTGGATGTGACAGGAGCTAAATTTTTTAGCCCCATCCAAACACCCCCTAAACTAGTGCTAATGTCCAACGCACGGAGCCCAAGGCAAAACAAGTGACTGGATACAACAATACATGTGACTCACAGCACAGTTGCAGAACTCAAGGCAAACAAAAAAACGTATGCTACCGGCTGGAAAAACTAGCAGCATTGATGTGACAAAGATGCGGTATATAATCAATGCACGGCCTCTCATGCAGAAAAAGCTGGAACCAGATCAAGTTTGATGCAGAAAATGTGGAATCAATTGATACACGCTGTCAAATGAACTAGTGGAGAAAAACAAACTATGATTGCATGCTGATGAAGCTCTCGAGAAGAATCGACCAATGGAAACAAACCCAACAATCTGATAGCGTGAAGTGGCGAAGAAAATAGGACGGCAACACACGCACTCCCACACACAGAGTACCCAAGCCGGATGTGCGCCGACAAAGCCAAGCGGTGGACAACACAAATCAAACACCGATGGCATGAGAAGCAAAGGTTGGCGGTGGAACTCAGACAAAAAAAATGATCCATTTTTAAATAAAAACAAGTTGGATTAAGAATGAATGGTAGGGTAGTTCATTGCTTTATATAGGCTACATAAAAACATGAAATGAATAACTTTTCCTATGGTCTTTTATAGACACAAGACCCAAAAGAGAAAAATGTAAAAACACTTATTCTAGATATTTTGTCTGCTACTCTATCGGGGATATAACCCCGGGTACCCTACCGAGTATATTCAAGCCAACTGTCACGCAGTCGGCCGAGTCATGAAAACTGGCTCTCGGGGACCACAAGTCCCCTAGAGCCCACACTTGGGAAGAAGCAAGTCCGAGTGCCCGAACTCCAAAGGACAGCCTACGATTATTCAAGGCAATGGTTACCTCCATCAAGACTATCATTATAACATTATGGTTATTCCTGTCAATAACTCAACATTATGTGGTTGTTTATATAGCCATTAGCATGACATTTACCTTCCTATAACCCCATGTACTACTCATATAAAAGGATAAGGTGAAGGCTTTAGGAGGAGACCCAACCCATCCAACCTGGGATAAGATCCGGACAATCAGAGACTCTTTCTTGAGGACCTCCTCCTACAATAATACACATACAGGTGTAGGTAGAAGGACCTCACTGGTTGTAAACAACCGACCTCGCCGACTAGCTCCGTCATCTCGCCAAGCCTCTCATGCGATTGTCGTCATGGCAATCACCGGGGTTGTTTCGGAGGACGAGCCCTCTGAAGACGTAGAATCCAGCGCGCAACGCCAAGAGCGCCGAAGGAGAAACACCGCCAGATGTTATCGCCATGCAAGACACCGCGGGGGAGTAGGAGTCTCCCGCCAAGATGAACCTGCTGCGTACACCGTGGCCTTTGAAGGCCACGATGTGTACCAAACACCTACCGTGAACTTGGTCGCCATTGAGAGAGTATTGGCAATGCTCCCTGACACACTGAAACTCCAAAGGGTCTAGGCCATGACATAGGCTACAGCCGCTCAGATAGTTGAGTTGGCGCCTTCTCATCGACCTCATTCACCAACACCGAGCTCGTGTTCCCAACATCCCATATGGTCAGAACACAGTCACTGAAGCGAGCATGGAGGAATCTCGTACACTGGTGATGCTTGTCAGATCATCAACTATCGACTCAACGCCCGCAACATCATCGTCTGCCATCAACAAGGATGAGAACATGGATAGATATGTCGCCGTGATCAATATGATCACGATCACGGAGCCTCAATTGAAGACCGCCACGACCACAACGTCTTTCAACATGACGACTTCCTTGCCTTCTCTGAGCGGCTACAACACGTCGAATGGCCCCGTAACTTCTGCCCGATAGAGGTCACGCCATATGACGGTAAAACCAATATGTCCCAATGGTTGCAATTATACTACACCGCAATTCGTGCAGTTGAAGAAGACCAAGACATCATGGTCAATTATCTTCTTGTCATGTTGTCCACATCTGCCATCAACTAGCTAGCCTCGCTCCTAGAGAACTCCATCAACTCCTAGGATGACTTATGTGAGATCTTCATCGCCAACTACCGATGAACTTGGCAAAGGCCTGCCTCTAGGCATGACCTGCGTCAAATTCACCAAAGAGAAGGAGAATCCCTGAGGGAGTACATACGTCGATTCTCTAAGAAGCGCAACACTGTAGCCAGCATCTCCTACGTCGGCGTAATAACCACCTTCCAAAATGTCTTGCAGAAGCCATCAGAACTATTTTTCCACCTAATGATGTATGAGCCGAACAATCTCGACCATATGATCACCATCGCCAAAAAATTCGCCAACGTCGAAGACGTCGAATGGGAACAAATGTTTCTGAGTTCACGCAAGTTCGACAAGGACAACAAGAAGAAGAAAGGGTGTCACCGATAGCCCGCACCACGCCGATCTCCTATGCCATGATGATCACCCGCCTTTAGAGACCACGATGATCATGAGCGTCCTCGGCTCAAGGGCAATAAGAGAAAAGGAAAAGAAATCATAATCGCCGACCGAAACGCTCGACCACATGGCCAAGACAATTCGGCGTTGCAATAACATCTAGATAAGCCACGCATTATCCATCCTAACAGCAATCATACTACTCGATGTTGCTTTCAGTTGTAGAACTAGATGCTGAAAGAAGTAGGAGGAGCTTGCGGACCATATAAACGTCAGCGGGAGAACGAGGAGAGAAATCCCGACGATGATAAAAGAAGGGCGACACTCCCTTGGCGGGGAATGATTTTCAAGAACCCACGAGAATAGTCTCCATCATATTCGGGGGAACCATAGCATCGCAGTTCAGATGCCAATAGAAGCTGATGGGCCCACTGTATCAATGCCATTAGCACCGAGGCGGTCAAATGCCCCAGGTGGTTGGAGATCCCCATCACCTTTGATCGCTGGGACTAGTGGATGAACATCCCCAATCTTGGGTGTTTCCCGTTGGTCGTCGACCCTGTCATCCTTACGGTCCACAATAAAAGGGTGCTGGTTGACGGTGGAAGAGACATCGATGTCCTATTCAAAGGGACGTTAGCGGCACTCGCATTGACCCCTCGGCGCTCTAGAAGATAGACACTCCCTTCTACGGGATTGTCCCATTGAAGGCCTCCATCCCCCTTTGAACGGTCACCATGCTGGTGACGTTCGACACTCAGGAAAACTACAGAACTGAGCACATTAAGTTCTACATTACTGACTTCAAGACCGCATACCACACCGTCTTGGGGAGACGATCGCTCACCAAGTTCATGGCAGTTCCGCATTACGCCTACCTGGTCCTCAAGATTCCAAGACTAGGTGGAGCTAGGGGTGGCAACGGGGAGGGGTGGGTCCGGGTTGGTGAATACCAGACCCGAACCCGGACCCAGTAGGACCCGGCCCCGTTAGCCCCGCGGATGAAATTTTTCACCCGGACCCGGACCCGTCGGGTCCCCGCAAACCCGTCGGGTCCCCGCAGACCCGTTTTGAAATTTAAAAGTATACAAATGACATAATTTATAAATCACAAATATAACAAAATTCAAACTAAATATCAACGTAAATCATCTTGTTTACATTTTCCAACATTCCAACAAACAAAATTCATCAATATTAAAGTTAGGTTTTTATCATCTTACATTGGACCAATATATATATATATATACATACATATACATATATACATATACATATATACATATACATATATAAACATAGACATATATAAATATATACATATATAAATATACATATATAAATATATACATATATATATGAGCTTTTTATTTATTGGGCCGGGGATCCGCGGGTCAAATAATCAACCCGAACCCGACTTTATGTGGGGCCCTGACCCGATGAACCCGCGGGTGAAAAATTGAACATGTCCCCGGCCCCATAGGGGCGGGTCCCCGGCGGGTCCCCGGTCCCAACGGGGATATTGCCACCCCTAGGTGGAGCCTTCTCCATGAAGGGAGATGTCGCCACCTCGCACGCCTACGAGCAAGATAGTGTCAAATTGAGTAAGGCCCTAGACATCTCTATCTGAATGAAGGAGACTCTCCAAGAAGCCAAGACCATGCCGACCGATGGACTAGAGATCCCGAGTCCCGTGCCATTTGCAGGGGCTTTGATGCCATCTCTAGCCAAGTACAAGAGTATTTGGTTATCGGACGCCGACCCCTACAAGACAGCTCTTATTGAGGCAACACTTGATCCTAAATAGGAGAGCGCGCTGGTCGGCTTCCTCTGCTCCAATGCTAATATATTCACTTGGCAACCCTCTGACATGCCAGGCGTATCCCAGGAGCTAATCGAGCATGAACTCCACGTAATGTAGAGGCTTATGTTGATGACATGGTTATTAAAACTAAGAAGCCCAAAGATTTCATCGTGGATCTCCAAGAGACGATGAAAAACCTCCGCAAGTTTTGGTGGAACTAACCCCGGAGAAATGCGTATTTGCAGTCCCGACTTGGAAATTCCTTAGATTCATCGTCAGTTCTCGAGGAATTGAAGCAAACCCAAAGAAGATCTCAGCAATATTGAATATGGCAAGGTTGTAACACCCTGAATTTTTGCCAATGATGGAGTTATCAGTTTGGAAGGCCAAGTAGTGCCTAGGAAGGATACATTTCTATATTTGTGATCAATGCTTCAAGCATCAGGGGATGTCGATGAGGATGTTAACCATAGAATCAAAATAGGGTGGATGAAGTGGCGCCAAGCATCAGGAATTTTATATGACAAGAGGGTACCATTGAAGCTAAAAGGCAAGTTCTATAGGACGACGATTAGACATGCAATGTTGTATGGTGCAGAATGTTGGCCTGCAAAAAGGCGACATGTCCAGCAGATAAGTGTTGTGGAAATGCATATGATACGTTGGATTTGTGGGCATACGAGAATGGATCGAGTCCAGAATGAGGATATATGAGATAGATTAGGGGTAGCACCAATTGATGAAAAACTTATCCAACACCGGTTGATATGATTTGGACATGTCCAACGGAGGCCTCCAGAGGCACTGGTGCATAGTGGAACCCTAAGGCATGACAACAATGTGAAGAGGGGTAGAGGAAGACCAAAATTGACATGAGAATAAGCAGTAAAAGGTGATTTGAAGCGATGAAATATACCCAAAGATTTAGCCATAGTTAGAAGTGCTTTGAAAACAACTATTTATGTGCTTGAACCCTGATTTGTGGTTCTTGTTGGGTTTCAACTCTAGCCTACCCCAACTTGCTTGGGACTGAAGTGCTAAGTTGTTGTTGTAATATTTTTGAGAAATTAAAAATTTTTAAAAATAATTATCTGAAATTATGAAAAGAAGGAAAGGAATTAAAAATCTTAAGAAATAATCCACATTTGAGTTGGAAATTTTTTGTTAAATTCTCCAATTCAAAAGAATATTTTATGAGTTTTTTTCCAAATTTTTAGGACTTTTGCAACTAGCATAGAAATTATAAATGAATTTCAGCAATTATTTTAATCAGAAAATAAATTTTAATTCATGTTGGGCTGCCTCCCTCCAATCAATCTCCGCAGCGCAGCCCATTCATGTGCCCTCGCTAACATGTGGGTCCAATCTGTTGGCGTCGTTCCTTGCTCGCGTGTGTGCCCGCCCTCTCTGCTGTGTGCACCCCACCTGCCAGCCCAACACGTTCGCCGCCCTCACTGACCCATGTCCCCCACCTATTAGGCCCATCGTCCCCAACCCCAACTCTCACTGGAATTCCCCGCCGGTACCACAAACCCTAAAATCGGGTGCCTCTGCCCACGATCTCAGGCCACCTGACCCCTATAAAAAGGTTCACCTCCATCCCTTGACTCTATTCCACCCCTAGCTTCACTGATCACAATCTCATCGCCGGTTAACTCCAGAAAAACCTATGCCACTCTGTTTAAGCTCCGACAGCCACCTCTCATCGTCGGTGACCCCGTAGAGCCCGACCGACAGCACCACCATGACCGCCACCACCTACCTATCCTCAACATTGCCTCCGATCACCGCCCCGGTCACCGGAACTCACCGGAGCCATGAATGCAAGGAGTACTCTCCACCTCTGCTCACTGTCGGCTGTTGTCTGCTCACTGCCGGCCACCGGCCGCCATCGCCGGTGACCATCGCAAGTACCGGAGTGATCCCCATCATATTCTGGTTCTGTTTCTGCTTTCCAATTGCCTCGCCGCCACGCTTTGTCATCGCCATCAACGAACCGCATAATGGATTGATTCCTGGCCATTCGATCTGTGGCATGAGGTCCTAATTAAACCTATGACATGGCTTAATCTGGTGCGTTATCATGTACCGGTTCGCACGTTTTAATCTGGGTCATCCTTCACAACTTAAATCCACCACCTCGCCCTACACCATTCGATCATGATCCGATGACCCCCTTCACTCGGTCCATAGCCCACGTGTGTGGGTTCACCGTGGACTTTTTCTGTTTTTCAGTTTAAAAACAATTCCAGAATTGATTCAAAATTCAAAAATCCATATCTCTCACATCCTAACTCCAAATTCAACCATTCAAGTTCCATTTTGATCACCATAATTTTCTCTACAACATGGACTAATTTAATTTCATGAATTGTATTGTTTATTTTTCTCCCTTTAATTGGTGTTTTCCTCGTTTTGTGCGCTTTTAGAATTTGAAGCTATCAAGGAGCCCGAGTCTTTTCGAGGACTCGTCTCTGTCTTTTGTTGATCCAAGCAAGTCACACTCCATGCCTTGACCATATTGATCCCATGTTTTCAAATTAGTTATCGCTATAACACGAGAATTAATTGCATTAGTCAAATTAACACCTACAGTTATATTTATTTAGATCCCTTGACCTTGTTGTGCAAACCCAAGCCATGCTTTTTATCCATTTTCCCTTGTCACCTGAATATTAAAATATTAGTTAGTGCCCAAATATTGGTAGACTTGCTTAGTATGGCTACAAATGAGTCGTAGACTAAAATGGTTGCTTTATTCTTCTATATGTCCCCAGTTATGTTTCTTCTCATGGTTCTAAAAGTTGGAAGCAATGTTTGGAAAATGGCTAAGTTAATGGTAAAGGTGGCTTTCCATGTGCAAGTGAGTGTACTCGTTGGTAGCACCTAGGGAACTATTAGGACTGGTCTACTAGATCTGTTGCAAAGCATTTCCGTACAAGCCACAAGTCTAGTAAGTAAGGCCTAACTTGGCATATAGGTCAGTTCTGGAGGATGCACCGAGTGGCGGGTTAGGAGAGTCGAGAAGAAAAGATGCCTTGTTTCGTTTTTATTGACTAGACGTGAGGCACAAAAGGGGGCTTGACGTAATCCAAGTGTTGGAGCACCGGTGAAACCTAGTGTGGTTGTCCTTCTGCTGAAATGGTCTGTGTCAAAGGGTTTTGGTAGGAATTTGGTAATGATCTGCTGAATTCTTGCATTGTGGGTAAATTTGTACACCTCTGATCATAGTATAATCTTTTCGAAAAGTCGTGCCTATGGTTAAAGGTGAGCCAAGTGATGTTCTATACAGTTAGCATAATTTACTTGAATGTGAATGATGACTACTTTTCTAAGGACTTGTTGACATGAGAACGTGCCCCCGCACTTGGGTCAGTTCGACGATCCAAAAGTGTGCGGATACTTAGGGACAAGCCTAAGTGTGACGCAGCACCGACGTCGTGTTCCGACTACCCTTAGTCGTGATAAGGGGGGTGGAGTCGCCAGGTTATTAGATCACACAAAATAACCCAATTAGCCGAAAGAAATATATTAAACAGAATGAAATCAGCAAACCGGTCGGAGCATGTCTGCTTCGAAGCCTGGTACGAAGGGGTCACCGAAGTATACCTTCGGCATCCAATGCGAAGTATCCCGCCGAAGGGTGCTTCGGCGTTCGGACTGATCCGGCCGAAGATGGACTCTGAATGGATCTGGACGCGACAATCACCTCCGAACAGCAGGATTTGGCATGAGGTCTCTAATACGGCAAATTATAGAATAATGACGCGAGGGCCACGCACAGGTGAAACTTTGTCTGGTGCGGAGTGCTATCGTGGCCAAGCCTGTTGTGACGAAGTGTACTAGCGAAGCCTGTTGCCGGAGCCTACAGTCCCGTCGAAGGGTGTCCTGGTGGCCTCTGAAACCAATCTCTCAGCTTTGGACACCTTCGACGAAGTAGCTCCGAATGTGGGAACCTGCAACAAAGAGAATTCGAAGTACCAATTCGGCCTGAGGACCGAATTTTTGCTAAGTGTTGCACTAGTAGTGAAGGTAGCAATCTGTTATGCAGATTAGCGGATACTTCATAGGAGAAGTAACAAGGCAATAGCAATCTATTACGTAGATTAACGGATACTTCACAAGCGAAGTAACAAGGGTTACCACTGTTCCGTAGTGGCCGGCAGAGGGCTTCTAGGCAAACCCACGAAGAGGTACAGTAAAATAAAGGTAAAGTAAATACGATCAAAGCTAAGGCTTTGGTTTGGTTTGAGTTGGGGGGGCCTCTACGCTGGCCTCGCCTCTCTATTTATAAGGGCTTAATTCCCGATCTAATCTTCTATTAACCCGGTCAGATGGAGACAAAACTTGAGCTGGAGTCGCATACAACTCCATCTCTACCGAAGTGGGCTTCGGCCAGGCCCGTCGAGACCTGTTCCTCGGGCCAAAGCTCCGGTGGCGTGGGCCTCCGAAGGCTTTCCGGCCGAAGCCCATGGGCTGGCTAGAGGCTTTCGAAGCCCACAGCTCAATGGACATTCGGCCCTGTAGGGCTTCGGACGGACCCTGGACATGTGTATTTTTGGCCCAAATCACCAAAATTGATATTTTGATGATCTAGCCATTAATGCCATTTTTGCTATTAACACATGCCCCCTGCCTTTTAGTGAACTAAAAGCACAACGAGCTGATGATGATACCATCCATATCGGCTTTTCGACACTTTTTATGATGTTTGCCACACACTTGGGAAATACCTTTTCAATTACCTACCATTCAAAGCCCTTTGAAACCGCTCTCCCTGTAGAGATTTCAATAGGTATGCGTTGCTAGGAGCGATTTCGGCTATCTTAAAAGGACCTTCCCAACTAGGTGACCATTTACCAAACTTGGGACTCTTCGTGCCTAAGGGTAAAATCATTTTCCACACCAAGTCTCCTATTTGAAATGATTTTGGTTTAACCTTTTTATTGTAGGCTTTAGCTACTCTCTTCTTGTCTACTTCTATGGCTTCTAAAGCCCTTAGTCTCTTATCGGTCACTCCCTCTAGATTATCCTTTAGAAGAGTTTCATACTCGTCGACCGATAAGACATCTTGCTTTAACACTCTTAAGAAGCCAAGATATACCTCTACGGGTAGAACGGCTTCTTGTCCATATACCAATTCATATGGACTGACTTTGGTAGCACCGTGCTTTGCAATCCTACAAGCCTATAGCGCCTCGAAAAGCACTTCATGCCACCTTTTAGGAAACTCTTCTTGGCTTCGAACTTTTGCTCCTTGTGAAGCCTATGTTCGGAGCTGTAAAATACCTTTGAACCAGAACTTCGAAGGGTGTGTTCGAAGCCTGTTCCGCAGAAGACAGAATTAAAATAGAAGGTTATTTTTACTCTAAAATTTTAAAAGCTCCCATTCACCCCCCCCCCCTCTGGTCGCCGTTTCCGGTCCAACAATTGGTATCAAAGCGGGTTAAGATCACCAGTTGACCTTAACCAGTTTTGTGATATCTTGGCGACATCGACAGAGTTAGTAAAATAACTCTGTTCGATGGGACTGATTTTGCATACTGGAAGGTGCGCATGGAGGCTTACTTGCTAAGCCAAGGAAATGCAATTTGGGAGATTTTGGACTCACAATACTCCATCCCTGAAACTCGCACCTCTCAAACAGAGAAGGATTAGTATAATGCCAACTCCAAGGCTAGAAATATATTGTTCATTGGTTTGAGTAGAAGTGAGTTTGATAGGGTGCAGCACCTTAGGACAGCTAGGGAAATTTGGACCACTCTCACTATTTTTCATGAGGGCTCTACTCAGATTAAGGCCAGGCGCCAAAGCACATACAATCAACAGTATCAACTGTTTGTGCAGGCACCTGGTGAATCTATGGATGTCATGTTTTCTCGCTTTGATGCAATAGTGAGTAACTTGCGGTCCAACGGGACGCTTGCTTACAATGATCATGATAGGGCTATCAAGCTTCTCTATGCTCTTAATCATAGCATATGGGAAGTGAAGATATCCAGCATTGAGAAGTCTGCGGGTTATGACACATTGACCTGTGATGAGCTCTTCAGCAAGCTGAAGTCCACAGAGATTGCCAAGGCATCTCTTGTAGTGCACAGAAACTTTTTGCCACAACCATTGGCATTGGTTTCTAGCACTAGCCATGGCACCACTGCAGAACCAAGTACATCTGGCACTTGTGTTCTTACAGATGGTTTTGCTTTGTCCTCCTTGGTCTCCGTAACTAAGGAGCAGGTGGATACTCTAGATGATGATGATCTTGCTCTCATTGCTAGAAGGTTCACCCGTTTTCACCATGAGAGACGGGATCAGAGGAGAGGTGGTTTTAGTGGTTGCTTTGAGTGTGGCGACACTTCTCACATCAAGGCCAATTGCCCAAAACTCAAGAAGAGAGATGAGAGTGAGCGCCCCAAATACCACAAAAAGGAGAGGAAACCCTTTGTGAAGGGCAAGCGCGGCAATGTGGCTAAGAGGGTAGCCAAAGCCGCTTCCAGAGCATTTGTTGCTGCTCTCAGCGACATCGACACTTCCTCAACTAAGGAGTCGAGCTCTGAGGAGGAGGAGTCTCCAAGGAAGGAGGAGAAGAAGGACAAGAAGGGACGAGATTTCACCGGCCTCTACTTCTTGGCTGACAGCGATCACAGCGGCGATGAGCTTGACTCATCTGAGGTAACTCTATCCTATGACCAGCTTTCAATTAAACTAGATGAGCTGAATGAAATAGTTCTTGGTCAGGATAGATTACTTGTGCAAGCTGCTAGAGATAGAAAAGACCTTAGACTTAGGATAGAATCTGTGTCTACTGATTATTCCATGCTTAAGTCTAGGGTTAATGATGCTGAATGTGAATCTTGTACTGTTGTCATGGGTGAGCTTGCTCAGTTGCGTTCTATGCATGCTCAAACTATTTTTGAGCTTGAGACTCCACGGAAGCAGCTTTTGATGGTTGATTCTAGTCCTCCGGATATAATTGAATGCAT
The DNA here is from genome assembly GCA_019279435.1 of Zizania palustris. Classification (NCBI taxonomy): domain Eukaryota; kingdom Viridiplantae; phylum Streptophyta; class Magnoliopsida; order Poales; family Poaceae; genus Zizania; species Zizania palustris. The sequence continues at coordinate 56,995,487 of JAAALK010000288.1, forward strand.
GAACTGCCCCTTATTACGTGAGAGCATTTATTTACTTGATAAGCATGTTCAGGACTTAGAGGCTAGATTGGAGAGGGCCGGTAGTTCTAAGGATGTGCAACCTGTGTGTGACACATGCATAACCCTTAAGGGCCAGGTAGGCACGGTTAGAGAGCGAGCTGAGAACCTCATGACTGAAAATGAATACCATATTTTGGTGGTTAACAAATGCACTGAGGGAAAGGGTAGGATGGATTTGCTCTTGGCCAAGACCAAGATGTGTGCTGACAGGGCAGGGTTAGCTCTGGGATTGGGTTTTGAGAGGATTTCTTCAGACAGTGAGAACAAAACTGTTTTTACCTCACCCACTACCTTAGAGAAAGAGAGAGCTCTGTTAGACATTTCATCAGCCAAAAGCCTACCCGGACTCCAAAGAAAACCACTCCTCCTACCAAGAAAATCCCTCCCAAGAAAACCACTCAGCAGAAGCCCAAGGAGCCTGTGAGGATTGCTCCTATGACCCATGAGAGTGCCCCTAGGAGAGTTTTTTATTGTTCCTACTGTCAGAGGGCGGGTCACTTGGTTGGGTTTTGTTTTCGTCGTATCAAGGATGAGCGACGCTCTCAGGCGATGAGGTTCCAGAACATGCACTACCCATCTTTAGGTATGCATGAGTCTGAGATTTACTCTCATCCTGTTTTCGAGGCTCCTCGCACTTCTCAGAGAGGTTTTGCTCCTCGAGGTGTTCACCATATTCCATATGGTGGTAGACCTCGGGCGAGTAGCTTTGTACCTCGTTAGAGTAGGAGACATCGTCATGTAATTGGGTCACAGCATGTAGGTAGACCTCGCACTTTGCATCATTCTGATTATCCTGTGCGTAGACAGTCTACTTTTACTGTGCCTACTACTCGTATCACTCAGTGTTGGATGCCTCGTCATATTTTCACTCACCCCAGCACTAAGCGATCGAGATTTTCTTATCATGTGTAGGCGCCGGACCGAGGCTTGGAGGGCACATGGATTATGGACTCCGGTTGTTCGCACCATATGACCAGAGATGCAACATGGTTCTCCAGCCTCACCTCAACCAAGCAAAGGGAACATATCACCTTCGGCAACAATCGAAGGAGTAGAGTGAAAGGTAAATGTGTGGTAAGAATTAACTCGAATTTCACTCTCAAAGATGTTGCTTTGGTTGAAAACCTGGGATACAATTTGCTTTATGTATCTCAGTTGCTTGATGAGGGCTTCTATGTGTGATTCCATCACGATACTTCGCAAGTACTCAATTCTGATGGCGTTGTTGTCTGCGAGATCTTTAGAGTTGGGAGAGTTTTTGGAGCTGATTTTTCTGAATCGTCTGGTTCTTCTCATTGTCTTGTTGCACATTCTACTTCTGAGCTTTGGAAGTGGCATAGGAGACTAGGGCATATGAGCTTTGAGTTGCTCGCTCGCCTAAGTGCCCTAGGTCTGATCTGTGGATTGCCCAAGCTCAAGTTTGAGAAGAATTTAGTTTGCGCTCCTTGTCGACATGGAAAAATGATTGCCTCTTCGCACTCGCCAGTCACCACGGTGATGACTGAGCAACCCGAAGAACTTCTCCACATGGACATTGTAGGTCCTTCTCGGGTTAGTTCTTTAGGCGGCAAGTGGTATGTGCTAGTCATTGTCGACGATTTCTCTCGCTACTCTTGGGACTTCTTTCTTGCCAGCAAGGATGAAGTGTTTTCACACTTTCGGAGCTTGGCTTTGAGACTGTTCACTGAACTCCCTAGTGCATTGAAATTCATTCGAAGTGATAATGGCACTGAGTTCAAGAACAGTCTCTTTGTTGGCTTTTGCATGGAGCATGGCATAGAACATCAATTCTCTGCTCCGCGGGTTCCTCAACAGAACGGTGTTGTTGAGAGAAAGAACCGCACTTTGGTTGAGATGGCTAGGACAATGCTCGATGAGCACAGGACTCCTAGAAAATTCTAGGCTGAGGCCATGAACACTGCATGTTACATCTCAAACCGAATCTTCTTGCGCTCAATTTTGAATTTAACATCTTATGAGCTACGTTTTGGGAGACAGCCCAAGGTTACTCATCTTCGAGTTTTTGGCTGTCGTTGCTTTATCCTAAAACGTGGTAATTTGGATAAATTTGAGTCGCGTTCTTCTGACGGGATCTTTTTGGGTTACACTACACATGGTAATTCTTATCGTGTTTATAATTTGGAGACTAACAATGTCATCGAGTCATGTGATGTGACTTTTGATGAATCAACCCACTCTGTTAGTTCTGCTCTTGAATAGGCAAATGAACATGATATGGAATAGACTATCTTCGAAGAAGAAGATCCCGAAGATTTCGAGGATGAACCCCTACTACCCTCGACATCAACCCCCAAAGCCGACCCCACTTCGACCACTTCGGCACAAGGTCCCGAAGCAACTACCTCGACATCGGTTATCTTGGACCACTCCAACGCACAAGTTGAGGGGGAGACTGCATCCCGCCGCGAGGCTCCACACCATGTTCAAAGGATGCATCCTCCCGAGCAGATCATTGTTGAGCTTGATCAAAGGGTAACACGTTATCATGCTCATTTCATTGATTCTGCTTTTGTTGCTTCTTTCGAGCCCTTAGATGTTAGTCATGCACTTTCTGATTCTAGTTGGATCAATGCCATGTATGAAGAACTCGAAAATTTTGAGAGAAACCAAGTCTGGACTTTAGTTGATCCTCCACCAAATGTTCATTTCATTGGAACAAAATGGATTTTCAAAAACAAACAATGGGACGATGGGACAATAGTTAGAAATAAGGCTAGACTTGTAGCTCAGGGTTATTCTCAATTAGAAGGGATTGATTTTACTGAAACTTTTGCACCTGTTGCTCGTCTTGAGGCCATTAGGATTTTGCTTGCCTTTGCGACATCCCGGGGATTCAAACTCTATCAAATGGATGTCAAAAGTGCTTTTCTTAATGGTTTCATAGGCGAAGATGTTTATGTAAAACAACCCCGTGGTTTTGAAAACCCCAAATACCCACATAAAGTCCTTAAACTTCATAAGGCTCTTTATGGACTCAAGCAGGCCCCTCGGGCATGGTATGACAGACTTAAGTCTTTTCTGCTTGAGCGGGGGTATTTGATGGGATCTGTTGATAAAACCATGTTCACTCTCAAGCATGGCAAAGATTTCCTCCTAGTTCAGATTTATGTGGATGATATCATCTTTGGTGGCTCTTCTCATGCTTTGGTTGCCGAGTTTGCAGATGCCATGAGCCAGGAGTTCGAGATGTCCATGATGGGCGAACTCACTTTTTTCCTTGGTTTGCAAATCAAGCAAAGCAAACAAGATACTTTCGTCCACCAGACGAAGTACACCAAGGACCTGCTCAAGAAATTCGACATGGTTGATGCGAAGCCACTCGCCACTCCAATGGCTACATCTGTAGCATTGGATCCTGGCGAAGATGGAGAAGTCGTAGATCAGAAGGAGTTCCGAAGCATGATTGGTTCCCTTCTCTACTTGACTGCTATGAGGCCAGACATACACTTTGCAGTGTGTCTATGCACTTGTTTTCAGACTTCACCACGAGCTTCGCACCGCCAAGCGGTAAAGCGCATTCTTAGGTATCTCAAACATACCCTTGAATTTGGCATTTGGTATTCAACGTCTTCCTCTTTGTGTCTTCGAGGTTATTCCGATGCGGATTTTGCTGGGTGTAGGATTGATAGGAAAAGTACCTCTGGTACTTGTCATTTTCTGGGTACTTCTCTGGTTTGCTGGTCTTCCCGCAAATAGTCTAGTGTTGCTCAATCGACGGCTGAGGCTGAATATGTTGCTGCAGCTAGCTGTTGCTCTCAGATTTTGTGGATGGTTTCCACTTTGCGGGATTTCGGGTTAGATTATAAGAGTGTTCCACTTTTCTGTGATAACACTAGTGCTATTTGTATTGCAAACAACCCGGTTCAGCATTCCAGAACCAAACACATTGATGTGCGATATCATTTTCTTAGAGATCATAATGAGAAGGGTGATATTGAACTTCAATATGTTGATACCCAACACCAGCTAGCCGATATTTTCACAAAACCCCTCGATGCTCTAAGTTTTGCCTACTTGCGTGGGGAACTTGGTGTTTGTCACCCTTACGACATTTTGTGAGGGGGAGCAGATTTTAATTGTCTTGCATATGCTCATCATGTGTGAAATTGCATTTACATCTTTTGCACTTATATGCCTGATTATAATTCATGTAATCATGTCAGCTCAGCTCTATTTAATATGTCTGAAACATTTTGTGCATGATTTTTCTTTCCAAAATCAAATCATGCTCACTGCTTAGTCTTGAATCTAGCATGTTTAGGCAGGACTGCTTTAGCTGTCTTTTATCTGCTAGATAGACTCCTTTTCCCTGGATGCTAAACATTGCAACTTGAAAAAATTGTTCTACTTACTCATGGATATTCATCAAGTGCTAAACAAATTGTTCACTTAATTAAAATCCAAAACTCCATGATTTGTATGAGACAAGTGAAAAAGATCTAGGTGGGTTTGTTTGTCGCACTACTCTATTCTAGACTGCTTACCATTGCACATTGGTCTGAACTGTGATAGTGTAGTGCATGCCATTATCACTGCCTTAAGCTTCTGATGGCTTTCATGCCTAGGCTTGGCCTGATTGGAAAGTATAAGGTGGACAAACAAATAACCCCTGGCATTATGAAAAGAACAACAACAATTCATTGTTTATCAAGTTTGCTTTCAATACTCCACTTGAATTGGACTTGTCTGTCTGGAGTAGAAATTGACTAGCTCTGTGCAGTCCCTGCTTGTACTTGTCTAGTTACCTTGATTGAGTGGTGATGCTTTTATTCCAAAATGATAAAATCACATGCTATCATCATGTTTTTAGAGATTGTTACATTGAGCTGAGCACATGGAAATTGGTATTAATGTTGGCATATCTTTGCTTTATATGTCTTTGCACTTCTGCCCATGTTGAAGCTTTGCATCTTTTGAATGCTCCTTAATGCTTGCATTGCCAAAGGGGGAGAAATTTTTGAGTTCTCTGCAGCAAGGGGGTAAAATAACTCAGTGGGAGTTTTTATCTTGCAAAGGGGAGATTTGTCGAAGGGGCTTTTACTCTTTTGAAAAGGGGAGGAAAATTCTTTTGTCAAGTGACATGATTTGGCTCGTTTCTGAGTTTTTATGGTCACTTGTGTGCTGAAATTTTTCAAATTTTTCTTGAACTTAAATTTGGTTGTCAATGCACTCATCAAGGGGGAGATTGAGAAACCAAGGGTTCGTTTCGGAGTCTGTGATGAGTGATTGACAGATTTTACCCTCTGATTCGAAGGGGTCCCTCCGAAGGGGTTCGAAGGCTATTTCACCGAAGGGTTCGGTGGGTCTGTGTCGCGCCTTGATTTAATAAATCAGGACTTTATTGAAATTCCATAGAAAATCAATAAAAACAAGACGTTCATCATGCGACCACGTACAATACGAGCAAATCATTCACGGTTCGTAGACCGTATTAGTACAAAAGTGAATAAATATGAAGAGAAACTAATAAATCAAAGGGTCCTAGATGAACGCCTCCTTCCAGTCTCGCCTTGACTAGGTCGCTACTCCAGACCTTCCTCCTCCTCGTAGTAGACGGGCTCTGATGGTGTAAGTCAACGGGGTGAGTACAGATGTACTAAGCAAGCCACCGAATGCAAATATAATGCAAGGTAATAACAAGGGAGATAGTGGCTAATTTTGCGGAAGAAGCATAATTGTAAAGCATAAAGTGTGATCAATTTATTAGTACTGAAAAGTAAACATGTGTATGCATCATCATCTTCTACCTCGAGGAGTAAGTTTTACCTCCTCGCACAACAGTCCTTACATGCCATGAATAATCATTCAAACATTTGTAAACTAACTGCGAGTAGTCACACAACCCGCCCTTGATCGTGGGCTCGGCTTTTCGAAAAGATTAAATTACTCTGATCAGAGATGTACCACAATACCCACAAGGCACGTACTCATCACTTACACCGAAGTGTAACGAGATGACCCATTTCACGGGAACTCGTGCCAAAACCTTCCATATGGTCTTCCCCGACTCAACAGCACCCTCTTATGGGTTTCGTATCGTGTCTCGCCATGTCGAGTTTCCACCATACCCCCCTTGAGCCATCGTCGGTACAAGGCGCCCTGAGGGCTAGCCCCTTGCCCCCTCCACTATGGTGCCGAGAGCCGGAGCGTTCCACACTTCCAGTTAGGACTTACCCATTAGACTTGTGGTTGGTACGGAAGTGCTTTGCAACAGATCCCGCAGACCGGTCCTTATAGTGCCCCGGGTGCGACATACCAATATCCGAGCTTGCACCCAGAACCCACCATAGTTATAACTTAGCCAACTCCAACAGAGTCCAGAGACGAGAATAACGGGGAAATTCATATACAGAAACCAGCTTTCTACGACTCATTCTTTTTATCCTATAGCAGTTGTGCCGGTACATTGGGCACTAGCTAATAATTTTATAGTAGAGTGACAAGGAGTTAAGGCTCAATAAGCATGGCTTGGGTTTACACACAAGGACGGGGATCTAATAAGTATAATTGTAAGGCTTTGATATTTGACTAATGCAATATTTACCTATGGGTTATAGCGATAATTTATTAAAACATGGGCTCAATGATGATCAACTGTTTCAATAGAGGTGGTCGATGACTTGCCTTGATCAGCAAATGGGGAGGGAGGAACCTCGGGGTAGAACTCCTGCTCCTCGACGAACTCGTATTCTTCTCGATACGGAAAAATAAACCACACATTCAATAAACAGATAAAGTTTCATTATTCTGATGTTTGGTGAATAAACAGTAAACTTATATTTCTCAAGGCTTTTCTAATTTATTTTTCTGAATTAATAATGTATCCCTAAGGGGTTTTTATTCATTTATTTATTAAAAATGTTTTGGGCAACAGTAACATACTGTTTTTATGGCATTAAAGTGTAGAGAATAATGTACTGAATTTAACAAAATTGGAATGGTGAAATTTGGAGTTAAAATGAGCAAGTTATGAATTTTCAAAGTTTAAATCAATTTCTGGAATTTTATTTAAACAGAAAATGGGCTCTGGTCCACGGTGAGCCAGGCCCATGGTGGACAGGCGCACTGTGCGCGTGAACCGGGTCAACCAGGACCGTCGGATCTGGATCCGGCGATCGGGTGCGAGGTGGGAAGGCTTTAATGAAATCGAACGACTGTGATTAAAACGTGGCGAAGGGGTACGCGTGGACGCACGAGATCTGTCCAGTGAGTTAAGTGGCGATCGACGGCCGAGAGCGTGCGATACCGCTTCGATCGAATCGGAGGGCCCTGATTAAATCCCGAAGGGATTTACTCGTAGCCCTTCGATCACGATCGAACGGCTGTGGCTCGATCCGGCACGGCACGTGCGTAAGGGGCTTGTAGCCTTCGTCTCCGGCGACGGCGAGGCTTCGGGCGCGACGACAACGGCGGCAGCGAGGGCCTAGGGGCCTAGCTAGGGCCAAAATGGAACGCGAAGGTGAAGGGGGTCATGACAGTACCTTTGGTGGCGACGATGGGGGCCCGGAGGTGACCGGCGGCGAGCGTAGGCGGTGGAGAGGGTTCGGGTGGTCGACGGCGACGGCGATCCGGTGTTCTTCTCGGCCGATGGAGGCGTGGCCGAGGACGAGCGGGGCGTAGACGGTCGCTTTGGTGGTGGTGGCTAGGGCGAAGGGGGTCGGGGTCGACGGCGATGGCTCGCCGGAGTCGAGGTAGAGAGGGAGTCCGAAAAACGGGGAATGAAGGCTCTGTTCTCGCTCGGCACGGGTTGCTTCGGTGTGGGCAGAGGGCGGCGTCTACAGGGGTACTTATAGGGGGTCGCCGGCGACCAGATGGCAAGGAATTCCGAGGAACCCGAAGGTTGGTTTCCATCTCCGGCGAAGGTTTCCAAAAGCTTCGGATAGCTTTCCTTAAGCACGAAAACGCATCGCCATGGATGGAAAGGGGGCGGTGGCGTTCGGGGAAGGCGATCCGGGGCGATCGGGTGAGCGCGGGTGGCCGGCGGCGAGGGAAACAGAAGGTGATCGCCGAGAAGAAGGAAGGGGGCAATCCCCTTCCATCGGAGACGAAGCTTCTGACAGGTGGGCTCCACCTGTCAGTGGGCGAGCGGGAAAACGAGCGCCGACAGGCGGGCCCAGGTGACCAGAGAGCGAGGAATGGCCATGAGGGGCTGACTGGTGGTCCAGGCGGGAACGGCGCGGGGGAGGAGAGAGGGGACGCGAGCGCCGACAGGTCGGTACCACCTGTCGGTGGCTGGCGGTTTGGACTGGGCCGGGCTTGGTCACTTTGAAGGTTGAGGCCCAATAAGGATTTTAATTCTTTTCTGTTTTAAAATAAAATCAGTAATTCATTTATTTGATTAAGGGTTGAATCAATGTTGATAAAAATTTGTAAAAATTCCTAAAATTATATCTTAGTCTCTAGTTCATCTCATAAAATTTTCAGGTCCATATTTTGAATATTCTTCCCTGTTTGGCTTTAAATAAGGCTGTTTTAGGATTCCCTTAAATATTAGAAATCCATAAATGTTTTAAATAACAATTTTCTTTTATTTTATTTGTTTTTATTTCTTGGGGTGTTACAGTCTGGTTGCTGCAGATGTTGCAGCGGAGTGTGCCTGTCGGAGGGGTCCGACAGTACACGATGACTGGGTTGTACCGAAGGGTTCTGTACTTTGGGTGGTACACCGAAGTGTGTGCCGAAGGTTGTTTACCTAGAGAGGTCTCCGGGGTACTGGATACACTTGTCTGTTTGTCTGTGGTACGCAGGTGACTTCGGAGGTGACGGACGGTTCGTAGCAAGTGAACCTGGGTCAAGCGGGAGGCGTGATGCCAGGGGAGCAGGGAGCTCCATCACAAAGGCTGCGAAGGGGTTGAGGTCGGACCTCGGGTCGAGGTGCGCCAAGAGAAGGTAGTAAGTGCGGAGTGTGACTCCGGGTAAAGGTACCCCGAGACGAAGTCCTCGGAGACGAGGCACTTCAAAGGGTACTCCGAATGGAGTGACTTCGAAGTATGGTGGACTAAGTCCTCAGCAATGAGGCAAGGTGTTCGAAGTGTGCTCCGGAGGGAGACACTCGAAGGTATAGCCGACGAAGGTCTCAGAAGTCGAGGTGCATCGAAGGCATGATCTGGTTGAGGATCGTCGAGGAGTGTGCTCGGGGAGAGACACTGCGACGAAGTGCTCATGGAATGCTTCATGCGGAGGCCTTGGACGAAAAAGGGACTTAGAAGGGTGGTACTCCAAAGGTGGGGCTTCGGAGTGAAGCAGGATTCGGAGTGAAGCAGGCTTCGGAGTGAAGCTGGCTTCGGAGTGAAGCTGACAAGGCTGACTTCGGAGTGAGGTTGGCTCCGGAGTGAGGCTGACTTGAGGTACTTCGGCCTTGCATGGCTTCGGTACACGGACTGACGGAGTTCGAGCTGGGAGAAGCTACGAAGCCATGGTGGTCCACTCCGAAGGTGTTGGTGCGAAGGCCCAAGGGCTTTGACGGCTTCGGCTCAAAACCGTCACTCTATCGAAGTCTGACTTCGGTGAAGCGAAGGCCGTCAGGCTCAAGGCTTCCAACCGAAGCTACTGCACCCCTCGCTTGCGAAGGGGGGCTTCAGAAGGGTCCAAAACTGCAAAGGCTTACAGCGTCTGCTCTGCAAAAGTTGGTGTTGTCCCCTCTGCGAAGCTGACAAAAGAAGCCTCCAAATAAAGTAGACTACCAGTTGTACCCCCTGTTCTGATGAGATAAAACCGGTGTAAACCCTAGTAGTAAAGTAGTCTATTCACAGGGCTGAATAGTGCCTATAAATAGTGGAGGCTGGTTAGGTCACATCAACACTTTTTGAGCAGTCATTTTTGGGCTCCTGTGCTAGCCGCCACATACTCTTGTATTCATCCTGTGAGTTCATTTTGTGTTCCTTGTTCAAGCAATGAAGCTTTGATTCTATTTTCTTTTACTGCTTGAACTTGTATGCATACTTCTCTGCATGTTTTGATTTCTCTGTGCACCTTCTTCTTGTGAGTTCTCTAGAGAGGTGTGTGAGAAGTCTGTCTGGGTGAAGTGTGTTTTTCAGTGTCTGTTCGCTCTGTGTAAACTGGAGGCTAGGCCTCTCAGATTACTAGCGAAGCACTGTCTCTGTGCTCAATCGAAGCCCATTTTCTTCCCTTGTCGAAGTCCTCGGCGAAGTCTGTTCAGTGTGCATTTATACCTTCGAAGTACGAAGCCTAGCACTTGTTGCTATCGCTGAGTATTTGGTCGAAGTTCTTAGAGGGAAGTCCGCTCTTGCGAAGGGTGAAGTGCGAAGCCTGCTCGAAGGCACCCTGTGTGCGGAGCCTACACTGACTTAGCAGAGCTGAATTTTCGGGGTTGTTGGTGGAGCGAAGTCTTCTTGGCTTTGAACTTTTGCTCCTTGCGAAGCCTGTGTTCGGAGCTGTAAAATACCTCCGAAGCAGAACTTCAAAGGGTGTGTTCGAAGCCTCTTCCGCAGAAGATAGAATTAAAATAGAAGGTTATTTTTAGTCTGAAATTTTAAAAGCTCCCATTCACCCCCCCTCTGGTCGCCGTTTCCGGTCCAACAGAATCATGCCACTTACAGTATGGATGTTTCTTTAACTCATCGGTAGATGGAATGACTTGACCCTTAGGTAACCTGAGAAGCTGACTTTTTAAGAGAAAATCAAAAATTTTATCACATTTAGTTATATCAAACGAGTACTTGACCTTACTAGGTCGATTCTTTGTTCGGGATGGTCGTAACTCGGAGTAGGTGACAGGTTTACTCTTAGCATTCCACACCCATTCGGCCACATACATATTGGTTGAATCCTCCTCTTCTGACTCTTCCTCGAAAGAACATTCCATGATGTGGATTTCAGCCCTAGGCTTGCTAAATGTTTTAATAAACTTTTTATCTTTGGTTCGGCCTTCCTGGACCAGAGCCTGCTGTAAAACCTGGCTATCTTCTAAAAAGTTTTGGTTATCTAACCTTTCTTTAATTTCAGAACGCAACCCGTTAAAAGCTAGTTACGCCAAGTCCCTTTCTGAAATGTTAAGGCTAAAACACCGGTTTCTAGTATCCCTAAAATGCTTGATGTACTCAGAGGCGCTCTCGCTGAATTTCTGCTTAACTAATGTCAAATGCGAAAGCCTAAGTTCTGTCTCACCCGTGTAGAAATAATCATGGAATTTCCGCTCTAAATCATCCCACGCCTGGATGGAGTTCGGCGGGAGCGCCGAAAACCAAGTGAAAGCGGTGCCGGGCAGTGAGAGAGAAAATAGTCTAACTTTTAGGGCATCTATCCCGCTAACTTCTCCACACTGTGCCAAAAATTGACTAACGTGCTCTAGTGTAATTTTTCTACCCTCGCCATCGAACTTAGTGGATTCAGGGATTCTATAGACGCGGGGTAGGGCACTGTGTCAAGATGGTCGGGGTATGGCTTACGGTAAACCCTAACCCGTCCCTTGGGCACAAAGCCGACACACTCTCTAAACAGTGCGCGGACCCGCTCCTCTATGTCATCTTGGCATGCTTCTTATGCGTGTCTCTCATGTGGGGGCGCGACACGTGGTGGGATATCGGCGTGTCAGCCATGGGCCTCTTCCCTGCGCGCTATCTATATGACGTGCTCGTGTCCGGGTGCCTGCGCATGTGGTGCGGGCAGCGCGGGCACCGGCACAGGTGGCGGTGCATGGTACGTAGTGTTAGTTTGACCGTAGGTGTAATGATTAGTCTCGGCCATAAGCGTCAAGGCCGGAGACATGATTGTGCCAGTGCTGTCGTTATTCCTGCTGTACACGTAGTTTGCTGGAGGTGCACTAGTAATAGGAACCGGGGGTATGGATTCAGTAAAGCCGAACCTCCTAAGAGTTGCCTCTACTTGGGAGCTGACTGCCGAATCTAAACGGTTGGCTAGAGAAGCGCTAACAGCTTGATCTACTGATGCGGCTATTTTTTGCTCAATCTGTAAAGAAGATAAACGAGGCGATACAGGTGTTACCTGTACCTGAGCGAGGTAGGGGGTGATGATGTCACACTTGATGAAGCCTGCGCGTGTCTTAACGAAGCCCCCAAGCATCATGTCTTGGAGTGCCTTTAACTTTGCCTCGATCTCTGCTCGGTCTTCTGCGGGGATATCTTCAAGTGTAGGCGTCAAGATGTTGCGGTTGTCGATATTCATGCCTCCTATTGTGTCCATCGGCGGTGTAGACGTAGTAGTCGACGTAGATGTACCGGTGGCCGATGTAGACGTACTTGTCATGTTGACGTAGCCTTCCCCAGCGGAGTCACCAAAAAGTTTGTTGACATGAGAACGTGCCCCCGCACTTGGGTCAGTTCGACGATCCAAAAGTGTGCGGATACTTAGGGACAAGCCTAAGCGTGACGCGGCACCGACGTCGTGTTCCGACTACCCTTAGTCATGATAAGGGGGTGGAGTCACCAAGCAATCAGATCACACAAAATAACCCAATTAGCCGAAAGAAATATATTAAATAGAATGAAATCAGCAAACCAGTCGGAGCCTGTCTGCTTCGAAGCCTGGTGCGAAGGGGTCGCCGAAGTATACCTTCGGCGTCCAATGCGAAGTATCCCGCCGAAGGGTGCTTCGGCGTTCGGACTGATCTGGCCGAAGATGGACTCCGAATGGATCTGGACGCGACAATCACCTCCGAACAGCAGGGTTCGGCGTGAGGTCTCTGATACAGCAAATTATAGAATAATGACGCGAGGGCCACGCGCGGGTGTAACTTCGTCCGGTGCGGATTGCTATCGGGGCAAAGCCTATTGTGACGAAGTGTACTGGCGAAGCCTGTTGCTGGAGCCTGCAGTCCCATCAAAGGGTGTCCTGGTGGCCTCAGAAACCGATCTCTCAGCTCCGGACACCTTCGACGAAGTAGCTCCGAACGTGGGAACCTACAACAAAGAGAATTCGAAGTACCAATTCGGCCTGAGGACCAATTTTTTGCTAAGTGTTGCACTAGTAGCGAAGGTAGCAATCTGTTACGCAGATTAGCGGATACTTCACAGGTGAAGTAACAAGGCGATAGCAATCTATTACGTAGATTAACGGATACTTCACAAGCGAAGTAACAAGGGTTACCATTGTTCCGTAGTGGCCGGCGGAGGGCTTCCAGGCAAACCCACGAAGAGGTACAGGAAAATAAAGGTAAAGTAAATACGATCAAAGCTAGGGCTTTGGTTTGGTTTGAGTTGGGGGGCCCTCTACGCTGGCCTCGCCTCTCTATTTATAAGGGCTTAATTCCCGATCTAATCTACTATTAACCCGACCAGATGAAGATAAAACTTGAGTTGGAGTCAAATACAACTCCATCTCTGCCGAAGTGGGCTTCGGCCAGGCCCGTCGAGGCATGTCCCTCGGGCCGAAGCTCCGGTGGCGTGGGCCTCTGAAGGCTTTCCAGCCGAAGCCCCTGGGCTGGCTAGAGGCTTTCGGAGCCCACAACTCAATGGACCTTCGGCCCTATAGGGCTTCGGACGGACCCTGGACATGTGTATTTTTGGCCCAAATCACCAAAATTGATATTTTGGTGATCTAGCCATTAATGCCATTTTTTGCTATTAACAGGATTGTTGTGCGAGAGAGTACTATTGTGCTACTTGAGGTAGTGAATGGTTTAACATGATGTTTATTTACTTACTGTTCATTAAACTTGTTCACCATAATTGCTTAACTACTAAAAATGTACTTTTATGCAAAACAAGACATATGACTATCCTTTGATATTACCTTTACATTTATGTTGCATTTGTTTTCTTGTTGAGTATGTTTTGTACTCGTCCTTGTTGAATAACCCTTTTTAGATGTTGAGTTTGTCGAAGAAGAAGGTCTAGAGTAAACTGTCCCAGCCAAGGCGTGATTCTAGGAGCAAGATGTTCGTCGTTTTGGAGTCTTTCATTTTATTAGATTATCTTCAGTGCAATAAAATAGCCTTTGAGTTATATTTTGTTTGTCATAAGACGTTGTCGTTCGATGAACATTTTGTTAATTGATTTTCTTAAGGAAATTCAGTAGACTCGAAATTGTGAAATTTTGGGGCGTTACAATATGGTATTAGAGCTGACTTGACTGTAGGAAGCCAAATATACCATATCTTTAGGATTTATCTAGATAAAATCTCTATTTGCGAAAACCCTTATTCCCTTTTTCTTTTAATTCCTTGACTCCTCTTATCTCATTTAATGAAGCCTTCTCTAAATTTTTTTGTAGAATGCCGACCACTTTGCATAGCTTCTGTCCGGGATCTTGATGGTTTTCATCGTGTCACTCGTAGTTCTACCATGCCCACATAAGCCAACTCAACAGCTGAGAATCCTACTGAGGGAGTGCCAAACCAGGGAACAACAGATCCCCAAGGAGTAGGATTGCCACCAGCAGCAAATTCTCCTACTCTAGCTGAGGCGATGACTACACAGAACCAATTGATCATTGTGCTTCTTTCTCAGATGCAACAACAACAAACACATATTCAATAACAGCAAGCGCAACTACAGCAATTCCAGCAGCAAGCACAAGTGGGCAATAACCAGAGAAACCAACCTACACCAGCCCCCGCTTCTCAACTGTCAGAATTTCTTCGTGTTAGACTACACTCGTTCTCTAGCACCACCAACCCAATGGAAGTAGGAGATTGGCTCTGTAACATCACTAAGAAGCTAGACCTTCTGCCTTGTAGAACATGAGCGTGTGGTTTTCACCGCTCATCAACTGCTTGGGCCAGCCGTAGAGTGGTGGGTGAGGAGCCATGCTAAAGAGCGTGGGTCTCATGACTCCAGATGTGATGAGTGATTGTCAACGGAAGTCAAAGAAGACTGAAGAGGAGAGAAGATTTGTTGTGTCTAGGCCGCTTGTGACTCAGGTACACGCGCAGCGAGCGACTGTCGGGTAGAGGGGCCGCGAAGTCGGAAAAGCCCAATCTGGGTACATGGGCTAGGAGCAGTAGAGGATCCACTGGGCTGTTGACCAGGATTGACTCAGGTACATGGGCAGCGAGCGATTGCCGGGCTGAGAGAGCTGCGGAAATAGGCCGGCCCAATCTGGGTACCTCGTGCAAAGTCGGTGGACGCTTTATCAGTTTTGGCGCAAAACTGACAACCGCTGATCTCGGATTGGACCATTCTGAGGCGAAGCCGTACTCTCTATGAAAGCTCCGCTTCAGGATAAGTCATCTGTAATTAGGAGTTTACTATTTTGCCTTTAGGCCCACAGTCTGTCAGTCGAGTCTGTAAAAATATCCTAAGGGCATGTTGGTCTTTTCCATTTTATTTCAGCGTCTGTAAAAACCCTAAGGGTCTTTTGGTATTTTCCTAGGCTATTGGGCTGCCTATAAATAGGGCCCCAATCCATAGGGTTAGGGTGACCCTTTTTGAAAATTACTTTACTAATCAAAAGGATTGGGTCACTTTTTGGTCTCTTCCTCCTGGTGTTTGTTCATCACCACCGCCGTTGTGTCTATATTGCGCACACGTCAAGAGATCGTTTGATCAGGTTTATTCTTTCTGCTTCTCTGTCCTCGAGCATGTGGATTCATTTTCTCGGTTTGCGTGTCAGATTTGATCATCTATTTTGAGTTCACAACAGAAAGTTTTTGCTTCCGAAGTTATTGAAATTTCTACTACTTGCACAGTTTTTTCCGCCGAGTTGCTGGTCTCCAGTTGTTTATTTGATTCGGCTATAAGCAAGGTTCTAGGTTGCAGCTAGCAATCTCATCTGTAGCAGCTAGGCTCTGCACAGCATCTAGGAGACAGGCTGTTTTATTTCTCGCGCACGGCAATCTCAAGAGCTCTGTTTGTGTTCCTCCGTTTTGCGTGCTTTGCTGCAGTTTGTTGAGTATCGTGTGGCAGGAAAGTTTTTTTTAATATTTAATTCTTGGTTACCTGTGCTGGGCGATTTGAGTATGAGATGTTCTATTTTTTAATTTGAGTATAGCTCTGTAGCTACAGCAGCTAGGCCTAATTGATTCCTGCTTTGATGTGTTGAAGAATCCTTTGAAGTATGCTGTTTTCCTTGGCACATGAGCTAGTCTAGGGGCCAGACCTCTACAGCTAGCCTTCATGTAGGTGTGATTGCACCAGTTGTCTTTATCAGCCGTGGTTTTTGTGGGGAGAAGTAGTCTTGTTCGGAGTATGCATTGTGGTTCCCACTCACAGCACAAACTCAGCAGGACTGAGGGCTTTGCAGTGACTGTCTCGAATTTTCTGTTGTTTGCTTCGGAGTTCATTGACAGGGTTCGGAGTTCAAAACCTGGTGCTCGTTTTTATTTTGCCGTTGCAAAGTCTGTAGTCGAAGGTACAGCAGGCTTCGTAATCGAAGTATGCAGAGAAGCTTACTCGAAAACTTGCGGAGTGGTTGTACCTGACGTCCGTCCTGTGCATGGGCCCCACTATAGTTGTTTGCTAGTTTTCAAGTGTGAGGTTCGGAGTATTCATCACAGCCTTCGGCTTCGGTACTGTATTTTTCAAAGCAGGCTTCCGCAGCTACACACTTCGCTCAACTGTACTGCACGGTCTTCGACAACTTCAGGCTTCGCACGTCCACATCGCACAGGCTTCAACAAGTATCGAACTGGAGACAACCTTGAACAGTAAGATTCCTCGTTTTACGTGCACTCAAATTAAACCTCTGTGATGATCTACTTTTGTGAAGCTTGATACGTCCATGTTTTAAATGCTTTGTTAATCTTCCTTTAAGAACTGTGTTGGTGTCTCTTTGTTTAGGACACCGGTCGTTTTTAGGCTAGATCATTTTTGGCTTTGTTGATATGTTTACTTTTCCCTGCTAAGTATGTTGAGGTGTGTTGGGTGTTGGGAGCAGGCCATTGATTTGAAAGAATTTTTTACACGCCCATTCACCCCCCCTCTGGTCGCTACTTTCGGTCCTACAAGTGGTATCAGAGCCTGGTTAGGGTTTTTCCATACCTTAACCGGTTCTAAACCCAGGTAGTGATCATGACTTCTCCTGGAAAGGTCCCGTCCTTAGAAGCTTATGGCTATAATTATTAGAAGACTCGCATGCGAGCCTATCTCATGAGACAAAGCTCGGACATTTGGGACATTTGTGTTCATGCTACTTTCACAATATTGCCTGTTGCTGAGCATAATTCTCCTGATATTATCACCTAGCATCTGAACAACAACAAAGCGGTGAACATTTTATTTTCTGGTTTAGGTCCCACTGAATTTGAGCGTGTGAGCCATCTTACCAATACTAGAGAGATCTGGGCTACCCTCCAGGCACACCATGAGGGGACAGCCCAGGTCAAGGCTCGGCTCTATCAGACCTACCGGCATGAATATAAAAACTTCACACAGAAGCCAGGTGAATCTGTTGAAGCTTTGTTTGGTCATTTTCAATCGATCATCAACAAGCTTCGGGCCAACAAGGCCGAGGGAGTTCAGCTGGTCTCAGATCATGAGCAAGCGCTCAAGGTTCTATATACCTTGGACCCTAAGATCTGGGAGATCAAGGTATCCTCTATCATTGAGAGCACCTCTTATGATACCTTGACAATTTCTGAGTTGTTTAGCAAGCTGAAGGCCACTGAGGTTGATACCTAGTTGAGATAAAATCTCAGTGGCTCTGGATAAAAAACCCTGGCCCTTGCTACACCTTCTGCTGACCCCTCTTCTGTGAGGTGTGCTGGGTTCTCCTTGATGTCTATCACTGAGGACCAGCTTGAGTCGCTAGGAGATGATGACCTATGTCTGTTTAACAACCGAGTGCGTCGTGTCTATGATAAGCGAATGTTCAAAAGACAC
This sequence comes from Zizania palustris, assembly GCA_019279435.1. Classification (NCBI taxonomy): domain Eukaryota; kingdom Viridiplantae; phylum Streptophyta; class Magnoliopsida; order Poales; family Poaceae; genus Zizania; species Zizania palustris. Next base: position 57,013,306 of record JAAALK010000288.1, read on the forward strand.
GGCACAAAATCCGGATGCTTTGAGTGTGGTGATCTAGGTCACTTCATCGCCGACTGCCCCAAGCGCAATGGTCACAAGAAGGGTACCGGTGGTGGCTTCTACGACTCCGTCAAGCACGACAGCTCCTCCTTCACAAAGGGCAAGGAAGCCCAAGACCAGATTCTTCAGAAAGGCCCTGAAGGACTACCGGTGTGAGAACAAGAAGAAGGACAAGGCCTTCTTCTTCGAGATAGAGAAAGCTACTCCAAGCGGTCTTCGTCTTCTTCCTCTTCATCAAGCTCAAGCGATGAGGAGATTGTGATAAGGAAGGGGAAGGACAAGTACGATCCGGTGGGCCTCTGCTTCATGGCCTTCGGGGACAGGTCGAAGAGCCGCTCACATCAACGCTGAAGGTCTCGCAAGAGCTTCTACTCAATGGCTCTTGGGGATAAGGAAGAGAAGGGCTCCTCCGATGACTCTAACGATGACGATAATGAAAAGGTATCTTCTTACGAACGTGAAATCGTTGATTTACTTGAAGAGAATCGTCAGGAGTTGAGATATCGGGAGAAACTGCTTAGAGGGGCTAAGAAGAGGATAGATGAACTTGAGAGTGAGCTTGCCATGGCCAACGGTAGAATTGAGAGTCTATCTTCTTCCCCTTGCTTGGGTGATAGAAGTGAGTGCCCAAAGTGTGAGGTGTTGCTGTGTGACCTGACGACTCTGAAGTCTAGGTACACATAAAGGGTTGATGAGAGGGATGCTTTGGCCACTGAGCTTGAGAGCGCTTAGCTGGAGATGAAAGATGCTCATGGCACTATCGCCGTGCCCTGTGTTGATTGCCCATCCTATCTCGCTAGTTTAGTTGAGCTAAAAGACAAGGGTGATGAGCAATTAGGCGATTTGGAGAGAGTTAGAGCTGAGCTGGAGCAGACTAGGCTAGAGCTTGAGACACTGTCAGCTCCACCCACTGTCTGTGAGAACTGCTTGTCCTCTGGAGTTGATCAAGCTGAAAGCCGAGAAGTCTGTCTAGGTTGATAGAGAGTGTGAGACCTGCTTGTCTCAGGTGGAGGTTCTAGCTTCCTTGAGAGAGGAGCTAGCTGATGTTCGAAATGAGAACTTTTACCTCTGTTAGATCCTGAGTTGGGTGAGTGCCAGAGAGCCACAGCACGGCATGATGATCCAGTAGTTTAAGAGGCAAGATGGGTTTGGGGTAGGCTACACATACACCAAGGCTGATTTTGAGAGTGCTATTAGCCGGGCAGTGGAGTGGAGTAAGATGACTCCTGAATAGAGATACCCCAAGACTCACTCCACTGAGTCTTTCCAGGCTAGTCAGCCCAAGGATGGAGTGTTCCAAGAACAGCCTAAAGCTCCACCCAAGAATCCCATCTGGGTTCCAAAGCCCAAACACCTCCGCACTTCTCTAGACTCTCTATCTGGACCCTCTCACACCAAGGAGTCTACACCCAACACCACCAAGCCCAAAAACCCCAAGCCTCAACCACATCCCAATAAGCCTACTTACCACTGTGAGTACTATCAGAGAGACGTGCATCTTGAGGAGTTTTGCTTCCGGAGGAAGCGGGTTGAGAGAGCAGGGAGAGCTCGTGGTGGGCAGGAGCAGTTCTACCAGCAGGGTGGTAGACTGAGAGTTCCTCGACGTGGGGATAGGCTAGAGGCCAGGCCGCGTTGTGTAGGTGGTGGTAGAGGAGACGGCTTTCATGTTCGTTCTCCGGAGGGTGGTTTTCGCTCCGACAGAGCTCCAGGCCGTTCTAAATACGGTTTTGGACCTCGTGGCCTGAGACTTTAGGCAGAACCGAGGACCGCGCCTTGAGCCGCACTTTGGTCCATACTCTTATGATTCTTTCTATTTTCCGTCTTTTGAGCAGATGGCTCGACACTGGTTTAGTTCTTTTGCTAAACCTGGTGTCGGACCATTTGCTCCCTCTTACGACCACTGATTGTGCAGGATCAGGGACTGGAGGACGTATGGATCATGGACTCAGGATGTTCTCGCCACATGACGGGACATCGTAGATGGTTCTCCATTCTCTCTCCCCCGAGCTCCAAGGAATACATCACCTTCGAGAACAATGGTCAAGGGAAGGTACACGGCATTGGCTCAATTCGTATCTCTGACCATTTCTCTTTGAAGAACATTACTTTAGTTGGAAACTTGAATTTCAATTTGATTTTTGTCTCGCAACTTCTTGAGGATGGGTTAGAGGTTTGTTTTAAGAAGGGCATGTCTTCTGTGATTGATTCTAGAGGGTCTTTGGTTTGCTAGATCTTACCCTTCGGTAAGGTTTTTAGGATTGACTTCTCTAATTCTTTTGGCCCTTCTCGCTGTTTGATTGTTGGATCCTCCTTTGAGCTCTGGAAGTGGCATAGGAGGTTAGGCCATTTGAGTTTTGATCTGCTAGTCAGATTGAGCTCTATGGACCTCATCCAAGGATTGCCCAAGCTTAAGACTAAGAAGGATCTAGCTTGCCATCCCTGTCATCATGGGAAGATGGTTCCCGCCTCTCACTCACCTGTGACTCAGGTGATGACTTCGTACCCGAGAGAGCTGCTACACATGGATATTGTTGGTCCAGCTCGAGTATGCTCAGTCGGTGGGAAGTGGTACGCGCTTGTTATCATTGATGATTTTTCTCGATTCTCGTGGGTTTTCTTCTTGGAGTCTAAGGATGAGACTTTTCATTTTGTTCATGACCTGATTTTGAAGCTGAAGAATGAGAACAATGGTCGGATGCGAGCGATTCGCTCTGACAATGGCTCCGAGTTCAATAACTCTCAGTTCGTTAGCTTCTGTCGTGATCAGGGTCTTGATCATCAATTTTCTGCTCCTTACACTCCCCCACAGAACGGTGTTGTGGAACGAAAGAACCGCATGCTAGTCGAGATGGCTAGGACGATGCTCGATGAGCACAAGACTCCTAGGCGTTTTTGGGTTGAAGCCATGAACACGGCTTTCTATCTGGCAAACCGCATTTTTCTTAGAGCTTACTTAGGTAAGACTTCATATGAGTTGCGGTTTGGCAGATAGCCCAAGGTGAGCCACTTGTGAGCATTTGGCTGCAAGTGCTTTGTGCTCAAGAAGGGTGGGCATTTGGACAAGTTTGAGTCTCGTTGCTGGGATGGAGTCTTTCTTGGTTATGCTTTGCATTCTCGGGGCTTCCGTGTTTAGAACCTTGACTCCCAGCAGCTTGTCGAGACTTGCGAGGATTTCTTTTGATGAGTCCTTGCCTTCTTTGACTCCTTCTTTTGAGCTTTTAGAGATGATGAGATTGGAGAGTCCATCTTCGAGGAAGATGATGATGCTCCAGTTGTTGATGAGGGTGGGCCTTCTGCACAGCCTGCAGACCCCACACCGTTCTGAGACTTCGACTGAGGACGAGGGCGGACCTCTGATCACTTCTTCCACTTCGATCGAGCCCCCTCAGTCGAGTCCAAAGGTGCCAGCTGCTGACTCCGGTGAGGTGACTTCAGATCACTAGGGATCCCGAGCAGTTCAGCGTGATCACCCCTCAGAGCTCATCATCGGTGATCTTACTGAGAGGATTTTGCGTTCTTCTGTTGACTCGCTTGTTGTGTTTGCTAAGTCTGCGTTTGTTGCATCTTTTGAGCCCAGAGACATTTCTCATGCTCTTTCTGATTATAATTGGATTAATGCCATGCAAGAAGAGCTTGAAAAATTTGTCCTGCAATCGGGTTTGGACACTAGTTGAGCTGTCACCTGGATGCAACCCCATAGGCACCAAGTGGGTGTTCAAAAACAAGCAAGGTGAAGATGGGGTTGTGGCTGCACAACAAAGCTCGACTAGTTTCCTAGGGTTTTTGCTAGAAGGAGGGTATTGACTTTGAGGAGACCTTCGCCCCTGTTGCCCGTCTTGAGTCCATTCGCATTCTTTTAGCTTTTGCCGCTTCGAAGGGTTTTAAGCTTTTTCAAATGGATGTCAAGAGTGCTTTTCTAAACGGGTATATAGAGGAGGAGGTCTATGTTAGGCAGTCCCCTGGTTTTGAGAACCCTAAGTTTCCTCGACATGTTTTTAAGCTGCAGAAAGCTTTATATGGTCTTAAGCAAGCCCCCAGGGCTTGGTATGACCGGTTGAAGCAGTTTTTATTGGGGAAGGGCTTTGTGATGGGTTCTGTGGATAAAACTCTTTTCTTGCTCAGAGATGCCTCAAATTTCTTGGTTGCTCAGATATATGTGGACGATATCATTTTTGGTGGTACTACTAATGTGCTTATATACAAGTTTTCTGAGCAGATGCACAACGAGTTTTAGATGAGCCTCATGGGTGAGCTCAAGTATTTCCTATGGCTCCAGATTAAGCAGACCAAGGATGGCATTTTCATCCACCAGAGTAAGTACACGAGGGACTTGTTGAAGAAGTTCGACTTTGGTGGAGAGGTGAAGCCTCAGATGACCCCAATGGGTACATCTAGGGGCCTAAACTAGGACTGAGAGCGACATCAAGGTCAATGAGAGAGAGTTTCGAGGGATGATCGGTTCGCTGCTTGTACTTGACGGCGACGAGGCCAGACATACAGTTTGTCGTGGGACTGTGCATGCGCTTCTAGTCTTCACCACGCGCATCTCATCGGCAGGCTATCAAGCGCATTTTCAGGTATCTTACCTATGCGCCCGATCTTGGTCTTTATTATTCAGCATCATCATCTCTTGATTTATATGGATTTTTGGACGCTGACTTTGGTGGGTGCCGGATTGGATCGCAAGTCGACTTCCGGTACTTGCCACTGTAGTTGCTTCTAGCTACTGCTCACAGTTGGTTTAGATGATTTCCACTTGCGAGATTTTGGGTTGTTCTTTCCTACCAGAGTTCCTCTGTTTTGTGACAGCACCAGTGCGATTAGTGTAGGGAAAAACCCTTGTCTCCATTCAAAAACCAAACATATTGATGTGCGCTTTCATTTTCTGAGGGATCAATATGAGAAAGGTGTCATTGACCTTGTTCATGTTGATACCCATCATCAGTTGGCTGACATTTTCACCAAACCCCTAGATCAGTCTACTTTTGAACGTTTACGAGGGCATTTGGGTGTTGTGTATCCTTTTTAGGATATTTTGAGTCAGTTTTCTTTTTTTCTTTACTCTTTTCTTGAGTCTTTTTGTGTGTGTTCATATCATGCATATTCACATATCACACTTTGAGCTTGCTTCTGTTATATGATTGAACTGCTTTACTTATTCTAGCTGGTACATGCTTTTGATTACTTGTCGATGATCATGCTTTGCTTCAGTTCACATGATATGTCTGATATCTGTCATATGCATGGCTTTTATGCTTTAAAATTTAAAAATAATCAACATTGCTTCTGGTAACTAGCATGTGTAGGTTGAATGCTTTTGCTATCTTTTACATGCCTGGTAGCTAGATCCTTACTTAGATGCAGATATGCAACTTAGACATCTATATGCTTTAACATGGAAAATGTGCAATAAAATGATAAAAAAATTAGAAAAATGAAAATTCCATGCCTTTTATGCTTGAGTTGAAAAGATTCAGGTGGGTTTGCTTTGTCGCATTGCATTGTTCTAGACTGCTTACCATAGCACTTTGGTATGAACTAGGATAGTGTAGTGTATGCCAAGACCAATGTCTTATGCTTTTGATGGTCCAGTTCTGGCCTAGGCTTGACTTGGTCGGTTAGCATAAGGTTTGACATGCAAATAACCCCTGGCAAAAATGAAAAGAAAAAAGAAAAAGCCTAAAAATTAAAAAAAATAACAAGTTTGTTGAAGCACTTTGTTTTGGACAATGCTTATCTTGGTAGATATCAGTTAGCTTCTACATCTCATGTTTTACCTTGCTTGTCAACTAGAAAATGTGGTGATGCTTTTGTATGCGAAAATTGAAAAATGCATGCTAATGATTTTCTTTAGATATCATCTGTTGCACTGATCATGCCATATGTCTTAGATAGTATGTCTTTTGCTATACCTGCTAGATATTGTAACTGCAGTCAATCATATCTGAGAAGCATGCTTTCTACACTCCACCTGCACCCCAGTTGCATTCACTGCATATTTTGAGGGGGAGTTGCATTTTAGGGGGAGTCTGTGTCTCTTTAGAGTGCATTTAGTCTCGCTTGATGAGTCCAATTGTCAACAAGGGGAAGAATTTTTGTGGAGAAGAGTTTAAGGGGGAGTTTTGGCTTTCTCTGGGATTTGTTTCAGGGGGAGTTTTTGTCCTGTTTGTCCTTACTCTTTGGATATCCTTGTTGATAATTTTGAGATTGCACTCGTTTTGAGTTTTTACTTTTGGTTAACCATAATGACCGCTTTCTTGTTTTTGTCAGCTTTTGGTCATTAGGGTTAAACTTTTATTTTATTTTCTTCTTCTCTGTTTTCTTGTGTTTTGTCTTCGTGTTTCCACATGTGCTTGTAGGTACTGAAAAGCTGATAAAGAGATGTGTTGACAATGCACTCATCAAGGGGAGATTGAGGAGCCATGCTGAAGAGCGTGGGCCTCATGGCTCCAGATGTGATGAGTGATTATCAATGGAAGTCAAAGAAGACTGAATAGGAGAGAAGATTTGTTGTGTCTAGGCCGCATGTGACTTAGGTACACGTGCAGCGAGCGACTATCGGGCAGAGGGGCCGCGAAGTCAGGCTGGCCCAATCCGGGTACATGGGCTAGGAGCAACAGAGGATCCACTGGGCTGTTGACCGGGATTGACTCAGGTACATGGGCGGAGAGCGATTGCCGGGCTGAGAGAGCTGCGGAATTGGGCCGGCCCAATCCGGATACCTAGTGCAAAGTCGGTGGACGCTTTGTCAGTTTTGGCGCAAAACTGACAACCACTGATCTCGGATCGGACCGTTCTGAGGCGAAGCCGTAGTCGCTACGAAAGCTCCGCTTTAGGATAAGTCATCTGTAAATAGTAGTTTACTATTTTGCCTTTAGGCCCACAGTCTGTCAGTCGAGTCTGTAAAAATATCCTAAGGACATGTTGGTCTTTTCCATTTTATTTCAGCGTCTGTAAAAAAACCCTAAGGGTCTTTTGGTATTTTCCTAGGCTATTGGGCTGCCTATAAATAGGGCCCCAATCCCTAGGGTTAGGGTGACCCTTTCTGAAAATTACTTTACTAATCAAAAGGATTGGGTCACTTTTTGGTCTCTTCCTCCTGGTGTTTGTTCATCACCGCTGCCACTGTGTCTACATTGAGCACACGTCAAGAGATCGTTTGATCAGGTTTATTCTTTCTGCTTATCTGTCCTCGAGCGTGTGAATTCATTTTCTCGGTTTGCGTGTCAGATTTGATCATCTATTTTGAGTTCACAGCAGAAAGTTTTTGCTTTTGAAGTTATTGAAATTTCTACTGCTTGCACAGTTTTTTCCACCAAGTTGCTGGTCTCTAGTTGTTTATTTGATTCGGCTGTAAGCAAGGTTCTAGGATGCAGCTAGCAATCTCATTTGTAGCAGCTAGGCTCTGCACAACTTCTAGGAGACAGGCTGTTTTATTTCTTGCGCACGGCAGTCTCAAGAGTTCTATTTGTGTTTCTCCGTTTTGCGTGCTTTGCTGCAGTTCATTGAGTATCGTGTGGCAGGAAAGTTTTTTTAAATATTTAATTCTTGGTTGCCTGTGCTGAGCGATTTAGTATGAGATGTTCTGTTTTTTAATTTCAGTATAGCTCTGTAGCTATAGCAGCTAGGCCTAATTGATTCCTACTTTGACGTGTTGAAGAATCCTTTGAAGTCTGTTGTTTTCCTTGGCACATGAGCTAGTCTAGGGGCCAGACCTCTGCAGCTAGCCTTCATGTAGCTGTGATTGCACCAGTTGTCTTTATTAGCCGTGGTTTTTGTGGGGAGAAGTAGTCCTGTTCGGAGTATGCATTGTGGTCCCCACTTCACAGCACAAACTCAGCAGGACTGAGGGCTTCGCAGTGACTGTCTTGAACTTTCTGTTGTTTGCTTCGGAGTTCATTGATAGGGTTCGGAGTTCGAAGCCTGGTGCTCGTTTTTATTTTGCCGTTGCAAAGTCTACAGTCGAAGGTACAACAGGCTTTGTAATCGAAGTATGCAACGAAGCTTACTCGAAAACTTGCGGAGTGGTTGTACCTGACGTCCGTCCTGTGTATGGGCCCCACTATAGTTGTTTGCTAGTTTCGAAGTGTGAGGTTCGGAGTATTCAAGATAGCCTTCGGCTTTGGTACTATATTTTTCGAAGCAGGCTTCGGCAGCTACACACTTCGCTCAACTGTACTGCACAGGCTTCGACAACTTCAGGCTTCGCACGTCCACATCACATAGGCTTCGACAAGTATTGAACTGGAGACAACCTTGAACAGTAAGATTCCTTGTTTTACGTGCACTCAAATTAAATCTCTGTGATGATCTACTTTTGTGAAGCTTGATACGTCCATGTTTTAAATGCTTTGTTAATCTGCCTTTAAGCACTGTGTTGGTGTCTCTTTGTTTAGGACACCGATCATTTTTAGGCTAGATCATTTTAGGCTTTGTTGATCTGTTTACTTTTCCCTGCTAAGTCTGTTGAGGTGCGTTGGGTGTTGGGAGCAGGCCATTGATTCGAAAGAATTTTTTAGGCGCCCATTCACCCTTCTTCTGGTCGCTACTTTCGGTCCTACAGTGGGATAATTTCAAGGAAGCTCAACCAGTGAACCATGTGGTTACTTGTGCTAAGTTTACTATCGCTTTTAGAGCCTCCCATGTGCCCACTAGTATTGTATCCTTGAAGAATCAGGAGTTCAGAGAGCTACAGTAAGGAAGAAAAACTGTAACTGAGTATTTGCATGAGTTTAATCGTCTTGCTCGTTACGCACCTGAGGATGTTCGCACTAATGCAGAAAAGCAAGAAAAGTTCTTTAGGGGACATAAAGACGAATTGTCCATCCAACTCATAGTTGTAGATTATGCCGATTTTCAGATGTTGGTGAACAAGGCTATACTTCAAGAGTCTGAACAGAATAAGATGGAGCATCAGTCAATTTCAAGATGGCCACTAGAGGAATTGAGAATCCTATGGTTAATCAAATAACATTGGAATATGTACCTATCATCCGAGACTATCTAGATGTTTTTCTGAAAGATTTGCCAGGCATGCTGCTAAAAAGAGCCATTGAGTTCAGAATTGATTTAGTTCCTAGAACAGGCCCTATCTATAAGCATCCTTACAAAATGACCGCTAATGAGTTAGAAAAAGTAAAGCGTCAGATAGAAGATCTTGAGAAAAAGGGGTACATTCGACGTAGTACATTGCCTTTGGGTGTTCCTGTCATTTTCACGGAAAAGAAGGACAAGAGCAAGAGGATGTGTGTTGATTATCGAGCCTTAAACGTAGTCACTATCAAGAATAAGTATCCTTTGGCAAGGATTGATGATTTGTTTGACCACCTTAAAGGAGCATCCATGTTCTCTAAGATCGATCTCTAGTCAAGTTATCACAAACTCAAGATAAGAGAAGAGGATATACTGAAAACTGCTTTCACATATAGGTATGGTCTATATTAGTATATTGTCATGTCGTTTGGTCTCACCAATGCTCTAGCATTTTTCATGAACATGATGAACAAAGTTTTTATGGAATTTTTGGACAATTTCATCATGGTATTCATAGATTATATCCTAATATATTCCAAGACAAGAGAAAAGCATGAATTGCATTTGCATGTAACCTTGGGAAAATTGAGAGAGCATCAACTGTACGCAAAATATGAGAAGTGTGAGTTTTGGTCATCTCAAGTGAAATTTTTAGGACATATTATTTCTGTTGAAGGGATAGCAGTATATCCATCCACTGTTGAAGGAGTAACAGATTGGGTTCAACCTGTATTAGTAACTAAGATTCGTAGTTTTATTGGATTGGTTGCTTACTACTGTCGATTCATAGTGAATTTCTCCAAGATTGCTAGACCCATTATAAAGTTACTCTAGAAGGAAGAGAAATTCAAGTGGACACCAAAGTGTGAAGAAAGTTTTCAGGTTTTGAAGAAAAAGCTAGTGTCAGCACTAGTGTTAACTTTGCTAGATATCCATAGGGATTTTCATGTTTACTATGATGCATCCCACCAAGGACTAGGCTATAATCTAATGCAAGATGGAAAAGTGGTATCCTATGCCTCTCGTCATCTGCGACGCCATGAGTTAAATTATCCTACTCAAGATCTGGAATTAACAGAAGTAGTTCATGCTTTGAAAATTTGGAGGCATTACCTAGTCGGTAACAGATGTGAAGTCTTTACGGACCATAAGAGTTTCAAGTATATATTCACTCAGCCTAATCTGAATCTCAGACAAAGAAGATGGTTGGAATTGATCAAGGACTATGATATGGGAATCCTTTACCATACGTGTAAAGCAAATGTAGTCATCGATGCCTTAAGTCCTAAAATATATTGCAATGCCATTGTGTTGCAACCAGGAGCGCCTATGTTATGCCAAGAAATGGAGAGATTTAATATAGGATTTGCATCTTCAGGTTACCTCATCACGCTTGAGGCAATCCCAATGTTAACAGATCAGATTTAGGAAGCATAGAAAGAAGATCTAGATATAGATGAAATCAAGAAGAATATGTGAAGGGGAAAAACCCCACGATTTTCATAAGATGAAATGGGAACCGTTTGGTTCAAAGACCGTTTGTGTGTATCGTATGTCTTGCTCTTGTTCTCGTGTCGGTAGTCCTTCAGGGCCTTTCGGAAGAACTTTGTCTTGGGCTTACACTTGGTGAAGGTGTACTTGTCGGAGTTGTTGTGTTTGTTGGAGTCGTAGGAGCCACCGCTGGTGCCCTTCTTGTGAGTGTTCTGCTTGAGGAAATCGATGATGAAATGATCTGGATCACCACACTCAAAGCAACTAGATTTCGTGCCATGTCGTTTAAGCATACGTCTATCATAAACACGGTGAACCTAGCCGTTGAACAGGCATAAATCATCATCTCCTAAAAGATCCAATTGATCCTCAGTTATAGACATCAAAGAGGGTAACGCACAACTCAAGGAAGCATCAGTAGAGGGTGTCATAAGGGCTAGGGTTTTGGAACCAGAACCAGTGAGATTTGATCTTAATTGGATATCAACCTCTCAAGCCTTGAGCTTACTGAAAAGCTCTACGACAGTCAAGATATCATAAGAAGCACTCTCAACAATGGAAGATACCTTGATCTTTTAGACCTTAGGGTCCAAGTTATGAAGAACCTTGAGCGCATGTTCATGGACTGAAACCAGATGATATCTATCGACCTTGTTAATGATCAATTGAAAGTGACTGTTGGGGGAAAATACTTCATCCTTGGGGTCACTACAGTAACAAGACGAAGGCAGTCTATTCAACCAAAGTTCTCCAGTATCTAACTCAGGTTTAGTACTGGGTCAAGTTCGAAGGATCGAAGCGGACTCTTGTTCGGAGTATATCTTCGAATGCATACTCGTCAGAGACCCTCCTTGCTAGCTAAGATGGAAGACTTATCTTTTTTCTCATTAGATTAGTCTTTTACCATTTTAGCCCTATTAAGGGTACCGAATAGTTTCCACTATGTCGGTTGTAATAGAGGGGTAAAAAGGTCTTTTCCTTAAGGTTTTGCCCTATAAATACCCCCCGTTTTACCCTGTAATGAGGATCGAATACTGAGTTATTCAATACACATCTTCGAACTTCTTCAAGCTATTATCCAATTCGGAGGCTTGAAATAGTTCACTTCACAAACACTTCGTTTGTTAGTTTCTAATCTCTGAAACCTGTTAGCGTAATCTTTTACACCAATAGTTGGCGCCGTCCGTGGGGAACCTAGTCCAAAAAACTTCGTTCTCTACCAAGTTCTCAAACCATGCCTCCCAAGCGGAGTTCAGGTGGTAGTCCTACTCGGAGGTCCCCTCGGACCTCCGGAGTAAGATCTTCGAACACAGTCGAGGTCGGAGGATCTTCGGTAATTCCTCCACCTCAGACCCCCGAAGGGATTCCCCTTCCTCGAGCATACGGAGTTCCTCCCCCAACTCCATCTATACTTCGGCCAGTCGGAGTCCCTCTTTCATCTCAGATTCCGCTTCGAACTGACACGTACAGTTATCAAGACTCGGAAGGTCCTTCCGGAGGAGATGAAGATGGTCTTGGCGAGATGGCAGGCCAAATGGCTAGTCTCCAAGCTAAAGTGGTGAGGTGGAAGCAAGAAGCCGCAGATAGGCTTCGTTCTCAGGACACCCCGGTCATTCCCGAAGTGCCCTAAGACGACGAACTTCCTTATCCCGAAGCCCCGGAGAACGCTTCCTTCGATAGCGAGTCTTCACTGCATCCTGAGCTACAGAAAGTGTGCTTCGATCCTAAGTTTAAAACTTTGAAGCTCTGCAAGTATTCTGGAGACGAGGACCCCGAGGAGTTCTCCTGTTCTTATGCGTTGGCAACTGAGGCCAGTGGAGGAGTGCAGGACACCATGGCCAAGTGTTTCCCTCTTGCTCTCAAAGGGGTGGCTTTGCGGTGGTTCTGGTCCCTAAAGCCAGGGTCAATTAGAACCTTGGAGCAATTAAGGAAGAAGTTCATAAGTAACTTTCAGGGTACCTTCGTACCCCCAATGTCTACAAGAAGTCTTTTCCAGGTGAAGCAGCTGCCTGCAAAGACTTTAAGACAATTCTTCAAGCGCTTCGCCCATACGAAGTCACAAATTTGAGAGCTCACTACATCCTCCGTAGTTGATGCAGCTCGAGAGGGAGTTACCCATGCGGGCCTCCTTGATAAACTTCATCGGAAACAGATATCCTCTGTTGCTCAGTTGATGTCTTATTTTGAAGAGTATGCTAGCTTAGAAGAAGGGTGGCTTCGGAGAACTGCTTCAACTCCATCAATCCTGCAAGAAGTCAAGTTGGAAGTGAAGACTTCAACACCTTCGCAGGGGCCTAACTTCGAAGTCCAGCATGACAGGCGTCGGGGGAAAAAACATCCTCGTTCAGAAGTCTTGAACATTGCACCTCCGCAGAAATTTGCCCCTAAGACTTCACAAGCTTCGAGAAGCAAGACCAGCGGCTGGAGGCCGCCGGGGAAGCCGGTTGGCAAAGCCCAGGCCTTCTTCTGCTGCATCCATGGTGAGAATCGAAGTCACGAAACAGATGCATGCAAGTCTATACTCACTTTAAGAGGCGAGTACCTTGAAAGAACCTCGGGTCAAGGCACTACTGACCGAGTTCCTTTCGAGGTGCGTCCGGAGCCTATCCAGGCTGTGGCACGTATAGACAACTTCGACCCTACAAGGCAACCTCCGGTGGTCAATATTATGCCACCTCCAAAGCAAGAAGATGGTCAAGATCGAGGAAAAAGAGTAGTCCTCCCCCATTTCCGGAGGAGGGACTCTTGGTAGTATGTCGAAGAGACAGCGAAGAGAATATGTCCGAGAAGTGGGCCATATTGGAACTTCTTCTTCCGCAGCTACCATGCCTAAGTGGTCCCATGTGCCGATATCTTTTTCCATAGATGATGCCACTGGCATAAAGTTTCCGCATGCAGATCCACTTGTCATCACTGCCGACATAGCAGGGACTGAAGTCCAGAGAGTACTGATTGACGGAGGGAGTTCAATAGATATTATCTTCATCCAAGCCTTCGATCAGCTCTGTATTTCCAGGAAACATCTTCTCCCTGCAGCTCGTCCTTTGCAAGGCTTCACAGGATCCCCTCTTGATGCCCTCAGCCAAATAGGTCTGGAGGTCGCTTTCGGAGAGGGGCTACTGGCCAGGATGGAGGAGGTGATTTTCGATGTTGTGGATGCCCCGTATGCATATAATGTTATCTTTGGGAGGGGCATGTTGAATCAGTTCGGAGCCATGGCGCATCATAATTATTTGTGTATGAAGATACCCACGCAAGCGAGAGTGCTCACTGTTTTCGGAGATCAGGCCACTACGCGAAGAGAAGAATATGGTCATGGCCCCCCTCTTGACCCGAGACAAGTGAATAACGTACAAGGCAACCCGGAGGATATCTCTGCTTCAGGTGAACCTTCGAAGAAGTCCTTCCCAATACCAAGCCCTGAAGGAGAGATTGTAATGAAGGTTATTGTCAAGGACGGCAAAGACTATTCATTTCAGTTTGGCAAGGATTTGCCTTCAGAAGTCACTACTTCATTAGAAAAAGTAGTGGAAGAAATTTGGATATTATTGATGAGGACATTACCGGACTCAGTCGGGATATTATTGAGCATAGCTTACTTGTGAACCCGAGGGTTTGGCCTGTCCGACAAGGACTCCGGAAGTTATCTGCAGAGAGGGCCATCCTTGCTAAAGCTGAAGTGGAAAAGTTGCTGAAGGCTGGGATTATCAGAGAAGTAGCTCATACGGAGTGGCTAGCCAACCCAGTCTTCGTCAGGAAGAAATCTTTTAGGAAGTGGCGCATGTGTATTGACTTTACATCCTTGAATAAAGCATGCCCCCGTGACCCCTACCCCATGCCCCGAATTGATCAATTGGTTGACTCCAATGCTGGTTCAGAGTTATTAAGCTTCCTCGACGCGTATTCTGGCTATCATCAAATTTGGTTAAAGCGCGAAGATGAAATCAAAACAAGCTTTGTAACTCCTTCGGGAGTCTTCTGCTATGTAGGAATGCCTTTCGGCTTAAGAAATGTCGGGGCAACTTTTTTGAGGTTAATTGCTAAGGCTCTAGGTCATCAAATGGGCCACAATGTAGAAGCCTATATGGATGACATTGTAATAAAGAGTGCTCTAAAGCACCAACATAGCCTAGACTTAGCAGAAACGTTCAATAGCCTTCGGGCATGTGGAGTCCGTCTTAACCACGAAAAATGTATCTTCGGGGCTCAGGCTGGAAAATTGTTAGGGTATCTAGTTTAAGCAGAGGGATCGAAGCTAGACCTACTCAAATAACTGCATTACAAAGGATGGCTCCTCCGAAAAATTTGAAGCAAGTGCAAAAGCTAATTGGCCGCCTTGCAGCACTTAGTAGGTTCCTAGCAAGGTATGCGGAGAGAAGTTTGCCCATTTTCAAAGCATTGAAAGGGTCCAAAGATTTTGCATGGACACCGGAGTGTCAAAAGAGTTTTTATGATATTAAGAATTATCTCAGTAACCTCGCTACACTCACGGTGCCTGTTGCGGACGAAACCCTACTCCTCTACCTTGCAGCTACTGGCTCCGCAGTCAGTGTAGTCCTTGTCAGAGAAGTTGATTTCAATGGGAAGTTGGTACAGAATCCAGTCTATTTTGTATCCGAAGCATTGTCTAGAGCAAAAACAAATTCTGAGATTGAGAAGTTCACCTATGCTCTGATAATGGCTTCGAGGAAGTTAAGGCATTATTTCCTAGCACATAATGTGATTGTACCAACTTCGTATCCCTTAGGAGAATTGGGAAATGGGCTGTCGAATTAGCACCCTTCGGCATCTCCTTCGTGGCAAGGACAGCGATCAAGTCATAGGTGGTGGCAGATTTTGTGGCAAAATGTACTCCATCCATAGTATGGGCTCCGGAGAAGTCAAATGAAGGAATTTGGACTATATACTCTGATGGAGATTTCCAAGCATCTGGAGCAGGTGTCGGAGCGGTAATAATTTCGCCTTCAGGGAAAAAGGCAATGTACTCCGCGAGGCTCAACTTTAAGTCCACCAATAATACAGTGGAGTATGAAGGAATTTTGTTAGGACTTCGAAAGGCACGTGTTTTGGGGGCCACAAGAGTTGTTATTAAAACAGATTCTCAAATTGTAGCAGGGCACATTGATAAAAGTTTTCAAGTTCGTCATCCCCAGCTTGCAAAATATTTGGAAGAGATCCATAAGATTTAAGCAGCATTTAAAGGGATTTCCATCCGAAGTATACCCAGAGCTGAAAATATGCAAGCTGATACCTTGGCAAAAGCTGTAGCCGGAGCTATGGACATTCCGAAAGGAGTTTTTTACGAAGAGCTTAGTTCACCTTCGGTGCCACAGATCCCTCCTGTGAAAGTTATTTCCATTCCAAGTACCGATTGGCGGAGTTCAATTATGGAATTGTTGCAAGGAGAAGAAAATTTGCCTGAAGAGCCACAACTTTCGAGGTTAAAGCTCAGAATTCGAAATTATCATATAATCAACGGTATTCTCTACAAGGCCGGAGTATGTTCCCCTCTGCTCCGATGTATATCTCAAGCCGAAGGTCAGGAAATTCTCTGAGAAATTCATGAAGGCCTTTGTGGTAGCCATCTGGCCCCTCGAGCTTTGGTAGGAAAAACACTTCGCCAGGGCTTTATTGGCCTACAATAGTAGCTGATGCGGAGAGCCTAGTCCGCACGTGCCAGGGTTGTCAATGGATGGGAAGAAGAAGTCATCATCTGCCAACAACTCTTCAAGTCATTGCCCTAGTGTGGCCCATGGCCAGATGGGGCATGGACCTTATTGTCCCCTTCCCAGTAGCAAAAGGAAATTTGAAATTCACAGTGGTAGCAATTGAGTATTTTTCTAAGTGGGTCGAAGCATAACCCCTCACAGCTATCACTTCGAATAATGTACAAATTTTTTTTGGAAAGTATTATATGCAGGTTCGGAGTACCTCAACAGCTCACAGTTGACAATGGGACACAGTTTGATGCAGAGCCCTTCAGGAAGTTTTGTGAAGATCTTGGCATACAAATATGCTTCACTGTTGTGCGCCATCCTCAGTCTAACGGAGCCGTAGAAAGAGCCAATGGTAATATCTTGCAGGATTGAATCGAAGAATAGTAGGGTTGGCAAAAGGGTTGTGGACCGAAGAGCTCCAAAAGATCTTATGGTCCATTCGGACCACCCAAACAAGGTCCACAAGTTTCACTCCTTTCAGACTATTATTCGGAGACAAAGCTATGACGCCAATGGATCTTAAAGGAGGATCTCTTCGCAGCACCGAACCTAAAATAGAAGGAGAAAGGCAAACTTCGCTTGATTTAACAAAAGAAACAAGACTTCAAACTGTCGCCAATTTGTCAAAGTATCAGCAGCAGACGAAGACTTGGTTTGACCCAAAGGTTAAGCTTAACGAACTTAAGTCGGGTCATCTAGTTTTGCGAAGCATTATAGCACCAGGGAAATTAGAAAATAAGTGGGAAGGTCCATACATTATTCTCCGTTCAGGACGCCCTGGTTCTTTTAAGCTAGCTAATTTAGAAGGTGAAGAGTTAAAGCATGCCTGGCATGCGGAGCACTTAAAGCGATATTTCGCATAGGGGCTCCTTGTAATCATTTGTAAACACCTTCTGAATTAATAAAGTTTATGGTTCAGATAATGCCTACCTCTCAAACACTTCCTACTTCCAGTGGACGCACTAGAAGAATGAAGTCGGCTGTGAGGGAAGTGGCATTCATTTGAACCAATTTTTCGGACTTCGAACCACTGGTTCGAAGCTTCCGAAGAGGTAGGAAAGTCACCGAAAAACGGATTCCAACCCACCGGCTTAAAAGTATCCGTAAAAAGAGTCGAAGGAGACCAAATAACGCGGATTCCAAGCTCTGGCTTGAAAGCATCCGTAAAAAGAGTCCAAGAAGACCACTGCGAATTCCGAACCACTGGTTTGATAGCATTCGCAAAAAGAGCCGAAGGAGGCCAAACAGAACAGAATTTGAGCTGATAAGCTTCGAATATCTGTAAAAAAGAGTCCAAAGTGACCAATCGTTTTGGATGCTAAGGTGTCCAGAAAATTAGTCTGAAGTGACTATTTTCAAACAAAAGGTACTAAGTTACCAGTTTTCAGACTCCAAGTAGTCGAAGACATTTTGTGAGATTTTAATCAATTTCTAAGTTGCTAAGGGGCTCCGAGCCTCCAAAATTGTACTCCTAAGTCTTTTTCTTTGCACCCAACCATCTTCGACTACACTTCGAAGTTGCTTACGCCCAAAGAGGGGCTGGGAAGTAGGGAGACAATTTAAAAATCTTAATCTTTATCATTCGAACAGATTACATTACATTATGAAAAATATGTATCTATACCAAGAAGGAAACGAAGACCCCTTCAATCCCTAGAGCTACCGCTAAAGCCAAAACGACTAGTTCCGGAGCCAAGAGTCCTAATAACTTTACGTTTAATTCTTCTCCTTCCCTTCGAAGCTCGAAAATCTTTTTGTTCCTGTTGGAGTTCAACCCAAGTTCGAAGTCGCTCGGGGCTTCTCTCCCAGCTTCGAAGTTCTTCAGGCTTCTTTCTTTGTTCTTCAGCAGTACTTTCTTCTTCGGACCATTCAACATCTTCAGAAATGAGGTTTCCAAGTTAACTTCCTTTTCTTCCTCTTTAATATAAGATAATATATCTTTGCTGTATTTCTGGCGCAATTGCACCGGAGCTTTCTCGAGGAATCAGAAATCGAGGTCAGTTTGTGAAGTTTTAAAAGATCAAAGGTAGCCCATAGCAGGCGAAGTTCTTCGGTAACACTTAATACTTCGATATCATCCATACGAGGTTGGGAAGCCTAAAAACATTTCCAAATAAGTTTTCATTCATAACAGATGAAAGCATAATTTTTACATATTCGGACCCCTAAACAAAACTAAACCTACGGGTCTGGCAGGAGGCTGGTTGCTCGAAGCTTGAGACCGAGCTTGTTTCTGGCGAAGCCCTTCATCGATCCAAGCCTTGATCGTTGTTCGACCTTTGGCTTTCCATGATGCTTGGAAGGCTTGCCAGGCTGCGGCCACATCTTCGGAAGGGTTTAACAGCTGGTTGTCGTCGAAGGTAATAGGAGCCGCCCCCAAGTCTGGTGCTACTAATAGCCCTAGATCTTCGTAGTAACGAAGTATTCCGAGGGCAGATACTTGGTTGGAGAGTTCTCCATACCGAATACTCGTCTGTCTTCATCATCTTCACTGCTCCTTGGTCAGTCGTCGCAGTAAGGGGACGTTGTCACTCGAAGGTAGTATCCAAAGAGTACCGAAGTACTCTAAGACACCTAAAAGATTATCCATGACCTCCGCAGCTACCTTCTCCGACTTCACCTTGTCTTCAATTAAGGCATCCCTTGACGAAGACAGCTCGTCTACCACAGAAGATAGTCTAGCTGCCTCCGTAGCCAAAGAGTTCTTCTGGATAAGTAGATTGCTTGCCTCTTCCATGGCTTTAGTCTTTTCTTCTTGAAGCTTCACCAGCTCAGCCCCCGCAGTTGTATGCTCTGCCCGCATTTTTTTCTATTTCATCCCGAAGCACGATTTGCTTGGCTTCGAGCTTCTGATTTGCAGCCTCCATACCAAGTCTAGCTCTCCTCTCCACTACAACCATCTCGTCCAAGCTAGAGATTCAAATTTCAGAGCCCTCGAGACTCCTTTGGAGGGCAGTAATCCTCTCCTTAAGACGAATACTACCTCGCTTGTTCAAAACAGCTGCAGCCCAAGCCAAGACTATTTTCTACGAAGAGAAAAAGCAAGGTGAGAAATTGTTCATAAATTGAAATTAATCTTGTTTTCGCAGATGCTTCGTACCTGGTATGCTGCCATTCCAAAGCTGTGTTTAGCTCCGACCCTTCATCCTCCCCAAGTATGGCTACCAAGTATGTTTCCCCCAACTTCACGGTTAGCCCGATCCAAAGGTTCGAGCAAGGCCGAAGTCCGGTCCTTCGCTCCAGAAAAGGAGCTAGGAGGGGGAGTATTGACAAGGCCCTTTGATCATCTTCAGTTGGGTGAAGGGCCGGAGCGCTGCGCCGCATCCCCGGAAACTTCGGTGGACTGGCCCCCCTCCATAGATTGTCCTCCGTCTATCGATTCTGACGGAGTTAATACCGAGTTTGGAGCAGGAAAGGGGTCCATTTTGCCTTTACCTTTTCCGGATCCCATTTGCACAGCTTCTGGAATCGACCCCGGAGATGTCGAAGTCCTAGGAGCAGTCTTCGCAGGAGGATTCGTCTCCATGGGAGTAGACCCTGCCAAAACGAAGGTATTATATATTGCGTAATTTTACAGGGTGAAGAAAAAGGCGGTTTAGTAAAGTTTACCTTCGAAGTCCTGTCGGCGAATGAGTACGGGGCTACTTGGAGGTTCGAAGGCCACCTCGAAGTCTTCATCAGACTCGGGGCTTGGAACCGAAGGGTTGGCTGTAGAAAACTCCCTTGGAGCAACAGCTACCACTTCGTCTGAATCGAAGCTTGTTCAGCTATAACTTCGACTCCGCCTTCAGTAGCAGGGGCTCCTTGATGCAGCAAGTCAGGCTGGACACTCAAGGTCCCAGCCTGTTCAAAGCTGTCTAGAGCAGCTGGCACACTTGCTACGTTGCCAGTGTCTACAACTTCAACATTTGCCTGCGCTTCATCTTCGGTAATTAGGTTCACAAGGAACCTTTGCATTTCTCTCACTCCATCATCTTCAGATGAATCGGAAGGCGAAGCCACAGGCCTAGAAGGAGCCATATTCTTAGGCTTTCGAGCTAACTTTTTCACGTGAGTCTTGGCCAGTGCCGAAGTCCCAGCATCCGCTTTCCTCTTCTTCGGGCCTTGCTCAGAAGGCACCCAGTCCGGAAGAGGGGGCTGCGACTCCGAGTACGCCCCATACTCAGTTAAGTCGCTCCCAACTACCCACTAGTTTCTTCCTCCACTCCTTTTTAGCCGGAGTTGGAGCTCCAAGAATCTTCTCCGAAGCTCAAATGACCTACTCTGAAGTCATAGGGGCTTGAGAAGTTGAAAGATATGTTTTTATTAGTCATTTCATCGAATAATCATATATAAAACATGTTGTAGTTTTCAAAGTTACCTGCAGGGCTCAAGTTCGAAGAAATTTTTTAGAGTCCTCACTCCGGGTCCTCTTCGAAGTTGATAGGCCCGTTGGCCATCAAAGGCGGAATTTGGAGCCCGATGAACTCCTCCGCTAAGTCACGCATGCTCATGTGGCGAGTAATTCGTTGGAGCAGGTTAAGGCGAGCTTCGAGTTGGCCGGGGTCTGGGTGTACTTGGGCTTCCCTTCGGAAGTATATGTCTTGCAGGGGTCCGGCTAGACGGCTGCCTGCTCCAACTTCGGCGTAGAACCACCGGAGAATCCAATCTGTGTACCATCTGGCGTTGATGGCCTTCGTTGGAAATCGCAATTGGAATTCATCTCAGAGTCTGAAGTTGATGTTGTTGAAGGCTACTACGATTTTCTCCCCTCCGGAGCCTTGGTAAGTCTTTGGCTGGCAAGATGCCCTGTGCAGTGCTGCAAAAATATCTGCTCTTCCTTCGCAGCCTTCAGCCCGCAGCGCCCATTCGAAGATAGACAGGCGCGCTATTGCATTCGGAGACAATTGAGGAAGGGTGACATGGAAGAGATCTAATACCTCCGACAGGAAGTCCACCGCCGGGAGTCCTAACCCAGCTTCGAAGAAGGCTTCGAAGACGACAACTTCACCGGGACACGGCGAAGGGATAGCTTCCTTTCCGGGTTTGCGGACGTTGATCTCCGAGCTAATCTTCCCCTCAACCACTGCTGCGATCGTCTTCCTCTTGCAGGTGGATGGCCCCAATTTGTAAGAATGGTCAGGATACTTCGAAGAAGCCGGGAGGAGGTCGTGGGGACCGATCTGTTGGGGATTTCCCACCGGCGCCGCCGCAGCAGCTGCCGGTGCTGTCGCCGTCGCTGTTGCCGCCGCCGCTGCCGCCGCCATGGCCTGTTGCCTGGCTAGGGCCGAAGTCGCCTCGGGAGCCTTGAAGCTTGTCTTCGCCATTGATTTGAACTGAATGCTTAAGGCTAAGGTTTGGAGGCTAAAGGTTGATTGCGCAGGACGGTGAGAAAGGTGTTTGAGAAGTTTCTAGGTCCTCTATTTATAGCCTAGGTTCATAATTTTTTACCGTTCACACTTGCTGTTTCGCATTCTTGACCGTTACTGTTTGCAAAGTTATCGCACCGCATAGCTTCTTCTGAAAGGAAAAGGCTAACGGTTATTTCTTCTAAGTCTAAAAGGCTTTCTGGCTTCTTAAATTGATTCCAGGATTGTTCGAATATAATTCTTAGAAATCAATTCGAAGTTATGAATCTTCGTATATTTCGAAGGTTGTTAAAATTTGTTAACCCCTACGCATGATTATTTTTCTTGCATATACTGATCTCCTAACTTTACAGATCAAGAGGAGAAGCGTATTCGAGGGGCTACTGTTGGGGGAAAATACTTCATCCTCGAGGTCACTACAGTAACAAGACGAAGGCTGTCTATTCAACCAAAGTTCTCCAGTATCTAACTCCAGTTTAGTACTGGGTCAAGTTCGAAGGATCGAAGCGGACTCTTGTTCGGAGTATATCTTCGAATGCAGACTCGTCAGAGACCCTCCTTGCTAGCTAAGATGGAAGACTTATTTTTCTCATTAGATTAGTCTTTTACCATTTTAGCCCTATTAAGGGTACCGAATAATTTCCACTATGTTGGTTGTAATAGAGGGGTAAAAAGGTGTTTTCCTTAAGGTTTTGTCCTATAAATACCCCCCGTTTTACCCTGTAATGAGGATCGAATACTGAGTTACACATCTTCGAACTGCTTGGAGCTATTATCCAATTCGGAGGCTTGAAATAGTTCACTTCACAAACACTTTGTTTGTTAGTTTCTAATCTTCGAAACCTGTTAGCGTAATCTTTTACACCAATAGTGACTAAACAAAGTCTCGACAGTCTCACCCGGCTTTTGTGAGAAATTTTCATATTCTCGCTAGTAGGTCTGATAGAGCCTAGCCTTGACCTGAGTTTTCCCCTCATGGTATGCTTGGAGGGTAGCCCAAATCTCTCAAGCAGTGTCGAGATGGCTAACACGCTCAAACTCACTAGGACCTAAACCAGAAAAGAGAATGTCCACTACTTTGTTGTTCAAGTCATGCTCAACGACTAACTCAGGGGTAGTACGCTCAGCAGATGGACGCACAGTGAAATAATCATGAACACACATATCCCATATTCCTGAGCTCTCGCTCAATAGATAGGCTCACATGCGAGTCTTCCAATAGTTGTAGCCAAAAACCTCAAGCGATGGAACCTTCCCAGCATAAGTCACTTGCACTAGCATCTCCTTCACTTGACTTGGTCAACACACTTTCTTCATCAATCTTCATCCAATGATTTGCTTAATCTTCATGTGTACCACGCACTAGGATCATCCTCGACTTCACTCGGCCTCCTTAATCATCCGACACTAAGCTTCCCACTTGGTCTTGATCACCTATCATTGACTGTCGAGTAGCATCCAAGTCTTGTGCACCTTAATACAAGCAACCATATTTCTTCGAGCACTAGACCTTCCGGTGCACATGAACTTTCATCATAGATACATTATATTCAAACTTCAAACCAAAGCATATTCAATCAAAACAATGTTTGTCTCAATTTGGTTTCTCATATAAAACATGTCAATTACTCATCACTCATAAAACCAAGGCACAACTCAACTTGGTTTCTCAAATTTACAACAAGGTAACAATTCAATAGAGGAGTATTATCATGAATTGCAAATAGGGATGATTCGTTGTGGTGTGGAAGAAGATAATGAAGTTTTACTTGCATGTTTCTTTGGTGAATTAAATGATGAAATTCAGGCAATCTTAAAATATAAGGAATATACCACTATCACTCGTTTATTTCATATTGCTTGTATAGTTGAATGTAAAGTGCATGATTGTCAGCGGTGGAGACAACCTAATAATTTTATAGGTCACAACTCATCTTGGAATCCATGATCACTGGTGCCATCATCTCATGGTAGTGCTACACCACCCCTTCGCAACCAAATCCAGCACGTCCTCCATCAAGGAGCCACCTACAGCAACTCCTCACCATATAATGGTCATTTTCGGAGCTCTGTGTCTTCTGTTGTTTCCATAGGAAAAATGAAAGACATTCAGTGTCGTGGATGTTGAGGATATGTTCACATAGAACGAAGTTGCACCTCCGCACGTGTGATGATTGTGCGTGAGGATGATGAATATGATTCTGCGAGCGACTATGATGAAGAAACCTTAGCCCTTATTGCTACACGAGATGAGGACAGTCCTGTTTCAGATCATGACATGGAGATTATGGGCGTCAAAGCTGTAGATCAATACAAAAGTTTAGTAGCATAATGTGTCTTGAATGTGCAATTGAGCCCAACAAATTGTAATCAGTGCCATAATCTATTCCACACAAGAGGAGTTGTGAAAGAGTATGCTATAAGAATTATTATTGATGGTGTGAGTTGTAACAATTTAGCTTTCATATGATTTGGCTATGATATATGACATCTTAACATGATGTAGGTGAGTGCACCGTCTAACGTGTGCTTCTTAATGAAGGTCAGCCTGTGCATATTTGCATGTGAACCAGTGTGACCAAATATGCTTATTCTGGTACAACGTGTAACATTATTTGCACTTCAGGCTTTACACTTGAATTCAGTGAGAAGTGGGTTTAAGTTGAACTTCTTGTCTCACTGCAGGACTTCATGGAAGGTGATGATGCTTTTGTAGATTGGGACTAGTAGTTTGTTCATGAACCCTTGGCTACGTGAGAGTAGTTTGTTCATGATCTCCATCTGTACGCATCAACTATAGCTTTCAGCTTCGTGGTGGGTTTTTAGATATAAAACAAAGTTTATGTTATCTCGGATAGGACCAATTTCATTTACAAGTTAGATGATTGAATGGAATACTTTTCATGAGTTATTCTAGATGGTACGTGTGATCCATTTTTTATTTGGCAATTTTTTTTACAATTTTCTGAATATTTTTTATTCCTCGGGATTTTTATCCCTCGCTTTCCAAATGGTAGCATGGAATATTTCCTGGCTGGGATTTTTTTCCCTAGGTAGAGCATGTCATTCCTAAATCCTATAGGGATATTTTCCCAGGGGTTTTCCTCCCCTTACTTCCAAAGGAGGCCTTGTTTTGGCTTGTCATGAAATTTATAATGTATTACCTCTGATCTTTTTATGCTCCAAACAGGGCACGAACTAACAGAAAGTTAGCATCTTAGTCTAGCACGCTATCTGCACATTTGGTTAAGATCTTCTAAGTATATTATTTCTTAAACAAATACCTCGAAGAATGTAGTATTCGCCTTTGCCTCTACTTATCCTACGCCAATGCATAAAGCTAATTGGCTACACCAATAATGGAGGTTGCACTTAACTGCATAGACGAAAGCAAATCAAAGGCATATATTAATATATATGATTTGTTAAACGTATCTCCAGTTGTGAAATGCATACTATAAATAATAAAGTAATTTAAATTTTTATTTTTAATTTAAAATAAAAACTAGATAACTAAGCTAAATACTCTAAATTCAGCCACAAATCTAGATCTAATTTTTTTATTGCTAATTTAACTGGCTCAAAAAAACTTATATCCAGAGCTTGTGACAAACTGAGCCATAGTTTATACTTTATATTGTAAGCATGAATCTGAAAAGCATTTTTGTTTTATGTTTTCCTCCCGACGAACAAGAAGAATTTGGAGTTGGCACCTGGATGTATCCGTTTAAATAAAGACTTTGTTTGTGTTTATTAGGGCCGCACGAAACATTAACTAATCAGATTACAGTTTCATATTAAATATAATGCAATGGCGGCGTTTATTCACAGCCACGAACAGCTGATATTTATCTGAATACTCGGATCATACACCAAAAAAATATAAAAAGAAATCATGGCATCACTCGACAGAGCCAATTGAAGAAAGAAAGTTTAAACATTGCTTCATCAAGGTAGCAAAACATTTTTCAATGCCGCATAATAGCGTTTCATGTTCATGACACCATGAGGTGACGTTTTGAATTATTGAAATACAGCTTGTGCAAGTGCTACCTAGGTTCCACGACATCTTATTAGATAGCAGTTTATACTTCTAGAGAATTATGTGTCAAACAAAAAACTATAGTTAACTTAAGTATTATTCATAATTAACTACATAACTAATAACTAGAATCAGACACGCATCTTACAGTGACGTAACATTCATGCACTACATCAGTAATTGGCACGTCCTGTAGTTGATCAAACATTTAACAGTTACCAATGGATAAAGATTAAGTTGAGGCAGAGAAGGTGTTCATGAGCTCATTCATGGGGAGATAGTGCCTGTTACTAATGCAAAAATCACTTGTTACTAATAGTGGAGCGTGCTACCTTGCAACTTGCAACTTGCTTTTTGTTTCTTCCGCTCGATATATTCTGATCTCCTCCAATACATACGGATTCGTGGGTTTGAGGAAATTCCCATGCAGCTACAAAGCAATTTCTTGACGAGGCTGGTCGGCTAATGAGACGATTGGCGATAAGCACATAAGCTTCGTCGTCCAGAGGGAAATATATAAGAACTCTTAGCGGTTGAGATAGAGGATGCGAAATTAATTTAGGAAATTGATTTTTTTAAAAAAAATAAAAAATAAGAAAATATCTAATTAATATATTTTCTTGATTGCTTTGTTGTGGGTGAGGGTAATGTGCTGATCTCGGCCGATTGCATAAGGAGGAAAATCAGGATGTTGCACGCATACATACATAAAAGGAAACTCAAGCCCAGTTCCTACCTTCTTGGATATATTATGAGAAAAATCCGACCACCACCACCTATCAAAATAAAAACTAATTAATAAGTATTAAAAAATATTTTCTACTGTTGTCTGATATTCATATTTATTTAGGTATATCGTAAAATTTGCACTCTTGATATCAAGATAATACCCTCTGCTCTCTACCTGAATTTGTTGCCGAAGGGGTCATGAGAAGATTGAGATCATCACTCGTCTGCTTAACAAACAGTTTTTCTTTTATTTGATTCCTAGTTGGTGATTAATTAGAGTTTGCTTGAGCTCCAGTTGGAGAAGCCAGCTAGCTAGGTAGGTAGCCAAAGAATTGACAAACTTGACTTCGCTTCCAATTAACAAATCCATTTCTGTTTTTGCGTGGTCAATTAACAGTTCTTTTATTCTGTTGTATAAGTTATCTTTGTTTGATGTAGAAGGAGCATTTGGATCTCTTCACTTTATAGTTTGGTACCTGTTGGCGTAAAAGATTACGCTAACAGGTTTCTGAAGATTAGAAACTAACAAACAGAGTGTTTGCGAAGGAAACTATTCCAAGCCTCCGAAAGGATAATAACTTAGAATAGTTCGAAAGTGTGTATTGAATAACTTGTATTCGGTCCTCATTACAGGATAAAATGGGGGGTATTTATAGTCCCAAACATTAAGGAAAAGACCTTTTTTACTCCTCTATTACAACCGACATAGTGGAAACTATTCCGTACCCTTAATAGGGCTAAAATAGTAAAAGACTAATCTAGTTAGAAAGAAGATAAGTCTTCCATATTAGCTGGCAAAGAGGTTCCTGGAAGAGTTTATGTTCGAAGATGTACTCCGAACTAGAGCCCGTCATCATACTTCGAACTTGACTGGATGCATCTTCGAAATTATATATCGAACATCTTCTTAATCACCAGTCTTTATCTTGTTGCTACGATAATCTTGAAGATGGAATATTTTCCCCCAACAGTAGCTCCTCGAATACGCTTCTCCGTTAAATCTGTGATGTTAGGGAAGCAGTATACGCAAGGAAACATATTCATGTGCAAAGATTAGCAGGCTCAATACACCTCCAAAATGTATAGAGATGCGGACTTCAAATTATTTTCTAAATGAATCGCATTCGAAGTATTCTAGAATTAACTTGGGAAATCCGAAAGTCTTTTTAGACTTGGAAAAAATAGCCGTTGGCTTTTTCCTTC
Source organism: Zizania palustris (assembly GCA_019279435.1). NCBI lineage: Eukaryota > Viridiplantae > Streptophyta > Magnoliopsida > Poales > Poaceae > Zizania > Zizania palustris. Next base: position 57,040,908 of record JAAALK010000288.1, read on the forward strand.
TGACGGAAGTTACATAATGCGTTAATTCCGGAATAAAGTAACGGTCAAGAATGCGAAACGGCATAAGCAAACGGTAAAAAATTGGGGTCTAGGCTATAAATAGAGGGCCCGACCCTTTCTTGTACCTTTCCACCGCTTTCGTGCAAACAGACCAACTCTCGAACCTTAGCTTCTCCTTCTCCTTCAAAGCAGCCCAAGAGATCTAATGGCGAAAACCAGCTTCAAGGGTCCGGGAACAACTTCAACCTTGACTCGGCAGCAAGTTGCGGCGGCAGCGGCGACCGCTACATTGGCGGCGACTACTCCAACACCTGCAGCAGCAACAATGGCGGCGGCGGGGGAAAATACCCAAAATGTTGGCCATCAAGACCTCTGTCCAGCGTCGACAAAATATATGGATCAACCTTATCAGCTAGGACCTTCAACCTGCAGAAGAGAATCACTTGCGGCCGCAGTAGAGGGCAAGATTTCTGGGGTTATGATTCGCAAACCTGGGAAGGAAATCATTCCATCAACGAGACCCGGAGAAGTGGTTGTTTTCGAAGCTTTCTTCGAAGCTGGGTTGGGGCTTCCGGAAGTCGACTTTTTAGCAGAGGTATTGGACTTGTTTCATGTCACCCTCCCCCAACTCTCTCCAAGTGCGGTAGCACGCCTTGCCATCTTCGAATGGGCATTGCGAGCCGAAGGCTTGTGAAGGAAGAGCGGAGATCTTCGCAGCACTACACAGAGCATCATGTCAACCGAAGACCTTCGTAGGCTCCGGAGGTGAAAAGATAGTAGTGGCCTTCGGAAGTATCAACTTCAGACTCCGGGACGAATACGCTCTTCGGTTTCCTGCCAAGGCCATTAATGATAGATGGTATACTGATTGGATCTTGAGATGGTTTTACGCCGAAGTTGGGGCAAGCAGCCGTCTAGCTGGACCTCTGCGAGAAATCCACTTCCGAAAGGAAGCCTTAGTGCACCCGGACCTAGGCCAACTCGAAGCTCGCTTGAGCTTGCTTCAAAAAATCAGTCGTCGTTTGAGCATGCGGGACTTAGCCGAAGAATTCTTAGGGCTTCAAATTTCTCCCCTGATGGCCAACTGGCCTATCATCTTCGAAGAGGATTCGGAAGGCGGTCTTTGAAAAATTTCCTCAACTTCAAGTTCTCCAGGTAACTTCGAGAACAACATACTCTATGTATATTTATTCGAAGAATTAATGAACTTAACTCATTTTTTAGCTTCTTCAGCCCCTATAACTTCGGAGCAAATTGTACGGGCTTCAGAGAAGATTTTGGGCGTTCCAACTCCGACCGAGAAAGAATGGAGAATCAAGTTGGTTGGAAGTTGGGAACGATCTAACAGAGTGTGGGGGCTGTTGGAAATTGCTCCGCCCCCTCTGATGGATTGGGTACCTTCGGAGAAAGGGCCCAAGAAGAGGAAAGCCGAAGCTAGAACTTGGAGCTCCGCCAAGACTCCGGTTAAAAAGGTGGCTTGAAAGCCAAAAGTTCCTGCGCCTTCAAGCCCAAGAGCTTCAATCTCCGATTCTCAGGAGGATGAAGGCAGGTTGCTCGTGAGGTTGATTGACGAGGATGCAGCTCAAAGAGCTGTACGAATTGACGAAACTGCGAACGTGCCGGAGTCTCAAGAGAATCTTGAGCAAGCGAGGGCTGCGGCTGTTCAAGATTTACCTCAGGACGGAGCCCCTGTAGATGAGAGTGGAGTCGAAGTCACTGTAGCTTTGATTCCGGATGAAGCAACAACGGTTGTTCAGGAAAAAGCTCCGATAGTCGAAGATTTGACGCATGATTCTGACGAAGATCTCGCCTTCGATCCGCCAAGCAGTCCAATGCTCACCCGCCGCCAAAATGTCGAAGGTAAACTTCAAATAATTCTTCTATCCTTTTTCCTGTAAAATTATACAATGTATAATACCTTTGTTTTTACAGAGTCCACTTTCATGGAAGAGGTCCGTCCCGAAGATGCAGTTCCTGGACCTTCGACAACTTCGGAGCCAATTCCAGGAGCCACTCAAATGGGGCCTAGAAAAGGCAAAGGGAAGATGGACTCCCTCCCTGCTCTGAGCTCAGGATCAACTCCATCTGAGTCAACATACGAGAGCCAATCTACTAAGGGGGGCCAGTCTACTGGGGCTCCGAAGACCACAGCTCAACACTCCGGACCTTCGTCAAACGAAGATGACAAACAAGCCTTAAGTATGCTCCCCCTTCTAGCTCCTTTCTTGGAGCGAAGAACTGGGCTTCGGACTTTGCTCGAGCCTTTGGATCGAGCTAGTCGCGAAGTCGGGGAGACGGACTTGGTGGCCATCTTGAGCGAGGCAGAGAGTTCGGAGCTTAATGCTGCCATGGAACGCGCAGCATACCAGGTACGAAGTATCTGCAAAACAGAATCAAATTTATATACAAATAATTTCTCACCTTGGTTTTTTCTTTTCGCAGCAAACAGTCTTGGCCCGAGCTGCGAACATCTCCAATGAACGTGGAAACATTCGCCTTCAAGAGGAAAATGCAACTCTTCAACGAAATCTGACTATATCCGAAGGTCGAGTGGTCCACATGGACAACATGGTTTCAACGGAGCGTAGGGCCATACAAAGCTTAGGAGGCTGCGAACAAGGAGGTCGAAGCAGAAAAAATTGTGCTTCGAGCAGAAATTGAAAAGATGCGGGCGGAGCACGCTACTGCGGGGGCTGAGCTTGTTAGGCTCCGAGAAGAAGCTAGCCAGCTATTGAATCATAAGAATTCTTTAACTACGGAAGCGGCTAGACTCTCTGGAGTAATAAAAGAGCTAACTTCGATGAAGGATGCGTTAATTGAAGATAAGCTGAAGTCTGAGAAGGTAGCTGCGGAGGTCATGGACCAATTGCTAGGCGTTCTGGAGTACTTCGGTACTACTGGGACGCTTCCTTCGGATGACAACATCTCCCTAATGCGCTGGCTAAAAAGGATTCAAGGAGTAGCGAAGCAATGAAGACAGCAGGCATTCGTTACGGAGAAATCTCCGCACAAGTGGTTGTTGTTGGCCTACTTCGTTATTACGAAGATCTGGGTCGATCAATAACTCTGAGCGCAGGAGAGGGTCCTATTACCTTCGATGACGACCAGCTTCTTACTCCCTCCGAAGGTGTGGCCGCTGCTTGGCAAGCCTTTCAAACTTCATGGAGAGCCGAAGGTCGCTCTGCGATCAAGGCCTGGATTGATGAAGGACAACGCCAGAAGCAGGCTCGGTCCCAAGCTTTGAGCAGTCAGCCTCCTCCAAACCCGCAGGTTTAGAATTACCTTAGGATCTTCAACTATGTAAAGCATTACGCTTATGTACATTTATGAATGAAGATTTGTTTATCATGTTTTTAGGCTTTGCCTCATATGGAAGATGTCGAAGTGTTAGATGTTAACAACGAACTTCGCTTATTATGGGCTACCTTCGATATCTTAAAACTTCACAAGCGTCCTCGATTTCTTGTTCCTCGAGATAGTTCTAGAGCAATTACATCCGAAATAAGTAAAGATATAATATCTTGTATTAAAGAGGAAAAAAAGAAGTTAACTTGGAAACTTCGTCTTCTGAAGACATTATATGGTCCGAAGACGAAGATGAAGTTCAAGGTAAAAAGCCTGAAGAACTTGGAAGCTGGGAAAGAAGTCCTGAAAGGCTTCGAACTTGGACTGAGCTTCAACAAGAACAAAAAGACTTTAGAGCTTCGAAGGGAGGTAGAAGAGTTAAACACAAAGTTGTTAGAACTCCCTGGCACTGGAACTAGTCGTTCCAACCCTAGCTCTAGAGATCGAAGAGGTCTTCGATTCCTTCTTGGTATATATACCAATTTTTCATGATGTAATCATATTTGCTCGAATAATAAATATCGATTTAAAATTGTCTCCCTATTTATTAGCCCCTCTTTGGGCGTAAGCAACTTCGAACTGTGTTCAAAGATGGTTAGGCACAAAGAAAAACTTAGGAGTACAATTTTGGGGGTTCGGAGCCCCTTAGTAATTTAAAGATCTTTTAAAATCTTATAAAATGTCTTCGACTATTTGTAGTCTGAAGAATGGCAACTTAGTACCTTCTGTTTTTGAAAGAAATCACTTGAGATAACTTTCCGAACACTTTAGTGTATTAGATAATTTGTCACTTTGGACTTTCTTAACAGACATTCGAAGCTCATGGCTCAAACTCTGTTTTGTTTTGGCCTCCTTCGGCTCTTTTTTTGCGAATTCTGTCAAACCAGTGGTTTGGAGTTCGCATTGGTCTCTTTGGACTCTTTTTACGGATGTCTACAAGCCGGTGGCTTGGACTCCGCATGATTTGTTCTCCTTGGACTCTTTTTACGGACGTCTACCAGCCGATGGCTTGGACTCCGTATGATGTGGTTTTGGGCTCTTTTACGGATGCCTACAAGCCGGTTGCTTGGACTCCGGATTATGTCAGCCCCCACGTCGGAAACTTCGAACCAATGGTTCAAAGCCCGAAAAATATGATTCAAATTAATGACACTTCCCTCTCGGTCAACTCCACGGTTCCAATGCGTCCACTCGGAAGCTGGAAGTTTATGAGGGGTAGGCACTATCTGAACCATATGCTTTATTAATTCGGAGGATGATTACAAATGATTACAAGGAGCTCCTATGCGAAGTATCGCTTTAGGTGCTCCGCATGCCAAGTATGTGCTAACTCTTCACCTTCCAAATTAGCTAATTTAAAAGAGCCAGGACGTCCTGAATGAACAATTAAGTATGGACCTTCCCATTATTTCCTAATTTTCCTGGCGCTATGATGCTTCGTAAAACGAGATGACCCGGTCTAAGCTCATTGATCTTAACCTTCGGGTCAAACCAAGCCTTCGTCTGCTGATGATACTTTGATAAATTGGCTACAGCTTGAAGTCTTGTCTCTTCTGTTAAATCCAGCGAAGCTTGTCTTTCTCCTTCAATCTCCGGTTCGGTGCTGCGAAGCGATCCTCCTTTGAGCTCCGTTGGAGTCATAGCTTCATCTCCGAATAGCAATCTGAATGGAGTGAAACCTGTAGACCTTGTTTGCATAGTCCAAATGGACCATAAAATCTTCGGAAGTTCTTCGGTCCACAGTCCTTTTGCTAATCCTACTATCCTTCGATTTAGCCCTGACAAAATATTTCCATTGGCTCTTTCTACAGCTCCATTAGACTGAGGATGCCTCACTGCAGCAAAACATAACTGGATGCCTAGATCTTCGCAGAACTTTCTGAAAGGTTCTGCATCGAATTGTGTTCCATTATCAACTGTGAGTTGTCTAGGCACTCCGAACCGGCAAATGATACTTTTCCAAAAGAATTTCTGTACATTGTTCGAAGTGATAGCTGTTAAGGGCTCTGCTTCTACCCACTTAGAAAAATATTCAATAGCTACCACTGCGAACTTTAAATTTCCTTTAGCTACTGGAAAGGGACCAATCAAATCCATACCCCATCTGTCCATGGGCCATACCGGAGCAATAACTTGAAGAGTTGTTGGTGGGTGATGACTCCGTCGACCCATCCACTGACATCCTTGGCATGTGCGGACTAAGTTCTCCGCATCTGCTACTATTGTAGGCCAATAAAGCCCCTGGCAAAGTGTTTTTCCTGCCAAAGCTCGAGGGGCCAGATGGCTACCGCAAAGCCCTTCATGAATATCTCGAAGAATATCTTGGCCTTCGGTTTGGGATATACATCGGAGTAAAGGGGAACATACTCCGGCCTTATATAAAATACCGTTGATTATTTGATAATTCCTGGCCCTGAGTTTCAATCTTGAAAACTGTGGCTCTTCAAACGAATTTGCTCCTCCTTGCAAAAGTTCCATGATCGAATTTCTCCAATCTGTACTTGGAATACAAAGAATCTCTGCGGAGGGAATTTGTGGCACCGAAGGTGTACTAAGCTCCTCATAAAAAGCTTCTTCTAGTATATCCATAGCTCCGACTGCAGCTTTTGCTAAGATGTCCGCTTGCACATTTTCTGTTCTTGGTATACTCCGAATTGAAATACCCTTGAATTGTGCTTCGATCTTACGGATTTCTTCTAAGTATTTTGCAGGCTATGGATGCTGAACTTGAAAACTTTTATCTACGTGTCCTGCTACTATTTGAGAATCTGTCTTTATAACAACTCTTGTAGCCCCTAGAGCACGTGTTTTTCGGAGTCCCAGTAAAATCCCTTCATACTCCGCTATATTATTGGTAGACTTAAAGTTGAGTCTTGCGGAGTACATTGCTCTTTGCCCTGAAGGTGAAATTAAAACTGCTCCAACACCTGCTCCGGATGCTTGGAAAGCCCCATCAGAAAAAACAGTCCAAATTCCTTCACTTGACTTCTCCGGAACCCACGTTGCAGGGGGGTCCATTCTGCTACAAAATCTGCTAAAACTTGCGATTTGATTGCTGTCCTTGCCAGAAAGGATATGCCGAAGGGTGCTAGTTCAACTGCCCACTTTCCAATTCTTCTAGTGGAATCTTTACTTCAGAGCATATCTCCCAAAGGATACGAAGTTGGTACAATTACATTATGAGCTAAAAAATAATGTCTCAATTTCCTCGAAGCCATTATCAGAGCATAAGTGAACTTTTTGAGCTCAGAATACCTTGTCTTCGCTCCTGATAATGCTTCGGACACAAAATAAACTGGATTTTGTACCAACTTCCCATTGAAATCCATTTCTCTGACAAGGACTGCGCTGACAGCAGAGCCTGTAGCTGCAAGGTAAAGGAGTAGGGTCTCGTCTGTAGTAGGCACCGTGAGTGTAGCAAGATTACTGAGATACTCTTTAATATCTTCGAAGCTTTTCTGACACTCCGGTGTCCATGCAAAATCTTCGGACCCTTTCAATGCTTTAAAGATGGGCAAACTTCTCTCCGCAGACCTTGCTAAAAACCTGCTAAGTGCTGCCAGACGACCAATCAGCTTTTGCACTTGCTTTAAATTTTCTGGAGGAGCCATCTTCTGTAGCGCAATTATCTGAGTAGGGCTAGCTTCAATTCCTCTGCTTGAAACTAAATACCCTAACAACTTCCCAGCCTTAGCTCTGAAGATACATTTCTCAGGGTTAAGACGAATCCCACATGCCCGAAGGCTATTAAATGTTTCTGCTAAGTCTAGGCTATGTTGATGCTTTAAAGCACTCTTTATTACAATATCATCCATATAGGCCTCTACATTGCGACCTAATTGATGACCCAGAGCCTTAGCAACTAACCTCGAAAAAGTAGCCCCGGCATTTCTTAAGCCAAAGGGCATTCTTACATAACAGAAGACTCCTGAGGGAGTTACGAAGCTTGTCTTAATTTCATCTTCGCGTTTCAACCATAACTCTGAACCTGCGGTGGAGTCGACCAATTGATCAATTCGGTGCATGGGGTAGGGGTCACGAGGGCATGCTTTATTCAAGGATGTGAAATCAATGCACATGCGCCACTTCCCGGAGGATTTTTTCTTGACGAAGACTGGGTTGGCTAACCATTCTGTGTGAGCCACTTCTCTGATAATCCCAGCCTTCAACAATTTTTCAACTTCGTCTTTTGCAAGAACAGCTCTTTCTGCAGACATTTTTCGGAGTCCTTGCCGAACAGGCCGGGCCTTCGAGTTTACAAGTAAACTATGTTCAATAATATCCCGACTGACTCTAGTGATGTCTTCGTCAGACCAAGCAAAGACATCTAAATTCTCCTCAACTACTTTTACAAGGAGGTGGCAACTTCTGGAGGTAAATCTTTACCAAATTGAAATGAATATTCTTTACCATTTTTAACAATAACCTTCGTTGCAATCTCTCCTTCGGGACTTGGTCTTGGGAAGGATTTCTTCGAAGATTCGCTAGGAGCAGAAAAATTTTCTTGATTATCTTGCACACTATTGACTTGTCTTGGATCAAGAGGGGGGCCGTGACCATACTCCGCTCTTCGGGCGGTAGCTTGATCTCCGAAGATAGTGAGCACTCCCGCTTGTGTGGGCATCTTCATGCACAAGTAATTGTGGTGTGCCACAGCTCCGAACTGATTTAACATGCCTCTTTCGAAGATGACATTGTAGGCATATGGAGCATCCACGACGTCGAAGATTACTTCCTCTGTCCTGGCTAACAATCCTTCTCCAAGGTAACTTCCAGGCCAATTTGGCCGAGTGCATCAAGCGGAGGTCCTGCGAATCCTTGCAAAGGACGAGCCGCTGGAAGGAGGTGCTTTCTGGAGATGCATAATTGATCGAAGGCTTGAACAAAAATAATGTCTGCTGAACTCCCTCCGTCAATTAGCACTCTTCAAACCTCAGTTCCTGCAATGTCGGCAGTAATGACAAGTGGGTCTGCATGTGGAAATTTAATGCCAGCTACATCCTCTGCAGAAAAAGATATTGGCACATGGGACCATTCAGGCATAGCAGCTGCAGACGACGAAGTTCCAATGTAGCCCCACTTCTCGGACATACTCTCTTCTCTGCCTTTTTGACATGCTTCTGAGAGTACCTCCTCCGGAGATAGGGAGGACTACTCTTTTTCCTCGGTCTTGCCCCTCTTCTTGCTTTGGAGGTGGCATAATATTGACCACCGGAGGGCGTCTTGCAGCTTCGAAGTTTTCTATCCGCGCCACAGCCTAGACAGGCTCCGGACGCACTTCAGCTGGAACTCGGTCAGTAGTACCTCGACCCGAAGTTCTCTCTAGATATTCTCCCCTCAGGGCAAGTATAGCTTTGCACGCATCAGTTGCGTGACTTCGGTTTTCACCATGAATACAGCAGAAAAGGGTCTGGCCCTTGCCAGCCGGTTTCCCTGGCGGCCTCCAGCCGCTGACCTTGTTTCCCGAAGGTTGTGGAGCTCTTTGGGCAAACTTCTGCGGGGGTGCAATGTTCAGAACTTCTGAGCGAGGATGCTTTTGCCCCCTTCTCCTATCATGCTGAACTTCGAAGACAGGTTCCCACGGCTGTGCCGAAGTTTTCACTTCCAATTTTACTTCCTGCAGTATGGACGGAGTAGCTGCAGTTCTCCGAAGCCAGCCCTCTTCCGACCTTGCATATTCTGCAAAATAGGACATTAGCTGAGAAACAGAAGATATGCTTTTCCGATGGAGTTTATCAAGGAGGCCTGGATGAATGACTCCTTCCCGAGCTGCGTCAACTACTGAAGACGTAGTTAACCCTCGGATCTGCGACTTCGTATGAGCGAAGCGCTTGAAGTATTGTCTTAAGGTTTCTCCAAGGAGCTGCTTCACCTGGAAAAGACTTCCCGTCGACATTGGAGGCACAAAGGTGCCTTAGAAGTTACTCACAAACTTTTTCTTCAATTGTTCCCATGAACTGATTGATCTTGGTTTTAAAGACCAGAACCATCGCAAAGCTACTCCCTGAAGATCTAGGGGGAAACATTTTGCCATGGTGTCCCGCACTCCTCCATTGGCTTCAATCGCCAAAGCATAAGATCGGACAAATTCTCCAGGATCTTCATCTCCGGCATACTTGCAAAGCTTTGAAGTCTTAAACTTCGGGTCGAAGCAAACTTTTTGCAGTTCAAAATGCAGTGGAGATTCGGTATCAAAGGAGGCGTTCTCCGAGGCTTCAGGATAGATAGGTTCGTCGTCTTCAGGCACTTCCGGAATAACTGGGATGGCTTGAGAGCGAAGCCTATTTGCAACTTCTTGCCGCCATATCGCTACTTCAGCTGGGAGACTGGCCATTTGAGCGGCCATATCACCAAGATTGTCTTCATCTCCTCCGGAAGGATCTTCCGGGTCTTGAGAACTGTAAGGATCAGTTCGGAGTGGAACTTGAGGTTGAAGAGGAACTCCGGGTGGTCGAAGTATAGATGGAGTTGGCGGAGGAACTCCGTATGCTCGAGGAATAGGAATCCCTTCCGGAGTTTGAGGTGGAGGAAACGTCGAAGGTCCTCCGACCTCAACTTTGTCTGGAGATATCACTCCGGAGGTCCGAGGGGACCTCCGAACAGGGTTACCAGTTGCGCTCCGCTTGGGAGGCATGGTGTAAGAAGTTGGTAAAGAACGAAGTTTCTTGGACTAAGTTCCCCACGGACGGCGCCAATTGTTGGCGTAAAAGATTACGCTAACAGGTTTCTGAAGATTAGAAACTAACAAACGGAGTGTTTGCGAAGGAAACTATTCCAAGCCTCCGAAAGGATAATAACTTAGAATAATTCGAAAGTGTGTATTGAATAACTTGTATTTGGTCCTCATTACAGGATAAAATAGGGGGTATTTATAGGCCCAAACATTAAGAAAAAGACCTTTTTACCCCTCTATTACAACCGACATAGTGGAAACTATTCGGTACCCTTAATAGGGCTAAAATAGTAAAAGACTAACCTAGTTAGAAAGAAGATAAGTCTTCCATCTTAGCTGGCAAAGAGGTTCCTGGAAGAGTTTATGTTCGAAGATGTACTCCGAACTAGAGCCCGTCATCATACTTCGAACTTGACTGGATGCATCTCCGAAATTATATATCGAACATCTTCTTCTTAATCACCAGTCTTTATCTTGTTGCTACGATAATCTTGAAGATGGAATATTTTCCCCCAACAGTACCCCTGGTAAGTGTCACATTCATGAGCAAAAACGGTAGAGGAAGGAATTGGATGCTAGGTTTTTGGAGGTGATGCTCTTCTCATAATTTATTCTGCTTTGAAGGAAAGTAGAAGTTTGAGAAACTTAATTTATATGGATTTGATGCTATACCTGGATGATAAATCATGGAAAATGTTACATCACGGGCTCACGGCCGCATTCTTCTGTATAAAAAGGCATGCTGTTTGATGCGCCATTCCTTAAAATTACCGAATGTAATTTGATTAGACTATTTTCTGTTTTCCTATGTTCAGCTATATGAGCTTTTTTGTGGGAGCCCATCCCGTGCGGTCATCCAGATCAAACTGGATCGGTTTACTTAACTTTTAATCTGAATCATAACTTAACTTTTAGGTTTACTTAATTTAAAAGACTATTTTAATGGATTGTTGCATCTTTTAAATTATACTCTCTTATTATTAGTACTAAATGTGAGACTAAATCTAACATCTACATCATCACATAGGGAGCTTGTACACGCCTCACTTACTTGGCCTGGCCGAATCACCCAAGTACCCAACATACGTTTTTCCTCTATGGAAGCAGAACATTACTCCATTCACCTTGATCTACAGGTTAGAATCTACCATCTTGACCTTCTGATTGGAAATTTAAGGTCGAATTTACATGATTCTAGACTTGAATATGCAACTAGCATCAGCTAACCAAATTCGATAAGAAAAACACTCCTAGAGTGACCTGAATGAAAGAAAAGGAAAACAACCCTAGGAATCCACAATCTTGCCTCAGATTTATGCTCCCAAAGGCAATACCAGAAAAACAACATAAAGAATGCATCCCAAGGAGTTGATGAGGAGATCGACTTGGACTTGACAAGCAATCTAGAATCTTAATATGCCCCCATTACAATAATCATCACTCATCCTTGATTAATCTCACAGGTCACAACCAAACATCCAATCAAGATCACAAAGAGATACTATATATACAGGCATCTCCCAGGGAATCATGCCCCTGGGATTACCAACCCAAAAACCACTGGTAGCCTTGCCTATCTGCCTGCTGCCTATAAGCTTTCAGGGAACATGTGAGAGGTTATCAGCACACTGATTTTGACTCTAATCCACCATAAACCAACACTTTTTTAGCCTGTTGATATGCTACGACGAGTGAGTTGATCAAAGTTTTTGTGCTGTGTTTGCTTAGAAATATTAGTAGAAAAGTACAGAAAAGAAGTGGGGGTGGGGGTGGTGGGGGGGGGGGTGTCAGGAAGCCAGGACGGATCGCACATAGTGTTGCAATAAAAATTTGTAGATTACGTGGATGCGACTAAAGAAAAGACACGGTCGGCCGCCGAGTCTTTTAAGGTTCTTTGATTTGAGTACATCATGAGATGGATGGACTCATACTGGTTTTTTTTCATTTGATTAGAGAGATAAAATAAATCATATTTATATAGTTATTTCATTGAGTATGCGATGAATGTCAGTGATCAAAATCGTTTAGCTGTCGGCCAAGCTTGTTCGTCACCGTCACCCGAACTTGCCCCGCCGCCTTGCCAGCACGCACGTGAAGAAGAGTTCGTACACTTGTTTTAACTCGTCTTCTAACCACAAAAACATTAAAAGTAGAATCACTCCTCATCTCGTGTCCTATGTCCCTGTAATATTTTTTTCTCTAGTAATTAGAGAGTTCGATTAAAATTAATAATCGTGGATTCGTGGGATACTTTTGCATTGATTTTTTTGGGTGAAAAAATACTTTTCGAATTGGTTGAATAATCGTGGATTCAATTTAGTCGTGAGTAAGCTCTGTTCATAGCTGTGGAGACCACCTGTGAAATATTTGTACTTTAGTAGTTACAAATTCTGATAGCTGTCGTGGTTCACACTGCCAAACTATGGGCTCCATGCCTTGGTAGTAACATAGTAACATGCACATATACAGCCATGTTTGTCAGGTTTACTTCAGATCGAAGAACCCTAACATGCAAACATGGATAGATATATGGCCGGACATGTCTTGGTGATCAAGGTGTGTGTGTGTCAGATTTGTGAATCGGTCCGTACGTGTTCAAAACGCTTTCGTGATTGCGCGTGGATTGCGGAAGGGGCAACTCTAATCTCAATTGGGCAACACTGATTACGACTAAATATCGTCAAAAACAACATCCCTTATCAGCTGAGCCCTCGGCCCCCTCTCCTCTCAATCGAGCTCTCTCACTGAGCTCTCGGTGAGAATAGATGATAAATGCCAAATGTTAATCGAGCTCTCCGGCAAAAACAGAGACATATAAACAAAATTTTATAGATACAACTCTATTGCTTTTCTCTTATTATTTCTTTTAAAATACTGGTACATATATATATATACAGAGAAGAAAATATCACATAATTGTCTTATTCCTAAACTTACTAGGATTCTAATATCCAAAGACATTCTATAATTTCAAAGATAGAAAAATTCATTATACAAATACTATTTCTAATTTAACTTATTAGGACTCTTTAGACCGGAACATATCTCGGTCAGGTCTACTTTCCTAATAATTACCCCGTAAACCTAACATCACCACGCGCAACGACTCACAACAGGCATAGCTCTTTATTGGTGTCCACGAGGAGGGCCCTCTCCTTCGGCTCCTAGCAGTTCCTAACGAGTTGGCCACAAACGCTACGGTTGTTGCATCTCTCTCGGTTGCGACACTCCAAATACCCGCGCGGTCTCCAAGCACGTGCTACTACCGCCATCGCCGTCGACATGGCTACCAATGCTCTTGTCGCTGCCGCCTCCATACCACACATTTCCGCCATGCCTCGCATCACCGTCATGTTCATACTCCTTGGCGCCGCGTCGATGAATCTTCTACTACTCCCTAGTGAATAACAGACGCACAACATCTTTGTATCCTCATCGACGTCGTGTGGCTCCTCCATCATGCGTAGGCATCTGACAAGCTCTTCCATAGACATAGTGTTGAGGTCCAAAAGTATATCGATTGCCACCGTGACCTTTTTTATTTTTTTCAGGATCACATGTAAGAACTTTTTCATCACATGATTGTCTTTCATTTTCTCGCCAAACTCACGTAGGCTAGCGACAAACCCATTGACGTGTGAGGAGCCATAGTTATTTGATTTCAAAAGAAGCAATGTTTATCCTGATTATTACTGATTATTCTCTTGAAGAAAATTAATTGGGAAAAATTGCATTGTCAGGGTCAACAGGCAATAGCCGTGGCCCGTGTGTGGCGCCCTGACGCACAAGTGGCACTCGGCAGGAATACAGGTAGTCAGGTGGCATGCTGGATTTCAAGCATGCAACGCCATCATCTCTCATTATTAAACTTTTATTTTGTTGTTTATCATGTTCGTCCTATTCTCAGTAGTCAGTAGCATCATCAGAAAAAACAAAAACCAAATTAAAGCCATGTACCCAGATTAATCACGTAAACTGAATCAGTAATATATGGTTACTGCTACATGACATGCAACTAGTGGATGTTGGCCCAGGAGGTCCAAATCTAAGGATTGGATGGAGCAGAGCGAAATAGAGGAGGAAAAAAGGTGTGGTCTGCAGCTGCATCTTCAATAATTCTGCTCTGCCCGTATGCTCACTGTTAATCTTGTGTGCTTTATGCTATGTTTGTTGAGTTCAGCTATAAATCTTAAAAAAAACTAGTTATAAGCAGTGAATTATGTAAAAAACTGATATGAGCTAAGAAAACAAATAAACTTGGAAAAAACGAATAAATATTATTTATATATGATATAGTGAATGATCATTATATAATTTTATTATCATGTTTAATCTTAAAAAAACTAGTTATAAGCAGTGAATTATGTACAAAACTGATATGAGCTAAGAAAACAAATAAACTTGGAAAAAACGAATAAATATTATTTATATATGATATAGTGAATAATCATTATATAATTTTATTATCATGTTTAATTGTACTGAGTCGACGAGAATCTATAAAATTTGATTGAGCTATTTTTATTTTTTTCCTTTAAAAATGATGTTTTTTACATATCTATATTACTGTTTAAATGGTTTAATTCTATTACTGTTTATTATAGTTTATATTAGATACAACTACTTCTATAATATAAAGCTGAAATAAGCAGCGACTCAAATATACTTGTGATTTCATGAGCAATAACTTAGGAAAGTTTGCGCGAACAGTATCTGAGGATACTAAAGAAGTAAGTTGATTTCTTATGTGTTAATCTAATATAACTTGCAGTGCATGTACTTATATGTTACGTATGCAGGCGTCAGGTCCATCAACTATTGCCCAGAAGAGCCAACTCTCATAATCACAAATGTACGAAATCGTATCAAGAATGTGCCGCTTCACGATGCATGAGATTCTTCATGAGCTTGGAGTATTGTTCGATCCTGAGAGTGAAGTGGCCAAGCATCCAACTCTGTATGATTGGGCCGGAAGAATGAAAAGGCAAAAAACAACAAATCGATAAGAATTTTGAAGCTGAGAAGAAAAAAAAAGATGCGCAAGATATGAGTTGGCCTTCCAAGAAAACATAAACCGCATGAGCATGTATTTGTGAAACAATGGTTAATTTTGAAATTTTGATAGATGTAAACTTTTTAGACTTGATGTGTGATGAAATGTAAACTTTGTAAATTTGTAAATTGATGAGATGTGTTATTGTTGTGTTGATGTGTTGTTGTTGTGTATGTGAATATGTGGATGTTTTGTTGTTGTGTATGTAGATGGTTGTGTGAAGCATATAATGTAAACTTTGTAAATTTGTAAATTGATGAGATGGATGATTGTTGTGTTGATGTGTTGCTGTTGTGGATGTGTATGTGGATATGTGGATGTTTTGCTACTGTGTATGTGGATGACTGTGTGAAGCATATAATTTCTATGTTTTGGTTTGTGAGACTGTGAATTATGGTTCACAACATTCTGTGTTATGAGTTATACACAGCAGTGGCGGGCAGATGTGGTCAGTGCGCCCGTTACTGCTGTTGACACAGTGGTGGCGGGCGCGCTGACATCATCTGCCCGCCACTGCTGTTATCAATAACAGTGGTGGGCAGATGAGGTCAGCGCGCCCGCCACTGCTGTTGACATAGCGGTGGCGGGCACTCTGCCCGCCACTGCTAACCAGGGATAGCAGTGGCGTTAGAGCAGTAGCGGACTGGATGTCCGCCACTACAGATCGGTTTTGCCCGCCGTTACAGTATCGCTTTATAGTAGTGTATTATAAGAATCAATAGAGAAGAATCGAAAATAGAAAAAAAAACGGACTTGAAATTCTTACCACTTAGATACTTTTTAAGTTGAGTAACCGTATTGTCTAGTCTTTTCTTTCTTTTCCAATAAGTTGAAACCCGTGCACGGCCATCAAATTGACCGATATCAGTTTGCATTGCACATGGATTTGCCATGAAATTGCATGTCATGCCATCCATTACGACGAATGTAGGACTCTTTTGAGTTGTTCCTAGCAGCCCAAGTGGCATGAGAGTACGGGAGCCAAGAGGTACGGCAGCATGGAAGAGTTCGCGCCGTGACTTTTATTTTCCGTTTTATATTATAATTCGTTTGCTTTTTAAGGTAAATTTATTAAATTTTATCAAAGTTTAAAGAAAAATACTAGTATTTATAATATCTAATAAATATCATAATAAGATGTATTTTATGATAGATTTACTTCTATAAAATCGACTAAAATAAGATAAATTAACTTATAATATCTAATGGATAGAAAAATATTTTCCATGATTCTCCTCTTCTTTCTGTGTGCCATAATTGTAGCACTATAATATAGTTTTAGGGAGTGTTTGGTTAGGATAAAATTTTAGCCATGTCACATCAGATGTTTAGATACTATTTTGAAGTATTAAATGTAGATTATTTACAAAACTCATTTATAATCGGTGGATTATTTGTTAATCATGGATTAATTAATCTTAATAGATTCGTTTCACGAATAATCCTCCGATTCTGCAATTATTTTTATAATTAGTTCATGTTTAGTCCTTTAAATTGATGTCCAAACATCCAATATGACATGGACTAAACTTTAGTCCATAGAACCAAATGCGCCCTTAGTAAATAAATATTGACACGCTCTAATGAACAAAGGAGTGTATTTTTAATGTAAACTAGTTGAGTGCCCGTGCGTTGCAACGGGGAAAAATTATAACATTAAAAAACATCATGCAAAATATATAAACAACTTAAAATATGATAAAATAATATTCATCATAATCCAGTTACAAATTTGTTGCATAAATGAATCTAAAAATATTACAATAGACAAATGGGATGCATCTTCTATTGTTGACGCCAAGATTTGGTAAAGCTCGGGGCCTACCAGGGATGTCGTGTTGCATAAATGAATCTAAAAATATTACAATAGACAAATGGTGTGTTTTATTTATTTCTATCGGAGTACAAGCTGATAGGTTATCTTCAATTCAATGTTATATTCTATTTGTCATGGGAAAGGCTCATCGGCCCATATGCGCGAATTGTCCATCTCATCGGCCGATGGCGTGTTTGCCCCGGTCGCTATGCCTTGGTCATCGACCTTATGGCTGATTGGCGTCATTCGCTCATGATCGTTTTATCCTCACCACAGTCATCGGCTTGGTAGCTGATCAGCTATGTTACTAATGTCATTTTCTCTATTTTCTTGTCAGTTACATGGTCAAACTGATTGGCACGCCTTGAACCCTTTTTTTAAGATTGTAGGACTTGCACTAGAGCTAAGCAGATCTCTCGGGCCACTCGTGTCTCAAAGTGTGACAAAAAGACACTAATAAGCTTTTTGGTACGCCCGGTGAGACCTCTTCAAGCAACTCAGCCATGGCGGGCGAGATCGACAACGAAAATATCATCCCAATCACTCTTGAAACACTAAGTGAAGAGTAGAGGGCGGAAGTGCAAAGGCATGTAGATGATTTCCAGAAGTTGTGTCTGCAAGCCTATGACATGACTCGATCAGGTCCCATCCAAAGGGATCCATTACCAAGACCGGCATTTGCTGATGAGGACATCAACGGCTGAGATATGACCATGCTTATGCATTATAATAAACAAGCCAAGGTGCATGCATTCTATATTAGATTTACATTTTATTTATTTGAACAATGTATGCTACACCATGAAATGTGTTGCTATTCAATTACAGAAATACTTACATGGATCATGCGACATATTGAGAGTACATCAAGGGAACGGAACATAATGAAAGTTAATTAGGGGACCAAGTAAAGGCCATCCAAATATAGTATATAAGTTTGAGACGTCACTTTTGTGCCAAGAGAAGGTGGAGATAAAGTTCTACATGTTTTCAATTCGGACTCGGACTGCTGAGACAATACTAGATTCAATCATGCATAACTATTATATGGAAGCTCCTAATTTGGATGATCTTGAACATTTTGGAAAGCTTGCGAAGTCCTCTTTCCAACTGATCTAGCCACACCTCCAGATTCTATCCGAGGAGATCGCAATCATCAAAACAATGCGTGTTCCTTTTTCAGTCCGAACCATTTAAGCTCATGGGCCTTGTAACCGAGTTGTATTCATCTAGGGTTACCTTTGGCCGACCTCCACACGTCCCTAGACTTATAAATACCCCCTGGACTCCACTTTTAGAGTGAGTTTTGTTTAGATTGAATTTTAGCCTCGCTACTTTGCCGTGTAATCCCGTGATCGTCTAGTTTGCCGGATACACGTTACAGAACTCCACCTTATTATCAATTTAAGTTGCTTGTTTATTTGTTCTTGATTGTTCTTAGATTGCTTACAGGAAAAAATACCCTCGTGGTTGGGTTGATCGTGCTGCCGCAAGGACAGCGACAACCTCCAGAGTTGTTGTATCGATCGCTAAGGTGCAACACAAACGTCTTGTACAGTTGTAGTCAGATCATCAACGTCATCTCCTTTTAATCAAACTTATCTTATCCTCTCATCGAAAGATCGGGACACCCCTGCCCTCATCATTTGTTGTAGAAGCCGATCAACCGATAGAAAGCCCTCAGGCCAGCCTCCAAGAGATCATTGATCAGGCAATTCATCACACGCTGGTAAATCAACCTGGAACATTCGTCAACACCCTCCACGGGTTGATCAAGAAGTCTATTGATGACACTATAGCCTACTGAGCCACCACAAGTGTCGCGCCCCGATTTAATAAATCAGGACTTTATTGAAATTCCATAGAAAATCAATAAATCAAGACGTTCATCATGCGACCACGTACAATACGGGCAATCATTCACGGTTCGTAGACCGCATCAATACAAAAGTGAATAGAAGTGAAGAGAAACTAATAAAATAAGGGTCCTAGATGAACGCCTCCTTCCAGTCTCGCCTTGACTGGGTCGCTACTCCAGACCTTCATCCTCCTCGTAGTAGACTGGCTCTGATGGTGTAAGTCAACGGGGTGAGTACGGATGTACTCAGCAAGCCACCGAATGCAAATATAATGCAAGGTAATAACAAGGGAGATAGTGGCTAGTTTTGTAGAAGCAGCATAATTGTAGAGCTTTAAATGTGAGCAATTTATTAGTACGGAAAAATAAACATGTGTGTGTGCATCATCATCTTCTAACTCGAGGGGTACAGTCAGCCCCACCTCGCTCAACAGTCCTTACGTGCCATGAATAACTCGACCATTCAAACAATTGTAAACTAACTGCGAGTAGTCACACAACCCGCCCTTGACCGTGGGCTCGGCTTTTCGAAAAGATTGATTTTACTCTGATCAGAGATGTACCACTATACCCACAAGGCACGCACTCATCACCTACACCGAAGTGTAACGAGATGACCCATCACACGGGAACTCGTGCCAAAACCTTCCATATAGTCCTCCCCGACCCAATAGCACCCTCTTATGGGTTTCATATGGTGTCCCGACGCATCGGAGCCCCACCATACCCCCCCTTGAGCCTCGTCGGTACAAGTCGTCCGCAGGCTAGCCCCTTGCCCCCTCCTCTATGGTGCATCGAGCCGGAGTATTCCATACTTCCAGTTAGGACTTACCCATTAGACTTGTGGTTGGTACGGAAGTGCTTTGCAACAGATCCCGCAGACCGGTCCTTATAGTGCCCCGGGTGCGACAAACCAGTGCCCGAGCTTGCACCCGGAACCCACCATACTTATAACCTAGCCAACTCCAACAGAGTCCAGAGACGAGAATAACATGGAAATTCATATACAGAATCCAGCTATCTACGACTCGTTCTTTTTAACCTATAGCAGTTGTGCCGGTACATTGGGCACTAGCTAATATTTTTATAGTAGAGTGACAAGGAGTTAAGGCTCAATAAGCATGGCTTGGGTTTGCACACAAGGATGGGGATCTAATAAATATAAGTGTAAGGCTTGAATATTGGACTAATGCAATATTAACCTATGGGTTATAGCGATAATTTATTAAAACATGGGCTCAATTATGATCAACTGTTTCCACAGAAGGATCGATGACTTGCCTTGATCAGCAAAGGGTGATGGAGGAACCTCGGGGTAGAACTCCTGCTCCTCGATGAACTCGTAGTCTTCTCGATACGGAAAAATAAATAATACATTCAATAAACAGATAAAATCCACCAAATAAAGGAACATACATAGTTGTGGGTGTTTTATGTGAAGTAATATTTAAATATTCTAAAGTTTGGTATAAAACAGTAAAACTTAACTTTTTAGGATTTTTCCTAATTTATTTTGCTGAATTAATAATTTATCCCGAAGGGGTTTTTATTCTTTTACGTGCACGCCGTAAGGGGGCACGTACCCCCCTTCGTCTCCGGCGACGGCGGGCTCGGGTGCGACCACGGCGGCGGCGACGAGCGCCTACGGGCCTAGCTAACGGCAAAAATGGAACGGGGAGGGGAGGGCGGTCATGACCGTACCTTTGACGGCGACGATGGAGGTCTGGAGGTGACCGGCGGCGAGCATAGACGGCGGAGGGGTTTCGGGTGCTCGACGGCGACGGCGATCCGACGGGATCTACGGCCAACCGAGGGACGGTCGAGGACGAGTGGTCGACGACGGACTCGACGGTGGCAGTGGCTAGGGCAGGGGAGGCCGGAGTCGGTGGTGAGGGCTCGCCGGAGTTGAAACAGAGGGGAGAACCCGAAAGTGAAGGGGGAGCGCTCTGGATTGCTACGGCTCGGGCTATGGCGGTGTGGACTGAACGCGGCGAGGGCGAGGGTTTAAATAGGGGCTCGCCGGTGTCCAGATGGCAGGGAATGCCGGGGAACCCGAAGGCTTGTTTCCTTCTCCGGCGAGGTTCCCTTTTCTCCTCGGATATGCTTCCATAAGCGCGAAAACGCGTCGGCTTTGTTTGGAAAGGGGTCACCGGAGTTTGGCAAGTCGAGATCGGGCGTCGGTTTGGCAAGGGGGAGCTGGCGGCGGCGGATTTGGAAGGAGGGTCGCCGGCGATGGAAAGGGGGATCCCTTTCCTTCGGGGAAGACGATCCCGACAGGTGGCCCCCACCTGTCGGCGGCCGAAACAGGAAAGGGAAGGCCGACAGGCGGGTCCCGTCGGTCAGAGGGACGGGGGTGGGTGCGACAGGCTGACAGGTGGGCCAAGTGGAGCGCGAGCGCGGGGAGGAGAGAGGGGAGGTGCGTCGACAGGCGGACCCCACCTGTCGGTGGCACGCTGCTGGATTGGGCCGGGCTCAGGGTGAATTCGAGGTTGAGGCCCATTAAGGATTTAAAATTGTTTTCTGATTTAAAATAATTCCAGTAATTCATTTATTTGATTAAGGGTTGAATCACTGTTGATAAAAATTTGTAAAAATTCCTAAAATTCTATCTTGGCCTCTAGTTCATCTCATAAAATTTTCAGGTCCATATTTTGTATAATTTCTCCCTGTTTGGCTTTATTTGGGTTCTTTTGTGATTTTCCTTTAATAAATAAATCCAGAAATGATTTAAATAATATTTTTCTTTTATTTTAATCCTTTTTAATTTCTGGGGTGTTACAACAAGGTCCAACGTACCTCCCTAATAGGCAAACAAGGTTACTACAGAATCAACAACATACTCGGTCGACACCACAGCCGTAAGGGACGGTGAGGCTAGAGCAATCGGGTGCAAGGAAACAAGTTGACCCAGCCGCTAGCTCCCGCATAGAGTTCACTGTAGAGCGTGCTATACGGCCTCGAAAGGGGTGCATCGGCGCCACTTCCGGCATCTGACCCAAGACTACCAAGACAAGAGATGCCTTAGGTGACATACAACATCGCAAGGAACATACTGTCGGACCTCGTTCCGCTAAGGGGGCACCCGATGGTATTCCACAGGGGTATCATCGGACTGCGTACTATGGAGCACTGCCATATGGTGATGAAGGACAATACATGCATAATGTTGCTCAGTCGGACCAATATCAGCAGGTCCCAAGACCTGGTCGACATCCTACGCTGGGACAACGGGAAGATTACTGGGTGAATTAGATAACGGAGGTTATTTGAGACCAATTTGGGTTGAAGCCCAAAGAATAGACGTGCATGTATTGGTGTCCGTACCCAGAATGGTTTGATCGAGTACCACTGCTAGGCCGATACAAGGTACTCGACTTCACCAAGTTCTCGGGACAAGACTCGGTCTCCACGATCAAGCATATCAGTCGTTTCCTCACCTAATGTGGAGAGGCATCGGCCGATGAAGCGCTAAGGGTCTGATTCTTCTCGCTTTCTATATCAGGATCGATATTCACATGGTTTTCTTCATTGCCAGTGGATTCCATCAGAGGATGGACGGATTTATAGAAGAAGTTTCATAAATATTTCTTTGTCGACATTCATGGGATGAAGCTCACTAACTTGATAGCTATGAGACAGAGGATGGACGAGACAGTATAGGATTATGTCAAGAGGTTTCGAGACGTACGGAGTAGGTACTATAGCTTTAGCCTCAGTGACACCTAGTTGATGGAGTTGGCGTTCCAAGGACTCCTGAACTCAATTAAGGAGAGATTTTCATCACATGAGTTCGAGAACCTCTCACAACTAGTGCAAAGGGTATCGGCACATGAGAGTTGATTCCAAGAAGCAAGGAAAGATAGGTATCAGAAAAAGGTGGCATATACTCAGGCCTACTATTCGGACTCTAACGAAGGTAGTGACTCCGATGCAGAAGTAGGTTTGGCTGAATGGTCCAAGAACAAGAAATAGGTTGCATGCCCTTGGGTGAAGCTGGTCGATAAAGAAGAGAAGTACGACTTCGACATCAACAAGGCCGATAAGATATTTGATCTATTGCTCAAGGAGAAGCAAATTCACTTTTCACCTAACCACATGATACCGCCTGCCGACGAACTAAAGGAAAGAAAATACTGTAAGTGGAACAATTCCCCATCGCACTACACTAATGAATGCAAAGTATTCAGGCAACAGATTCAATCGGTCGTGGAGCAAGGCCAAATCAAGTTCGATGACGAGAAGAAGCCGATGAATATAGACAAACATCCATTCCCAGTCAATATGGTGCACGCGCACCACACTGACGATCGGCATATAAAGAAGAGCAAGCAAGCTGCGGTAACATCACTTCTTCGGATATCATCAGGAAGTACCAAAGGAAGTCGAAAGAGAGGGTGGACAAGGAAGACAACCATGGCTACTCATGTTTCAACCCCCATTGGAATTGTTAGTTCTTCAAGCTTTGCTGGAACGAGGGGCTACATCTGCCATCAATGGATGACTGCCCGGGGTGTGGCACCAAAGGTAGGGAACAAGATGATCATCGACCACATAACATCAAGACAAGGCCGCTTGGTCAAGAAGCCGTTCACCGAAGTTTGTCACTACCAATGGTATTAGTGCTTGAGAGGCTCGGCCCCATCAATTCCGAGGAAATCGGCCAGTCGGCCGATGATGACAAAACTGCATCAGAGAACCCGCAATGGTGCCCCAGTGGGATTTTCACAAGGAACTAGAAGAGAAGGATGCAACGTCTACGACAGAGAGAATTGAAGGCACAAAGGTCTGATGAAGAAACGAATCATCCCCAAAGGATCAAAAGTGAATGGTGAGTGAAAGACAAGGCCGATCACGATGACAAAAAGTATGCAGCGGTAAACATGGTTTTCTTCCTCCCTACAAAGTATCGGGCATTTTATAAAGACAACCCATATCAGGCTGATACGATGGCTCAACTAGTGTTGGCTCTACAACCAGCAGTTTTTGACAAGCCAAAAGACCCTGGCCATCGGCACCTAAGACCTCTGTATGTCTAAGGTTTGATTAACGGAAAGACGATGTCCAAGATGATGATAGATGGAGGGACGACTATCAACTTAATGTCCTATGCCACTTTCTGTAAGCTCGGAAAAATGTCGGAAGACCTCATCAAAACTAATATGGTATTAAGGGACTTCGGCGGCAACTCGTCAGACACGATGGGAGTATTAGACGTAGAACTGATGGTTGGAAGCAAGACGATGCCAACTACCTTTTTTGTCATAGAGGGAAAAGGATCTTACATCTTGTTTCTGGGGCATGATTGGATACATGTGAATTGTTGTGTCCCCTAAACAATGCACTAGATCCTAGTTTAGTGGGTCAGCGATCAGGTGAAAATCGTTATGGCCGATAAATCGGTTAACATAGCAACAACTGATTTGTTAGTATGGGAGATGTAAGGAGTTGTCTGCCTATCAGGGAAGGCTTGGGATGGTAATTTTCTTGAAGTATTGGATGATGGAGTCAACCCCGTCAACGAAGAACTACCCAAGCTCACCCTATGAAGACGGTATCGATGAAACAAAGGATGGAATCGGTCAAGGCTTCGCTACTACCGATGAACCACGGGAAGTAGACAGCAGACCCGGTGACAGGCTGAGGCCAACCTTCGTAAGTACCTAGACTCCCTGAAGAAACATAAAGTGGATCGATCATGTCACGATTGCATCAAATTGATCTCTTGAGGCATCAGCTGAAATAGTATGATCGTCAGTTTATCTCGGTATATTGGCTAGGTCTCAAGCTGCATCAGTTTGATCTCTTAGATTTATGTGATTTAGGTGTGGTAGTCTGAGGCTTCATTGGTTAAGTCTGACATCTCTTTCTATGGTATCTTCTTCATGTTGTATGTCGTTCATCTAAATAAAACATGTCCGATACTTTGAAGTATTGTTAAGTTCATTGTGACTAGCTACTATCTTGGTTAGGTCCAATCTTGTTATTATGATGATTTTGATGATACAGACATGTTTTCTGGTGTGTTTTATTTATTTCTATCGGAATACAAGCCGATAGGTTATCTTCAATTTAATATTATATTCTATCTGCCATCGGGAAAGGCTCATCGGCCCATATGCGCAAATTATCCATCTCATTGGCCAATGGTGTGTTTGCCCTGATCGCTCTGCCTTGGTCATCGGCCTTATGGATGATTGGCATCATTCGCTCACGATCGTTTTATCCTCATTGTAGTCATCGGCTTGGTAGCCGATCGGCTATGTTACTAATGTCATTTTCTCTATTTTCTTATCAGTTGTTGGGTCAAACTGATTAGCATGCCTGTTGGGGAATAGGAGAGCTATACTAGCCGACAAGTTCAAAATTTCTATCCTAAAACTCAAGACACATGCGCGTGTGAGATCATAGATCGGTACCTTCTAGCTCGTCCTCCTCCTCTCCTTTTATAGGGATGATAGCCCCTTGGTCGTGCCTATCTTGAAACCCTCAAAACCATAATAGATCAAATCTGTTCGCCCACATTGGAACATCTGATAGGGTATTTTATGTCTCCCGATACAGTATGACACACAACAGATCCAATATGTTATCGCCCACCTCAGAACTTCCGATACCATACCGGAACTTCTAATCAGTACAAAATTCCCCGATTTCAAATCAGAACTTCCGGCTCATCGGAACTTCCGAAGCAACATTTGCTCTCTGTATCGAGACTAGATAATAATTGGGACTTCTGATACTATCTATCGAAACTTCCGATCCACTGAATTTTCTTGGGCATAATCTTCAATGCCTTGAATCCTTTTCTAAGATTGTAGGACCTGCATTGGAGCTAAGTAGATCTTCCAGACCATGCGTGTGTCAAAGTGTTACCAAAAAAGACACCAACAACTATATAAATAATTTTAAGTAGGTAATAGGTGAGATAGAAAAATTTAAAGCGAAGACACATGAACATGAGGAAAAGAGTAGGATACATCGTCACCACGAACTCATTCTTTTAAAAAAAATGATCATGATACAATTGCACTATAACTAAATAAAACATGTGAATTTAAGCAGTACAAATGCACAACAATTATGTCGTTTTTTCTGAAATTTGATAGACTACAAGGTGCATGCTCATGTGCTTACCATGCGATTTATTTCATGATGTTTGAAAACACGATTGAACATATGCACATAATTTTTCATTAAACACCTTTATGTGTGTTTGATCTCAAATCCACTTGTTTGAGGTGGGCCTAGGGATGAAAATAGATTAGATACGAATAAGTATAATGATATCATATTTTTCGGATTCAGATTTGAATATGAAAACATATATTATTGGATAGGAATACTCAGTGGATACAAATACAATTTTAGATATTTATCAGAAAATTTGTCTAGTAGATAATAAATATTCTCCAAATTTAGAATTTTTAATTCCAAATATTTTAAAAGATTCTATTTCTTTTTAAAATTCTAGAGAAAATATAACATTTTAACCCCTACAATAAACCAACACCAGTTGAGAAATAGATTGTTCCTTTATTGATGATTTTGTTAGGATAGTATATTTTTTATGCATAAAAATGTAGTATTACTTTACTTGTTATAAAATAATGATTAATTATCGGTTGAGAAATAGATTGTTTCTCTCTACATGCAACAAAAATTAGGGCCAAGACAAACAATCAAAAACGCAAGTGGATACATTTCAGAAGTCTAAACTCTGAAATGGATGCATTTCACTTCCTACGCTTTAGATATGATCACAAACTGCTTTTACGAAGTCTGAAGTGGATGCATTTCCACCAAGATCAGTAGTCCTGAACTTTCCCTCGGAGATAGTTTCAAGGATGGCATTATGGATTCAGTATGCTTGGTTATTGAATTGCAAGTGGCACAACATAATAACAACACTCAACAAAAGAGCAGTCGAATTTGCAAGGTTCTAGAGCAATATTGAACATGTCAAGATGGGATTAAGCCATAATATAACAAAGTATAAGAACTAAAATAGATAAAATCCATACATGTGTGATGCGAAATAACATAAATTATCAAGTACACAAACAATGAGAAATCTTAAGAGGCTGAAACATTGTGAATAAACATGGCATGAAGTAGGAACTTTTAAGTCCAACTCACCTTGCAAGCGATATCAGGAGCAGAACCATAGACAAACAAATCCCACCTTCACCAATATTACAACTGTGGTAATGCAAATAGTTAGTTGGCATTGTATCACTTGGGTATCAAGTTGATCATCAAAACGAAACAAATTTACTGTGTCAGACCCAAGCCCCTAATCAAACCAGCACAAAGATCATTAAAACATCAAACAAATAAGGATTCTTCATGAGCTATAAGTTGACTTTATTTTTCTATTTTTTCCTAAAACTTTTATTTTTCTATTTTTTCCTAAAACTTTTATTTTTCTATTTTTTCCTAAAACTTTTATTTTTCTATTTTTCCTTTCTTCTTTTTCTCTTTCTTCTTTTTCTCTTTCTTCTTTCTTCCTTCTTCCTCCCTCTTTCCCTTTCTTCCTTTCTCTTTCCCTTCTACATTGTTTCTCCTCATGACACTTCCTCTTTCTTCCTTTCCCTTTCCCTTTCCCTTTCCATTTTCTTCTACACGGTGCAGAGTTTCGCTTGAGCTATCACGACGCGACATCGTGCCCTAGTCCTATGTAGGACCGAAAGTAGCGACCAGAGGAGGGGTGAATGGGCGCCTTAAAATTCTTTCGAATCAATGGCCTGTTTCCAATACCCAACGCACCTCAAAAATATTACGCAGCAGAAAATAGACAGAAGGCCTAAGTCTAAAGGTTTCTAACCTAGAAGCGTCTGATGATAAACAGAGTAAAACTAAAGTGGTGCAACTAGGCAGATAAAACAAGTAGTAACAGGCCTATACTTCACAATGAAATGATCTAAGTATGTATAAAGTGAAAAGAGAAGTTACTGTCCAAAGTTGTCTCCTGTTCGGAACTTGGCGAAGCCCCCTTCGCACGTCGAGGTCTGTTCCGGAGGTTGATGACAGAGTCTGTCCGAAGTGCCGAAGGTGTCACTGTCTAGCCTAGTTCGAAGTGGTAAGAAGCGAAGTGTACTTCGGAGCGGAGTAAAACAGTGCCGGAGCTTGGTTCGAAGTATGCACTTCGAAGACAAGGCTTCGAACACAGCTTCGAATCACGAGCTTCGGAGCGAAGTAAAACAGTGCCGAAGTCTGCTTCGAAGTATGCACTTCGAAGACAAAACTTCGAACACACTTGAAAACGAAAGCTTCGAAGCTAAACCTTCGAACACAGAACTTCGAACACCACACACGAACAGACAACCTTCGAACAAAGAAGCGAAGTTTGTCACGTGACAGAAAAACAAGTCCGAAGCCAATGCTCTAACTTAGAAAAGAGCAAGCTCCGAAAAGAGAGGCGAAGGGTGACACGCTACACAGAAATCAGTGCGAAGCCTAGCGGAGCCACAATCTTCGATCCCAACCTCGAAATGTGTCGAAGTATGAACTTCGAACAAATAGGACCGAAGCCCCTTCGCACTAAAGTTCGAAGTATGTAATGCTGTCAATCAGAAAACTGCTTCGAAACTTAGCAACACAGAGCACAGAACAAAGTACGAAGACTGAGGCGAAGCCTTCAAGTAAGGTTAGATCGAAGCCTGCCTCACGGAGCTGAGGGACTTCGAACAAAAGAAAATGACTTCGCAGAAACAGTCAAAAAGGCATTTACTCCATGCTGCTTCGATCGAAAAGGCAGTACAGTAGAAGGTAAAAAGCTGGCAGCAAGTACTGTAGCTACAGAAAAGTAGTACTACTTGCAGCAGCAAGAACTAGTACTCAGTTTGTGAAGAACGGAAGCAAACAGAAGAAGCTTCTCTTCAAGAACTAAATACAGCAGCCCGAATCCAGCTCAATAACTCCTCAAACCAACCAGATGCAACCAATAAATTCTCCAGGGACCAAGGGATAAAAGCATCCAAGAGATTAGAGCCAAAATGAGCCACGAACAGAGAAGCGCAAGGGCCTGACGGCGCACACAGGAGAGAGAAGACGGGAGACAAAAGTGACCCAACAGATTTGATTTCAGCACAAAGGGGTTATACAAACCCTAGGGATTGGGGTGCTATTTATAGGCAGCCCAACACTAGGAATATTCTACCAGCCCCTTAGGGTTTTTACAGACTCAAAAATAAAGGAAAAGACTCTACTGCCCTTAGGAATTTTTACAGATACAACTGACTGACTGTGGGCCTAGAGTAACAGATGACATATCCGGAAGCTACTCTTCTGGACAGTCGGATACAGAATCAACGGTTGTCAGTTTTACGCCGAAACTGACAAAGCCTCCACCAGCTTTGCACCAGGTACCCGGATTGGGCCGGCCCGACCCCGCAGCTCTCTCAGCCCGGCAATCGCTCACCGCCCGTGTACCTGAGTCAGTCCTGGTCAACAGCCCAGTGGGTCTTCTACTGCTTCTGGCCCATGCACCCGGATTGGGCCAGCCCGACTTCGCAGCCTCCTCTGCCCGACAGTCGCTCGCTGCCCGTGTACCTGAGTCACACGCGGCCCATGAAACAGCAGATCTTCTCTCTTCCTCAGTCCTCTTTGACTATCGTTGACAATGACTCATCACTTCTGGAGCCATGAGGCCCACGCTATTCAGCATGGCTCCTCAATCTCCCCTTGATGAGTGCATTGTCAACACTCCTCAATTCTCAGCTCTTCAGCACCTGTGAACAAATGTGGAAACACGAAAACAAAACACAAGGAAACAAAGAAGAAGAAAAATAAGGTAAAGGTTTAACCCTAATGACCAAAAGCCAACCAAAAGCAAGAAACGGTCATTATGGTTAACCAAAACGTAAAAGCTCAAAAATGAGTGTGATTTCAAAACAACAAGGATATCAACAGAGTAAGAATTCCCCCTTAAACTCTGATCCCAAATTTTCTCCCCCTTGTTGACAAGTGAACTCATCAAGCACTCAAAAGAGACATAGACTCCCCCTGAAAAGCAACTCCCCCTCAAAATATGCAGTGAATGCAACTGGGGTGCAGGTGGAGTGTAGAAAGCATGCTTCTCAGATATGATTGACTGCAAATACAATATCTAACAGGTATAGCAAAAGAGATACTGTCTAAGACACATGACATGATCAGTGCAAGAGATGATATCTAAAGAAAGTCATTTAGCACGCATTTGTCAAGTTTTGCAAATAAAAGCATCACCACATTCTCTAGTAAACAAGCAAGGTAAAGCATGAGATGCAGAAGCTAACTGATATCTACCAAGATAAGCATTGTTCAAAACAAAGTGCTTCAGCAAACTTGTTATCCTTTTAAAATTCAGGCTTTTTCATTTTCCTTTGTCATTTGTGCCAAGGGTTATTTGCATGTCAAACCTTATGCTAACCGACCAAGTCAAGCCTAGGCCAGAACTGAGCCATCAGAAGCTTAAGACATTGGTCTCGGCATACACTATACTGTCCTAGTTCATACCAAAGTGCTATGGTAAGTAGTCCAGAACAATATAATGCGACAAAGCAAACTCACTTGGATCTTTTCAACTTAAGCATAACAAGGCATGGAATTTTCATTCATTTTTGATTTTTATCATTTTTATGGCACATTTTCCATGTTAAAGCATAAAGATGTCCAAGTTGCATATCTGCATCTATGTGATGAACTAGCTACAAGGCATGTAACAAATAGCAAAAGCATTCAGCCTACACAAGCTAGTTACCAGAGGCAATGGTGATCATTTTTCAATTTTGAAACATAAAAGCCATGCATATGACAGATATCAGACATATCAAGCGAACTGAACCAAAGCATGATCATTGACAAGTAATCAAAAGCATATACCAGCTAGAATAAGTAAAGCAGTTCAATCATATAACAGAAGCATCTATAAAGTGTGATATGTGAATATGTATGATATGAACACACACAAAAAAAGACTCAAGAAAAGAGTAAAGAGCAAAGAAAACTGACGCAAAATATCCTAAAAAGGATACACAACACCCAAATCCCCTCGTAAACGCTCAAATGTAGACTGATCTAGGGGTTTGGTGAAAATGTCAGCCAACTGATGATGGGTATCAACATGAATAAGGTCAATGACACCTTTCTCATATTGATCCCGCAAGAAGTGAAAGCGCACATCAATATGTTTGGTTTTTGAATGGAGACACGGGTTTTTCCCTACACTAATAGCACTAGTGCTATCGCAAAACAATGGAACCCTGGTAGGAAAGAACAACCCAAAGTCTCGCAAAGTGGAAATCATCCAAACCATCTGTGAGCAGCAGCTAGCAGCAGCTATGTACTCAGCCTCTGTGGTCGAAAGAGCAACTCCAGATTGCTTCCGAGAAGACCAAGATACAAGGGAAGAACCAAGAAACTGGCAAGTACCGGAAGTCGACTTGCGATCCAACCGGCACCCACCAAAGTCAGCGTCCGAAAAGCCAGATAAATCAAGAGATGATGATGCTGAATAATAAAGACCAAGATCAGGCGCATAGGTGAGATACCTGAAAAATGCGCTTGACAGCCTGCCGGTGAGACGCGCGTGGTGAAGACTGAAAACGCGTGCAAAGTCCCACTGCGAACTGTATGTCCGGTCTTGTTGCCGTCAAGTACAACAGCGAACCGATCATCCCTCGAAACTCTCTCTCATTGACCTTGACACCGCTCTCGTCCTTGTCCAGACCCCTAGAAGTACCCATCGGGGTCATCTACGGCTTCAATTCACCACCAAAGTCAAATTTCTTAAGCATGTCACGAGTGTACTTACCTTGGTGGATGAAGGTGCCGTCCTTGGTCTGCTTGATCTGGAGCCCTAAGAAATACTTGAGCTCACCCATGAGGCTCATCTCAAACTCACTGTGCATCTGCTCAGAAAACTTGGACACAAGAGAATCAGTAGTACCGCCAAAGATAATATCGTCCACGTAAATCTGAGCAACTAAAAAATCTGAAGCATCTCTGAGCAAAAAGAGAGTTTTGTCCACAGAACCCATCACAAAGCCCTTCCCCAACAAAAATTGCTTCAACCGGTCATACCAAGCCCTGGGGGCTTGCTTCAACCCGTATAAAGCTTTGTGCAACTTAAAAACATGTCGAGGAAACTTAGGGTTCTCAAAGCTGGGGGGTTGCCTAACATAAACCTCCTCTTCTATGTACCCGTTCAGAAAAGCACTCTTAACATCCATTTGAAAAAGCTTAAAACCCTTTGAAACGGCAAAAGCTAGAAGAATACGAATGGACTCAAGACGGGCAACAGGAGCGAAGGTTTCTTCAAAGTCAATACCTTCCTTCTGGCAATAACCCTGGGCAACTAGTCGAGCCTTGTTGCGCACCACAACCCCATCTTCACCTTGTTTGTTCTTGAATACCCACTTGGTGCCTATGGGGTTGCATCCAGGTGGCGGCTCAACCAATGTCCAAACCCGATTGCGGACAAAATTCTCAAGCTCTTCTTGCATGGCATTAATCCAATTAGAATCAGAAAGAGCATGAGAAATGTCTCTGGGCTCAAAAGATGCAACAAATGCAGATTCAGCAAACACAGCAAGAGAGGCAGAAGAACGCAAAGTTCTCTCAGTCAAATCACCAATGATGAGCTCTGAGGGATGGTCACGCTGAACTGCTCGGGTTCCCTGGTGATCTGAAGTCACCTCACCGGAGTCAGCAGCTGGCACCTCTGGACTCGACTGAGGGGGCTCGATCGAGGTGGAAGAAGTGATCAGAGGTCCGCCCTCATCATCAGTCGAAGTCACAGAAGGTGTGGGCTCTGCAGGGGATGCAGAAGGCCCGCCCTCAAAAGCAACTGGAGTATCCTCATCTTCCTCGAAGATGGACTCTCCGAGCTCATCATCACCAGAAAGCTCAAAAGAAGGAGTCAACGAAGGCAAGGACTCATCAAATGAAACCTCACACGTCTCGACAAGTAGCTGGGATTCGAGATTCCAAACACGGAAGCCTCGAGAATGCAATGCATAACCAAGAAAAATACCATCCCAGCAACGAGACTCAAATTTGTCCAAATGCCCTCCCTTCTTGAGCACAAAGCACTTGCAGCCAAACGCTCGCAAGTGGCTCACCTTGGGCTGTCTGCCAAAACGCAACTCATATGATGTCTTACCAATGTAAGCTCTAAGAAAAATGCGGTTGGCCAGATAGCAAGCCGTGTTCATGGCTTCAGCCCAAAAACGCCTAGGAGTCCTGTGCTCATCGAGCATCGTCCTGGCCATCTCAACTAGCGTGCGGTTCTTTCGTTCCACAACGCCGTTCTGTGGGGGAGTGTAAGGAGAATAAAACTGATGGTCCAGACCCTGATCACCACAGAAGCTGACGAACTGAGAGTTCTTGAACTCAGAGCCGTTGTCGGAGCGAATTGCTCGCATCCGGCCATTGTTCTCATTCTTCAGCTTCAAAATCAGGTCATGGATAAATTGAAAAGTTCATCCTTAGACTCCAAAAAGAAAACCCACGAGAAACGAGAAAAGTCGTCAACAATCACAAGTGCATACCACTTCCCACCAACTGAGCGTACCCGAGCTGGACCTACAGTGTCCAAATGTAAAAGCTCGCCTGGATACGTAGTCATCACCTGAGTCACAGGTGAGTGAGAAGCGGCAACCATTTTCCCATGACGACAGGGATGACAAACCAGATCCTTCTCCATCTTAAGCTTGGGCAATCCTCGGATGAGGTCCATAGAGCTTAACCTGACTAGCAGATCAAAACTCAGGTGACCTAACCTCCTATGCCACTTCCAGAGCTCAGAAGAAGATCCAGCACTCAAACAGCGAGAAGGGCCAAAAGAACTAGAGAAGTCAATTCGAAAAACTTTACCGAAGGGTAAAATCTGACAAACCAAAGACCCTCTAGAATCAACCACAGAAGAATTTCCCTTCTTAAAACGCACTTCCAAACCATCCTCAAGAAGTTGCGAAACAGAGATTAAATTAAAGTTCAGATTTTTAACCAAAGCAACATTCTTTAAAGAGAAATGATCTGAAATGCTGATTGAGCCTATGCCACTTACTTTCCCTTGACCGCTGTTCCCGAAAGTAATGTACTCTTTGGAGCTCGGGGGAATGAGACTGGAGAACCATCTGCGATGTCCCGTCATGTGGCGAGAGCATCCTGAGTCCATGATCCAAACATCCTCCAGTCCCCGGTCCTGCACAATCAATGTCTGTAAGTGGGAGCAAATGGTCCGGCACCAGGTTTAGCAAAAGAGCTAAACCAGTGTCGAGCCATCTGCTCAAAAGATGGAAAGCGAAAACCATCAAAAGAGTTTGGACCAAAATGCGGCTCAAAGCGCGGTCCACGATTCTTCCTATCCCTGCGGCCACGAGGTCCAGAACCGTATCCAACTCGGTCTGGAACTCTGCCGGAACGAACACCACCAACTGGAGCACGAGTACGAAAAACCGTCTCCTCTACCACCACCTACACGACGCGGCCTGGCCTCCAGCCTCTCCCCGCGCCGAGGAACACGCAGTCTACCACCCTGCTGGTAGAACTGCACCTGATCACTACGAGCCCTCTCTGCTCTCTCAACCCGCTTCCTCCTGAAGCAAAACTCCGCAAGATGTCCGTCTCTCTGACAATACTCACAATGATAGGTAGGCTTCTTGGGATGTGGTTGAGGCTTGGGGTTCTTGGGCTTGGTAGTGTTTGGTGTGGTCTTCTTGGGCTTAGAGGGTCCAGGAAGAGAGTCAAGAGTAGTGTGAAGATTTTTGGGTTTTGGAACCCAGATAGGTTTCTTGGGTGGAGCTTTAGGTGGCTCATGAATCACTCCATCCTTGGGCTGACAAGCCTGGGAGGACTCAGTGGAGTGAGTCTTGGGATATCTCTGTTCTGGAGTCATTTTACTCCACTCCACTGCCCGGCTGATGGCACTCTCAAAGTCAGCCTTGGTGTAGGTGTAACCTACCCCAAACCCATCCTGCCTCTTGAACTGCTGGATCATCATGCCAAGCTGTGGCTCTCTGGCACTGATCCAACTCAGGATAGAACGGAGGTAAAAGTTCTCATTCTGAGAATCTGCTAGCTCCTCTCTCAAGGAAGCTAGAACCTCCACCTGAGACAAGCAGGTCTCACACTCACTCTCTTTTTGGACAGACTTCCCGGCTTTTAGCTTAATCAGCTCCATTCTAAGAGACATGCAGTTCTCACAGATAGTGGGTGGAACTGACAATGTCTCAAGCTCTAGCCTAGTCTGCGCAAGCTCAGCTCTCAACCTCTCTAAATCACCCAAATGTTCATCGCCCTTGGATTTCAGCTCAGCTAAGGTAGCTAGATGAGATGGGCAATCAACACAGGGTGCGACGACAGTAGCTTGAGCATTTTTCAGCTCCTGCTGAGCGCTTTCAAGCTCAGTGGCCAAAGCGTCCCTCTCATCAACCCTTTCTGTGTACCTGGACTTCAGAGTCGACAGGTCACATAGAAGCACCTCACACTTCGGCACTCACTGCTATCACCCAAGCAAGGGGAAGAAGATAGACTTTCTATTCTACCGTTGGCTACGGCAAGCTCACTTTCTAACTCGTCTATCCTTTTCTTAGCCCCCCTAAGCAGTTTTCCCGATATCTCAACTCCTGACGATTGCTCTCAAGTAAATCAACTATTTTGCGCTCATAGGATGATACCTTATTGTCGTCGTCGTCAGAGTCGTCGGAGGAGCTCTTTTCTTCTCTATCCCCAAGAGCCATTGAGCAGAAGCTCTTGCGGGATCTTCGGCGCTGGTGTGAGCGGCTCTTCGGCTTGTCCCCGAAGGCCATGAAACAGAGGCCCGCCGGATCGTCCTTGTCCTTCCCCTTCCTATAATTATAGCCATAGGCTTCCAAGGACGGGACCTTGCCAGGAGACGTCATGGTCACTACTGGGGTTTAGAACCGGTTAAGGTATGGAAAAACCCTAACCTTGCTCTGATACCACTTGTACGACCGAAAGTAGCGACCAGAGGGGGGGTGAATGGGCGCCTTAAAAATTCTTTCGAATCAATGGCCTGTTCCCAATACCCAACGCACCTGAAAATATTACGCAGCAGAAAATAGACAGAAGGCCTAAGTCTAAAGGTTTCTAACCTAGAAGCGTCTGATGATAAACAGAGTAAAACTAAAGTGGTGCAACTAGGCAGATAAAACAAGTAGTAACAGGCCTATACTTCACAATGAAATGATCTAAGTATGTATAAAGTGAAAAGAGAAGTTACTGTCCAAAGTTGTCTCCTGTTCGGAACTTGGCGAAGCCCCCTTCGCACGTCGAGGTCTGTTCCGGAGGTTGATGACAGAGTCTGTCCGAAGTGCCGAAGGTGTCACTGTCTAGCCTAGTTCGAAGTGGTAAGAAGCGAAGTGTACTTCGGAGCGGAGTAAAACAGTGTCGGAGCTTGGTTCGAAGTATGCACTTCGAAGACAAGGCTTCGAACACAGCTTCGAATCACGAGCTTCGGAGCGAAGTAAAACAGTGCCGAAGTCTGCTTCGAAGTATGCACTTCGAAGACAAAACTTCGAACACACTTGAAAACGAAAGCTTTGAAGCTAAACCTTCGAACACAGAACTTCGAACACCACACACGAACAGACAACCTTCGAACAAAGAAGCGAAGTTTGTCACGTGACAGAAAAACAAGTCCGAAGCCAATGCTCTAACTTTGAAAAGAGCAAGCTCCGAAAAGAGAGGCGAAGGGTGACACGCTACACAGAAATCAGTGCGAAGCCTAGCGGAGCCACAATCTTCGATCCCAACCTCGAAATGTGTCGAAGTATGAACTTCGAACAAATAGGACCGAAGCCCCTTCGCACTAAAGTTCGAAGTATGTAATGATGTCAATCAGAAAACTGCTTCGAAACTTAGCAACACAGAGCACAGAACAAAGTACGAAGACTGAGGCGAAGCCTTCAAGTAAGGTTAGATCGAAGCCTGCCTCACGGAGCTGAGGGACTTCGAACAAAAGAAAATGACTTCGCAGAAACAGTCAAAAAGGCATTTACTCCATGCTGCTTCGATCGAAAAGGCAGTACAGTAGAAGGTAAAAAGCTGGCAGCAAGTACTGTAGCTACAGAAAAGTAGTACTACTTGCAGCAGCAAGAACTAGTACTCAGTTTGTGAAGAACGGAAGCAAACAGAAGAAGCTTCTCTTCAAGAACTAAATACAGCAGCCCGAATCCAGCTCAATAACTCCTCAAACCAACCAGATGCAACCAATAATTCTCCAGGGACCAAGGGATAAAAGCATCCAAGAGATTAGAGCCAAAATGAGCCACGAACAGAGAAGCGCAAGGGCCTGGCGGCGCACACAGGAGAGAGAAGACGGGAGACAAAAGTGACCCAACAGATTTGATTTCAGCACAAAGGGGTTATACAAACCCTAGGGATTGGGGTGCTATTTATAGGCAGCCCAACACTAGGAATATTCTACCAGCCCCTTAGGGTTTTACAGACTCAAAATAAAGGAAAAGACTCTACTGCCCTTAGGAATTTTACAGATACAACTGACTGACTGTGGGCCTAGAGTAACAGATGACATATCCGGAAGCTACTCTTCTGGACAGTCGGATACAGAATCAACGGTTGTCAGTTTTACGCCGAAACTGACAAAGCCTCCACCAGCTTTGCACCAGGTACCCGGATTGGGCCGGCCCGACCCCGCAGCTCTCTCAGCCCGGCAATCGCTCACCGCCCGTGTACCTGAGTCAGTCCTGGTCAAACAGGCCCAGTGGGTCTTCTAAAGCTTCTGGCCCATGCACCCGGATTGGGCCAGCCCGACTTCGCAGCCTCCTCTGCCCGACAGTCGCTCGCTGCCCGTGTACCTGAGTCACACGCGGCCCATGAAACAGCAGATCTTCTCTCTTCCTCAGTCCTCTTTGACTATCGTTGACAATGACTCATCACTTCTGGAGCCATGAGACCCACGCTATTCACCATGGCTCCTCATCCTAGACCCCGACGAGTGCCTCAAAGAGGTCCTACGTTGCCACTGCCGCTTCCACGAGGCGGCGGGGCGTTAAACGAAGTCGGGAGTGGTGGGAGCACATCCCTAAGGTGCGAGAGCCCTAGTCTTCGCTCTTTCCCTTGACTCACTCGCCCGCCTCCTTCCTCTCTCTGTGCACAACAGGAGATGATACATAGGCATCGACGGGAAGATCCAACGCCGCCTGCCTTCCCATCCATTTTCACCCCCTACGATTGCCTCCCGGCCGCTGTGCACCACCTAGGGATGTCAATGGGTACTCGATACCCGTTTATCCGTGGGCAATTACTCTATTAGGGGATAGGTATAGGATAAATTTGATACCCATGGGTATGTAAATGGGTAAAGAGTAATACCCGCGCGGGTAAACAGGTATAGGTATGGGATTGCAGTACCCATACCCGTATACCTGACTATTTATAATGGGCCAAAATAAAAAAGACCACAAAATTGTAACATCCCAGACAATAAACCGTAATGTAAAAACCTTCTCCCTCTTTCTCCCCATCAAGCCATCACTCCTAGCCTCCCAGATAGATCTCCTCCCTCTTGTGACCTATCTCCTTCCTTCTAATATCATCACCG
Organism: Zizania palustris; assembly: GCA_019279435.1. Classification (NCBI taxonomy): domain Eukaryota; kingdom Viridiplantae; phylum Streptophyta; class Magnoliopsida; order Poales; family Poaceae; genus Zizania; species Zizania palustris. The sequence goes on from JAAALK010000288.1 coordinate 57,079,223, forward strand.
TGGCACCTCTCTCATTGCCCCTCCCTCTTCACGACCTCACCTACTAGACAAGTGCCGGCGCACTGCCACCTTTCTCTTGAGCTCACCCATCGTGCACAAGCTTCAGCTAGATCTCGCTCATGCACTGCCACTGGCGGCGACTTGTTCGACTCCCGTCATCAACATCTTAGCTAGATCTCGTGTATAAGCAGCAGCTATGAGGGCATGCTCATGCTCCTCGGATCTGCTACCCCCATGTTATTTCACGAATGAGCTGATCTGGTTTTTGCTTCTGATTGTGTATTTTGTGTCAGTTTCGATCTAAATGCTTTGGTCATTTTGCGATGTTGGTTGTGGTATTGTATTTTTTTTCTCGGGTATGCTTACCTGATCGGTATCCGTTACCCATGCGGGTATGGGTATGGGAAATATTTTATACCCGTAAACGGGTACGAGTACGGGTACGGGTATGGGTTTTGTCAGTCGGGTATGGGTATGGTCAGACAGTACCCATGAGTATTTTATCTGTTGCTATCTCAAGCACCACCTCACTGTTGCAGCCGCGGTGACAGACGCCTACCCATGGCACAAAAGCGAGGGTGGCAGGTTGATGGCCAGGCTTGTGGAGTGTGGACCCCGCCTCCTGCTTTATCGTCGGCAGCGCCACATTGATGTTCTTGATTGTTATCCACAAGCGTTTCGTCCCTGTACTGGTTCTATCCTAATGGTGTAAACAACACTGACATGGCCCATCCGTCAATGAAAGATAGTGGTGGTGATAGACTCACCACCACTACCATTTTTTAAAGTTGTATATATTAATGGCAATGGTGTTTCTAATTTTCTTAGTCAACTTTAAAACCACTTGTACATAACATGCAATTGTACCGTGAAAAGACCAAATATATAAGTTGGCAGATTTGTTAAGCAAGAGAATACAGAGTTAAGTACATCTGAAATCAAGCCGCCATGAAAATATTTGTGAGACAAAACTCCTACGAACAGCAGACTATATAATGCTATCAGGCCACTTTCTCTAGGGCTATCTCCCTATCTAAAAAAACTTTTATTTATAGCTTTTAACTTTATAATTTTTTTACATGTATACCTCGGTTCATAAATAAAGAAGATCTATTTACTTAAATGCCCTTTTATCTACTTTTTATTTATTATTTCACAATACTACTTTTCATTAATAAGAATCACTCTGGTGTTTAACTTTATATTAAAGTAAAAAATCAGACTGAGGGAATAACTCTTTATAGCTTTTTTAAAAAAATATGACATGAGAAGGCTTACTCCTGGGATCTAAAATTTGCCTAATTATATTTGAAATTTTTTCTGTAGTCCACAATCCAAATGTCCCAAGGAATATTCCATATTTCCATCCTGGCCGTACTATCTCGAAAACATTTCTTCCAGGAATAGTCGATGATTTGCCCTTCTTCCCGTGCAAACCATAATCACAATAAAGCAATGTCAAAAATGTAAATAAACGAAAACCCCGGGCCTTCTACGAACCTTCTCCTCTCCTCCCCGTCTCCCTCTCCGTCGCCGTCGTCAACCACGGCGCACGACGCAAATCCACCGAATTCGGTATATATAAACCACCGTGGCTTTCCCAGACACCAAGAAGAAGACCCTCAGATTAGTTGCAAGATTATTCCGCCTCGCGATTAGACTTTCTTGTAATCTCGCGGAGGCGAAAATTCTCTGTGTATTGCCGCTGGGATTTTTTCTTTCTGTTTACGGATAGGCGTCCCCTCCCATGGAAGCCGTCGGCGTCGCTCCGGCCCCCACGGGGTTGACGGAGAAGAAGCTCCTCGACCTGAAGGACTCCCTGGCCGCTGCGAAGGCGTCTCCGGCGTCGTCGCCGGCGGCCAAGTGGGCCGTGAAGAAGAAGCTCGCCGGCGGCGACGCGGGGTACGTGCTCGAGGACGTGCCCCACCTCACGGACTACCTGCCCGAGCTCCCGGTGCGTGCAACTGTCCCCATGATTCTTCTCGGGGCATCTCGCGTTTTGCTCAGTTAACTGATGGCTGATTCGAAGGCTAAGGTTCTTTGCTTTCGTGGCTTTTTACGCAGTTTCATGTGATTTTTCGTGCAAAGATTGGATTTTTGCCGCTCCTTTTGGGGATCCTTTTGGCCTATATTAGGTTCAGGAGACGCCAATTGTAGTTGTGATATGTGTCATCTCATACTCATTCCTTGGTGAAAGTGATTGAACTCGTAGTTTAGTTGGACCTGTAAAGTTTGAAACAAAGGGAAATCAACATCCGAAAAAGGAGTATGAAATTTCAATATATGTGGGTGATGCGCCTAATCATCAGTAGTAGTGTAGTACTACATCAGTGTTCATCACAAATCTACTGATATTATTTATACATATCAATTTGTAAATGCCTTTTAATTTATTAATATTAATAATTTATGACTTCGATTTTTGACTACAATTCTTTTGAAGCAATAACTCAACTGTTGCTGTTGTTGATCTGCAGACGTACCCCAATCCTCTGCAAGATAACCCAGCGTATTCAGTCGTCAAGTAAGAATTCTCCTCATCCTCTTGCTGTAAATTTAATTCCATCTGATTCCAATTGCGAAGTACAACCACTCATGGTCCAAAATTTGCCTTTCTTCCCACATGTAACTTCTTTCAGGCAATACTTCGTCAACACAGATGACACCGTGACTCAGAAAGTGAGCCTTCTTGTTTTCAGGACAAAAATGATACTGAAATTTGGTTTCAGAGTGATCATTTGACTGAGCAAACTTTGTGGTATCACTGCTTGCAGATTGTTGTCCATAAGACCAGTGCGAGGGGCACCCATTTCCGGCGAGCCGGGCCACGGCAGAGGGTGTACTTCCAGTTAGATGAGGTGAATGCTGCCATTGTCACCTGCGGTGGCCTCTGCCCTGGGCTGAACACTGTTATCCGCGAGCTTGTGTGCGGGTTGTATGATATGTACGGTGTCACCAGTGTGGTTGGGATAGAGGTGAGGACTTGGTTGAGTTTCCCATCAGGATTGCATATTACGATACCCCTTTATTTTGGGGTTTTAGAGTAGTGCTTTGTGATGATGCTTATGTTAGTTAATACATACTTGTTGTTGATAATCAGAAATGCTATTACTGCATAAGTGCAAAACTATCTGCGAATACGATACTGAAAGTGATAGCAACAACACAGGCATTTTGGTTGGCATTAGAAGGCCAACAACATGATGCTACATGTAGTTAGTATGGACATAGATGCTTACCAGCTTTTGTGATAATTCTGTGTCATGGCATCAGATCATGGGCTGGAGGGCCTGGCCCGCCCGTGAACAGTACCGCGTGGTACTGTTCACGTGAACAATACCGCCGGTACTGTAGCGATTAGGTTAAATTTTGTTTAGATTAATTAGTTAAGAGTCCAGATTAGATAAGAATCTATTTCAGTTAGGATTAAGTTGTAGATTAAATCAACCCTGTGTCTATATAAATAGGGCTGATGCACTAGAGTTCTTGTTGAGTATTCAGTTTGGCTTGTGTCTTTCTTGTATCCCTGCCTCTTCGCTGCGTCGCCGCGACGGAGAGGTCCAGGCCCTCGACCATCTACCTCTTTTAAATATAGTTTGAGACGATTAATCCCTACCAATTCTGTGGAAATCTTTGCCGGTGACATTCTGCTTTTGTTTAAAATGGACTTAATTCTGATCTGCATTGTGTAGGGTGGATACAAGGGTTTCTATTCTAGAAACACCATCCCACTGACGCCAAAATCGGTGAATGACATTCACAAAAGAGGTGGGACTGTTCTTGGAACCTCAAGGGGAGGCCATGACACCGGAAAAATCGTTGACAGTCTTAAGGATCGTGGTATTAACCAAGTTTATATTATTGGAGGTGATGGTACTCAGAAAGGTGCTTCCGTAATTTATGAGGTAACTCACAGGCTGATAATGCTGCAAATTGTTTGTGAAATGCCCAATGTGGTGTAACACAACGTGTGAAAATGACTTCAGGAAGTTCGGAGGCAGGGCCTCAAATGTTCAGTGGTTGGTGTCCCAAAGACCATAGATAATGACATTGCGGTACTTTCTTCTTTCCAGCGCACCTGAATTTGGAATAGAAGCATGTTTTCTTCACATCTGGTTTGTAATTTTGATGTTGAATTGTTTGTTTGCACAGGTGATTGACAAGTCCTTTGGGTTTGATACTGCCGTGGAGGAGGCACAGAAGGCCATCAATGCTGCTCATGTTGAAGCGGAGAGTGCAGAGAATGGCATTGGTGTTGTGAAGCTAATGGGACGCAACAGTGGTACGTACCTCCCTTTTATTATGGTTTATGAACATGTTCCTGCATATTCTGCAGGAATGGTTTACTATGGAGCTATAAATATTGTTGGTGCAGGGTTTATTGCAATGTATGCTACTCTGGCTAGTCGCGATGTGGTATGTTTCTATCATTCTATCGGTTCATTGTATTGATCAACATAAGGGTAAATACTGCAGTATATGGCTGATCACTTTGGTCTGCTTTTATATCAGGATTGCTGCTTAATCCCAGAGTCTCCATTCTATCTGGAAGGAAAGGGTGGGCTCCTTGAGTTCATCGAGAAACGGCTCAAGGACAATGGCCATATGGTCATTGTGGTGGCTGAGGGTGCTGGACAAGATCTCATTGCAAAAAGCATGAATTTTGTGGACACTCAAGACGCTTCTGGAAATAAGCTGCTTCTGGATGTTGGCCTTTGGCTCTCCCAGAAGATCAAGGTCAGATTCTGGTCCAGACCTCATTTTCTTTTCATAGCGGGGACAGACAATTATCTTTGCTTAAGTAAATTAATATTTGTAAATGTCATAAAGCCTCAACCAAAGAACAATTATGTGCCCTGCTTTCATTCACAGTGCTGAACACTGGCTTTCTTCATCGTACAGGATCATTTCAAGAAGAAGCACAACTTCCCCATTACTCTCAAGTACATCGACCCGACGTACATGATCCGCGCTGTCAGGTCAAATGCATCTGACAACGTTTACTGCACCCTGCTGGCTCACAGCGCCCTCCATGGTGCCATGGCAGGGTATACTGGCTTCACTGTTGCTCCAGTGAATGGCAGGCACGCTTACATCCCGTTCTATGTAAGTTCAGAACTTGTGTTCAGTTTTGTTCAGTTCAGTTTCTGTGTACCTGGTAGGAGCAGAGGAGGAATTAAATAATTCCTTCTTGGTTTATTCCATAGCCCATAAGAGGTATTTATAGGCCTAATACAATCTAATCTACTAACCTTATCTCTATCTTTAAAACAGAAATAACTAATCTTATCTTAATCTAACTAATCCTATCTAACTAATTGTGCTGCTGCACATAACATTCTCCTTCCTCAGAAATCAGCTCGTCCTTGAACTGAAAACTGGATAAGATGACATCCACTGCATGAAGAAATTGATTTATGTGTACACAAAACAGGGTGCGCGTAGCAATTTACTCACTGAATAGTTTGGATCATGTGTGGTAGATCTGGATCTTTTGTGGCTTGATCCCGTGTGGACAGATCGGTGGTGCAGTCTTGGAAGCAAAGGCATCGAGCCAAAAAGACTTGTGAGCACGCCCGGCGGCCCGACTTGGCGTGGGGGAGACCCGGCGGCCCGACTCAATGTGGGGGAGACCCGGCGGACTCTGGCACGTCGGCCGACGGTTGCGACGGCAGTGAGCGCGCGTGGCGGGTGGGACCTCTAGCGCGTCCTCGTCCCGACCCCACAGAGCGCGGCGGCGGTTGCGGTGGATCAGCTGGAGGAGCTTGCGGAAGCGGAGATTTCGGCGGTTGAGGTGGGTCAGTCTTGGGAGGAGAAGCTACTGGATTGGGAGGACAAGCCGGCGGAGCAGCCGACGTCACGGGCGGCCGAGGGGGAGACGAAGACGGCGGCGGACCAAGCATCAGCCGTGTTGGCGGTGGATCGGTCGGCACAGCAGGTGGAGACGGGCCCGGTGCACTAGGAGGCGGCTGAGTGGGAGACATCGGCGATGGGCTCCCTCCCGGCGCCGGTGCGGACATGGGACCGAGGTGAGCAACTTCGCCGCTCAGCTCCACGCGCGCCGCCCCGCGACGACGGAAGCAGCAAAAGGCGGTGACAACCGTTCCCGTCGTGGGGCGGGCGGTGTCTTCGTCGTTATCCTTTCCCTCCTGATCCCTATTGCCGCTACCCACGTAGCCCTCTTCCTCCTTGGGTTCGGCGCCCTCTTCGTCCACGGGCAGAGGCAGCATCTGGGGTGCCGGTTCGGCCCCGTCGTCGTCTATGGAGTTGGAGAAGGAGCGGATGGCAGAGTCAACGACCTTCTCGCCGTCCGTGGAGTCATCCTTTCCATCCCGACCTTCGCCGCCGCCTCCCTTGTAGTCTCCTTGCGCTCTTGCCACCGCGATTGGCGACGGTGACGGATCGGTGGGGAAACCCGTTGCATCGTAGGGGAAACTCGGCAGCGTGGAGGCCACCGGAGCCAAGCCTAGGTATGTCTAGAGGTTGGCAACAACCTGCTGCAAATCTGTGAGGGCTTGCATATCTTCTGTGGTTGAGACGAACGTCGTTATGGCGTCGGATCTTTGGAACATGGCTGCTCTGATACCAAATTGGTAGGAGCAGAGGAATTAAATAATTCCTTCTCCATAGCCCTTAAGGAGTATTTATAGGCATAATACAATCTAATCTACTAACCATATCTCTATCTTTGAAACAGAAATAACTAATCTTATCTTAATCTAACTAATCCTATCTAACTAATTGTGCTGCCGCATGTAACAGTACCAGATATCACCTTATGTTGACAGCTAAACGGGACGGGATCGGATTATCTGATTAATGGGTCAATTGATTAATTAAATATTATATAATGTAAAGGTAACAAATATATCAACAAAGTAAATTAAGTAATGCTGATGAAGAAAGTTTTTGGAAAAACCGTACTTTTGAACCTATGAAGCGAGGCATGAATAATCCGGAATTCAATTCTAGATCATAATAGTTTGGACACTGATGAAACTTTTGGCGATCTGTGCAGAGAATCACTGAGAAGCAGAACAAAGTGGTGATCACGGACAGGATGTGGGCGAGGGTGCTGTGCTCGACGAACCAGCCCTGCTTCCTGAGCCACGAGGACGTCGAGAACATGAAGCACGACGACGACGAGCACCACCTGCACAACACGCAGCTACTCCACGGTGACATCTCGCCGTCGCCGGTGAAGGACTCGTCCAAGTGCAACAGGTCAGCAGAGGCAGCATGAGAGGCACCAGAATACACTAATATGGAATATGTTGTTATTAAGCATGTAATTGCAGCTCTCTTTTTTGTCTTGTTTTTTTTCTTCCGAGCTGAAATCGTGGAGAATGTATTATGGTAGAATTAATTAATGTGTAAAATAGCAGGCATTTCATCATCGATTTTTTTAATAATATTTTTTTTAAAAAAAAAATCAATTCCGGTATCCCGTTTTAAAATATTACAAATCTAGCCCCCTGTCGGTTCTGCAACTACCGAACGTGGCCACGTGGCGCCACGTTTGGCAGTTGGGGTGTTGAATGTGCCATATCGACCACGTCCAGTCATTGCAGCACCGAACGTGGCCGCCACGTAGGCAGTAAATGGCTAGCCGTGTTGAACATGGCCACGTCACCCACGTTCGGCGGTACAAGGGCCGAATGTGGGTGACGTGGCCACTGATCGGTGCCCACACTGTTGAACGTGGGGGTAGTGTGTGCTATAAAAGGGGGCCGAAGACCCCCTCTCCACCACACCGCCACACACCTCTATTCTTCTCTGCATTTTTTCGGGCTCCCTCAAGGTAAGTTGATTATGCATTTTTTATTATTTATTTAATTTTGTAATTACGTAGTATAATCACTTCAAGATTTAATAGACATATTTATGTTGACATACAATTGTAGATGGTGAAAAAGGATATATCGACTCTCGGTTACGATCCCCGCCACTGTCCGCCAGAAGGTGTCGAACCCCCGTGTGTTTCTGTGGAGACACATGTAAATTCATGCGAAGCTAGGATGACCTCACCATCGAGATGAGGTATTGAAAGTGTGCGAATTACTCGTGGACTCCAGAAAAGCCGAAGCCAAGGCCAAAACATAGACCACGTGCAAACAAACTGGTATTATAATTTTTCCTATCTTTTTTATATTTTTCTAGAATGAATCGCATACAATGTTTCTGTTAATATTTTTGCGTGTAGGTAACTCCTCCACCGTCGCCACCTCTGCTATGTGACTTTGTCGAATGGATCGACGAAGAGGTGCATCCGGACGATTGGGTCTCATTTTATGAGGGCCCATGCATTAAAGAGGGAGATATTTGAGATGAGATGCAAGTGGGAGGAGGAGCTCGAGGAAAAATTTCTTAGGAGGGAGGAGGCAGAGCGCAAGGCAAAAGATGAGAGCGAGGTTGAGAGAGAGAGAGAGGAAGCGTGAGAGGGCTCGTCGTGCGCATGCAGCTGGACCGGAGGCCATACGGAAGGGGAAATACCCTCGGTGCACTCAGTAGGCACGTAGCGTAGTTTGCATTTTTAAATTTGTGTTGTACTTTGTTATGTTGTGTACTCCTTTATGTGTTGTTAGTGATGTACTGTTTTAATTAGTACGTAATTTTCACTTCGAGTCGTACTAGTTTAATCATAAATTTTCAATTCTACATGTTTTGCCTTGAACGTTTTAAGGAAACACTGTAGGTCCATACAAATCGTCTAACACGGTTAGATAGTACAACTTTTGTCCTACTGATTTCTCTGTTCTCTCTCACCTAGCACATCTTCATTGCTTCCTGTATCTAAGTTGTTTCTGCTTGTTGTATTCTTTTAATTGTCTGTCCTCTTCACTCCATCTCGCACACCTCGCTCTATCATCAGCTTCAAGCCTTCGCGTTTCATACTTGGAGTGACTTTCTTCCTCTGTGATGAAATCATCCTCGTATGTAGGTTGCGTGACATCTATCCACCGATGGAATGAGCATCTCCTAACATTTTGCTGGCACAATAAGTAGTAAGATCACTGTTGCCTTACAATATCATATGAAATTAAACATGTATAATATTTGTCATCACTTACCACGACATGTTTATGTAGGTTGGGGCACACAAATTCTCTCCTTCCCTTTGGCCTCCGCGTGATGTTTGTATAATACAACGACTCCCACATGCGCACGTAGATCGTTGCTCCCACTCAGGAATTCCTAAAAGATTTATCATCCAATTTGAACTAGCATGCTCGACCTTGAGTAGATGTTATTCTTTCCTTCTTGTGTACTCCGCCGTAGTCTCGGCTTGCCTTACATTCCTTCTATCGGATCCTTGGCTTGAATTATCGATCCATTGAGTGAAAGGAAACTTCCTTGGATTATCCTGCAATAACAAAATATGTAAAGTTAATTGATGGACTTACAGACCGGTATTAATGTTTACGTTCTTACCATGAAGTCATCATCGATGCTAGGACATATGAAATATCGTCTACCAACATCTTATCCTGACGTCGCAATCATTACTTGACATTGTTCCCTACAATGACACTTTGGATGTTAAAGCCACAGTGGTACTCCGATCGGATGTTCTGCCCCCTATGATGAGTTGAAATCGAGGAGGAAGTCATCTAGGAGAACATTTTATTACATAATCACAATTTCATAGTGTTAATTAAAATAGTAATATGTCGTAACGAGTCATGGTGAAATATAGAACGTCGTAACGAATACGTGCATACATGCATAATCATAATAAAATGAAACGAGTCATGGTGAAATATAGAACGTCGTAACGAATACGTGCATACAAGCAGAATCATAATAAAATGAAACGAGTCATGGTGAAATATAGAACGTCGTAACGAATATGTGCATACAAGCAGAATCATAATAAAATGAAACGAGTCATGGTGAAATATTGAGATTTAGTACAAAATGTTCGAGTCCTATATGGTGATCCATGCACCCTAGTCATGGTTACTCCTACCACGAGTCTGTGTTGGTGGCCTCGCCGACAATGTAAGTCTATCCGGTGCTCGACACTACCTAGTTGGCCTAGTGGGCAGCTGCTCCTGTGCCTGAGAAGGCTGAGTAGGCAGTGGTGCTCCTTAAAGTTGTGAAGACCCAAACACCTGAGTGTCGAAGCCACTAGTCCAACCATCAAAACCGGGTGACTGCTATATGCTGTCAGGTGAGATGAGAGGTCCAGACGGGCTGTGATACGGATATGACGCTGTACAAAAAATGTGATTAGTTCAAAGATAAATTATAACGAACTCATGTGTTGCAGAGAACAATACTCATGTGGTGTCGCATATGCACCGTAGTAGTACTAAGGGGCGACTGGTATGCTCCATAACCCGATGGACCTACGCCTGATGGACCAACGCCTGATGGACCTACGCTAGTAGTACTGTGGGGTCGACGGATACCAACAAGGTGGCACCATCTGAGGGCCACCAGCAGGAGGTGGTTGAGCTGCAACAGGAGGCGGCTGACCGTCTGCTGCTGGAGGTGGTGGTCGTGGTGATGTCAGGGCAAGAGTCCGGTCGAGCGTGTCGATACTGCGGCGTAATGTCGCGAAGTCAAGAGGGTCGTGCATGACTTCGGTGTACGCCTCCCACCTTCGAACCATGCTGCTAAGGTTGTTTCGTACACTCCAGTTACTATCTACCTGCACACACAATGAATAATCATAAAATAGTGCAACTACAAATGAACAAATATGATTGACATGTACTAACCACATAATGCCACACAACGGCTATGTTAGTAGGATGTCTTTGACGAACAGTAGGAGCACATCGATCCTCATTGTCCACTGGTGTGACGAGACGCACCCTAGTCTGAACAGAGTACCACCATAAATAATCGTGGTATGTCGTAGGATCGTACTCGTCCTTCTCATCGTGCACGTCATCAGCTGCATTGACCCACGCCTCCATCCATGGCTATAGTAACGCAAACCATGAACTAGCACGACATGTCCCACCACGCTTCATGCTGCACAAAACAATTTGTGAGTAATTAAAAATAACATTGCAAGATGAATTTGTAGTATGGGGTCCACCTATGTAAGTCTGCAGGCACAACGACCTCGAGAGGAAGCAGAAAGTGTTGTGCTTTCCCGAATTGCTGGCACACACGATGTACGCAATATGGTTCGACCATGACATTATGCACCAGACTCTTCCGTGTCCTCCACAACGCCGCGTCCTGCCATCACAGCGAAGAGAGGCCATGAGGCACCCGTCACTGGATGTCCTTTGCTGTGAACGGGGTCCACCGAAAGTCCTCTGCATGAAGGTGGTCCATCTGCACAGTGTAGTCCAGGTATGACAGGTGGGTTTGCCCATGTGCCCAAGTGTACTGCAGAAGAAGATATGTTAGTACATAAGTAATATAAAAAGTAATACATTGCGAAGGACAATGGAGACGCACCGGCCCGCAACACCAAAGGGATCCCATAGTAGGACGATCGATGTCATCATTGTGTCCGACCATCATGTGTGGTGAAAGGTCAACCTGAGGCCAACCAAAACATGTCCTCTCGTAGTACCAAAGTTGTATCAATAACGGATATCCTACGACTGATCTGTGTGTAGTCCGTCGTCGACACCCGTCACACAAACCTCAATATGTGGCACAAAGCACATTTAAGCCCTAGGAGTATTGCGGGACATCATCATCTGGCGCATCGACAATGGCTCAAGCAAAGGCCCCAAGGTGTCTGTCCACGGTGTCATGATGATTGTTCGTGAACATGACCCAACCAAAAAGAAATAGAATGTAGGCCTCGAGATGACGACAAACTGAGTAGTCGTCAGCATCAGCTGCAAGGTGCTCCGCATACGAAAGTGGAAACATTAGCAATTGACCTATACAAAAATTAAAGTAGTTCTTACTTGTTGTAACTTAGTGCAATAACGTACCTAGTATTGACGCAACCAACTCTACATTGGCCTGTGTGCTGAATTGAAGTCCTACAACATTTGTCCTTGAGGCAATATTGGGTGTACGCCCGCGAAGCGTGCGAGCATTTCTTCCCGCCATGTAGGGCCAACATCAAGTCCAACCACTGGTGTTCCCATCAATGGAATCCCTAGAAACATGGATACATCCTCTAGCGTGATGGTGACCTCTCCACACGGCATGTGAAACGTATGTGTCTCTGGCCTCCACCTGTCGATCCACGTAGAGATAAGAGCTCTATCGAACGGGAACATGCTGTCTCGGTTGACCAACCACACTAGAGGGAGTAAACCGGTAGCTCGCAACCTATATGCAACTAGTTGTTACTTTAGTGTTAAAAAATGAAACATCAAAACACAACATTATGCACAATTAACTGACCTGCCAACCCATCGGGGATGAATGGTCTAGCAATGCATCGGCACTCAGATACGCAAAGGAGTAAGATCATCATCATCACCAAGGGATGTCAGTACTCGTGCCCTATGGTGGGAATCCACTACAGGAGAGAGAAGCTCATACGGCCAAGCATCGTTACCCGCCATCTACAAAATCTGAAATTATGTGTTAGTAGGTTTAAAAACATATGACGGCATAACAATGTGACATTACAACTATACATACATGCTTTGTTATTATGCACAATTTGAGTCGTGTTGCAATAGAAGTATCATGTTGCATCTGTTATGCTTGTGCTAGCTTGTGTGCAATTCTTGTACATATGCCCTACCGTATTGCAGAAAGTACACTTTTTCTTCTGTCGGCCTGCTTCTGATTCATCCATATCGTTTCGGATGCGTCGTGTCTTCCTTCGTCCAACCTTAGAGTTCACACGCTCAAAATCAGGAACCCAACGTCGTTCCTGGACTGGTGGAGCTGCCGTGAATGAGCTGACAACTCCATAACCGCGTACTTCGCCGCTCCAAGTCTGAAGGACATTCTCTTTGCTGAAATAGGCAGACAAGTATGCTCCAGCATGCATATCAAATGTAGCGCATGCCTCCATTACATGACTGCATGGCCTATGGTACAACGATGGTTTGTTATAGCTACACCAACAAGTGTTCGTAATTGTGCACTCATGAATAATAATATCCTTGTTTGTCCCTCGCCTTCCTTTGTCCCGACATGTTACCTCGAATCGGAGTTGTTGGGATCTTGTTTTAATGGCATGATATTACGTTACCTTCTTACTTTTCTCGATTAGGTAATCTTCAATCTTTCTGCAATATAGAAGGCACTCATCCCTATGATCGACCGACACAATAGTATGACGGTCGATGAAATACTAGTTGGTTCCACGGATTATGCCCTCCACAATACCAACCAAATGCAAGCATCACATTCCCCTCATCACCCAATTAACCTCTACAAGGTTGGTTTTCATGATGCCAAACCTCGCGCCGTGAGTGTCATGTAGTAGGGACCACTTCTCTTTATCATCAAATTTAATCCAATCAGAGAAGCAGCGAACTTTTGTCCTCCTCCGTCGGCGTATCATCTGCTGATCATATGTTGGTAGTGCACATAGTGGGTCTGGCTCTGGTTCTGAGGCCTTCTCAAGCTTGTATTTGCCAGTCAACTCATCAAGTTTAGTCCACAATGTCTTGAACTTTCTCTCTTGGTTTTGGGCACAAAGTCTCTTGAACAAATTAGTCAATTCTTTGTTTTTGCCGAAGTGACGGTAGAAATTTGCACCTAAATGACGCATACACCACCGAGAATGTATGTCCGTCCAAGGATAAGGCTCATCTGGATCGTTCTTGATATATTCGACTGCCTTTATAAGCCCAGCATGTCGGTCATGCAATACACAAACATTGGGTCTGTCTTGAACTACTGCAATGTGCAACTGTCATAAGAACCACAACCAACTTTCGTAGTGCTCACTTTCCACGAAAGCAAAGGCAACTGGGACAACTTGGTGGTTGCTGTCGACACCAATTGCTGTCAATATCTGACCCCTATACTTCCTAGTCATAAATGTTCCGTCAACACAGAGGATATGACGAAAATACTAGAACGCTTGAATGCAAGCACCGAGTGCAAAGGATACTCGGTGAAGAATCTTCGCACCTTTTGGGAATGTTGCATCCTTCTCCTGATAGGTTTAGTACGTGCCAGGGTTGCGCGTCTGCACCGTATCCAAACAGAAAGGTAAGTTATGGTACGAGTCCTCAAATGTACCAAACCTCATCTCCAATGCTTTCTGTTTAGCCCCCCATGCCTTTGCATAGTTTATGGTATACTCAAATCTTCTCTCTATTGCAAGTATTAAGGCCCGAGGATCATAGCTAAGATTCTCAACTATCTCTGAGTACATAACCCTGGCAATGTAACTTTCACTTAAATTCCTATGCCTAGTCACAGCTGTATCAACTAAGCATTTATGTTGGACCACAATTGAGCAGACCCAATGAATTCCCCACTTGGGTCTGTGTGCATGAACTCTCCATGGACAGTCCTGATTCCGGCACACTACGTCATAGGTAGTAGCGTTTGACTTCATAACGTGAAATGACCGTCGTAATGACAACGACCATGCTTTCATGGCATCTTGCACTGCATCCTTAGTAGGGTACACAACACCCATATGCACCTCATTTTGTACATACTCCCAATGAGTCTGACGCTCATCACCAATAGAAAGACCATCAAAATCTTCTGTTTGTCACTCGTTGGGAATTGAAATGTTTGATTCTTCATCATCATTGTTCTCTTCATCGCCTTCTTCATCAGAGTTCATGTCCGCACCCTGCTCAATAGCTTCCTCCAAAGCTTCATCCTCTCTCTCAAGGACCTCAGCTACGTCTTCTATTAACTCCCCTTCGTCAGCGTTGCCTCCATCTACTACATCCGTCTCGGGTATATCCTCATTGTCTTGGCTGCTGCCACCGATCTCTAATTGTACGCCTAACTGAACATGTGATCTTGTTTCGTCTCTACATTTGGAATGACACGAGGTGTGAAGTAGACTAGAAAAACCTGTTCCCAACTTCTTTCTAATGTTCTTTTAATATAGCCCCTCCACATGTTACTCGAGGTAATAGGAGCCATCTCCCAAAATACCCCTTGGGCCACACGGCTGCACTGGGCATACATCCGCTTCTTAATGTTGGAAATTCCACGCTCCTCCATCCGACTTAAACTATTCTCAATAAATTGAAAACTATTGAGATCAGCAGCGTCTGAACCCATAACTACTTGACCATCTCCATAGTAAATTCTAAAATATGTTCTATCCATAATGCCTGAAAACATTAAATTCACACCACAATATTGACCAAATTGTACACATCATCAAACTTTCCTTATTACGATACTAATTACGACACAATATTCATCAAACATATGTAAATTTTAGGTACATTACTTATTACAGTGGTTTAAATAGTACAAGCATATGCACAAAGTCTAATCAAATTTCACCTAAACTATTACAAATATACTATTAAGTTCTAAAATACTACAAATGTACATCTAAAATACTACACAATTATTTCTACAAAATAGTACTAAACTCAGTATATGTAGAAGAAAATACCTGGAACTGAATGGAGATTTAAGCGGATGCAATCAAATCATGGCTCAACACGCTTATTTAACAAGTAGAACAATGCTACGAACAATAAAAAAAATTTGTTTAGTTAACATGTCAACTAAATTAGTATGTGCACATATGTCAAACAAATGTAAACCTAGATTAAATGCAAAAAACCCTAAATTATCTCTAAATTAACTCTAAATAATCCTACATTATCTCTAATATAATCCTAAAGCATATGTCAAATAGCATTATAACTAAACTACTCCTAAACTACTCTTAAAGTACTACTAAAATACTCCTAAATTACATCTAAATTACACATAAACTACTCCTAAATTACCCCTAAACTGCTCCTAAACTACTATTAAACTACTACTAAAATAAAAATTAAAACTGAACAAAAAAAGAAAAAAACTTACCTCAGTAGAAGCCAACACCCGCAACTACCGAAGGGAGAGGGATGTGTGGTGGGGTGGTGGAAGGGGGCCTTCGGCCCCCTTTTTATAGCCCCCACCGCGCTCCCCACGTTCAATAGTTGGGGGGCCAAACGTGGCCAACAGCCAGCGCCACGTCGGCGCGCAACAACTAGCTGGGCCGAACGTGGCCACATCATTCACGTTCGGCCCTTGTACCACTGAACGTTGGTGACGTGGCCACGTTCGGCGTGGCTAGCCATTGTGCGCCTACATGGCGGCCACGTTCGGTGCTGCTTGGTCTGTGCTAAGGAATATCGATTTTCGAACAATTTCCAATAAGAAATCTTCAACTCTTTTGAAAGCATTTTATTTTTTTTCTTGTAAATTCGGTAGCTAGAATTTAACTTTTCATCTGTTGCTATAGAATTTAGAAATTAAAAGAACTCAAGTTTCTCTTCTAAATTCTTACAATCAGTCTTCTCTTTTTTCCTTTTTTGAGGAGGATTGCTTGACATGTTGATTGGTATGTGCTACGGAATATCGATTTTCGAACAATTTCCAATGAGAAATCTTCAACTCTTTTGAAAGCATTTTATTTTTTTGTTGTAAATTCGGTAGCTAGAATTTAACTTTTCATCTGTTGCTATAGAATTTAGAAATTAAAAGAACTCAAGTTTCTCTTCTAAATTCTTACGGATTTTAAACTCTCTTGAAAGAACAATAGCGGAGCCTGATATGATATTCGAGCATTGGCACTGGGCAGCATTTCTCTCCGTCGGCAAGGACACAACTAGCGATCTCCTCTACGGTGCTGGTTTAGTATGAGTGACACTTGATTTCCTTCCATTTCTGTTGTGGCACATTTGGTATTAGTACAGTTCCAAAGGTGCTTTATCCTTTCCTATTAATCGAATTAAATACTATTAATCGAATTAAATAATATGAATTTATACTAATATATAATTAACAAGTTGATTTACTAATTGTTAGGGGAAATAGGTTTTCCCTAACAGGTGTCAAATGACGACGAGCTTCGAAGCCTGTTGGGCTAGCAAGGCCTGTAATCAGGACTCGGCCCCCCTTTTATACGAAGACCACCACGAAGACAAAGGAACCACCAAGCTAGAAGGACATCGAGGTCCTGTGCGAGACCTCTTTTAGATCCTCCTCCGAGGACCACTCCGAAGCCCTCTCGGAGGCCCCCCTCGAAGAGCCTTCCGAGGTCTTCCCTGAGGTCCTCCAGCGAAGGCCTTCCGGATGCAGTGATCCAGCGCATAAGTTGTAAAATATCCCAATACCGCTGTAAAACAAGAAGCAATACCAGGGGCTCCTGCCCTTGATATTGACACATAACTATCACGTCTGTAAAAGCTGCACATGTACTCGAATAGTGTTTACCGTTTTAACCCTACGAAGCCCCGTAGCAGGGCACTGTAAGTAGAGGGTAGAATCGGCTTTTTCTTTACTTTCTTGCCTATATAAGCAGGGCACCACCCTTATAACAAGGGGGACAACCCCATAGTGAAAAATACTACAAAACTAGATGTAGGGTTATTAACCTCAAAGGAGGCCTGAACCAGTATACAAATCCTCTCTCTCACTATAAGAACCCCTGAAGGTTCATATTCTACACCTCCAATATAGAAACTTATTTGTAGCTAACACAACTGCTACAACAGTTGGCGCCATTCATGGGGATCCTAGTACTAAAAGCTAGTTTCTCTGCCACCATCTGCATCCTGGAGTACGCCCGTGAAGAAAGTTGTGAAGCCCTATGGCCTTCCGCGCACCCTTCGGCAAGGGGCTCCACGCACATGGCGAAGGTCTCCCAGCCTTCCCTTCCAGTCTCAGGAGCCCTAGGGGCTACGATGCAAACTTCCAGCGCCGGTGTGAAGCCCTTGGTCTTCGGACCCTGCTAGGCTTCCAAATTTGTGTACGCCTATCCCCTATTATTCCAATCAAAGCCTAGCTTCACCTTATTAGCGATCGAAACTTTCACATCATTTTATCAAAAACCCGAAGCCTCGCTTCACCCTATCAGCAGTCGAAATCTTACATCACTTTATCAAAAATCTGAAGCCTTGCTTTGTCGTATCACAGTCTGAATCCTTGCTTCATCGTATCGAATTCCGAAGCCTTGCTTCGTCTTATAAAAAACCGAAGCCCTGCTTCACGTAGCTACATAGCGCCCCCGGGCCCGTAGCAGCAAAAAAGCCGGATTCCGAGCCACCGGCTCGAAGCATCCAAACTACGGATTTCGAGCCACCGGCTCGAAGCATCTAAACTACGGATTTCGAGCCACCGACTCGAAGAATCCAAACTACAAATTCCAGGCCCCGGCTCGAAGCATCCGGTGTGATCCGCACCATCCTCGTTCTAAAAACGAGCTTCGAAGCCTTGCTTCGCCTTTTAAGCATATCTTGAAGCTGTAGGACCAAAAGTAGCGACCAGAGGGGGGGGTGAATGGGCGCCTAAAAAATTCTTTCGAATCAATGGCCTGCTCCCAAAACCCAACGCACCTCAAAAGACTAAGCAGCAAAGCGAGGACAGATTGCCTAAGTCTAAAAGTATCTAGCCTAGAAAAGATCGGTGTCGAAAACAGAGAAACACTAGTACAGTGCTAATAGGCAGATTATCAAATATTCAAGACATGGCAGATCAAACTTCTCAGTAAAATAATCTAAGTACACATGGAATGAGATGAGAAGTTACTGTTCAAAATCTGTCTCATGTTCGAAACTTGGCGAAGCCTGCAGTGTCGAAGCCTGTAGTGTCAAAGCCTGCTTCAAAGTCTGTGGATTCGAAGCCTGCAGATTCGAAGCCTGCAGATTCGAAGCCTGCTGATTCGAAGTCTGCTGATTCGAAGTCTGCTGATTCGAAGCCTGTTGCAGATTCGAAGCCTGCAGATTCGAAGCCTGCAGATTCGAAGTCTGCAGATTCGAAGTCTGCAGATTCGAAGTATGCAGATTCGAAGCCTGCAGATTCAAAGTACGCTGATTCGAAGTCTGTAGATTCGAAGTCTACAGATTCGAAGTCTGCTGATTCAAAGTTTGCAGATTCAAAGTTTGCAGATTCGAAGCCTGCTTCACAGAGTTGGACTTCACACAAGAAAAGGGACTTTGGCCCTGTTAACTCGATCAAAAAGCTACGCAGTAAAAAGCAGTCCTAGAGTACTAGAGTACTGTTGCTACAAGGAGTAGGTACTACTTGCTACAAGCAAGAACTAGTACTCCTCATGAAGAACAGTAGCAACAGAGAAGCAAATAGAGATCTAAAAACGCACGGTGCATGAAGATTCAGATCCACAAAAATCACTGCATACCACACTCATCAACAGAGGATAAACTCTCACAGCGTAATGAATAGCAGAGAGAATGCAGGAATAGAAACTTCTTGCATAGGAGCCTGGCGGCGCACAT
This sequence comes from Zizania palustris, assembly GCA_019279435.1. Classification (NCBI taxonomy): domain Eukaryota; kingdom Viridiplantae; phylum Streptophyta; class Magnoliopsida; order Poales; family Poaceae; genus Zizania; species Zizania palustris. The sequence goes on from JAAALK010000288.1 coordinate 57,098,560, forward strand.
GAACAGGAGCAGGAGAGAGAAAACGCAGGAAGCAAAATGACCCAATAGAATAAAAAGAGATTTCAGCAAAAGGGTGACCTAACCCTAGGGATTGGGGCCCTATTTATAGGCTGTCCAACACTAGGAATATTCCACCAGCCCCTTAGGGTTTTTTACAAACGCTAAAATAAAGGAAAAGACTCAACTGTCCTTAGGATTTTTTACAGACTCGACTGACTGACTGTGGGCCTAGAGATACAGATGACTTATCCGGAAGCTAAGCTTTCGTAGCGACTACGGCTTCTCTTCTGGACAGTCCGATACAAGATCAACGGTTGTCAGTTTTGCGCCGAAACTGACAAAGTCCTCCACCTGCTTTGCACCAGGTACCCGGATTGGGCTGGCCCGATTCCGCAGCTCTCTCAGCCCGGCAATCACTCACCGCCCGTGTACCTGAGTCAATCCTGGTCAACAGCCCAGTGAGTCTTCTGCTGCTCCTGGCCCATGTACCCGGATTGGGCCAGCCCAACTTCGCAGCCTCCTCTGCCCGACAATCGCTTGCTGCCCGTGTACGTGAGTCACACGCGGCCCATGAAACAGCAGATCTCCTCTCTTCTTTAGTCCTCTTTGACTATCGTTGACAATGACTCATCACATCTGGAGCCATGAGGCCCACGCTATTCAGCATGGCTCCTCAATCTCCCCCTTGATGAGTGCATTGTCAACACTTCATTTCTTCAGCTCTTCAGTACCTGCGAACAACTGTGGAAACACGAAAACAAAGCACAAGAAAACAAAGAAGAAGAAAATAAGGTAAAAGTTTAACCCTAATGACCAAAAGCCGAACAAAAGCAAGAAGCGGTCATTATGGTTAACCAAAGGTAAAAGCTTAGAATGAGTGCGATCTCAGAAACATCAACAAGGATATCAAAAGAGTAAGTGAGACAAAAAAAACTCCCCCACAAACACCCACAAACTCTACCCCAAAATTTCTCCCCCTTGTTGACAAGTGAACTCATCAAGCACTCAGAAGAGACACAGACTCCCCCTGAAACACAACTCCCCCTCAAATATGCAATGAATGCAACTGGGGTGCATGAGGAGTGAATAAAGCATGCTTCTCAGATATGATTGACTGCAATTACAACATCTAACAGATACAGCAAAAGACATACTGTTAACGATACATGGCATGAGCAGTGCAACAGATGATATCTAAAGAAAGTCATTAGCACACATGTTCAATTTTGCAAACAAAAGCATCACCATATTTTCCAGTTAACAAGCAAGGTAAAGCATGAGATGTAAAAGCTAACTGATATCTACCAAGATAAGCATTGTCCAAAACAAAGTGCTTCAGCAAACTTGTTATCATTTCAATTTTCAGGCTTTTTCTTTTCTCTTTTTCATTTATGCCAGGGGTTATTTGCATGTCAAACCTTATGCTGACCGACCAAGTCAAGCCTAGGCCAGATCTGGACCATCAGAAGCTTAAGACATTGGTCTTGGCATACACTACATTGTCCTAGTTCATACCAAAGTGCTATGGTACGCAGTCCAGAACAATTTAATGCAACAAAGCAAACCCACCTGGTTCTTTGCAAGTAATGCATAAAGAGGCATGGAATTTTCATTTTTCTTGATTTTTCATCGTTTTTATAGCACATTTCCATGTTTTAAAGCAGAAAGATGTCCAAGTTGCATATCAGCATCTATGTGAGGAACGAGCTACAAGGTATGTAACAGATAACAAAAACACTCAGCCTACACATGCTAGTTACCAGAAGCAATGGTGATCATTTTTCAAGTTTTAAAGCATAAAAGCCATGCATATGACAGATATAAGACATATCAAGTGAACTGGACCAAAGCATGATTATTGACAAGTATTCAAAAGCATGTACCAGCTAGAATAAGTAAAGCAGTTCAATCATATAACAGAAGCAGCTCATAAGTGTGATATGTGAATATGTATAGTATGAACACACACAAAAAGACTCAAGAAAAGAGTAAAGAAGAAAGAAAACTGACTCACAATATCCTAAAAAGGATACACAACACCCAAATCCCCTCGTAAACGCTCAAAAGTAGATTGATCTAGGGGTTTGGTGAAAATGTCAGCCAACTAATGATGGGTATCAACATGAACAAGGTCAATGACACCTTTCTCATATTGATCCCGCAGAAAGTGAAAGCGCATATCAATGTGTTTGGTTTTTGAATGGAGACACGGGTTTTTCCCTACACTAATAGCACTGGTGTTGTCGCAAAACAATGGAACCCTGGTAGGAAAGAATAACCCAAAATCTCGCAGAGTGGAAATCATCCAAACTAACTGTGAGCAGCAGCTAGCAGCAGCTACATACTCAGCCTCAGTGGTCGAAAGAGCAACTCCAGATTGCTTTCGAGAAGACCAAGAAACAAGGGAAGAACCAAGAAACTGGTAAGTACCGGAAGTCGACTTGCGATCCAACCGGCACCCACCAAAGTCGGCATCCGAAAAGCCAGATAAATCGAGAGATGATGAAGCTGAATAGAAAAGACCAAGGTCGGGCTCATAAGTGAGATACCTGAATATGCGCTTGATAGCCTGCCGATGAGACGCGCGTGGTGAAGACTGGAAACGTGCGCAAAGTCCCACGGCGAACTGAATGTCTGGTCTTGTTGCCGTCAAGTACAACAGCGAACCAATCATCCCTCGAAACTCTTTCTCATTGACCTTGACGCCGCTCTCGTCCTTGTCCAGGCCCCCAGATGTGCCCATCGGGGTCATCTGCGGCTTCAATTCTCCACCAAAGTCAAATTTCTTAAGCATATCGCGAGTGTACTTACCTTGGTGGATGAAAGTGCCGTCCTAGGTCTGCTTGATCTGGAGCCCTAAGAAATACTTGAGCTCACCCATGAGGCTCATCTCAAACTCGTTGTGCATCTGCTCAGAAAACTTGGACACAAGAGAATCAGTAGTACCGCCAAAGATAATATCGTCCACGTAAATCTGAGCAACCAAGAAATCAGAAGCAACTCTGAGCAAAAAGAGTCTTATCCACCGAACCCATCACAAAGCCCTTCCCCAACAAAAATTGCTTCAACCGGTCATACCAAGCCCTGGGGGCTTGCTTCAACCCGTATAAAGCCTTTTGAAGCTTAAAAACATGTCGAGGAAACTTAGGGTTCTCAAAACCAGGGGGCTGCCTAACATAAACTTCCTCCTCTATGAACCCGTTCAGAAAAGCACTCTTAACGTCCATTTGAAAAAGCATAAAACCCTTCGAAGCGGCAAAAGCTAAGAGAATGCGAATGGACTCAAGACGGGCAACAGGGGCGAAAGTTTCTTCAAAATCAATACCCTCTTTCTGGCAAAAACCCTGGGCAACTAGTCGAGCTTTGTTGCGCACCAAAACCCCATCTTCACCTTGTTTGTTCTTGAACACCCACTTGGTGCCTATGGGGTTGCATCCTGGTGGCGGCTCAACTAGTGTCCAAACCCGATTACGGACAAAATTCTCAAGCTCTTCTTGCATAGCATTAATCCAATTAGAATCAGAAAGAGCATTAGAAATGTCTCTGGGATCAAAGGATGCAACAAAAGCAGATTCAGCAAACATAGCAAGAGAGTTACCAGATGAACGCAAAGTTCTCTCAGTTAAATCACCGATGATGAGCTCTGAGGGGTGATCACGCTGAACTGCTCGGGTTCCCTGGTGATCTGAAGTCACCTCACCGGAGTCAGCAGCTGGCACCTCTGGACTCGACTGAGGGGGCTCGATCGAAGTGGAAGAAGTGATCAGAGGTCCGCCCTCATCCTCAGTCGAAGTCTCAGAAGGTGTGGGCTCTGCAGGGGGTGCAGAAGGCCCACCCTCATTAGCGGCTGGAGTATCCTCATATTCCTCGAAGATGGACTCTCCGAGCTCACCATCAGAAGGCTCAAAAGAAGGAGTCAAAGAAGGCAAGGACTCATCAAATGAAACCTCACAAGTCTCGACAAGCAGCTGGGATTCGAGGTTCCAAACACGGAAGCCTCGAGAATGTAAAGCGTAGCCAAGAAAAACACCGTCCCAGCAACGAGACTCAAACTTGTCCAAATGCCCTCCCTTCTTGAGCACAAAGCACTTGCAGCCAAACACTCGCAAGTGGCTCACCTTGGGCTGTCTGCCAAACCGCAACTCGTACGAGGTATTACCTAGGTAAGCTCTAAGAAAAATGCGGTTGGCCAGATAGTAAGCCGTGTTGATGGCTTCAGCCCAAAAACGCCTAGGAGTCCTGTGCTCATTGAGCATCGTCCTGGCCATCTCGACTAGTGTGCAGTTCTTTCATTCCACAACGCCATTCTGTGGGGGAGTGTAAGGAGAAGAAAACTGATGGTCTAGACCCTGATCACTACAGAAGCTGATGAACTGAGAGTTCTTAAACTCAGAGCTGTTGTCAGAGCGAATTGCTCGCATCCGACCATTGTTCTCATTCTTCAGCTTCAAAATCAGGTCATGAAAAACTGAAACGTTTCATCCTTTGACTCCAAAAAGAAAACCCACGAGAATCGAGAAAAGCCATCAACAATGACAAGCGCGTACCACTTCCCACCGACTGAGCACACCCGAACTGGACCAACAGTGTCCAAGTGTAACAGTTCGCCCGGATACGAAGTCATTACCTAAGTCACAGGTGAGTAAGAAGCAGCAACCATTTTCCCATGACGACAGGGATGGCAAACTAGATCCTTCTCCATCTTAAGCTTAGGCAATCCTCGGATGAGGTCCATAGAGCTTAACCTGACTAGCAGATCAAAACTCAAATGACCTAACCTCCTATGCCACTTCTAGAGCTCAAAAGAAGATCCAGCAATCAAGCAGCGAGAAGGGCCAAAAGAACTAGAGAAGTCAATTCGAAAAACTTTACCGAATGGTAAGATCTGACAAATCAAAGACCCTCTAGAATCAGACACAGAAGAATTACCCTTCTTAAAACGCACTTCCAAACCATCCTCAAGAAGTTGCGAAACAGAAATCAAATTGAAGTTCAAATTCTTAACTAAGGCAACATTCTTCAAGGAGAAATGATCTGAAATTTGAATTGAGCCAATGCCACTTACTTTCCCTTGACCACTATTCCCGAATGTGATGTACTCTTTGGAGCTTGAGGGAGTGAGACTGGAGAACCATCTGCGATGTCCCGTCATGTGGCGAGAGCATCCTGAGTCCATGATCCAAACGTCCTCCAGTCCCCGATTCTGCACAATCAGTGGCTGTAAGTGGGAGCAAATGGTCCGGCACCAGGTTTAGCAAAAGAGCTAAACCAGTGTCGAGCCATCTGCTCAAAAAACGGAAAGCATAAATTATTATGAGAGATCAGACCAAAACGCGGCTCAAAGCGCGGTCCTCGGTTCTGCCTAAAGCCTCGATCATGAGGTCTAGGGCCGTAGCCAAAACGGCCTGGAGCTCTGCTGGAACGGACACCACCATCTGGAGTATGGCATGAAAGTCGTCTCCTCTACCACCACCTACACGACGCGGCCTGGCCTCCAGCCTCTCCCCGCGTCGAGGAACACGCAGTCTACCACCCTGCTGGTAGAACTGCTCCTGACCACCTCGAGCTCTCTCAGCTTTCTCAACCCGCTTTCGCCTGAAGCAAAACTCCGCAAGATGCCCTTCTCTCTGACAATACTCACAATGATAGGTGGGCTTCTTGGGATGTGGTTGAGGCTTGGGATTCTTGGGCTTAGTGGTGATTGGTGTTGTCTTCTTGGGCTGAGAGGGTCCAGGAAGAGAGTCTAGAGAGGTGTGGAGGTGTTTGGGCTTTGGAACCCAAATAGGTTTCTTGGGTGGAGCTTTGGGTGGTTCATGGATTACTCCATCCTTGGGCTGACAAGCCTGGGAAGACTCAGTGGAGTGAGTCTTGGGGTATCTCTGCTCAGGAGTCATTTTACTCCACTCCACTGCCTGGCTAATGGCACTCTCAAAGTCAGCCTTGTGTAGGTGTAACCTACCCCAAACCCATCCTGCCTCTTGAACTACTGGATCATCATGCCGAGCTGTGGCTCTCTGGCACTGATCCAACTCAGGATAGAATGGAGGTAAAAGTTCTCATTCTGAGAATCAGCTAGCTCCTCTCTCAAGGAAGCTAGAACCTCCACCTGAGACAAGCAGGTCTCACACTCACTCTCTACTTGGACAGACTTTTCGGCTTTCAGCTTGATCAATTCCATTCTAAGAGACAAACAGTTCTCACAGAAAGTGGGTGGAACTGATAGTGTATCAAGCTCTATCCTAGTCTGCGCAAGCTCAGCTCTCAACCTCTCCAAATCACCCAAATGCTCATCGCCCTTGGATTTCAGCTCAGCTAAGGCAGCTAGATGAGATGGGCAATCAACACAGGGTGCGACGACAGTGGCTTGAGCATCTTTCAGCTCCAGCTGAGCGCTTTCAAGCTCAGTGGCCAAAGCGTCCCTCTCATCAACCCTTTCTGTGTACTTGGACTTCAGAGTCGACAAGTCACACAGAAGCACCTCACACTTCGAGCACTCACTGCTATCACCCAAGCAGGGGGAAGAAGATAGACTCTCAATTCTGCCGTTGGCTACGGCAAGCTCACTCTCTAACTCATCTCTCCTCTTCTTGGCACCCCTAAGCAGTTTTTCCCGATATTTTAACTCCTGATGATTACTCTCAAGTAAATCAACGATTTCGCGCTCATAAGATGATACCTTTTCATTGTCGTCGTCGTCGGATTCATCGGAGGAGCTCTTTTCTTCCTCATCCCCAAGAGCCATTGAGCAGAAGCTCTTGCGGGATCTTCGGCGCTGGTGTGAGCGGCTCTTCGGTCTGTCCCCGAAGGCCATGAAGCAGAGGCCCGCCAGATCGTCCTTGTCCTTCCCCTTCCTGATGATGATCTCCTCATCGCTTGAGCTTGATGAAGAGGAAGATGACGTGGACTTCTTGGAGTAGCTCTTCTCCATCTCGGCGAAGAAGGCCTTGTCGTGCTTCTTGTTCTCTCGCCGGTAGTCCTTAAGGGCCTTCTTGAAGAATCTGGTCTTCGGCTTGCCCTTGTTGAAGGAAGAGCTGTCGTGCTTGCCGGAGTCGTGGAAGCCACCACCGGTGCCCTTCTTTTGTCCATTGCGCTTGGGGCAGTCAGCGATGAGGTGTCCTAGATCACCACACTCAAAGCACCCGGATTTCGTGCCATGTCTTTTGAACATCCTTTTGTCATAGACACGACGCACCCGGTTGTTAAAGAGACACAAGTCATCATCTCCCAAAGACTCAAGCTGGTCCTCAGTGATAGACATCAAAGAGAACACAACACAGCTCATAGAAGTGGGATGAACAGAAGGTGTAGCAAGGGCCAGGGACTTTGATCTAGAACCAGTGAGATTTGATCTCAGCTGGATATCAACCTCAGTGGCCTTCAGCTTGCTAAACAACTCAGAAATGGTCAAGGTATCATAAGAAGTGCTCTCAACGATAGAGGATACCTTGATCTCCTAGATCTTTGGGTCCAAGGTATGGAGAACCTTGAGCGCCTGTTCGTGATCTGAGACTAACTGAGCACCCTCAGCCTTGTTGTCCCGAAGCTTGTTTATGATCGATTGAAAACGACCAAACAAAGCTTCAACAGATTCACTCGGCTTTTGTGTGAAGTTTTCATATTCACGCCGGTAGGTTTGATAGAGCCGAGCCTTGACCTGGGCTGTTCCCTCATGGTGTGCCTTGAGGGTAGCCCAGATCTCTCTCGCAGTGGAGAGATGGCTCACACGCTCAAACTCAGTGGGACCTAGACCAGAAAACAGAATGTTCACAGCTTTACTATTGCTCAGATGCTGGGCAATGATACCAGGAGTACCATGCTTAGCAACTAGCAATATAACAAATGTATCGTGAACACAAATATCCCAGATGTCCGAACCTTGGCTCATAAGATAGGCTCACATGCGAGTCTTCCAATAGTTATAGCCATAGGCTTCCAAGGACGGGACCTTGCCAGGAGACGTCATGTTCACTACTAGGGTTTAGAACCGGTTAAGGTATGGAAAAAACCCTAACCAGGCTCTGATACCACTTGTAGGACCGAAAGTAGCGACCAGAGGGGGGGTGAATGGGCGCCTAAAAAATTCTTTCGAATCAATGGCCTGCTCCCAAAACCAAACGCACCTCAAAAGACTAAGCAGCAAAGCGAGGACAAATTGCCTAAGTCTAAAAGTATCTAGCCTAGAAAAGACCGGTGTCGAAAACAGAGAAACACCAGTACAGTGCTAATAGGCAGATTATCAAAATATTCAAGACATGGTAGATCAAACTTCTCAGTAAAATAATCTAAGTACACATGGAATGAGATGAGAAGTTACTGTTCAAAATCTGTCTCCTGTTCGAAACTTGGCGAAGCCTGCAGTGTCGAAGCCTGCTTCAAAGTCTGTGGATTTGAAGTCTGCTGATTCGAAGTCTGCAGATTCGAAGCCTGTAGATTCGAAGCCTGCTGATTCGAAGTCTGCTGATTCGAAGTCTGCAGATTCGAAGTCTGCTGATTCGAAGCCTGCAGATTCGAAGGCTGCAGATTCGAAGTCTGCTGATTCGAAGTCTACAGATTCGAAGTCTACAGATTCGAAGTCAGATTCGAAGTCTGCAGATTCGAAGCTTGCAGATTCGAAGCCTGCTGATTCGAAAGCCTGCTGATTCGAAGTCTGTAGATTCGAAGTCTGCTGATACAAAGTCTGCAGATTCGAAGTCTGCAGATTCGAAGCCTGCAGATTCGAAGTCTGTTAATTCGAAGTATGCAGATTCGAAGTCTGCAGATTCAAAGCATGCTGATTCGAAGTCTGCTGATTCGAAGTCTGTAGATTCGAAGTCTGCTGATTCGAAGTTTGCAGATTCGAAGTTTGCAGATTCGAAGCCTGCTTCACAGAGTTGGACTTCACACAAGAAAAGGGACTTTGGCCCTGTCAACTCGATCAAAAAGCTACGCAGTAAAAAGCAGGCCTAGAGTACTAGAGTACTGTTGCTACAAGGAGTAGGTACTACTTGCTACAAGCAAGAACTAGTAGTCCTCACGAAGAACAGAAGCAACAGAGAAGCAAATAGAGATCTAAAAACGCACGGTGCATGAAGATTCAGATCCACAAAAATCACTACATACCACACTCATCAACAGAGGATAAACTCTCACAGCGTAATGAATAGCAGAGAGAATGCAGGAATAGAAACTTCTTGCACAGGAGCCTGGCGGCGCACATGAACAGGAGCAGGAGAGAGAAAACGCAGGAAGCAAAATGACCCAATAGAATAAAAAGAGATTTCAGCAAAAGGGTGACCTAACCCTAGGGATTGGGGCCCTATTTATAGGCTGCCCAACACTAGGAATATTCCACCAGCCCCTTAGGGTTTTTACAAACGCTGAAATAAAGGAAAAGACTCAACTGCCCTTAGGATTTTTTACAGACTCGACTGACTGACCGTGGGCCTAGAGATACAGATGACTTATCCGGAAGCTAAGCTTTCATAGCGACTACGGCTTCTCTTCTGGACAGTCCGATACAAGATCAACGGTTGTCAGTTTTGCGCCGAAACTGACAAAGCCTCCACCTGCTTTGCACCAGGTACCCAGATTGGGCCGGCCCGATTCCGCAGCTCTCTCAGCCCGGCAATCACTCACCGCCCGTGTACCTGAGTCAATCCTGGTCAACAGCCTAGTGGGTCTTCTGCTGCTCCTGGCCCATGTACCCGGATTGGGCCAGCCCGACTTCGCAGCCTCCTCTACCCGACAGTCGCTTGATGCCCGTGTACCTGAGTCACACGCGGCCCATGAAACAGCAGATCTCCTCTCTTCTTTAGTCCTCTTTGACTATCGTTGACAATGACTCATCATATCTGGAGCCATGAGGCCCACGCTATTCAGCATGGCTCCTCAGAAGCCTCGCTTCACATTTTAATAAATTTGAAGCCTTGCTTCGCCTATCCCACGGTAAGCCCCAAAGCATTGCTTCGCCTATCATAAACAGATTCTCGAAGCCTCACTTTGCTTATCGTAAAAAAATTCTCAAAAGCCTTGCTTCGCTTATCATAAACAAATTCTCAAAGCCCCGCTTCACCTATCATAAACCCCGAAGCCTTGCTTCGTTCGCAAAATCTTTTCAGCACCCATGCAGGTTAATTCAAGGCGTTCGAAGCCCCCGGGCCGAACGCACTCTCCGTAACACGCGCCGCGTCAAGCCGATACATTATGATTGCATGCACTAATTGAGATGGAGCCCCCGCTAAGCCTCTGAACAATACGATTGTGCGCGCCGACTACGCCAAAGTCCCTAGCCACCACGTGCAAGGGGTACTGATAACTGTGCGTTCGGAGTGTACTCATGCGTGCGAAGCATGCTCTGCTGTTCATACGCTCCCAAGTCAAGTGATCGAAGCACCCAAGCAGGACATAAGTGATTCAAAGTTCGAAGCCTCCTCCGCATTTCTAAGTCACATCATTGCATGATTGCACGCACCGACTACACCGAAGCCCCTAGCCTCTACGTGCAAGGGGGGATCAATGACTATGCGTACAGAGTGTGCATACGATCTATTATTCATTTATGTGAAGTGCAAAATTAGTCGCGCATACGCCTCGATTAATTATTTTTACGAAGTACTGAATTGATCTCATTCATATAATGAAGTACAATACAATTACGAAGTATACTTGTACACCTCGAGGCAACACTATGAGTAATCACTATCTAAACCTAAGAAAAATCGGGCCCGAGCCCCCGACAAATCGGAACCCCGCTTGCTTCTCTTTCGAGTATGGCCCCCCGGCTGGACGAAGCCCCGCCGGAGCCAGTCCTCCCATGGCCGGACCATCCATGCCTAGAAGCCCACAAAACTCTCCTTTCCTACTGTTGGTCGACCCAGGTCCAAAGTGCAGGTAGCTCCGCATCAAACGCAGAGAAGTACAAGATTTCATCACCTTGCAAAGGTGCGTCCGGAGACTGGACCCCTTCGCCACCTAGGATTTCCTCGAAGCCGCTTAAGTCCGGCAAAGACGAAGAGCTCCGAAGGGGCTCCACCTTCACGGAGGCTAACAGTTCCTGGGCTACCTCGGGTATGACATCACCCCTAGGACCCCACGACATCTTAAACCGAGGGGGGCCTTCGGACCTAGCAACCTCGAGCACTACCCAATGCTGGTGAAGTGCCTCCGAATCCTCAAGCACTTTGACGTTAATATCTGGAGGCTGATCTTGGGCAGGTACAAAACACCCCCACGTTTTCATTAAGGGAAAATTACTCGCATGCCATTATAATTTTCAGAAATTGCCTATATGCCACTGTTAGTGACTGTGGCGGCCCCCATCTGTCAGTGACACACCAATGGCATATTGGCAAACCGTAAAAATTGTAATGGCACGGAAAAAATTAACCCTTTCATTAATAAACTAACAAATTTACTTTACAGGCCTACGGATAAAGTATTACAAAGTGAGGCCTAAAGAATCTACACCTTCAGAGGCGGAGGGTTCGATCCCGAAGGAGGGATCCACAGCCCCACACGGTGTGAGTTTATGGCCCCCTAAAACTCAAGGACCGCTTCGCGCGCCTGGGCCCTCCAAGGCTCGTGAAGGCGACGCCATGCTCCGCGGACCTCAGGTGCAGGTGAGATCAGGCGAGGTCCTCCAAAGGCCACCGGCGTAGTGGAGGTTGCCGCTTTGAGGTGCTGGCACCCTGCTTCGTGAAGTAGTTGCAACACCCCTTGGCCAGCCACCCATCCCGCCATCAATGCGAAGCCCGTCAGGGTTTCCCTCGTTACAAGCGCGGTGGTCTGGAGAAATTCAAGACGGTCCCTGATCGGGTCTTGGTCACTAAAGTTCGGATCCTGGTAGCTGGTCCCTAGACGCCCCAAGACTTTGGTCTTGGTGGAGATGGCCTCATCGACCCCTCGGACAACGACGACCTCCAAAGCTTGTCGGGCAGTGCGAAGATTGAAGTTCTCCACCGTCAGCCTCTCTACGGCCTCCTCCGAAGCCTGCTTAGCAAAGCGAAGCTCGACGTTCTCTGCTGACAGCTTCGTACTGCTCTTCTCTGAAGCCTAGAGTGCTTGTCGAAGCCTTTCGGCCTCTGAAGCCATCTTCTCCAGGGCTTCGGCCGCCCTGGCCGCTTCGGCCTTCGCTGCCTCGGCCGCCTCTCCGTCCTGCCACTACCATTGGGCAGCTTCAGAAGCCTGGCACCGGAGATTTTCAACTCCCTTCGTTATGACGACCTCCCAGCGACCCACGGAGGCAGTGTCCGCGTGAGTCAATGCGAAGGCCTGACAAGAGCAAAAGGAGCCATTGATATCGAAGAAATCTAAGAGGATTGCGCAAACCCCTTGCGAAGCCACACCTACATGAAGTAAAGCTTCCTCAGCATTTGCGAAGAGGTCTCCGTGGCGATTGCGGCTCAACTGTGCCACCAAGTCACTCCTCGCTAGGGCCTTGCTGCTATCGAAGTAGGCGAACACCGCGTCCTCTGTAGTTGTCCCTGGCGTAAGGAGGGGCCTTATCAGAGGCGCTCGACTTGCGAACGCCTCTGGGGCTAGGCTCCGGTCCACAACCTCCACGACTTCTTCCGAAGGCTCCAGTGGAGTTACTTCGTCAGGGTTAGCCCCTTCGTCGTACTCCTCCAAAGAGGGGGAAATATCCTGTGCAATCTGCAATCGTGCAATCGTGCGATCTAATGCATCCAATCAAGATCCAATGTACATATGAAACCTAGTAATTTTTTACTTTTTTCACATGTAACCGTTGGATCTTGATTGGATGCACCAGATCGTACGATTGCACATGATATTTCCCCTCCGAAGAGTCCCCTTCAGACTCACTGTCGATGTCATCATTGCTCCCATCTCTGCTACCGGAGGTATCCTCCGTGTCGGTGGCTTTGGGCCTCGCATCCTTAGCTCTGGCAACATCTAAAAAAACGAAGAAATCTAGAAGCAAGTTAGCATGGAAGAAATAGGAGAAGGACAAATCCGGAGGAATACCTTCACTCTCCTCCTCAATGGGAGAGAGTTCTGCATACTCCGAAGCCACGAAGAGCCCCCTAGTCTCTTCGGCGGGCTTGTGAGCTCTCGGACTCCAAGCCCATGGAGGTCGACTCTAGAGCCACCGCTTCTGAGTCTGCGGCGAATGCCCCCGGTTACGAGCCCACAATTACATCTCCTGGCTCTGAACGCTCGACCTCCGTGCCTAGCGCCGCGGTGGAGCCCCCCTTCGAGCGCCGGGCTCGAAGGCAACTGCCCCGCCGCATCAGGGGCTACGGCGGACGAAGGGGCTTCGACATCCATGGCCTTCGGAAGATCTCCCGAAGGGTCCGCATTCTCCAAAGGACCCTCGGGACGTCGAAGCAATGAACCCTATAGATCGCCGTCGTCAGCTCTCTTCCGCTTTGAGCCCTCACTCGAAGGCGCTGAGTCCATGAAGTTCGGGAGGTCCTAAACTCCTTCGATGCCAAGCCAAGTCCATACCCGGTTGTTCCGTTTCTAGGACCCCACCAAGGTGAGCCTCTGGCTCTGCTCGTCTGGTGTCGGGGGCCCCACGACACACTCGGCCGCTATGATGACCTCCTCCGGAGCACACACTTCATGCGTAGCTGCAATAGTAGAGACCGACAGTTAGTCATGAGCATCAAAAAGAATAACGGCATCTCAAAGCCTCAAAGAAGGCTTTGAAGACCACTACTTCGTCATGTCGAGGCCTTGGAATAATCTCGGAGCCCGACACCCGAAGGCGAACTTCAGCGGATACCTTTCCGGTGCAAATCCACTAGATGGACTCCTCCGTGGAAGCTGTAGCCTACAAATCCAAGGTCTGCTCGAACTTATCCGAAGGCGAACGAAGGTCGAATGCCCCGAGGCGCCTCACCGAAGGCCTCGCCGCGGCTGCCTGGACATGGATGGAGCTCGACCCCCCGCCCAAGGCGGGCGCCTTCTTCGACGAAGTCTTCTTCGGCATCGCGCTAGGGGCTTCGGTCACGAAGGTGCTAGGGGCTCCATAGAAGAAGGCTAGAAGCTCGAGAGGAGGCTAGTGCTCAAGAAAGAAGCAAATGCGCGGGCGCGTGCGGGACGGCGGGGCGCCGATGGCCTTTTATAGGCGGTAAAATCCGCCGCGCCCACTCGCCAGAATTTTTAATACCTAGAAATCACCCCGCAGTCTATGACCGGTGGGGCCAAGATAAAATCTGAAGTGTCGCATCTTGTGCGGTAACGACTCGATCCCGAACCGCCGGCTCCCAGCGCCGGTTGGGCTCCCGTGGACGTCCATCCACTCCGGCTGGGCATTTAATGACCGCGCGGTTCGAAGCTGGCCTCTGGGATCAAGCTCTAAAGGCTTACCGTCCGCGAAAGCACCATTCTACGACCGTCATTTTCCCCAGGGCGCACGCACCCCTTCGCTGCGAGGGGCTACGTGCGAGGGGCTACTGTTGGGGAAATAGGTTTTCCATAATAGGTGTCAAATGATGACGAGCTTCGAAGCTCCCGACGTGGCCTGGCCTCTAGCCTCTCTCCACGTCGAGGAACTCTCTGTCTACCACCCTACTGGTAGAACTGCTCCTGCCTACCCCGAGCTCTCTCTGCTCGCTCAACCTGTTTCCTCCTAAAGCAATACTCCTCAAGATGCCCGTCTCTCTGACAAAACTCACAGTGATAGGTAGGCTTCTTGGTATGTGGTTGAGGCTTGGGATTCTTAGGCTTGGTGGTGTTTGGTGTATCATCTTTGGTGTGAGAGGGTCCAGGTAAAGAATCAAGAGAAGTGTGGAGAGTTTTAGGCTTTGGGACCCAGATCTGCTTCTTAGGTGGAGCCTTGGGCTGTTCTTGGAACACACCATCCTTGGGCTGACTAGCCTGGAAAGACTCAGTGGAGTGAGTCTTGGGATATCTCTGTTCGGGAGTCATCTTACTCCACTCCACTGCACGGTTAATGGCGCTCTCAAAATCAGCCTTGGTATATGTGTAACCTACTCAAAAACCATCCCGTCTCTTGAAGTGCTGGATCATCATGCTGAGCTGTGGCTCTCTAGCACTAATCCAACTCAGGATCTGACGGAGGTAAAAGTTCTCGTTCTGAACATCAGCTAGCTCCTCTCTCAAAGAAGCTAACACCTCCACCTGAGACAAGCAGATCTCACACTCTTTATCAGCTTCGACATACTTCTCAGTTTTTAGCTTGATCAACTCCATTCTAATGGACAGGCAGTTCTCACAAACAGTGGATGGAACTGACAAGGTCTCAAGCTCTAGCTTAGTCTGCTCCAACTCACCTCTCACTCCAGCTAACTCGCTCAACTGCTCATCACTCTTGGCTCTCAGCTCAGCTATACTAGCTAAATGAGATGGGCAGTCTACACAAGGTGCGACGACAGTGGCATGAGCATCTTTTAGCTCCTGCTGAGCGCTCTCAAGCTCAGTGGCCAATGCGTCTCTCTCATCTACTCTCTCTGTGTACCTGGACTTAAGAGTCGTCAGGTCACACAACAGCACCTCACAGTTAGGACACTCACCACTATCACCCAAGCAAGGGGAAGAAGACAGACTCTCAATCTTGCCATTAGCTGTGGCAAGCTCACTCTCAAGCTCATCTATCCTCTTCTTAGCCCCTCTAAGCAGTTTTTCCCTATACTTCAACTCCTGACTGTTCTGTTCTAATAAATTAACAACTTCTTGTTCATAGGATGATACCTTCTCATCGTCGTCATCAGTCGGAGTCGTCGGAGGAGTCCTTTTCTTTCTTCTCCCCAAGAGCCATTGAGCAGAAGCTCTTGTGGGGTCTTCGGCTGTGACGTGAGCGACTCTTTGGCTTGTCCCTGAAGCCCATGAAACAGAGGCCCGCCGGAGCATCCCTGTCCTTCTCCTTCCTGATCACGATCTCTTCATCACTTGAGCTCGACGAAGAGGAGGAAGACGAGGATCTCTTGGAGTAACTTTTCTCCATCTCGGCGAAGAAAGCCTTGTCTCGTTTCTTGTTCTCACGCCTGTAGTCCTTCAAAGCTTTACGAAAGAATCTTGTCTTGGGCTTGCTCTTTGTTGAGTTGTCGTACTTGTCGGAGTCGTAGGAGTTTCCGCCGGTTCCCTTCATGGTAGTTCTTCCGCTTGGGGCAGTCGGCAATGAAATGACCTGTATCACCACACTCAAAGCATCCGGATTTTGTGTCGTGTCTCTTAATCATTCGCTTATCATAGACACGCCGAACCCGGTTGTTAAACAAGCACAGATCATCATCTCCTAGAGTATCAAGTTGTTCCTCGGAAATCGACATCAAGGAAAACGCAGTACAACTCATGGCATTAGGATCAGCAGATGGTGTCGCAAGCACCAGAGTCTTTGATCCAGAACCACTGAGATTTGATCTCAACTGGATATCGACCTCTGTGGCCTTGAGCTTACTAAAAAGCTCTGCGATGGTCAAGGTATCATATGATGTGCTCTCAACAATAGACGAGACCTTGATCTCCCATATCTTAGGGTCCAAGGTATGGAGTACCTTAAGAGCCTGTTCATGATCCGAGACCAGCTGATCACCCTCGGCCTTGTTAACACGAAGCTTGTTAATGATCGATTGAAAACGACCAAACAAAGCCTCAACAGTCTCACCCGGCTTCTGTGAGAAATTTTCATACTCACGCCGATAGGTCTGATATAGTCTAGCCTTGACCTGAGTTGTCCCCTCATGATGTGCCTGGAGGGTAGCCCAGATCTCTCTAGCAGTGGTGAGATGGCTAACACGCTCGAACTCACTAGGACCTAGACCAGAAAATAAAATGTTCACCGCCTTACTATTATTTTGATGCTGGGTAATTACATTAGCAGCAGTATCCGCAGCGATAGTCGTAATGGTGAAACTAGGATGAACACAAATCTCCCATATGTCCGAGCTCTGGCTCATAAGGTATGCTCGCATGCGAGTCTTCCAATAAGTGTAGCCAAAAGCTTCTAGGGATGGGATTTTACCAGAAGACGTCATGGTCACTATCTAGGTTTTAGAATCGGTTAAGATATTAGAAAAACCTAACCTCGCTCTGATACCACTTGTAGGACCGAAAGTAGCGACCAGAGGGGGGGTGAATGGGCGCCTAAAAATTCTTGCTAATCTATATCATAAACCCAACACCCAACCAACCTAATGGGACAAATAATATTAGTAAATTAGAATACTGGTACTATAGATGTTTAGCCTAAAAATGACCGGTGTCCTAATTAAAATGATATTAAAGCTAAACTAAAAGAATCACTGCGGTAAATAAAAATGAGTACTAGAAATATTTAATAACGTAATAAAAAACACTAAATACCCTAATAAGTTGTTCAGATTGTTGTCTAAAAATAAAATACTAATTAACGGAATAAAATATGGATCACCCAAAAATTAATTCAGAAATAACCTAAAAATATCTCACACGAAAGAAAGAAAAATTATCACGACTAATATATTTTTCTTTTCTTTTATATGAGCAGATTAAACGGATCTATTTAAATAAATAATATGAGATAACTAATAAGCAAATTAAAATTTAATGACGAGATTAATTTTTAATCAAGAACAGATAACTACGAGATTATTATTTTTCAGCTAATTAAAATATGGATAAATATAGGTTTAACAAACAGCTAAAATATAGGAGATTAAAACTAATTACTCTTCGTCATCTTGGTTGCCGCGCCGGTGACTTTTGCATCTTGATGGCCTGCTGCTTTTTTTCCTGCCGTGCATGCGTGTGAGTCCCGACGCCGTGCGACGAAGAGGCAAAAAACAACCGGAGAGTAAAACGTCGTCCGTGGTCGTGCTGAATATTTCCGCCGTGCAGAGAAAGAACCCAGCCAAAAAGGCTGCTGCCAAAATGTTGTTGCTGCCGAAGGTACTGCCGTGGACACAACTGGTTTGCGCCTGCTGCCGTGGGCCCTCCTCAATTTACTGCGCAAGTTTTCTCCCGCCGTGAAGAAGTAAGCTACGGGCGCTGTGTTCGCTGGTCGCCGGTGGGACTCCGCGCACGGCAAAAATCGGTAGCCGTGCGTGCGTGATAGATTTTTGCCAGGTGATGTTACGCCAAAAAGAAACTTACAGATGAAAACTTTTTGGTGGAAGACGAATGCGGACGAAAGAAAAAATGGACTGTAGATTGATCTAATGAAAACAGTCATCTATCCCCAAGGGGATAGGGGCCTATTTATAGGCAAATCCTAATACATGAAAAGACTACTTTACCCTCAGGTAAATAAACTGACTCTAAAATAAATTCCGAAAATTACTAAAAAATTATTAGAAAAATCACCTAACTCAAATAAAAATATTCTAAACTTAAAAACTAAATATTAATATCCTAAAAACGAATTAATGATAGATTGTCAGTTTTACGCCGAAACTGACAAAGCGTCCACCGTCTTCGCACCGGGTACCCGGATTGGGCCGACCCGACCCCGCAGCTCCCTCAGCCCGGCAATCGCTCGCCGCCCGTGTACCTGAGTCAAACCCAGTCAACAGACCAGTGGATCATCTGCCGCTCCTAGCCATGTACCCGGATTGGGCCAGCCCGACTCCGCAGCTCCTTCAGCCCGGCCGTCACTCACTGCCCGTGTACCTGAGTCACATGCGCCTCAGACTCGGCAGGTCTTCATCTCTCCCTTTCTTTGACTTCCGTTGACAATCACTCATCACATCTGGAATATCAAAACCATATTCTTCAACATGGTTTCTCAGGTGTCAAATGATGACGAGCTTCGAAGCCCCCGAGGTCCGAAGCCTGTTGGGCTGGCGAGGCCTATAATCAGGAGTCGGACCCCTTTATACGAAGACCACCGCGAAGACAAAGGAACCGCCAGGCTAGAAGGACATCGAGGTCCCGTGTGAGGCCTCTTTCAGGTCCTCCTCCGAGGACCACTCCGAAGCCCTTTCGGAGGCCCCTTTCGAAGGGCCTTCCGAGGTCCTCCCACGAAGGCCTTCTGGACGCAGTGCTCTGGCGCAGAAGCTCTAAAATATCCCAATACCGCTTTATAACGAGAAGCAATACTAGGGGCCCCTGCCCCTAATATTGACACATAACTATCACATCTGTATAAGTTGTACATGCACTCGAATAGTGTTTATAGTTTTACCCCTACGAAACCCTGTAACAGGGCACTGTAAGTAGGGGTTAGAACCGGTTTTTCCTTTACTTTCTTGCTTATATAAGCAATGCACCACTCTTGTAATAAGGGGATAACCCCATAGTGAAAAATAATACAAAACTAGACGTGAGTTTATTATCCTCAAAGGAGACCCGAACCACTATTAAAATCCCCCTCTCTCAGTAAGAACTCTTAAAAGTTCGAACTGCTACCACACTAATCTAATTAAACTCAACCGTTTGTTTTTACTTACGCTCGTTTGGAATATCTGACCTGTTCATCCCCGTTCTCCACAACGCTCCCAGAAAGTGCAATCCCCCTCCCGCCAACTCCGGACCGCGCCACCGCTCCTCCCGAGCTCAGCCCTACCTGCCCTGTCTCCTCATCCTCCGCACGGCGCCGCTCCGCCCTCTTACCCTCCCAACCCCGCACCACCGATTGCCTCTCGCCTCCGCCAGCCATTGCCAATCCCTCCCAGCCGCCTATGATCGACACCCGCCTCCGCCGGCCTTGTGTGTGGCGAAGCGAAGCACAATCTCCCACAAGTGTGTCACAGCTGTGGCTGCGACATCGTCAAGGCAGTAGCTGCGTGTAAGCGTACTGCTGTGGGTGCATGGAGTGTGTTGTTTTGTTGCGTTGAAAGCGTAAAATACGGTTAGCGGTGGCGTAATGTGAACTGGACTTGAGCTGGCGGCTGGGGGGTGTTTTGTCGGACCCGCTACAGTCGTCTGAGCAGGCGAAATCATAACAGAAATTTCCTTCCGTTGTCTTGGTTCCTGCGGTGTGTTCGGCGGCGATTTCTCGGTGATTCTGGCCAACCTGGCGGATTGGTCCGGCGAGCGACGCTACCAGTTATCGTTTCCAGCGGTAAGATTCTCGCGTTCACTCTGTTATCCCTGATTCAGAGAGTGCGACGAGCCGCGACTCGTTACAGTGGTATCAGAGCTATCCAGGGTGGATTGAGGAACTTGCAAAATTTTCTTGGTCAGGTTGGTAAAACTTTCCCGTATTGAGGCTGTGATCGCTTCGGCTTGATCAACCATAAGTCCTCTCAAGGGGTTCAATCGGCTCGGAAAGCAGGTTCAACAATCTGGCGCGCCCATCTTTGCAAGTGAGACAGATTCTGTCGGCGCAGAGCGAGATGGAGGAGCGAGTATTGGAGGCGGTGTCCACGCTGACTGGCAAGGTGGATGCCTTAACCAATTTGGCAGCAAAAGTGGAGGGATTAGAGTTGATCCAGGAGAAGTTGATGCAGATAGACTTCAAGCTAGAATTGCAAAGAGAAAGGATGAATCAGATGCAGTCTCAGGTTGATTTGGTCTAGAAAGAACAAGTGGCAACAGCAAGGGTGATGAATACTCAAGAACCTCATACATCTGTTCCAGTGGTTGTGGTGGGAGATGGAAGTGGTGGAGAACGAGTCTTACCAGAGCCTCAGCAGAGGAGATGGACGCCCCCAAAAATGGAACTACCAAAATTTGATGGATCGGCAGCGAGAGTATGGCTTGATAATTGTGTGACATACTTTGAGTTATACCAAGTTCCAGAGAACTTTAAGGTTTCTGTGGCGACCTTAAACATGATTGGCAAGGCTGCACATTGGTACAAAGCATGGAAGCAAGTGGTGGGAAGGCACACTTGGGGGGATTTCTGTACTGCAGTAGCAGCAGAGTTTGAAGCGGATTTACAGCACATTAAGATGACAGAATTATTGAAGCTGAGACAATGGGGTACTGGTGGATGAGTACAAGAGCCAGTTCGATGAGCTGTTGTACCAGATTCGGCTATATGACCCGGCTGCAGATTGTGAATTGTGGTTGGTGGGACAGTTTGTATTGGGGCTAAAAGAGGATATTCGTTTGCATGTGCAATCACAAGTGCCTAAGACTAGAAGTCATGCTTATCACCTGGCCTTGTCCAAGGAGGGGTTGTCGGAATTGAATGACACGAAGAAGAAATGGGGAGTTAAGGCCAATGCCAACAACAGAATGGGTGAGAAGCCAAAAATGGGTACTGGAGAAATGTGGAAAGCTCAGCAATTAAGGGAATATAGGAGAACACATGGTCTGTGTTTTAAATGTGGAGAAAAGTACAACCCTGGACATCAATGTAATGTTACTCCTACTATACATGCGGTAGAAGTGTTGGATCACTCAGAGGTGTTGTCGGATTTGGTGTTGGACACCTTAGCAGCCGGAGAGGCCACGGAAGATGGTGGGGAAGCTTACCTGTCAGTTAATGCTGTGGGGGGCTTGAAGGATTCCAACACAATACAATTGCCAGTGCTGGTCTAGAGGCAGAAACTCTTATTTCTGGTTGATTCAGGGAGTTCCCACAGCTTCCTAAATGCAGCCTTATTACCTCGACTACAGTTAACAGTGGAAGAAATACCCGTTTTAACAGTAAAGGTAGCTGATGGTGGCTTGGTGGACTGTAAACAGAGGATTTCCAACTTTGAGTGGTGGGTACAAGGTCACACTTTTGCTCATGAAATGCAAATTCTAGCATTGGGGGGATACGATGCCATCTTAGGCATGGATTGGTTGGAGAAGCATAGTCCAATGGAATGTGATTGGATTAACAAGAGAATTTCGTTCTCTATCAAAAATTGTGATATCACCTTGCAAGGTTTGATTAATCCTAGAGTACATGCCATGCAACCAATGTCTCGACAAGAGCTAATCAAGAGTGAAAAAAGCAATGACATATGGGCTGTGGCAGTGATACAAACGGTGGAGACCCATCAGCAAGGACCAATTCCTTCGGAAGTGCAAGCTGTTCTGGATCAGTATCACACTGTTTTCCAGTCATCTTCACAGCTACCTCCTCACAGAAGCTTTGATCATCACATACCTCTTCTACCGGGTACCATACCAGTGAATATACGGCCTTATCGATATTCACCGGCTCAGAAGGATGAAATTGAGCAACAGGTCTCGGAGATGATACAGGCCGGATTGGTTACTCCAAGCCACAGTCCGTTTGCCTCCCCGGTGTTGCTGGTAAGGAAGAAAGACGGAACCTGGCGTTTCTGTATAGACTATCGTAAGCTGAACTCAGTCACTATCAAAAATAAGTTTCCCTTGCCCATTATAGATGAACTCTTAGATGAGCTGGGAGGATCACAGTGGTTCTCTAAGTTGGACCTTAAAAGTGGTTATCACCAAATTCGGATGTGTGAAGAGGATGAGTATAAAACGGCATTTAAGACTCACCATGGACATTTCCAATTTCGAGTCATGCCGTTTGGTTTAACGAATGCGCCTGCAACTTTTCAGTGTCTGATGAACGCCATTTTCGCTAAACAAATGAGGAAGTATGTCTTGGTGTTCATGGACGATATTCTGATTTATAGCAAGACGTTATCAGCTCATGTGGGACATTTGCAAGAGGTATTGTCGATTCTACAACAGCATCAACTCAGTGTAAAACTTAGCAAATGCACATTTGCCCTTCAGAAATTGGAGTATCTTGGGCACATAATTTCTGCAGAAGGTGTGGCTGCAGATGAAGAAAAAACTAGAGTAATGCTCCAGTGGCCGGTTCCTCAATCAGTCACTGAACTCCGAGGATTTTTGGGGTTAACCGGGTATTACCGCAAGTTTGTTCGGAATTATGGAATATTGACTAAGCCCCTTACTATGTTACTGAAGAAGGCAACCAGTTTTGCTTGGAATTCTAAAGCTCAGGAAGCTTTTGAAGCGGTCAAATTTGCTATGAGTCACACTCCAGTGCTGGCTTTGCCACAATTTGATCAGCCCTTCTGTGTGGAAACGGATGCATGTGATACGGGTGTGGGCGCAGTATTGTCCCAACAGGGTCATCCTATTGCATTTTTCAGTAAGGCGCTGAGTATTAAGAATCAACAATTGTCCATATATGAAAAGGAGTTCTTGGCAATCTTGATGGCGGTGGACAAGTGGCGGTCATACTTGATCAGAGGACCGTTCACTATTTTTACGGATCATAAGGCGTTATGTCACTTGGAAACGCAAGAGCTCAATTCAGATATGCAACGTAAAGCTATGACAAAACTGATCGGGCTGCAATATAAATTTCAATACCGTCGAGGAAGTACCAATGCTGCTGCTGATGCACTGTCTCGGGTGGGTCACCTGCTAGAGTTACAATCTGTCTCCACTGTTCAGCCGGTTTGGATTCAGGAGGTTCTCAATTCATATGCATTAGATCCGGATGCTCAGACCTTGCTCCAAGAGTTGGCAATTTCAGGGGCAAACGATCAGGGTTATACACTGGTGGCAGGCCTGATTCGATTACATGGAAAGATTTGGATTGGACAAAATGCTGCTTTGCAGACTAAGCTAATTTCTTCATTCCACTCATCTGCGATTGGTGGCCATTCGGGGGTACAAGTCACGTACCAACGTCTTCATAAGCTGTTTACGTGGCCAGGAGTGAAGAGGGCTGTGCAGGACTTTATTATGCAGTGTGAAGTTTGTCAAAAAGCTAAACATGAACTGTGTCATCCGCCGGGTTTGTTACAGCCATTACCAATTCCAAAAGGGGCCTGGCAAGACATCTCCCTTGACTTCATTGAAGGCTTGCCGGTGTCAGAGGGTTTCAATTGCATATTAGTAGTGGTGGATAGATACTCAAAGTTTGCTC
Source organism: Zizania palustris (assembly GCA_019279435.1). Classification (NCBI taxonomy): domain Eukaryota; kingdom Viridiplantae; phylum Streptophyta; class Magnoliopsida; order Poales; family Poaceae; genus Zizania; species Zizania palustris. The sequence goes on from JAAALK010000288.1 coordinate 57,122,264, forward strand.
ATTTCTTGCCATTAAAACACCCATTTACAGCTTCCCAAGTGGCTAAACTCTTCTTGGATCGGGTGGTCTCACTTCATGGACTTCCAACATCCATTGTGTCAGACCGGGACAGGATTTTCACGAGTCACTTCTGGCAATACTTATTTGCCAAATTGCAAGTCCCTCTCAATCTGTCCTCAGCATACCATCCGCAATCTGACGGTCAAACGGAATGCGTGAATCAATGCTTGGAGATGTACTTGCGGTGCACTACCACAGCGTCTCCTCGAAAATGGATGCAATGGCTAGCCTTGGCGCAGTTCTGGTATAATACCAGTTTCCACACTTCTTTGAACTGTTCACCATACAAGGTTTTATATGGTACCGACCCGAATTACTCTTTTATTCCGGAATTATGCTTAAATCAACGGGATCAGGCACCTGTGCCGGATGTGGATGGTTTACTGCAAGACAGGCAGCTGTTTTCGGACATGCTGAAACAACATCTTGCCAAAGCTCAATGCAGAATGAAACAGCAAGCTGACTCCAAGCGTACCTTCCGGACATTCCAAGTGGGAGATCGCGTTTTGTTGAAGCTCCAGCCCTATGCTCAAACGACGGTGGCCAACAGACCCTACCCGAAGATTTCATTCAAGTATTTTGGTCCATTTGAGGTAGTGGCTCGGATTGGTACAGTTGCATACAAACTCGCTCTTCCCACGGACAGCGCAATCCATCCAGTCTTTCATGTATCTCAGCTGAAGCCTTTCATTCCTGCTTACACTCCGGTTTTTTCGCATCTCCCTACAATGGTTCAGTTGGATACAATGGATTTGGTTCCTTCAACCATTTTAGACCGTCGCTTGGTGAAGAAGGGCAACGCCGCTCATGTGCAGCTGCTGGTTCGTTGGGGTTCTTTGCCGGACGCGTGCGCAACCTGGGAGGATGCTTCAGTGTTACGTTCTCGTTTTCCTTCGGCTTCAATTTGGAATGATGATACACTTCAAGGGGGGGCAAATGTCACAGCTGTGGCTGCGACATCGTCAAGGCAGTAGCTGCGTGTAAGCGTACTGCTGTGGGTGCATGGAGTGTGTTGTTTTGTTGCGTTGAAAGCGTAAAATACGGTTAGCGGTGGCGTAATGTGAACTGGACTTGAGCTGGCGGCTGGGGGGGGGTTTTGTCGGACCCGCTACAGTCGTCTGAGCAGGCGAAATCATAACAGAAATTTCCTTCCGTTGTCTTGGTTCCTGCGGTGTGTTCGGCGGCGATTTCTCGGTGATTCCGGCCAACCTGGCGGATTGGTCCGGCGAGCGACGCTACCAGTTATCGTTTCCAGCGGTAAGATTCTCGCGTTCACTCTGTTATCCCTGATTCGGAGAGTGCGACGAGCCGCAACTCGTTACAAAGTGGCCGAACCCTAGCCTCTGCTCGTCGCCTCGGTCGTACTCCTTCTCATCCCAATCCCACATCGCGCGCGCCGCTATATCGGCGGTGGCATACGCGACCGGATCCAATGCGGCTCCGGGTGCTACTGTGGTAGCGCGTGGGGGAGTCGGGTGCGGGTCGATCTGAGGAGATGTCGTCGGCAGCGCGCCCACGGCCAGCGTCAACATGGTGTGGTTTTGGTATCTGACACAGACGTGCATCTTGGGGTTTTGTGTTCTGCTGGTTCTAGAATTCACATTTGAGTATGGTTGAACAGAGCGGCAAGCTTTGCTCTACACTGGCTTGGTTTGTAGGAGAAGCTGCTTCCCTGCTATTAATAGGATGCTTTGGACTTCGGTCGGTATCACTGGAGTGCAGTTGATAGGACATGAAACTACATTTGGGGAGGTTTCGATGCTTGAGGAATGTAGATGGGGACATTGTGAAGTTTATCTGGTTCTGGTTTGAGATTAACCATGATTATGGTCCTATTGTGCGCGAGATGGTCCGTGGCTTTCTGACATCACGGTGACACAGATGATTCTGTTTGAATTGTGGGCAGACTGAAGAAAGAATTTGAGGATGGTATAGAGATTTGTGGTATGGCAACATGAAGGATAAGTTTGAGCAGAAATGGTAAATGCATGTAGTGGTGGACAGGTAAGCAAGAAAGAACAAATATCTCATTGGAAGAATGGTCATCTGTCATTGCGACGAGAGAGGAGAGTTCAGGAGAGCACGATGGAAACAAATATCCTTTTGAAGCCTTTCATGATTTGAAGTACCATGAAAGCATACATATTTCATCTGCACTTCAAACTGTATGCAAGCAACTAAGCAAGTAAATGTCTGGCTGAGTAACTAATGGTAATAATATTTGGAAGTAATCACAACAATATGTAGTGCAATTCATTCTGATGCTATACTATGTTGACACGTAGGATTGACTGTCTTGGATTACCTGGTTGCTCATTGAAACTTTAAAGAAACTCAATTTGTCATATTTTAGATGGTCGTGTTGTTTTACTAATTGTAGAGATCACCGGTACTGTAGTAACAAGTCCTGACATATGGTCTTTGGAACATTCGCTTTGTAAGAATGTAGGAAATTGGCATGTTTAGAAAACATATTAGAGCTGGTTAGAGTTACAATTTGTCTAATTTTCTTACACAATGCAAACAATTTATGTGGCTCTCGTTTAGTACCAAATCATGTATGTTCAGTTGGAGCAATGCTTGTCTTTCAGAAAGTTTTGCAGTGATGCTCGTCAGATCTAGAATAGTGACTACAGAGAGTTGGCTTGCACGTTCAGGAATTTTGGAACTTACATGTTTTTTACCTAAAATTATCGTATTGAAGTTCTCAATCAATTATGAGTAGCTGAGAATTATGAGGTGTAATGTTCAGGATGTCTAAACTTGCAATAGTTTTAGCTGAAACTGTACTATTGTTTTCACATGTTGTTTCTTGGATGCTTACATTTTAGTTACTGTTTATTTCTACCAAAAATCATTTTTTGGAGTGTCGATATTCGTTACTGTAATGATAAAACATAAAATAGTAAGCTCCTAGGTAATATTGGTGTTGCCATTCCTTTTGTTCAATTTATAACTATGACACTGGTACTGGGATGATGGTTACCCTTGACCCACAAATTAAGGATTTATAAAAAAATGTCGCTTTTCTCAAGTTTTGAAAGATACCATATATGTAGTTTACACCTGTTTGTTCTTCCCCGAATCACTTTGTTCTCACCTTTTCATTTACTCAGTTGTTTGCATGATGGAATGGATATCAAATTAACCCATTTCTTGATATATATTTAAGATATGTGTTGTTATCTACACTCAGTTGTTAGTTCAGATTATTCTAGATTTATGTATTCCCCTTGGCACCATAATGCGATGCAGCTAAATAGCTTCATGAGCTAGAATTAAGAATGAGTTCGTGTGCTCTGAAACCTGTTTCTTTGTTATTGCTAAGCAGGTGAGAAATCTTGGACATTTCCAACTGTTATATGTAATCAGTGTAAAGTAGAGTTCTTTAGCTAAATAGATTTTTGATATAATCCCGTATAGTCTTTCTAAAACATGTAAATTGAACAAAACTATATAACAACTGATAAACATTTCCTTTTGATGTTTGGGAAAATTGTAATGATTTGTTTGTAAAACTTTTTGTTTTGAGTGGATTGGATATATCTTTTATCCAAGTTAGATACCTTTTATACTCATTGTGTCATGGAATTTAGATGATACTAGTAGTGTGCCCATGCTAATGCTACGGTAAAAATCAAAATACAATGAATGTCTTGAACTTAGAAGCCAATAAAAACCGATGTCTTAGTGATTTAGTAGGAATTAATTAGCATGGTTAGAAACACATATCAATTTCAAGACAAGAAAAATGGCAAAGACCAAAACACCTAACATGAATTATCTTATGTCTAAAATCATCATGGATCGTCATTTCATACAACATTGCCCTCAAAACCAAGCAGACCTAACTCCCAATTAAACCCAAACTCCACAGAAAAAGAAAATATCCCTGTTAAAACAAAAGCTGCTAGCAAACAAGCTATTCACTCCATGTCAAAACACTTCATTTTTACCTTCTTAGTTTCCCTTGGTTCACAAATTGATAACTTTTATTTATTTAATACATCTTACATATACAAGTTTTATTAATATAGTAGTTTGCCCGTGTTAATGCTACAATAAAAATAAAAAACAACAAATGTTTTGAACTTGAAGTGAATTATGAGATAAATTAAGACAATCAAACAACAATATTAAACTCAAGTTTTTTCAAATATTGATACAACTTTGAGTGTTCAAATGGCCACACAATGACAGTTAATAAAATACACCCATTGAGATGTCTCGAAACTTGGCTAAAGCTTTATGAAGCTAGTCGAAGCTCTAAGCGCATGGAATGTGCATTAGCAGACATCAAGATGTTGACATTTGATCTCAACTAAGCAAAGACTTTAACGACACTGTGGATAGAATCCGAGAAGAAATAGATGATGAGGTCTTGATTAATTGGAGTGTTCTTATCGATAAGATGTAGTAGAAGCATGATGCCCATTTCCTTGATCTCAAGAGATTTGTGGTAGAGCGGTTGTTGGCGCAAAAGATTACGCTAACAGGTTTAGTAAACTCTAAGGACTGACAAACGAAGTGTTTGCTTATGTGGACTATTCTAAGCCTCTGAATTGGATAATAGCTTGAGATAGTTCGAAGTATATATATTGAATATCTCAGTACTTGATACCTCTTACAGAGCGAAGAGGGGTATTTATAGACAAGATACATTAGGAAAAGACTCCTTTACCCTCTACTTACAACCGACTTAGAAGATACTGTTTAATATTCTTCATAGGGTTAAAAGGGTAAAAGACTAAATTAGCAGTGAGAAAGTAATTCTTCTATCCTTGCTGGCAGTACCCCTTCGGGTAAAGAGGCTTCGGGATTCTTCGTCACGCCGAAGCCTTCGCGGAGGCTTTTAATTTAGAAGGCTCCGAATGCAGCAAAGCCTTGATGATTTTGGACCTTCGGAGATCAAACCTTCTGACTTCATTTTGTCTTCTGACAGCATTGATGTAGAGGTTTTGACATGATGCGGAGGATGAAATATTTCCCCCCAACAATAGCCCCTCGAATACTTCTCTCCTGAATTGCTTGTGCAGTGAAGAGGGCAATATACGCAAGAAATAATTTCATGTCTAAGACTTGGAAAATATCCGAAAGTCCTTATAACCTAGTAATAATGTCTTCGGGGATAAGAAATCTCCAAACCCGAAATCCGTTTGGAGGTGTCCAAGGAGGCGACTTCGGACTGCGTACTATGGAGCACTGCCATATGGTGATGAAGGACAATACATGCATAATGTTGCTCAGTCGGACCAATATCAGCAGGTCCCAAGACCTGATCGACATCCTACGCTGGGACAGCGGGAAGATGACTGGGTGAATTAGATAACGGAGGTTATTTGAGACCAATTTGGGTTGAAGCCCAAAGAATAGACATGCATGTATTGGTGTCCGTACCCAGAATGGTTTGATCGAGTACCACTGCTAGGCCGATACAAGGTACCCGGCTTCACCAAGTTCTCGGGACAAGACTCGGTCTCCACGATCAAGCATATCAGTCGTTTCCTCACCTAATGTGGAGAGGCATCGGCCGATGAAGCGCTAAGGGTCTGATTCTTCTCGCTTTCTATATCAGGATCGATATTCACATGGTTTTCTTCATTGCCAGTGGATTCCATCAGAGGATGGATGGATTTATAGAAGAAGTTTCATAAATATTTCTTTGTCGACATTCATGGGATGAAGCTCACTAACTTGATAGCTATGAGACAGAGGATGGACGAGACAGTATAGGATTATGTCAAGAGGTTTCGGGACGTACGGAGTAGGTACTATAGCTTTAGCCTCAGTGACACCTAGTTGGTGGAGTTGGCGTTCCAAGGACTCCTGAACTCAATTAAGGAGAGATTTTCATCACATGAGTTCGAGAACCTCTCACAACTAGTGCAAAGGGTATCGGCACATGAGAGCTGATTCCAAGAAGCAAGGAAAGATAGGTATCAGAAAAAGGTGGCATATACTCAGGCCTACTATTCGGACTCTGACGAAGGTAGTGACTCCGATGCAGAAGTAGGTTTGGCTGAATGGTCCAAGAACAAGAAATAGGTTGCATGCCCTTGGGTGAAGCTGGTCGATAAAGAAGAGAAGTACGACTTCGACATCAACAAGGCCGATAAGATATTTGATCTATTGCTCAAGGAGAAGCAAATTCACTTTTCACCTAACCACATGATACCGCCTGCCGACGAACTAAAGGAAAGAAAATACTGTAAGTGGAACAATTCCCCATCGCACTACACTAATGAATGCAAAGTATTCAGGCAACAGATTCAATCGGTCGTGGAGCAAGGCCAAATCAAGTTCGATGACGAGAAGAAGCCGATGAATATAGACAAACATCCATTCCCAGTCAATATGGTGCACGCGCACCACACTGACGATCGGCATATAAAGAAGAGCAAGCAAGCTGCGGTAACATCACTTCTTCGGATATCATCAGGAAGTACCAAAGGAAGTCGAAAGAGAGGGTGGACAAGGAAGACAACCATGGCTACTCACGTTTCAACCCCCATTGGAATTGTTAGTTCTTCAAGCTTTGCTGGAACGAGGGGATACATCTGCCATCAATGGATGACTGCCCGGGGTGTGGCACCAAAGGTAGGGAACAAGATGATCATCGACCACATAACATCAAGACAAGGCCGCTTGGTCAAGAAGCCGTTCACCGAAGGTTGTCACTACCAATGGTATTAGTGCTTGAGAGGCTCGGCCCCATCAATTCCGAGGAAATCGGCCAGTCGGCCGATGATGACAAAACTGCATCAGAGAACCCGCAATGGTGCCCCAGTGGGATTTTCACAAGGAACTAGAAGAGAAGGATGCAACGTCTACGACAGAGAGAATTGAAGGCACAAAGGTCTGATGAAGAAACGAATCAGCCCCAAAGGATCAAAAGTGAATGGTGAGTGAAAGACAAGGTCGATCACGATGACAAAAAGTATGCAGCGGTAAACATGGTTTTCTTCCTCCCTACAAAGTATCGGGCATTTTATAAAGACAACCCATATCAGGCTGATACGATGGCTCAACTAGTGTTGGCTCTACAACCAGCAGTTTTTGACAAGCCAAAAGACCCTGGCCATCGGCACCTAAGACCTCTGTATGTCTAAGGTTTGATTAACGGAAAGACGATGTCCAAGATGATGATAGATGGAGGGACGACTATCAACTTAATGTCATATGCCACTTTCTGTAAGCTCGGAAAAATGTCGGAAGACCTCATCAAAACTAATATGGTATTAAGGGACTTCGGCGGCAACTCGTCAGACACGATGGGAGTATTAGACGCAGAACTGATGGTTGGAAGCAAGACGATGCCAACTACCTTTTTTGTCATAGAGGGAAAAGGATCTTACATCTTGTTTCTGGGGCATGATTGGATACATGTGAATTGTTGTGTCCCCTAAACAATGCACTAGATCCTAGTTTAGTGGGTCAGCGATCAGGTGAAAATCGTTATGGCCGATAAATCGGTTAACATAGCAACAACTGATTTGTTAGTATGGGAGATGTAAGGAGTTGTCTGCCTATCAGGGAAGGCTTGGGACGGTAATTTTCTTGAAGTATTGGATGATGGAGTCAACCCCGTCAACGAAGAACTACCCAAGCTCACCCTATGAAGACGGTATCGATGAAACAAAGGATGGAATCGGTCAAGGCTTCGCTACTACCGATGAACCACGGGAAGTAGACAGCAGACCCGGTGACAGGCTGAGGCCAACCTTCGTAAGTACCTAGACTCCCTGAAGAAACATAAAGTGGATCGATCATGTCACGGTTGCATCAAATTGATCTCTTGAGGCATCAGCTGTAATAGTATGATCGTCAGTTTATCTCGGTATATTGGCTAGGTCTCAAGCTGCATTAGTTTGATCTCTTAGATTTATGTGATTTAGGTGTAGTAGTCTGAGGCTTCATTGGTTAAGTCTGACATCTCTTTCTATGGTATCTTCTTCATGTTGTATGTCGTTCATCTAAATAAAACATGTCCGATACTTTGAAGTATTGTTAAGTTCATTGTGACTAGCTACTATCTTGGTTAGGTCCAATCTTGTTATTATGATGATTTTGATGATACAGACATGTTTTCTGGTGTGTTTTATTTATTTCTATCGGAATACAAGCCGATAGGTTATCTTCAATTTAATATTATATTCTATCTGCCATCGGGAAAGGCTCATCGGCCCATATGCGCAAATTATCCATCTCATTGGCCAATGGTGTGTTTGCCCTGATCGCTCTGCCTTGGTCATCGGCCTTATGGATGATTGGCGTCATTCACTCACGATCGTTTTATCCTCATTGTAGTCATCGGCTTGGTAGCCGATCGGCTATGTTACTAATGTCATTTTCTCTATTTTCTTATCAGTTGTTGGGTCAAACTGATTAGCATGCCTGTTGGGGAATAGGAGAGCTATACTAGCCGACAAGTTCAAAATTTCTATCCTAAAACTCAAGACACATGCGCGTGTGAGATCATAGATCGGTACCTTCTAGCTCGTCCTCCTCCTCTCCTTTTATAGGGATGATAGCCCCTTGGTCGTGCCTATCTTGAAACCCTCAAAACCATAATAGATCAAATCTGTTCGCCCACATTGGAACATCTGATAGGGTATTTTATGTCTCCCGATACAGTATGACACACAACAGATCCAATATGTTATCGCCCACCTCAGAACTTCCGATACCATACCGGAACTTCTAATCAGTACAAAATTCCCTGATTTCAAATCAGAACTTCCGGCTCATCGGAACTTCCGAAGCAACATTTGCTCTCTGTATCGAGACTAGATAATAATCGGGACTTCTGATACTATCTATCGAAACTTCCGATCCACTGAATTTTCTTGGGCATAATCTTCAATGCCTTGAATCCTTTTCTAAGATTGTAGGACCTGCATTGGAGCTAAGTAGATCTTCCAGACCATGCGTGTGTCAAAGTGTTACCAAAAAAGACACCAACAACTATATAAATAATTTTAAGTAGGTAATAGGTGAGATAGAAAAATTTAAAGCGAAGACACATGAACATGAGGAAAAGAGTAGGATACATCGTCACCACGAACTCATTCTTTTAAAAAAATGATCATGATACAATTGCACTATAACTAAATAAAACATGTGAATTTAAGCAGTACAAATGCACAACAATTATGTCGTTTTTTCTGAAATTTGATAGACTACAAGGTGCATGCTCATGTGCTTACCATGCGATTTATTTCATGATGTTTGAAAACACGATTGAACATATGCACATAATTTTTCATTAAACACCTTTATGTGTGTTTGATCTCAAATCCACTTGTTTGAGGTGGGCCTAGGGATGAAAATAGATTAGATACGAATAAGTATAATGATATCATATTTTTCGGATTCAGATTTGAATATGAAAACATATATTATTGGATAGGAAAACTCAGTGGATACAAATACAATTTTAGATATTTATCAGAAAATTTGTCTAGTAGATAATAAATATTCTCCAAATTTAGAATTTTTTAATTCCAAAATATTTTAAAAGATTCTATTTCTTTTTAAAATTCTAGAGAAAATATAACATTTTAACCCCTACAATAAACCAACACCAGTTGAGAAATAGATTGTTCCTTTATTGATGATTTTGTTAGGATAGTATATTTTTATGCATAAAAATGTAGTATTACTTTACTTGTTATAAAATAATGATTAATTATCGGTTGAGAAATAGATTGTTTCTCTCTATATGCAACAAAAATTAGGGCCAAGACAAACAATCAAAAACGCAAGTGGATACATTTCAGAAGTCTAAACTCTGAAATGGATGCATTTCACTTCCTACGCTTTAGATATGATCACAAACTGCTTTTACGAAGTCTGAAGTGGATGCATTTCCACCAAGATCAGTAGTCCTGAACTTTCCCTCGGAGATAGTTTCAAGGATGGCATTATGGATTCAGTATGCTTGGTTATTGAATTGCAAGTGACACAACATAATAACAACACTCAACAAAAGAGCAGTCGAATTTGCAAGGTTCTAGAGCAATATTGAACATGTCAAGATGGGATTAAGCCATAATATAACAAAGTATAAGAACTAAAATAGATAAAATCCATACATGTGTGATGCGAAATAACATAAATTATCAAGTACACAAACAATGAGAAATCTTAAGAGGCTGAAACATTGTGAATAAACATGGCATGAAGTAGGAACTTTTAAGTCCAACTCACCTTGCAAGCGATATCAGGAGCAGAACCATAGACAAACAAATCCACCTTCACCAATATTACAACTGTGGTAATGCAAATAGTTAGTTGGCATTGTATCACTTGGGTATCAAGTTGATCATCAAAACGAAACAAATTTATTGTGTCAGACCCAAGCCCCTAATCAAACCAGCACAAAGATCATTAAAACATCAAACAAATAAGGATTCTTCATGAGCTATAAGTTGACTTTATTTTTCTATTTTTTCCTAAAACTTTTATTTTTCTATTTTTTCCTAAAACTTTATTTTTCTATTTTTCCTTTCTTCTTTTCTCTTTCTTCTTTTTCTCTTTCTTCTTTCTTCCTTCTTCCTCCCTCCTTCCCTTTCTTCCTTTCTCTTTCCCTTCTACATTGTTTCTCCTCATGACACTTCCTCTTTCTTCCTTTCCCTTTCCCTTTCCCTTTCCATTTTCTTCTACACGGTGCAGAGTTTCGCTTGAGCTATCACGACGCGACATCGTGCCCTAGTCCTAGACCCCGACGAGTGCCTCAAAGAGGTCCTACGTTGCCACTGCCGCTTCCACGAGGCGGCGGGGCGTTAAACGAAGTCGGGAGTGGTGGGAGCACATCCCTAAGGTGCGAGAGCCCTAGTCTTCGCTCTTTTCCCTTGACTCACTTGCCCGCCTCCTTCCTCTCTCTGTGCCACAACAGGAGATGATACATAGGCATCGACGGGAAGATCCAACGCCGCCTGCCTTCCCAATCCATTTTTACCCCCTACGATTGCCTCCCGGCCGCTGTGCACCACCTAGGGATGTCAATGGGTACTCGATACCCGTTTATCCGTGGGCAATTACTCTATTAGGGGATAGGTATAGGATAAATTTGATACCCATGGGTATGTAAATGGATAAAGAGTAATACCCGCGCGGGTAAACAGGTATAGGTATGGGATTGCAGTACCCATACCCGTATACCTGACTATTTATAATGGGCCAAAATAAAAAAGACCACAAAATTGTAACATCCCAGACAATAAACCGTAATGTAAAAACCTTCTCCCTCTTTCTCCCCATCAAGCCATCACTCCTAGCCTCCCAGATAGATCTCCTCCCTCTTGTGACCTATCTCCTTCCTTCTAATATCATCACCGTGGCACCTCTCTCATTGCCCCTCCCTCTTCACGACCTCACCTACTAGACAAGTGCCGGCGCACTGCCACCTTTCTCTTGAGCTCACCCATCGTGCACAAGCTTCAGCTAGATCTCGCTCATGCACTGCCACTGGCGGCGACTTGTTCGACTCCCGTCATCAACATCTTAGCTAGATCTCGTGTATAAGCAGCAGCTATGAGGGCATGCTCATGCTCCTCGGATCTGCTACCCCCATGTTATTTCACGAATGAGCTGATCTGGTTTTTGCTTCTGATTGTGTATTTTGTGTCAGTTTCGATCTAAATGCTTTGGTCATTTTGCGATGTTGGTTATGGTATTGTATTTTTTTCTCGGGTATGCTTACCTGATCGGTATCCGTTAGCCATGCGGGTATGGGTATGGGAAATATTTTATACCGTAAATGTACGGTACGGGTACGGGTATGGGTTTTGTCAGTCGGGTATGGGTATGGTCAGACAGTACCAGAGTATTTTTATCTGGCTATCTCAAGCACCACCTCACTGTTGCAGCCGCGGTGACAGACGCCTACCCATGGCACAAAAGCGAGGGTTTCAGGTTGATCAGGCTTGTGGGTGTGGACCCCGCCCCTCTTATCGCGCAGCGCCGCATTGATGTTCTTGATTGTTATCCACAACGTTTCGTCCTGTACTGGTTCTATCCTAATGGTGTAAACAACACTGACAGGCCCATCCTCAATGAAAGATAGTAGGGTGATAGACTCACCACCACTACCATTTTTTAAAGTTGTATATATTAGGGAAAATTACTCACATGCCATTATATTTTTAGAAATTGCCTATTGCCACTGTCATGACTGTGGCGGCCCCCATATGTCAGTGACACATCGATGGCATATTGGCAAACCGTTATGGCAATGGTGTTTCTAATTTTCTTAGTCAACTTTAAAACACTGTACATAACATGCAATTGTACCGTGAAAAGACCAAATATATAAGTTGGCAGATTTGTTAAGCAAGAGAATACAGAGTTAAGTACATCTGAAAATCAAGCCGCCATGAAAAATATTTGTGAGACAAAACTCCTACGAACAGCAGACTATATAATGCTATCAGGGCCACTTTCTCTAGGGCTATCTCCCTATCTAAAAAAACTTTTATTTATAGCTTTTAACTTTATAATTTTTTTACATGTATACCTCGGTCATAAAATAAAGAAGATCTATTTACGTAAATGCCCTTTTATCTACTTTTTATTTATTATTCACAATACTACTGTTCATTAATAAGAATCACTCTGGTGTTACTTTATATTAAAGTAAAAAATCAGACTGAGGGAATAACTCTTATAGCTTTTTAAAAAAAAATATGACATGAGAAGGCTTACTCCTGGGATCTAAAATTTGCCTAATTATATTTGAAATTTTTTCTGTAGTCCACAATCCAAATGTCCCAAGGAATATTCCATATTTCCATCCTGGCCGTACTATCTCGAAAAACATTTCTTCCAGGAATAGTCGATGATTTGCCCTTCTTCCCGTGCAAACCATAATCACAATAAAGCAATGTCAAAAATGTAAATAAACGAAAACCCCGGGCCTTCTACGAACCTTCTCCTCTCCTCCCCGTCTCCCTCTCCGTCGCCGTCGTCAACCACGGCGCACGACGCAAATCCACCGAATTCGGTATATATAAACCACCGTGGCTTTCCCAGACACCAAGAAGAAGACCCTCAGATTAGTTGCAAGATTATTCCGCCTCGCGATAGACTTTCTGTAATCTCGCGGAGGCGAAAATTCTCTGTGTATTGCCGCTGGGATTTTTCTTTCTGTTTACGGATAGGCGTCCCCTCCCATGGAAGCCGTCGGCGTCGCTCCGGCCCCCACGGGGTTGACGGAGAAGAAGCTCCTCGACCTGACGGGACTCCCTGGCCGCTGCGAAGGCGTCTCCGGCGTCGTCGCCGGCGGCCAAAGTGGGCCGTGAAGAAGAAGCTCGCCGGCGGCGACGCGGGTACGTGCTCGAGGACGTGCCCCACCTCACGGACTACCTGCCCGAGCTCCCGGTGCGTGCAACTGTCCCCATGATTCTTCTCGGGGCATCTCGCGTTTTGCTCAGTTAACTGATGGCTGATTCGAGGCTAAGGTTCTTTGCTTTCGTGGCTTTTTACGCAGTTTCATGTGATTTTTTCGTGCAAAGATTGGATTTTTGCCGCTCCTTTTGGGGATCCTTTTGGCCTATATTAGGTTCAGGAGACGCCAATTGTAGTTGTGATATGTGTCATCTCATACTCATTCCTTGGTGAAAGTGATTGAACTCGTAGTTTAGTTGGACCTGTAAAGTTTGAAACAAAGGGAAATCAACATCCGAAAAAGGAGTATGAAATTTCAATATATGTGGGTGATGCGCCTAATCATCAGTAGTGTAGTACTACATCAGTGTTCATCACAAATCTACTGATATTATTTATACATATCAATTTGTAAATGCCTTTTAATTTATTAATATTAATAATTTATGACTTCGATTTTTGACTACAATTCTTTTGAAGCAATAACTCAACTGTTGCTGTTGTTGATCTGCAGACGTACCCCAATCCTCTGCAAGATAACCCAGCGTATTCAGTCGTCAAGTAAGAATTCTCCTCATCCTCTTGCTGTAAATTTAATTCCATCTGATTCCAATTGCGAAGTACAACCACTCATGGTCCAAAATTTGCCTTTCTTCCCACATGTAACTTCTTTCAGGCAATACTTCGTCAACACAGATGACACCGTGACTCAGAAAGTGAGCCTTCTTGTTTTCAGGACAAAAATGATACTGAAATTTGGTTTCAGAGTGATCATTTGACTGAGCAAACTTTGTGGTATCAC